>OY728141.1:637702852-638324452 GCA_963277665.1 Viscum album | reverse complement strand
AATGTGGCAACAACACTTAACATGGAATTAGCATGAGCCAAGGCTCATTGCACATGAAGCATGAGTAAACCCTCATTGCACATGAAGCATGAGTAAAACCTCGTTTCACTTGAATTATCATGAGTCAACACCCATTGCACATGACGTATCATGATACTATACATTACCCAATGCATTGTAGTGCTATCAGGGCACACCCTTCTTAAACATTTCATTTCATGCATAAGTGTGCCACATGGATCATGGAATCAATAAAAATCATAAATTATTCCAAGATTAATTAATGTGGAGTAAATAAATAAAAGTAACATTCAATATGTATATGTTTATAAAGGTTAATACCCATTATAGAGACATGGGTATGGTATTCACTACACAATGGTCTTGGCTTGGAAAAACGCAGTGCAATTTCGGCAGCATAACGGCGTGACATAAGGATTCATGAAAATGGTTGATGAGATAGAAAAGGGTGTCTCATGATATATACATGAAATGTACAGTAAGGGGGTCATATAGATACATTTACCAACAAATTTAATGGAATTTATATGCATAATAAAAAGTAATTACTTGGATGTAAAAGAGGAGAGAGAAATCCCTCAAGGAATTTTGGCATGGTAACGGGTGTACATGGGAGGAATTAATGAGAGATAAAGGGGTATCCCATCATCCAAACATAAATAGGGCAGTATGGGGGAGGTTCTAAATCATACCCCAACATTTGTAATTGAAAAAAAGGCATAATAGGTTAAAGAAAATTGGACAAAATGAGAAAGGAAGAAATATCTTACATGGAAGTGTGATCCCAAAGGCTTGGGAGAGACTTGAGAGGGGTTTATTGGTAGCTTGGGTCACCTTTAGAGGATTATAGAGAGAAGAGTTAAGGGTTTGGTCAAACTCCAAATTCTTTGAGTGAAGAGTAAGTGGGATCTTGGGTGGGTTTATATAGGAAAGGAGGGGGGATTCTTTATTATTTAGGTTTGGGTCACCACACATTAAACTAATCAATACCACAAAACAGCCCATGGTTTTTGCCCATGGTTTTTGCCAAAGTGGAGTGTAAAACAATATTTTATAATTCTAATGGCCTAACTTCTTAAAATAGTAGGGTTTCTTATGTGTAGGTGACTCACACTCTCAAGGAAAACAATTTAAAAAGACAAAATGTTTTATAAGTCTTAGAGGGTCCACTAAATCTTTGTAAAATAAATAAAAAAATATAAAATCACATTATTTTAATTATAAAACATATATCGTCTGAAAATAATATTTATAGTATTTTATTTCATCACTATTGGGTCATTATGATGTCATAAAACACATTATATATTTAAACGGTATTTAATTTTTACCCAAAAATTCGACTGTCTCAAAAAATTATGAAAAATTCATTATTGGATAATTTAGACATCCTGATTCCAAAAATAATATCCATTTTATCTAAATAATTTTCTAAATATGTTAATTTTTACTTTTAAAATAAAAACCGACATTTACCAAAAAATCCTGGGTTTTGACAAAAACAGCTTTCAAACCTTAATAAAAATTACAATTGCATTCATAAAATTATATGATAATTTATATTTAATAAAATGTAATTTAAATATAATAATATATTATTAAAATATTATTTAATTCAAAAATCCATTAATTCATCAAAATAGATTTCTTAGTTGAATATTAAATAAAAATACTATTTGTGCTTTAAAAATTATTTACAAAGTAACGATAATAAAATGAATGCACATTCTTTATATAAAAACAATGTACAAAGTCATAGTGCTAGGGTATTGTTACAAAGATCCTTATAAAACTTGCATAATACCAAATGGTAAGGTGTGTGATTGTGAAAGACTCTTGGGGTGTCTCAGATAACATCACTCGCGTGGTAATCTCTGTTAACTTCCACTTCTCTCGTAGTCGGTTCTACTCATGCTTAACGTGTTCAAGATCGGCTTGGGCTTGGTCAAGAGAAAATCCCAATGACTCCACCTCCTTTCTGAGCTCTGATAAATGGGATTCGTATGGGGAAAGTCTACTGTATGAGGTAATCGCTTACTTTGTCTGAGTAAATTGGATTTGTTAAAGCCCTATATTTATACTAATCATGTGATCACTGTTCAATGGCTATATTAGCAACAATCACATTTCATAACGGTATTTTAAAATCCAGAAACATAAAACCAATTAAGTTCGCATTTTATATAACCGTAATAAGATATTTAATTAGATCAAGAGGAATTTTCATTAATGAAAGTTTGGGTCGTCACATTGATAGGTTTAGAGTATGAATTTTTAATAAAAAGTATTAAAAGGGGGGTGGTTTTGAAAATAGTTTTGTGAATCTAGATTAATTTAAAGAGTTCGATAGTTGATAAAGAAGTACATTTAGAAAATCTATGATAATTATGTGATAATTTCTTAAGTTACTACACCACTTGAAAAGTTCCTTGTTCTAAATTGATTATTAGGTTTTTTGTGAAATCCTTTAATTGAGAGTTAACCAAGATCATGGGTACCCACAACCCCTGAAATGATGAAAATATGACTAAAAATTGATATAAAAATCATATAGTCAAGTTACATACCCTAATAATGCATTATGGTTTTTCAAGGAACACTAAAATATCAAATTTTTGGAAAATAATAGGAGTCTTATGTTGTCTAATTAGAAGAACAACAGTCACATACTTAAAATTGCACACCGATCGGTTATGAAATAAGATGTGTTTAAATTAAATGCATAAAAACAACTTAAGATTCATATAAAAGAACAATTAAAAACCACAATATACACAAAACTAGTAGGAAATTATGTTTCAGAACTCCCTCTTCAAGTGTGTAGCTCCCTCACAACAATCACCCACCGCTTAGCTCAACATCGGGAGCAGGAGGAGGCTCGGGTTGAACTTCACCTTCATCCTTGATCCCCTGTGAGGATAGGGGCCTCCAAAACTTATTATATTAGGAGAGTACTCTTTTGGGTATCCAAAATGGTAGATTTTTGCTTCTGTTTTGAACTTATAAATGAGGATTCGAAGGTTCCATTTTATAGGAAAAGTGGAAGGTGGTTTTGGGCTCACAGATTTCTTAAAACCACTTAGCCCCTTAATGGACGAATGTGTCTTGGTTTGATTCATATGAAATGTATAAAATTTAATTTTTTACCATCCCAACAAATATCATCCCATTTGGATGCACGGTTTAGTAGTAGTGTGTGGTTGATTCCACTAGTATGCATGGATCCTGTATAGTTTGACCCCCTTTTTTGGACAGCATCATGGGTCCTCCAAATCACCTCCACCTACAATTCAATTATCAAAAAAAGGAAATTTTACCTTTTAAAAAGTGATAAATAAAAAATAATTGAATCAAACATGAAGTTAAATTTTTTCTAATTTTTATAATTTTCAATACAAATACAGTTTAGCACAGTGGTGAAAGGGTGAAAATGAAACTGTGAATCGTTGTGTGATCACACCCCCACACCTAAACATTCGAACTCTGGAGAAAAGTCATATTTTAAAAAATTATGAATGTAGATATTTCCAACTTCATAAATATTTAACATTAAATGAAATTTTAATTCATGGTAGAAATGTGATCAAAGAAAAAATCACACTAAGGAGTTATTCTCAGTGATCATGGAAAAAATGCCTCAAAAATTGTATCATAATGAAACTCAAAGAGACGAATGATACCAATAGAATAAAATAATTCAAAAGTTAATAACGTATCTAATTATCCATCTGTGTGTGTGTGTGAAAACCATTTCATGCTATTCTTCCCACTTTTTATCGAGTCAATATAAGTTATTTTAAAAAAATTCTACTTACATGATCCATTCTGCTGAACCTGCCCTCTATCCTTTACAATCCAATTTCAAGAAACACTCACTTAAATATTACTAGAAGTCAAACCATAAGCTCCCGACCTATATATACCCATACTTTTTACATTTCATCACTCCCTTAATTTGTTATTTTATTCAAAATTTTCACTTGGAAAAAATCTCACACTCTTCTCCCAACACTTTTTTGATATCTTCATGACACTAATTATAATATTTATAACAAGACAAAAAGTCGAGGGAGGGTGGTTTTTGACCTCGCCGAGACAAAACCATTTTTTTATTTTTTTAGGGCATACAACAGTCAGATAATAGGTGCACATGCATAGGTCAATATGGTATAGTAATGAAAGAGATTAGATAAGGAATGAACGTATGGAAAAAACATTTTTAAGGTAGAGAAAAACTAACCAAAATTATATTTACCTTCCATTAATTAATAAATTTTCACACTTCATGGTTGGGTGCAAAGATGTGTTGAGAGATTAAGTGAAACAATTTTCCCTTAAACCATTAACACAAATGGTGTCATTATTCTTAATTGTTTCAAAATGATTCAACCATTTATATCATCGACAAATAGCAAAATTTCAAAATAAAGTCACACCAAAGTATTGAATTATTTCTAAAATGAAAATTTCATCATAAATTTTTTTTGAATGTTAAAACAACATGAAATACAGAAATTCCTCATGAATTTCTCAATAACTTACATGATTAAACGGGAATAATTTTCCATGATAAAGTGGGAATAAAAAAAGTAATATTCTAGCACAAAGGTGAGGGTGAGGGAATTGGGGGAAAGTAACAATACTATTCAGCAAGTTAAAAAGAGAAAAAGAAGAAAGATGATGAAAATTTCTAACTGACCTAGGAATATACCCATCCTCCCACACCTAAAGGGTGAAATTCCCTCACTATAATAAAATATAATTTTGGTAGGAAGGATAAAACCATGTGGGTTTCATTCATAGATTGCTTCTTGAACTAGTAGTTCCTCTATCAAGGACTCCAGAATGGCTTCATGGAATTGTTTCAGCCACTGCCCATTGACAGTAAAGGTTTTATTGGTTTATTTATTTTTAACATGAAAAAAACCAAATGGATATACATTTGTAATAGTTTATAAGCCATACTAGTTGGAACAAAGCTTACCTAGATGAAACTTCATCCTTTCATTGTAAAGGAGGAAATTCTTCCCAATGTGGAACTAATGATGAAGGATGAGGTAGTCGTCGGCAGACTTGGTTCACTCCTTATAAATCTAAGAGTTATTATATGAATCTATTATCATTTCCTTCAGCTCCTGAATCTATAACTTCCTTTGATAACCTTCCCCAGAGAGACTATATTTTCATTGTTTAATGAACCAGTAGGCCCAATGCTCTATCTAAATAGGGAGATGGAAACTCTTTCCAAACACTAGCTGATACGGTGACATTCCAATGGGAGTATTAAAGGTAATATGGTAAACCCAAAGTAAATCATTGAGTTTAAGACTCCAATATTTTCTATTTGGTTGAACCATTTTTTGAATTATTTTTTTACCACTCTATTTTACATCTCAACCTGACCATTGGTCTATGGATGATAAGAAGTAGACACTCGATACCCGACCCCATACTGACACAAAATATATTGCATTGTCCGGTTATAGAAATCAGATCATTGTTCACAGATGATGAACCTAGGTAATCCAAACCTACATAAAATTTGGATTCTCAAAAATTCCAAAATATTCTGGAAATCATCTGTCCTTGTGGCCCGTTCTTCTACCCATTTTGAAAAATAATCCACTTTCAGAAGAATGTAAAGGTTACCAAATTAATTGGGGAATGGTCCCATAAATTTAATTCCCCAAACATTAAAAATTTTATGTAAGAGTAAGGTTTTTTGTGGAATTTTATTTCTTTTTGATACATTCCCCATTCTTTTACATCTATGACAAGATTTAAACAAATCATGGGTATCCCAAAAATGTGGTGTCCAAAAAGACCATAATCAAGGACCTTGAGAGCAGTCTATTGGGGACAAAAGTAGACCCCACAAGAAAGAGTGTGGAAGAACCTAAGGACAGACTGAAACTCACTATCAAGAACACAATTCCTGATGAATTTATCACTACATGTGCACCAAAGGTACGGTTCATCCCCAACATACCAATAGGGCTCATGTTTTAGACAGTCGTCCTGGTTTTTATTGAAATTATTAGGAAATATTAAATTTTTTACCCTCACAAGAACATCCTCTAACACACCAGAGGGGTGTGCAGTACTCCGAATTGAAATTTTAACAAAAATTAATATGGTATTAAATTTCCCAACTTGAAATGAAGAGTAAATAGAGTGAGGCATCACATTTATAGAGGCACCTAAATCAAGCATAGTATTAGAAAATGAATACTCCCCTACATTGAACGGAATTTAGAATGTTCCCAGATTATTGAATTTGGTGGGAATTGATGGATTTATAAACACTAAGATGTTCCTCCCCAAGATTACCATCTCATTACCTCAAAGTCATCTTCAGTGTATACACATCTCCTTCAAAAACATGGTGTATCATGGAACTTTCTTCACTGAATCAATTAAAGGAATGATAACCTGCACTTTTTTTAAAGTTTCCATGATTTATTTATCAAGTTAAGTTTTATTTTGTTTCCTATGTTGGGTGTCCCTTTAGGTAAATTTATGAGGAATGTTTGTTCTAATATACACATAAAAAGGCACACTCTTTCCTTTGGAAGCGCTTCTCTCAGGACAAGGTTTTTCAACATTTGGAGTGATTTGAATAGTTGGGAAAGTGTTTTACTTATGAGGGGATGACTCTAAAATAGGGGTCATTTTTCTTTTAAGTTGAGTTCCACTCTTAAGGATGATGGCACTGACATTTCACTTATCCCTAGGGTTGACAAGTGGTTGAGAGGGTAGTTTACCTGACCCATGACTTTGGATTTCCCCCATAGAGTTAGCTAGTTGGGCTAATTCGGTTTTTAGGTCTTGTATGGAAGCTTGGGTGGTTCTTTGGAATTAGAGATTATTGGAATCTATTTGTTTCATAATATCTTCTAGGATAGGATTAGGTTTTGGATGTAGTTATTGGAAAGTACTTTGTTGTGGTTGAGGATTTCTAGGTGGTGGTGGATTACCACTCTGCCCCGGTTGGTTTCATAGTTGTTGAGGTTGGTTTGAATACCCCCTTACAAATAGGATTGGATTTATTTCTAACCAGGGTTAGATGGATAGTAAGGTTCTTTCCTAAAGGGTTGGTAATAGGGGTATCCTAGAAAGATTGCCTCACAAATCTCTGAAGTTTCTCTCAATTCAGAACATTGGTCAGAGTAGTGGGTTTCATAAGAACATATACCACAATGTATGGGATGAGGAGGTTGGTATTCCCCTTGGGAAAGAGTAAGTTGTCAAATAAGTGTACTTACCTCTTTGAACTTTTTGTCCTCCTTCTTCTACAATTTAGTACTTTTCGCCTCATTGACACATAGAATGGGTACACTCGACCTTGAATTGAATTGTTGAGTGTTTTGTGTCATGTTCTCAATTAGGGTTCTTCCACTAATTGGGTTATTATCAACTAGTGAACCACCTGCAATAGCATAAATCATATTTCAATCAATAGGAATTAAACCTTCATAAAAATACTAAATTAAAATTTGATCACTTATTTGGTGGTGTGGGAAACATGGAAATAACATTTTAAATCATTCCTAATATTCATGTATTGTTTCCACTTGTGATTTCCTTAAACCAAAATTTTATTTCCTTATAGTTTCAGTTTGAGAGGTTGGGAAATATTTTTTCATGAAAAAGACATTTCATGTTCGCCCAGCATCCAATTTGTGAATTAACATAGCAATGTCAGTATTTTATAATGTCTTATAATGAAAAAGGAAATGACCTAAACTTTACTTGTACTTTATCCACATTTTATGGTTTTAATATAGAACATACAATATGAAATTATTTTAAGTTATTATGAGGATCTCCTCCTGTGAGTCCATGAAATCTTGGCAATAAGTGAATTAAACTGGATTTAAGTTCAAAATTGGGGGCCTCGCCTTGCATTTGAATATATGTGGGTTGGATATCAACATCAAGTGATGTTAGTTATTTTAGTGTTGGATTGTTTTCATCCATGTTATACTTTTTAATTTCAGGTTGTAATTTGGTTCTAGAAGAAGATGGGTTTAGAAAAGTCTCAAGTTGTGGTGTGTCCTCCTTTAAAGGGTTGTCTTGTGAATCTTGGTGTTGTTGACATAGGATCCTCTCCATTTTGGGTTCAAAAGGTATTAAGTCTCCCAAAGTATACTGTTTCATGAACAGAAACTATACAATAATTAAATCAAAACACAAAAATATATGAAAATGCATAATATAAAACAAATAAATATTCAAAAAAATTACAAATATTTTAAAAAAACATGCACTAAAACCAATGTGCTCCCCAACAACGGTGCCCAAATTTGACTGCGTTATCATGACATGTCAAATAGATTATGATTTTAAGGTTTGTTTGAAGTATAGGGAAGACCCTAGGTCATCTCTCAAAGAGTTTTGATAGGTTTAGAGTATGCGTTTTTAATAAAAAGTATTAAAAGGGGGGTGATTTTGAAAATAGTTTTATGAAACTAGATTAATTTAAAGAGTTTAATAGTTGAGAAAGAAGTAGATTTAAAAAATATATGATAATTATGTGATCATTTATAAGTTACTAAACCACTTGAAAAGATCCTTCTCTAAATTTATTATTAGGTTTTTGGTGTAATCCTTTGATTGGGGGTTAACCAAGATCTTGGGTACCCACAACCCCTAAAACAATGAAAATAGGACTAAAACATGACATAACAATAATATATTCAAGTTAAAGACCCTAATAATGAATTTAGTTTTTTCAAGGAACATTGAAATCTCAAATTTTTAGGAAAGACGAAAAGTATTATGTTTTCCAATCAGAACAACTCAAGTCGCACACTTAAAATTGCACACTGATCAGTTATGTAATAAGAGGTGTTTCAATTAAATGTATCAAAACAAGTTAATATTAATATAAAATAACAATTCCCAACCACAATATATACCAAACTACTAGATAATTATGTGCTCGAACTTCCTCTTCAATTGTGTAGCTCCCTCGCAACGATCACCCACCACTTAACTCAACATCGGGAGGAGGAGGAGGCTTGGGTGGAACTTTTCCTTCATCCTTGATCCCTATATGTGGATTGGGTCCTCCATAAATTCTTGGATGAGGAGAGGAATAATTTGGGTCTCCAAAATAGAAGATTTTTTCTTTTGGTTCTAACATAAAAATGAGGATCCCAAGGTTTCATTTTATAGGCAAAGTGGAAGGTAGTTTTGGGCACACAAAATTCATAAGACCACTTGGCCCATAGTTTTAGACGGCCATATAGTCTTATATATTTTAAAAAAAAACTAAAAACATTTTTTCACACTTCCTAAATATCTCCAAATAATGTTTGGAACCATTTTGACAATCACATCTGGAGATATAAATAGAATACAGAACACCATTTTTGATTTTGTGCAAATTTAGTTCCCTGGATAGATTGGTTTGGATGGGACTCTTAATAGAATAATGTGGCTTGGTTTGCTTCATATTAAATGTTGAAAATTTTAATTTTGAACAAGTCCAAAAAATATCAGTCTATTTGGATTCACAGTTTAGTAGTATTGTGTGGTTGATTCCACTAGTATGCTTGGATCCTGCACAGTTTGGCCCATTTTTTAGATATCATCATGGACCCTCTAAATCACCTCCACCTACAATGAAATTATCAAAACAAGTAACATTTACCATTTTAACAGTGATAAAAAAATAACAGAATCAAAAATGGAGTGTAATTTATTATTAATTTTATAATTTTCAATGCAAAACCAGTTTAGCACAGTTGTGAAAGGGTGAAAATGAAATAGTGAATAACAGTGTGATCACTCTAATACACCTTTCTTCATTCCTAGCCACCAAAACTGGCACAGAAGGTCCTATTACATCTTAGCCACACTTGGATGTACTTCCAAGTGGGGTTTATGAAACTCCCTAGTCATATTTTCCCATAGTTCCACCGGTACCATATTCTATCCTTTGAAAAGTATGATGTTCTCCCCACCTTTATAAAATCAATCAAGATCATGTCCAGTGGATATCTGAGTATGTAAGGTCTCATAGTAAATATATCATTGGTGACACTCCCTAACCCACTGTAGAAGGGGTGGGGTGACAACCATCCAATATAGGTAAGCTATACTATCCTTGTCCACAAAGGACAACTCAATGAGGATAACTACTATGAATCCTTTGTCAATAACTAGGAGCAAGATCTCCTGCTGAGATAAACTACTACCACATTCCCCATCTTGGGAGTATAGACTATCTTGAAGTAATAATCCTGGAGTAACTCTAGTCATCGCCTATATCTCAAATTTAGGTACTTATATGAGAAGATGTACTCGAGACTCTTATGGTGAGAATAGACAATAAACCACTCACCCAAAAGTTTTTTTCACATCTTCATGGCGAAGACTATCATTGCTAACTCAATATCATGGGTCACATAGTTCTGATCGTAGGGTCTCAACCACCAAGACAAATTGGAAATCATTACTCACCTCTACATCAGCACACAACCAAGTCTAGTCCCATAGGAATCATATAACACTATGTACTTGACACCATCCTATAGAAATATAAATATGGGGTTCTCATCAACCTTTACCCCAACTCTTGAAAAGTATGTTGGCACCTCTCTATCCAAATAAAAGAACTACTTGAAATATACCAAATACCAATGGTTAAGAAAAATTAGTATATCATTTAAACTGTTGGTATAGGATATACCAATGGTTCATTAAACCATTGGTTAATTTTTCATGGGTATATCCATATACCAATGGTTTTCATGAATGTGTTGGGATAGGTAATATATATTTACCATATATGAATGGTTTATTGAAATCGTTGGTATAGGTATTTTATACTAATAATTGAATTAACCATTGATATAGTATGATTGGATTTAATTTCTACCAAAAGTTTAAACAAATCATTGGTGTCACACCCACCTTCTTAAATTAATTTTTATTTTTTTTAATTCTTGGCTTTGGGTCCTCACGCCTAGGTCCGGTAAGGGTCCCAGATTAAAAAAAGCATTTAATATTTTAGTAGGTTTCGGACCGGTGTGTGGTCACCACACGGTGGGTGATAGTTGCGTGATCATCCTAGGTGTTTGTTTGGATGCCCAAGTGGTCTGGATTGAGGCACGCAACTTGCGCACGGTTTATTAAGTCGTACGATGAGCGCGCGATGACCCATTTTTCAGAATAAGATAAATAAACAGATTAAAATTTTAAAAAAATTAAATAATTATCCATAATAATAATAATAATAATTTTTTGTTGTTATGATTAGTATTATTATTAAGAATATTAATGTTATTAATGATATTATTATTATTATTATAGTTATTCGTAGTTTTATTAATGTTAGAATTATTATTATTATTATTCTTGTTGTTGTTATTGTTATTATTATTATTATTCTAGAGTTATTATTATTATTATTATTATTATTATTATTATTATTATTATAAAATGGAAAGGAAAAAAATTAAAACCCTAATCACTACCCACCCCCCCTCCCTATTCTTCCCCACGGGTCGTACCCCCTTCCCCGACCACACTGTGCAATCCCCCCTCCTCCTACCTTCTCCCCTCCACACCCTACACTCCCAGCCTGCCGACCAGCCCCAGTGGCCATCGCCGCCTCACCCAGCGCATGCATCGCCCCACCTCCTTGATTTGGCCCCGCCTTCTATACCAGCCACCTCCGGTAACCACACCTCGCCTGTTACGCGCTTATCGACCACCGCACCTCCAACGAGGTTGTGCCCCAGCATCCTGCGGTCCGACCAGCCAACCTCTGATGTTCATCCTTTCGGTCAAACCAACTCCGACCATCCAGTTTCACCCTTCCATGTCTCCAGCCTCTCACACTCTCTCCCTTCACCCTGCACTAGCCAACAGCGCATCTGACGATCAGCATGCGACCCCCTGGTGGTCTCCCTTTCTGGCGCATGCCTCGGCTCACGACCCCCCCTACCACAGTTTACTCCTTTTCCCTTGATTTTGGGTGTTTTTCTTCAAGGTGACCATACCCTAATGTTTCAGGTGTTGGTTTGGGCGTTTTTCTAGTTGTTTTAGGTATGTGGTTGGTCCGCAGCAAGTTGTTCCTCCTCCTGCTGAAGTTTCATTGTGCCCGCTCTTGCTTTGAGGTAGGAGAATCCATAATTTTCCTTTCTGATACATTTCCACAGAACTTGGTTCTTCAATTATAATTATTATTATTTTTCGATTATTTTTTTTTCACCATTTTCATATCCCTAATTAAACTTTCACGACATTTATAAGTTTTTATAATTTTTTTAAGAATGTCTTTTCATCTGACTCTTCAGTTATGCATTTATATTGGTGCATTTTGTGTTTTCGATTAAAATTCATATATGTGGTCATGCTGAATTTGTTTATTTAGGTTCCAAATATTGTTTTTATTTTTTTTAATATGATTAGAACCTTTGATATATCTATAGTTTGATGTGAAAGGTAGTTTTGTGTTGGTTACATTTATTAAGGATATATTTCTATTGTGATTCTTGGATGTTTCCTAGGTTTGAGGTACCTAGGATGTCTATGGAAAATATTGTTTCTCTTTTAAATTAGAAAGATGATTTTTATGAAATGTTTTTCTTGTTGTGATTTTTTTGATGATGTTTTTGGTAGCCAAATTTGGTTTAGATTTTGTCAAATCTTGTGTGTGTATTAAAATACTTGGAAAGTGTGTTTTCTGGTCTTGTTGGGGTTATTTTGTATTTTTTTTAAATGTTCTGGATGGTTGGGTTTGGTTTCTAAATCAAGCGATGAATTTGTGGAAAGTCTTTTCAAATGTTCTGTTGGGTGTTTAGTGTACCATTGGATGTGTTTCCAATTGAAGGTGACACATGAAAAATGGTTTTCTCTTTAAACCTCGGTGACTTAAATGGTTTTTGGTTTTTCAAATAAAGTTGGTTTCCCTTGGGTGATTTCTAAGGAAGGATTTAAATGTGTTCTTTAAAGCGTGGTCATTTTCCTTTGAAATGTGTTTTGAAGTGAGTTTGAAATTTTTTTAAAAAAAATACATTGGAGACTTTGGACATAAAGGTTCATTTAGTAGTGGTAAAATGATTTGGCATGCATTTTGGAACTCAAGGGCATGTTTGGCACTTTTGACCCAAGGGAAGTGTTTATAATAACTTTGAAAGGAGATTTTGTTTTGGAGAAGGTATATGCCCGATTGGAAACTTGAAACATTTTATAAAATGGTTTAAAGGTTAAATGGTGTGATGGACCGGTTGGCACTTTTTTAATGTGAAATGTTTGAATGTGTATTTGGGGGCGCTCCTATCTAGGGTAACCCTTTATGGGTGAATGCATATGAAGCATCGGTGTTTGGGTTAGGCAAGTGTGGTGAGATGAGTCTTGCGTACGAGGGCCTTCTTATTTACACAGTTTTATTATCACCACCATGGGTTCCTGGGAATCTTTTATATGATCGAGTGTGGGTTGTTGATCAAGCCCGATTAGATGAGTTGGTACCCCCTATATTGGTTGTTAGGCTAGGTGGGCTTTTCCACTAGATTATTCAGTTAGGGCATCCAGTTGGTTATAGACTTAGGCTCTTCACCATATGCCGGTAGGTGGTTCTGAAACTGAGTACGTCCAGTGGTCTTCTAGGGATGTTTAGCATCACCCATTGTTACAGGAATATTTACATTTCTTGTTTACTTTTCATTGCACAAGTTTATTATTAGTTTTCACATTTTACTTGATTTACTCTGGCCCAGTTATGGTACATTCTCTTTTGGATTTTTTTTATAAAATGAAAAATGATTTTGGAAATGGTATGTAGCGTGTGTTGGATTTTAAATGGAAAAACACATTGTTTACTTTAAAATGAGTAAACCCTACTTTTATATTTGTATTTAAAACTTGTGTCATTGGATTATTTTAGGAAAGAGAATGCTTTGATTATGTAGTTATTTCTGGCATCCCTACTGAGCATCTCAGTGCTCATGCCAATCATATTCTTTCAGTTTCAGGTTCAGTTCTTGTTCAGGTTCCTGGTTCAGCTACTCAGTGTTGGAGCAGGCTTGAGTCTGAGTTGGGTGGGGACCTAGAAGGTCACACGTAGGTATGCTCAGTTTTATTTTATTTTCTCTGAAAGTTATTTTATTTTTATCATCAATTTTTTTTATTTGTTTATCTTTTTTTATTGGGGAAAATCATTCCCAAAGGTTAATTTTTGATGCCCGGCACTGATTTCCAGCCCATGGGGATTAGGAGTGCCCTTCGAGCCATGTTGCGGACTGACTCAGGTGACCGGTTCAGGGTTGACCTGGGTTAGTTCATCACAAAATGGTATTAAGTACAGGTTATTATTATTTGGGGTGTTTGGTAGCTAGAGATTAGGACTATCAAGACTCTATAGGTAGGTATAAGAAGGATGTCATGAACTCTCACCTGTTCCAAATATCAAATCACTAGGGGTAGTCCCAGATTTGAGTCTTGTCTCTCTTTTTTTGGATTAAGGGATGACAATGAAGGAAATCTGGTGTCATTTCATGACCTTACATGAAGTAGTGACCCATGTGGAGTCTGATTGCAAGGTTTAAGTTCCTCCTAGTTGTTAACTCTTACTTAGGGCATGTCCCACTACCATGTCACCAGGTTAAGCATGACTACTAGTTACTTGTCCTGATGGTTTGTTTTAAGTTGGGTTTTGTATTAGTTTTGATTGATGTAAGCGTGTTTTTTAAAATAAAAATGGGAAGTGATTTTTGGAAAATTGAATCGGGTTTGAAAAGTGGGTTGGTATTTGGAAAGCATCCTTGAAAAAATGAAGTTTTGAAATCTAAAAGGTAAAGGGGATTTTGAAAGTGGAAATTTTGTGTTGTGTTTGTATTTTTTTGGTTTTTGAGCTTGCTGTTTTTGGATGAAAGCACTTTCATTGATGTTTCTTTGGTTTGATATTGGTTTTGGATTTGTGTTTAACATGTTGTTCAAAAAATGCCGCCCAGAAACATCGACAAGGTTTCCGATAAGTCATGCACAGTTTTTTGTCCTTCTTAAACATTGCTTATCTTTCACGGTGATCGGGGTCCGTTAGAGGTAGTAGAGTGGCTTGAAGAGGTTAAGAGTGTCTTTAGGGAATTGGGAACTCTCGAAGCTGTCAGAGTGCATGCCATCTTGGGTTTCTTTGAAGGTCCAGATCTGGAAGAATGGGAGTGGGTTTCCCCACCATCATTGCAAGTTGGGATGACATGGAATGTCTTTAAATTTGTCTTCATCTGATGGTTCATACCTGAAGAAGTGAAGACGAAGAAAAGGGAAGAGCTTATGCATATTCAACAAGTCCAATGGACGGTGAAGGCATATGTTGACCATTTCAAGGAGCTTGTGTCCTTTTCTCTAGAGGTAGCATCACAAGATTTGATGAAGAATTCTCTCTTCATCAGGGATCTTCATCCAGAGTTCTGGAAGTAGGTCCACCCTTCTAAGGACCACTATTTTGAAAAGTTGTTGGATGAGTCATTTTTAGCTGAGTTGGTCTCCGTAGTGCAGATAGTTGGAAATCCAACGTATATGTTTCCTTGCAAAGGTTCCCCATCTGGTGAGTAGGGTGTTCCAGAGGGACTAGTTCTTAAAGAGTCCTCTATAGTGGTTCTAACTTCAAGTTTGTAGGACCGTTCAGTGGTGTGTCACCAATGTGGCTGGTTTGCGCACATGAAGTCGTCATGTCGCATCCATCCGAAGACGTTCCATAGTTGCGGATGTCTAGGTCATTAAGTGAAGTTTTGTAGGAAGTGTTGCCTGAAGAAGATGTGGTGACTGAAAGAATTCTAGTTCCTGACTATGAAGCAGGATACGCTTCAACCATTATAGCCTCATCCACAGGTCTTGTGTTCTGTGTTGGTGGGGAAACTTTTAAAGTCTTTTGTCCCTATTTTCTGTCGTTAAAGTTTTGAAGTTGTTGTAAGTTCATTGTTTCATCATGGTGTTATGACAGGGATGTTCTATGGTAATCCAAATAGTTTTGTTTGTCTGGTTAGGGCTCTTTTAATTGTTCATTTTTTTAAAGTGGGTTCAGCCCTCGTATGGGTTGATTTCGATTAAGTTGTGTTCATTTGGAGGTGTAAGTGCATATGGAGGAGTCAAGGCTTGTAGTTATGCTTGGTTGTACTACTGATATTATATTCTTCTTGGAGGCATTGTCTTCCCATGCTATAAAGTTGGTTTGGATCGGTTGGGAGTTCCCACGTCGACCCCCTTTCTAGGGTGATATGTTGGGTGTTAATTTTCCACATCATTTGAGTTCTTGTGGTGGGGAGAACCCTCTCGTGTTCTCCCGTTCACTTGTGTTGTTCTTTCATTCAATTTCAAATGGGCATGGATTCTTGTTTTTCCCATTCTTCAGTTGGGTGACTTTCTTGGGGAAGAAAGTATCTGTGGTGGGGAGAATTGTCACACCCGCCTTCTTAAATTAATTTTTATTTATTTTAATTCTTGGCTTAGATTCCTCACGGTTAGGTTTGGGTAGGGTCCCGGATTAAATGTTTTTGTCTTTTAATATTTTAGTGGTTTTTGGACCCGTGCGCGGTCACTGCATGGTGGGCAGTAGCCACGTGATCGTCCCAGGTGTTTGTGTGGATGCCCAAGTGGTCTGGATTGAGGCGTCCAACTTGCGCGTGGTTTATTAAGTCGTGCAATGAGCAAAGGTGACCGGATTTTCATAATAAGATTAATAAAAAAAATTAAAATTTAAAAAAAATTAAAAGAATTCTCGATAATAATAATAATAATAATATTTTTTTGTTTTTGTATTATTATTATTATTATTAAGAATATTAATGATATTAATGATATTATTATTATTCTTATTATTGTTATTCTTAGTTTTATTAATGTGGTGTTGTTGTTGTTGTTGTTGTTGTTGTTTGTATTATTATTATTATTATTCTGGTTTTATTATTATTATTATTATTATTAATATAATAAAATGTAAAGAAAAAAAAGTAAAACACTAATCACTACCAGTACCCCCCCCCCTTTCTGGTTCCTCACTACAGGTCGCACCCCCTTCCCCGACCACACTGTGCGAGCCCCCCTCCTCTTTCCTTCTCCCCTCCGTACCTCGCACTCCCGGCCTGCCGACCATCCCCAGTGGCCATCGCTGCCTCACCCAACGCCAGCCTCTACCCACCTCCTTGCTTCGACCCTGGCTTGTCGCACCATCCGCCTCCGGTATCCCAGCCTCGCATGTGCCGCGCTTCCCGACCGCCGCACCTCCGGCAAGGTCGTGCCTTAGCCTCCCATGGTCTGACCAGCCCACCTCCAGCCTTCAGCCTTCCGGCCGACCCACCTCTGACCAGCCCGATTCACCCTACCATGTCTCTGACCTCCCTTACTCTCACCCTCCACCTTACATCAGCTAGCAGTGCACCCGAAAATCGGCGTGCCCCCCCCCCCATGGTCACCCTTTCCGGCACACGCCCCTTCTCGTGACCCCCCCCCCCCCCGACCGCATTTTTCTCCTTTTCCCTTTCTTTTGGGTGTTTTTATTCAAGGTGACCAAACCATAATGTTTCAGGTGTTGGTTTGGGCGTTTTGATAGTTTTTTTAGGTGTGTAGTTGGTCTGCAGCACGTTTTTTCCTCCTTCCACTGAAGTTTCTCCGCGCCCTATCCTGCTTTGAGGAAGGCGAATCCATAATTTTCCTTTCCTATTCATTCCCACGGTTCTTGGTTCTTCAATTATAATTATTATTTTTATTCGATTATTTGTTTTGTACCATTTTCATATCCTTAATTAAACTTTCACGACATTTATAAGTTTTTATAATTTTTTTAAGAATGTATTTTGATGTGACATTTCAGTTATGCCTTTGTATTGGTGCATTTAGGGTTTTCGATTAAAATTCATATTTTTGGTCATGCTGAATTTGTTTCTTTAGGTTCCAAATAATGTTTTGATTTTTTTTAATATGATTCGTACCCTTGATATATCTATAGTTTGATGTGAAAGGTAGTTTTGTGTTGTTTAAATTTATTAAAGATAGATTTCTATTGTGATTCTTGAAAGTTTCCTAGGTTTGAGGTACCTAGGATGTCTATGGAAAATATTCTTTCTCTTTTAAATTAGAATGATGCTTTTTATGAAATTTTTTTCTCTTTGTGATTTTTGTGATGATATTTTTGGTAGGTGAATTTGGTTTTGATATTGACAAAGCTTGTGTGTTTGTTAAAATGCTTGGAAAGTAGGTTTTACAGTCTTGTTGGGGTTGTTTTTTATTTTTTTCAAATGTTCTGGATGGTTGGGTTTGGTTTCTAAATCAAGCGATGACTTTGTGGAAAGGGTTTTTAAATGCTCTGTTGGGTGTTTAGTGTGCCATTGGATGTGTTTTCAATTGAAGGTGACACCTGAAAAATTGTTTTCTCTTTAATCCTCGGTGACTTAAATGGTTTTTGGTTTTTCAAATAAAGTTGGTTTCCCTTGGGTGATTTCTAAGGAAGGATTTAAATGTGTTCTTTAAAGAATGGTCGTTTGCCTTTGAAATGTGTTTTGAAGTGAGTTTGAAAGGTTTTAAAAAAAATCATTGGAGACTTTGTACATAAAGGTTCATTTAGTAGTGTTAAAATGATTTGGCGTGTGTTTTGGAACTCAAGGGCCTGTTTGGGACATTTGACCCAAGGGAAGTGTTTATACTAACTTTGAAAGGATATTTTGTTTTGGAGAAAGTGTGTTCCTGATTGGAAACATGAAACATTTTATAAAATGGTTTAAAGGTTAAATTGTGTGACGGCCTGGTTGGAACTTTGTTAATGTGAAATGTTTGAATGTGTATTTTGGGGTGCTCCTATCTAGGGTAACCCTTTATGGTTAAACGCATAGGAAGCGTCTGTGTTTGGGGTAGGAAAGTGCGGTGACATGATTCAAGCATGTGAGGGCCTTCCTACTTACGTAGTATTATTATCACCACCATGGGTTCCTGTGCATCTTTTAGATGATCGAGTGATGGTTGCTTACCAACCCTGATTAGACAGGTTGGTACCCTCTGTATTTGTTGTTAGGCAAGGCTGGATTTTCCACTGGATTGGTTAGTTAGGGTGGCCAGTTGGTTATAGACTTAGAAGCTTCACCATACTCTGGTTGGTGGTTCCGAAACCGAGTATATCCTGGGGTCTTCTAGGTATTTTTATGATCACCCATGGTTACTAGATTATTTACATTGCTTGTTTACTTTCCATTGCACTTGTTTATTATTAGTTTGTATATTTTACTTGTTTTACTCTGGCCCAGTTTTGGTACATTCTATTTTGGATTTTGATTATAAACTGAAAAATGATTTTGGAAATGGTATGTAGTGTGTGTTGTATTTTAAATGGGAAAAACACATTGTTTACTTTAAAATGTGAAAACCCTACTTTTATATTTGTATTTCAAACTTTTTTCATTGGATTATTTTTGGAAAGAGAATGCTTAGATTCCGTGGTTATTTTTGGCATCCCTATTGAGAATCTAGGTGCTCATGCCTATCATATTCTTTCAATTGCAGGTTCAGTTCTTCTTCAGGTTCCTGGTTTAGCTACTCAGTGTTGGAGCAGGCTTGAGTCTGAGTTGGGTGGTGACCTAGAAGGTTAAAAGGCCTCAGTTTTATTTTCTTTCCGCTACTAGTTTTTTTATTTTTATCATCAGTTTTTTTATCTGTTTATCTCTTATCCATGGTCCAAATCATTCCCAATAGTTATGTTTTGATTCCTGGCACTGGTTTCTAGCTTGTGGGGATCGGGAATTCCCTTCAGGCCATGTCACAGACTAACTCGGGTGACAGGTTCAAGGTCGACACGGGTTGGTTCATGACAGTTGGTACAGGTGGCCAATAATTTTTATAATTATATACCAATGGTTTATCAAACCATTGGTATATCCTATCTTCACATTCCCAACAAGCAGCACCTCTAATTCTTGCGCAAAACCATCACACCGACACCGCAAAACAAGTAACACCTAATACAAAAATTCAAGAAAAAATTTAATACATTGAACTGGTTATAATATACAACACATATACAAAATCACATTCATTCATCAAACATCATCTATCATAAATATAAATTGTAAATTTAAAGGATCAATCACTCTCTCATCATATCCACTATCATTACCAACATACTCGTCACCATCATCATCATCATCACTGTTTCCATCACCATCACCATACTTACATATTTCTTCTTTCTGATCAATAAAAACAATTTTTCTCAAGTAAAACATTATTCAATTTTCAATATTTCCCTTTTCAATGAAAATTAATATTTTAGAAAAATCAACATAAACATGATATTCATCGACTAGAAATTATATAAAATCATACCAAACAACCCCATTCACAATTTTAAAAATCCTAAAATTGATATTCATATATTGTGAAACTATATTTCAAATATCAAAACTAATTTATGAATTTATTTTATGTATATAATACCAATTTAATGATTCAAACAACAATGGTTTTTATCAAAAAAGTTATAGGGATATAATCTACCACCATTGAGAGATTATAAAAAATTCAGTGGGTGGTACCACCACAATACATCCCATTAAAACCTGATGATCCATAAAAACTAAAAAATAAAATAATAAAATAAAATATAGATAATCAATATATTCTATGAAAGTGATATTACTTACTAAAAACCTCATAATAAAAAAACATTTAACTAGGTTTAGAAGTTATGAAACATGTTGTTTTGATACTAAAGATAAATATCACCATTATATTTGATGGATTTTACCTTTCATGGAAAAATACTAATATTTTATGAATCATAAATAGATTTATTATTTTTTAAAATGTACTAGAAGTCATAAAGTTTTGTACTTTTTTTCTTGTGTGTTTTAGAAGTGTTGGAGCAGATCATGGAGGATGTTTAAAGGAAAATGGATATTATTTTGATATGATGTTTCAAACTTTCCATCTGAATTAGGGATTATTTTATGAAGTAGGATGACTCAATGAATTTGGTGTGTATTTGATTCTTTTTTGATGTGTTGAGTGATATGGAAACTGAAATACCAGTTTCACTATATTTCTTGGTAATGGGGGTTATTTATTCTCAATGAGTATTAGTTTTTTCACACATGGTTCCTAGATATTTTTAGAGGAATCCTTTTTTTGTGAAATAATCGGAAGAAATATCAAAACAATTGAGTAATTTTATAATGATAAAATGAAAGTTCAAGAATATATTATTCCATAGAATAGGTTAACATTGATTTCTGTTTAGTTTATTATGTATAGGGTGTATTTTTAAACTTGATATAGGGGTTTAGTCTATAATTAGGATAGGGTTTAGATTTAGGAATTTTTTTAGGGTTTAGGTTAGGTGTTTTGTTAGGGGTTGGGTTTTTTGGGTTTAGATTTAGGGTCTAGGTTTACATTTTGATTTAATGTTTTAGTTTTAGGTGATAGGTTTTGATATATTTTATAAATCATGGATTAGTTTTTATTGTTTGGGTTAGGTTTTGGTTTAGGTTTGGGGGTAAGTGTGAGTTCATGGTTTAGGTTGGGTGTTATATTTAGTATTCAATGTTTTAGGTCGTGGGTTATAGAATATTATTAGGTCTTTATGGTTTATGTATAAGGTATATGATTACATTTAGGCTATAATTTAGGCTTATGTTTAATTTTATTTTCTTGGTGGGGGTTGTTTTATATTTAGTTTAGAGGGTTGGGTTTGTATAATATTTATATTTAGGTTAGTTTTTATGTATTAAGTGTGGGTGTGTGAGTTTTATATTTATTTTTACTATCAGGGATAGGTTTAGGTTTTTTTGTTTAGGTATAGGTTCTAGTTTAGGTATTAAGTTTAGGAATTATGTAATTTTTAGGGATTAAAATCTTGGTTTTTTGGGGTTATTATTAATTTTCAATAAGAAGGATCACATTTTTATAGGTGTTAATAGGATAAAGTTGTAACTTGGATAAGTTATAGAACAAAAAACATGAAGTATTCTTGATATGGAATTTTATCTAATTCCATGAATAATTATAGAATAACAACTGACTTATATTACCCAAAGATCCTCGAAGGTCTGGTAGCATTTGTCAATAAAATGAAAGATAAGGATTTCTTATGGAAAATGATGATAGAGTTATATTCATAGATGATAAACTTAACACCTACTAAGAGGCCATTGAGATTTATGATTCTAATAAATGGATAAATTCCATGAAATATTAGATGGATTTTATTTACACTAACCAAGTTTGAAACTTTGTGGATACACTACCAGGGGGATACCAATAGGGTGCAAGTGGGTTTTCTTTAAGAAAACTGACATGGAGGGAATAATTTATTCTTCATGGTATTGACTATGAAGATAATTTTTCTCTCATTTCAATAATAAATACCATTCAGATATTACATTATATAAAACCTCATTAATATTATGAGATATATCAAATGGATTTTAAAATTACTTTCCTTAATGGAAATTTAGTAGAGGATGTGTATATGATATAACCTAATGGTTTTTAAGTTCTAAATGGGTCTATTAATGTTTTAAACTTATAATTATCCATTTATATGTTGAAACAAGATTCTTAGAGTTAGAACATTTGGTTTAATAATGTAATAAAAAATTATTGTTTCATTAAGAACATGAATGGTTCTTGTGTATACAAACAAGTTAGTTCGAGTGTTATGACATTTATGGTATTATATGTGGATAACATAATTTTTATTGTAAATGATATCTTGATTTTAAATTCTGTAAATGTTCCATTAGGAAAATGATTCTCATTTGAAGACATGGGTGAGGCGCTCTACATATTGGGTTTGAATATCTATAGATATAGATCAAATAGGTTTCTTAGACTGAGCCAAAATACATATATTGGTAATGTGATAAAGCAGTATATATCATAGAAAATTCTAAGAAGGGGTATTTACTAGTATTTAATAGAATGAATCTTAGGAAGATTTAAGATCCTTTTAAGGATTTTAAAAGGATGGGTAGTATTCTTTATGTGTTTACTATAGGTTCTATCATTTATTCCATGTTACATACTCATCCTGAAATCACTTATGCTTTTAGAATAAAAATTAAATACAAATGTAATCTTGGTGATATTCACTTAATTTCTATTAAGAATATTCTTAAGTATTTGAGAAGAATTAACGATATGTAATTTCTCTTTGGAGATGAAGATAATCTCAGTATAAGGGTATACACATATGCTATTTTCTAAACTAATAGGGATTATATGATATCCCAATTTGATTTTTTATTTTTTCCACAACAATTGAGATATATATTAGAAAAGTTACTAAAAGGAAATTATGGAGGACTATACAATAGAGAATTAGTGCATCACAACATCCGATACTATCAAGAAAGTTTTTGGGTCAATAAATTCATTACTACACTTAGGGTGATTCCTGTAATTTTCTAACCAATTGAGCTTTATTTTGACAACAATGAAGTCATTTCTCAATATAAGGAACCCTGGTCTCACCAAAAACAAAAAAAAATCTTTCAAAATACCATATTATTAAGTAGATCATTGATTGGGATGATGTAAATATCTATTGGGTGGTTATGTAGGAGAATATATAAAATCCATTAATAAATACATTAATTTAATAGAATCATGAGGATTATGTAAGGTATTTAGGTATTAAATATATGAGATACTATATTTAATGATTATTTTCAATGGGGTTGTATCATAGTTTTATAATAAATACAATCCCCTTTATCATTCATTGATATGCGCTACATATATTACATTAATTTTACAATGATAGAATATCCTAAAAGTATGACCCTAAGTTATCCCCAATCATTGATCATCATTGAGTATTATGGGTTTTCAAGATATGTTAAGATTTTTTAATTACCCATGTGGAATTGATGAAGATTTTTTTATATTTTTTATCAATGGACTAAAGTTTAGATGTCAATTTCATTATGTTGAGACTGAAGTAAAGCTAAATTTTAAGAGGTAATAAAGGTTCATGGGAACACTCAAAGTTTATTTTATATGATTCAAGAGCCTTTGATCAATATTTTATGTATTTATAATTTAATAATTATGAAAGTCATCGGAAGTCATTTGATCTGATTTGAGATAATTGGAGATGGATCAAAAATGTTATGAGAGATCATGAAATAATTTAAGGTGAATATAAGTCTAATTGATGAAATCTATATTTTTATATTTAAATTATAAATTTTGATAAGTCTAGAATTCTATGTAAGAATCATTTCACCAAATCCAAGACCAAAATTTGGATGGGTTGGAATTGGGTAAACATCATCTAAGTCGATCTGAGCTATGTGTAAGCATCATTTAGACTCTATATGAGCATGAATCTAGACCTACATAAGTAACAATATGACTTGCATAAGCATCATCAATTGAATTATCATCTATGTAATAATGAATTTCCTCTTTGTAAGCATCATATATTTCTTTATATTCATGATTTCTATCAGTGTAAACATTGTATATCTATCCTTAACCATCATGTCTTTCTATGTATACATCAACAATTAGTAAAAATTTGTGTTTCTAGATTAAATGTATAAAGAAGAAACTAATTATGTTGATTCCATGATTTATTTTAATGGATAAAAATATCAAAAATTAAATTTTATACAATATTAGAATATTGGAGAAATGAATATTTACATTGATAATAAAAAAGATCAAAGAAAGTGATATTTTGAGAGACTTTCCATGTCTAAAAAATGAGTTTTAAAATTGTTTAATTTTAATAAAATAGAAATACATGGACACTGGTATTAATTTTAAATAGTTAAAAATATCAAAAAATATTGTGATTCAATCTTATTGAGTTTTTTTGGAAGAGATTATAGACAGAAAAATTTATGAAAACTATATTCGTCTTGAAACTAATATTATAGATTAACATAATCTGTAAGTGAAGAATATATGATGTTTATCCAGAAATTTTTCAATGATCTAAATATCCAAAGAAGGTTTTCATTCAATATTATTTTCAGAGAAATAATAATCAAAGTGAGATTTTATGAAGGAGGAATATTGTTCTATTTATTCTATGATTTTCAAATAGACTATTTGAAAATAATTAATCTATAATCAATTTTGAAATTAATATAAAGAAAATCTTAGTATGATTCAGTGAGAAGAAGAATATGGGTATTTATTAAATTCATAAATATTTATATTTACGAATTATTATATTATGGTGAAAGCTTCATGCATTTTCTATAAATATATTCTAGGAATAACTTTAAAAAACACTCAATCTTTCTAAAACTCTCTATAATAACTACTAGAAAAGTGTTTTGAGAATGAAAAAGAAAGAAAAGGTAATTTATATAACGTTATAGGAGTCATCAATTTTAGAAAAAAAATAAAAAGAGAATGTGTATAAACACCCATATTGAATAGGCATGAGAATGGAAATGATATCATAGGAGACAACCCATATACAACCCATTGATAAAAATAAAGATGATCACCCATAGTTATTCAAGATATTTTCTATATTCAAAAATGTAAAAAATATTTTGGGTGAATTAAATGTAAAAAAGAAAAATAAGGGGAGAGAGAGAGATAAATAGAGGATGTATGAATATTTCTCAAGAACTATAACTAAGAGTTTTGGTGTGTGAAATCATAAATGATATCTCGAAGGTGAAGAATAAGGATATAATGCATGACTAAATTATAGATATTTTAGGAATTAAAGTTGAAGTGAAAAGAGTAATTCATCAATCGTTTTATGATCATATTAGGTGTGAGGAAGTTATAAGAAGAATAAGAAAAAATATTAGGATAGATCGACTTGTTCTTGTTGTTTAGATATATGTGTTTGTCCTTTAAAAGATTAATAATTTAGTTTATAAGGGTAGGTGGGTAGTTTATGTTGAATATCTATGAATTTGAGAAATAATAGAGACTGAGTTATGGGTATTATTCCTAAATAAGATTAAAATTCAAAGACTCTATTTTGAGAAGAGTGAGATCTATAATTTGATATACTTGAATCTCTTTGTTGATTAGTAATATAATTTATAAATGAGATGAAATAAATTCACTAATATACATGGTGAAAATCTATATAACCAATGAGAATTTGGGTATATAGGGAGATCACAGTGTGACTTTGTGACTACATTGAGAATTTATTGTAAATAATTCTAGTGAGATCTTAGAGAGTGTGGATGTGATATACACCAAACCCATTTTAATTTCTGATTGATTATAGTGGAGAATATTTTATTGGGGATAATAACCAATCAAGGAAAGGAGTATGTATTTTATAACAAACCTATAATATCTTTTTGTTCTTATTTTTTTATTTACTGCATTAATTTGGATGAGAGTGAGAGACACCAGAATGAAATGGTTGAGACTGGGGGTATTCAAGGAAGTTGAATTTAAAAAATAATAATTAATAAAATAAAATAGACTAATAATTCACCCCTTCCCTCTATATGGTCTATCGGAACATGGATCACTATAATTGGTATCATAGTAATTTAGGTTTCCTATAAAAAGATCTAAGATACCTATGGTTTTTATCTGAATATATTAATTATATATTTTATATGTTTAAAGAGTAATATAATATCAAAAAGAATATCTAAACATACTAAATTGTAAATGTAAGTTATAGAAAAGACTTTAAATGATGGATAGAAGAAAGAGGAAAAGAATATGAGGAAATATATAAATAAATATGATGAATCTAGACATGTTTATAAGGTTAAAAATGATTAAAAAACCCACCAATAAGTCAAGGGTGGATGTGAGTAAGAGTAAAAAAATTAGTTACCCAAACTAAGCCAAAAAATATAGTGAATTTTTTCATATATATCAAGGTTATAAATCTATAAAGGATACATCAACTAGTAAGAATAATATTTTTGGGTATTATTGGTGTTATTTGGAGTTTAAACACAAGGTTATAGATTTATATCATAATATATTGGTGTGTGAAACTCAAATAGGGCATAGAGAGGGGGTGAAAAGCTAAAACAAAGAATAAATTTTATGTATAGATAAATAACTTGCAGGATAAGAAAAATATACCTTGTAAAAAAATATCCACTTAATAACTTTTTTTAATATTGAAGTATATATGGTCACTACTATGATGAATAATGGTATATATCATCCTATCCTAATTCTTATGCTCTTGATAAAAGAGGTAAGAATCAAAAATGTAAGATTGAATAAATTACACCCTATATGTCAAGAAGGAAATCTGAGAAGGGTGTTATACTAGATAGAAGAATATAATTCTAATGTGGTAAAAAAGTCCACACTATGGACTTTTGTAATAAATACATGAAAATAAAAGGTGGAAGGAGAAAGTTGTAAACAAAAAAGGAGTCAATAAAAGAAAATATCAAGAATATTGACATGGTGGAAGATATATCTAATGAAGAGTTTGATATTTTTCCTAAGAGAGGCACCTCAAAGGATGGTAAAATACTGTCTGGAAGGTGAAATCTATTTGGATATACTCCTAAAAAGTTTATAACAATACTAAATGTTATATGAAGTTATAAAATAAAAAATGGAAAGAATTAGTGGTATCATGCTCAAAATATATTGCAGAAAAGAAGAAGTGCACACTGAAAAGTAAGAGAATATTCCCAAATAGTGTATAATCATATAGCTTGATCAGTTGGAAAAGGATAAGAAAATGGACCAATAATCAAATATTGAAACATATATGGTGGGTAATGGGAATAATCCATTTTTATCTAAGGATAAATTTGAGATCAATAATACACCCATGCTTCCCAATGATGTACAGACCTTGAAAATCAAACTAGGTAATAGAATTAAGAGTTATCTAATAAGTGAACCTTAAAGGAAGAATATGCATGGGTTGAGAAGAAATTTTAAACTCCAATGATACAATTAAAAGGATGAAGAATATCCATATTATTCCCATAATTTTACAATTGTACATCTTTTAAACGAATGGAATTTTTTGTAAAGAAAAATTTGATCTATTGAAGGTTATAATGTCTATACAGAAAAAAATACATCCATCATAGTGAACTATAACTTTAATTAGTATCAGGCATCAACTAGTATCAAAAAAATTTGGATAGAATTTCTGAGGATAAATATAACCATGGTCAAGTTTAAAGAGCATCCCTTGATGGGGGATATCAAGGAAGTCAAGGTTACCAGATATTTATTATTTTTTCGAAAATTTGGAATTCTAGTAAACCCTATAAAATAATGAATTTTGCGGTATGATACCCAGTCACTTATCCCCATTATGTTATATTATTTTTCTAATAATCAAGGTGGAGTGATTCTATGAAAATTTGAGAAAGGTTTCTTATTTCACTTTAATTATTTTGATTTTTTTTGAGGTTGAGTCAAGGTTATTGAAACATATTTAAAAAATATATAAAAACACAAAAAGAAAAAATTTAGAGTTGGTACCACAGTGAGTAATTTTTATAGATATATTTTATGCTTTGGTAAACTTACTCTAGATTTATAAACTATGTTAGTACACATATACTTAGAGATGACTTAATTAAGGCTTTCTATTAAGAAACTTGTGGTGTTTTCCTTCTATAAAGAAATAAATAAATCAAAGAAGGGAATAAGTTGATTTAATATAAAGAGGATATAAATATGTTCTTTATCATTTTATTATACACTAATAGGGATAAAAAATTCCCAGATGTTGTTTATTGTCAATAAGTGGGAGTAGTATAACATCAGACTTTAAAGTTATTGGGTGTTGAAAAAAAATACAAAGAGGGATATAAAAGTGACATTATGGATTTGATGGATATATTATTATATTTATTACCAAGGGATTAAATTTTAGATTCCAATGTCATTTTTTTAGGATAATGGGTGATGTAATTAGAATCCACTAACTAAAGAAACATGATAAGATTCATATTCATTATGAGTAAATAATGAGAGATGGTTTCCAATGGATATTCAAATAGAGTTTTATATATTAGAAAAAGAGTTTGTAGGTGTTGTCTAATTGGTGTGAAACTACCTAAATCATATGATTTATAAAGTTTATCATCGTGGAAGTAAGTGTTGCACATCTCTCTCACTCATGGTGTTTTCATAATCATAAACAATCATCTTTGTTTTTAACAGTTTCATTTAATTTATTTGAGTTTATATTTAATAGACTTTGAATAATCCTTAAAAAGAAAATATAGTTTTTTAAGAATTTTTGAAGGTCCTTTTGATGTCTTAATAAACATGGTAATTCCATGTAAGGAGGTTCAAATTTACATAGAATTGATGAAATAATCTAGAAGGTTAAGATGGTGTTATCCATTCTAGAGGTAGCATCACATATTCAATGGTATAGGTATAAGTGTATTATCCTCTGAGAGTCTATTAAACAACTAGTGGAAGTAAGAAAATCCTAAGTTATCTCTAGAAGCATACAGGATAGTCGGTGGCATTGGGAGGCTAGCTGGTGGTGGTGATCCAGCAAGTCTTTATTCTTTATTTTTGTGGGTACCTCTCCTATTAAAGTGCAATTTACAATGTTTAGTGATCCTGGTGAATTAAAAAAGATTCCTAGATCTTTTGAATTCTATAAATTTTGATTCTTGGTGGCTTAAAATAATATCAATTCTCACAATATGTCAACATCCAATCTCTAGACAATTTCCTCATCTATCAAGATCCTCATTCAAAGAGACAATTTTTATATCAAAATATAAAAGGATATCATCATTGTATCTATCTTTCTCTCAGATTGTTCAATATTTCTATAGATATATGAGATTATAATTGTAATGTATTTTCTCCAAGAAAATATTCTCTTATAATCCCACTTTCTAATTTTGGTTTCTTATTATGTTTATCAAAAAGCAAGGGAAGTTGGTTTCTTTCTATCACCATCAAAAAACAAGGAAGTTAGTTTCTTTCTAAATCCATTAAAAATCAAGGGATGTTGGTTACTTGATCTATGTTAAAATCAATGGATGAATATAAATATCTCTCAAATCAATTGGTGGAGACATAGGGTCACCTCATATGCTATTTCCAAACTCCTTATCAAATTGTGTCTTCTCTCTATTTATATTTCTACAGTGCATCATCCAATATTGATACGCATAAAGTACATAAAATTGATCTCCTTACTTCTTCCTAGGGTCCCATCCCCCGATGTTCCCACTGGAGTGGCTTCTTGACTTCCATCGCCTTCCTTTCCTTTTCCTAGGGTTTCATTCCCTTGTCGTTGATGCCTTTTTTGTTTAGGGTTTCATCCCCAACTCCTTAATCGGTTTCCCCTTTCACCATTTCTTCCTTGGGTTTCAGTTTCGTGTTCGTCTAGGGTTTCAATCTCATTTTGTTTTCCCCTTCATCATTCTATGATGATTTTGAGTTGCATATCTATTCCTGGTGGGGTTTTCGATTGGCGCGGTGCTGGTGAAGGTTCGTTGATGCTGCTTGTTGGTGATTATGTTGGTGATTTCTTGGTCACAATCGGATTTAGAGGTTTCAGATCTCTGTTTGGTTGGGCGATGTCGGCGATGCTCACGAATCTCTGTTTTCTCCTTTCTACTCTTACTCTGCTCTAGCTTCATGTACCATATCTCCTCCTCGGGTTGATCTGGAAAGGTGGTTTTCACAAGAGCTTTGGGAGGTGTTGTTTGAGTGGATTTTGGAGTTCCAAGAGTCATGATCCTCGCTCGACAGCGACAATAGTGTCTGGTGCTGTTGTTTTCTGGTGGCTACGGACTTTGACGTTCTCCGGAGACTGGTGTTGTTCGGTCGGTGATGACGGTGGCGGTGTTGGTCTTATCGGTGATAATGTTATATGGTGGATTGATGGTCTACGGTGGTCTCCAATGTTGGTGACGGCGGTGGGGATTGGATGGTGACGGAGGTTGTGCTGGTGATGATGTTGGTTGCAGGAGATGTGATTTTGGCTGATGACTTGGTGATGATGTTCTATGGTGCGCTTGGATTGTGACTGCCGTGATGATCTGAGAGTTTTGGGTTTTGTGTCCCGTCAGTTTTTTGAATTTTGAATTTCGAATAGGCATGTTTTGATTTTGTATCCCGTCAGTTACCACTCACCCTTAAAGCGGTTTCTTTGGAAATCAAATAAAAAAGAAATTTTCAGTAAGTTAGTCTACTATATTTTTTGCTTAATAACTTATTTAACTTTGATATTATACTTTATAATATGGATCAAATTTATCACTTTATCTATTCTTCATATCAAATTATTTTTATTTTGAATTTCCTTTTTTATTTTATTTTTTTAATTTTTAAAAGGAAATTCACCCCTCCCCCTTTTGTTATTTCCTCTCTAAACAATAGTAAGTGACTAGTGTTGATAGAATAAAGATCACTTATATACAGTAAGTTATATGAATAGTGGATTTATGGATACTATTAACATCTTGAAGATCTATTATTAATATAGATAAAAATTAACTGATTTGGGTGATTGAAGACCCAAAGTTTTAAAGAAAACAACCTAGTGAAAATAACCATTAAGGGTGATTAAAATAGTGTTAAATATCACTTGGATGATATTTTATTTAGACTAGAGAAAAATTAAAGTTTTAATAGGCAATGAAGGTTCGTGAGAACACTCAAAGTTGAGTTTATATGTTTCAAGAGGATTTGGGAATGAGTTAAAGTGATTTAAAATTACATTAATTACCAAATTAATTTTAAATAATTTGAGTTTATTTGAGATTATTGGAGAAGGATAAAATATGTTCTAAATAGATCCTAAGATAATTTAAGGTGAATCTAGGTAGAATTGATGAAATCTGGAAGCTGAAGTTTGAATCAAAAAAATTGGTTATGTCTGGAATTCTACGTAAGCATCATCTCATAGATCCAAGATCAGCGTATGATGATCTAGTGTTGCGTAAACACCATATGAGTCAATCTAATATATGTGTAAGAATCATTTTTAATTTGGGTAAGTATGAATCTAGACTTGTATAAGAATCATTCTGACTTGTATAAGAATCATATATAGATGTATAGTCTTCATAATATTGAATTTCCTAGGTAAAATCATCATCTATAACTCTATAGTCATGATTGTGGTCTTCATAAACATCATCCATCTATTCTTAATCATCTCTTATGTCTATGTAGACATCAACACTTCATGAAAAATTAAATTTCCATATTGAATGTTTTAAGAATAAAGTAATTGTGATGATGATATGATTGATTTTAAAGGATGAAAATATAAAAATTTAAATCTGATATAATCACTAAATGTTAAATAATGTAATATTAAAATTTATAATCCATAAGATCAAAAAAAAGATAGTTTTGGATACTTTTCAAGTCTGAAAAAATGGGTTTCCATAATTTTTTAATTCTAATGAAAGAGAAATGTAATGATACTAGTGCTGATTTGAAATGGTTTTAAACATCCCAAAATATTTTTGATTCAACATTATTGAGTTTTTTCATGAGACTATAGAAGTAGAAATTCATGAGAAATTTATCCATCCAGAAACTAAAATTCCAACTTGACCTAATTTGGAAGTGAATAACATAAGATGTTTCTCAAGTTGTTTTTAAATTTTCTAAATATCATAAGAACATTATGATCAAATATTACAATCCAATAAATAGGATATCAAATAAAAATTACATGAAGTAGGATCATTGTTATATATATTATAATATTTTCAAATAGAATATTTGAAAATCATCAATCTATGATCAATGTTGAAAATAATATGAATATTGGATCAAGATGATTCAGTGAGAAGAAGAAAATGGGTACTTTTAAAATTCATAAATATTTATATTTATGAATTATTCTATTATGGTGAAATTTTTACACAGTTGATATAAATATATTCTAAGAAAAATAATGGAAGACACTCAATCTTGCTAAAACTTTTTAGAATCACTATTGGATGAGACTTTTGAGAAATAAAAAGAAAGAGAATGGTATTCTTGTAAATTTTTAAGAGGTATCCATTAAATAAAAAAAGAAAAATATAATGCATGTACACACCCACATCAAATAAGATTGTGAGTGGAGATGATATAATGGGAGGAAACCCACATAAAAACTATTATGACAAATAAAAAGGATCACATGTACTAATTAATGATTTGGTAAATTTTCTATATTCAAAATGTAGAAAATATTTTAGGTGATCTATGTATAAAAATGAAAATAAAAATTAGATTATATGTATGAATGTTGATTGAGAAATATATTTGAGATTCATTTTGTGTAAAAATATTGAAGATATCTCAAAGTTAAATAAGTATCTAATAAAAAACTTAAGTGAAGATCTCTTGGGTATCAAATTTAGATGAAGAAAAGTAATCTAGATATCATTCAATTATTAAATTAGGTGTGTTGAAGTTTTGAGAAGAAAAATAAATAATATATCGAGATAATGACCCATTAAATATATTTAGATATATGCATCAATACTTTCAGTGGTTAAGAAGTGTATTGAGAAGGCTAGGTGAGCACTTTATTTTTAATATCTATGAAGCGGAGCTAGAATATAAACCAAATTGTAGGTATTATTCATAGAGAATCTCCTAGAATTATAAGACAATGGTATGAGAAGAATGAGATCTATTCTTTGAAGTAGTGGAATCGCAATGTGGATTAGTGATCTTATTTTGAGAGGATCTAAAATAAACACTTGCATATACATGTTTCTAATCCATAAAACAAGTGGGACACAGGGTATCTAGTGAAATCACAAGGTGACTCTATGACTATATTGATAATCTATTCTAAATAAGTCCAATGAGGTGTTGGAAAGTGTAGGTGTGAGATTAACCGAACTCATTGTAATATGATATTGATTATAGTGGATATTTCTTTATTGGTGTGAATAAAAAATAAAGGTATTGAGTAAGTATTTATCACTAAATCTTGTAAATATTTTTTTTCTTATGCCTTTTTTACTACATTAATTTGGGTGAGGCTAAGATACACAAAGATGAAAGGATCAAGGGTGTGAGAATTTTAGGGGGTTGAATTTAAAAATAATAATTAATAAAATAAAAGAGTCTATGGATTCACCCCTCCCCTCTAATTGGTCTCATGCTCACTAAAATACTATAAATTGCATGATTATAATATTGTATACAATACAAAGAATAGACTCATGAGATAGTAAGTGAATATTTATTATCTAAACTAACCCAAGAAAGTATATCACAGGGAATTTCATATGATCATTGAGATACTTAGGTGTGTAAGCACATTATGAATTCCCATTACCTTAGGTTATTAAGTATTTTTGATTTTAAGATTTATAATTTGATTTCTTTTTTATATCATCTTTGAGGATAAGATAATCAAGGGGTGGTTGGTTATGTTCTTTATCATATTATCAATTATGGTTAACCAAGATTAGATTTTTCCTCTTGTATGAAAAGTATAACATCTTGTCCCATGATTGAATTAGCCTAAGAAAATTCATGGTCAGGCTTAGTTGATAGACATGTGATGTTCTCAACTACTTGAATGAATGAAATGTGTTTTATTTATTCAAACTAGTTAGTATATTTCAAGTAATAATGAACATATGAGTTATCTTATACTATATTGGCATGTTCTATATCTTGTAGTCACTCGATGTCTTGAACAATGGGATTACATAAGTATATATACAATTTATATGATACATCTTGTGGTGGAAATATTCAACTAGATATATGAGTGTTTCTAGTCAAGATCATTCCATATCCCTTTATGGTTTGTAGAATTTAAATTTATTTAGAGGCATTTATTTGATTACAATTATGGATTAGGGAATTCATAGTTTTTTCAATGCTATAAATCCCTCTGGGGTCACACATAATACCCAAGTATAAGGACTAATTTTGGTAAAAAGTGTTTTTCTAATATTTGAGAGATATTATAATAACAATTTCTAAAGGATTTTGGATGGATTCATAATAATTTTAGAACTTGTTCATAATGTGTGTTATTATTTAGTTCAAGTGGTATATTTTTAAGAATTTTGAACTAAAGTGTTGGGATCATAACTATATTCCATTAAATCCAATGGAATATATCCAACGAAAAATACTTAACAAAAAAACAAAGTGCTGGTAAAAAAATCCCATTCTACGGTGTTTAGAACATCAATGAAAACACGCCCAAATCATCACACTACAATGCACAACATCTTGAATACATACAAAAAATAATTTTGGAAGAAAAAAATAAAAATAAAACAATGAAAGAGAATAATATAATTTTTGTGGTTTGGACATGAGTCCTACTCCATGAGTAGAATACTTCTTTAATTTAGTCAAGGAATAGAAAGATGATTAAAATGATTTATACACCAATCATAATTGATCCACCATTCTAAATATAGTACGATACAACTTGTGAAAACAGTCACCATATATTCTAATATCTAGGGTGGTGCTTCCATATAGATCATAACTTCACAGATATCTTTATGTTCGGTCAAAGTATCTCACTACCTCAGCTCCTTCAATTGGTACATTGTTTGTGCTTCTAAAACTTTGGAAATTTTACTCTTATGTTCTAATAAAGTAACACTTAAATTTTTTCATTTTCCAAAAAACCCTTGGGGAATCCTTTAAATGTAGTCTTATGTTTTCCCATAGTTACTCCAGTGAAATTCCTTTACACTCTTAACACTACTTACATTTTACTAAGTTAAGGGGTAACATATGATCACACCTTTCGACTATCGTCATCTGATCATCTTGTCTGCATAAATTCCAAACACTTAGACTTAATGACTACCACTACTCTATCTCCATCAGTGTTCTAGAAATTATTTTTCTAAAAAAATCTCTTTGTATAAGTTGTATAGTTTGAAAATGTTTTTCACACATGGATAAAACTTAACAATGTCTCAATTGAGAATTATTTTCCTGGATTCATCATAGAGTCCTTTTTCAGCTTCAGAAAACCTTCTTTTTCTCCTCAAAATTCCTCAAAAACACATGTTTTCCACACCATGATTCCAATTATCCAAGCCCAAATGAGGCACATAACCACCAAATAACATCATGAACTATGAACTTTTGTAGTATATATACAGGATTCTAAGACCCTTATATCTTCTATATATCCAATAACTTTTCCTCTAACAAGTTTTGAATAAAGTGATACTTCATCTTAATATAATTCATCCTAGAATGAAACATTTTATTTTTTGATAAGTGAATCACACTTTGTGAATCATAAAATTTTATCCTATCAACTTTTATCTTTCTAATATATTCAATCATCCCCTTCAATAAAATCAACTCTTTATCAGCTTCTGTTAATACATTATAATCCACATTTGTTCTCGATAGTAAAACTACTAGTTGAATAATTGATATACTTATTAAATGTATTCATCCAAAAGTGAACACATATATACGGTTCCCTTTTGAGTGTCTAAGTATTAACCAAAGTTAGATTCATCAAACCCTTACAATGAGTCATGTATTCTGAAGAAAATTTTCAATATTACAAAATCCTTTAAGTACTGTAGAATTAACTTCACAACCTCCTAGTACTCTCTTATAGGATTCTACATGTAGCTAATGAAAACTCTCACTACTTATTCAATGTATTATTGATTAGATATCATGGAATACATCAGTATTATAACTATATATGAGTAGGAAATCTTTTTCATATACTCTAGATCATATTCTATTCACGGTGCCTTCTCCTTACTCAATTTGAAATGTTTAGTCAGGGGTGTCGTCATCGGTTCCACCTCACTCAGCTGAAGTGCTCTATCATCTTATGAATATAGTCAAAATAGCTTAGGTACAAAGTATGGGAACATAAATCCCAAGAGATCATATTCCCTAATATTTATTTAGCTACAATTATATCATTCATCTCAAATATTCCAGATAATTCAACCTACATCTTATCAACCATTTCCCTTACCAGACCATCAACAAGCATGATGTCAATTTAGGGAAGAAAGATGTTGAAAATCATATCATAGAACACCTTTTGGTAACAACAATGGTTGAAATTTATCTATATAAACTTTCATTGCATCATCATGTTATTAAAATCTAGATTCTACTTCCTTAGAACCTGCTTCAAATTGTAAATTCTTCACATCATCTTGCACATATGATCCTGGTTCTAATACTCCATGAAACTATTTGGTTTCTCCATATATATTTTTTAATCTAAGTACCTATAAAGTAATATTGTCTTCGCATCCATTTTTTATAGATGAAAACCTTCCATGGAAACCATACTATGTACCATCCATATTGTCATATGTTTAATTATCAATAAAAAGATCTCAAAGAAATATAAACCTTCCATTTGTTGAAACCCTTTCACGAATAGTCATGACTTGTATCTCCATATACCATTCGATTATTCCTTTATCTAATAAACCCATTTACTCTTAAGATATTTTTTCCCAATGGTCCTTTCTATTAGCTCTCAGGTTTGGGATACATGGAGAGAATCATTTTCATCACTCATATCTAACTCCCACTAATTTGAGTATTTCATATTTATCACTTTATATTGGCTATCAGAGTATCCATATTACATAATAATAAAGTAGTGTGGATAACTTACATACTTCTATAATTGGTTCCTTACTCTAGTAGATCTCTAAAATTCTATAATAAACCAACTCAGGTTGACCTGAGATGTCACCCAAGCTAGCTCTCCATAAGGCTCGAAATGAATTTAAAATCACCACGGGCCGGTGACAAGCACCTAGGTATCAATATAAAAAATTATGGGAATTATTTCACTCTATAAACAAAAAAATATGTCTCATGTATAAAAATATAAATATAAGCAAATAGATTACATCATGTAAGAATAGGTATATAATCATGAGACATAACAAAGAAAACTAGAAGCATAATCTCAAAAACATAACAAGTCTAAGGACATAACCAATTCTCCAGGTGACTTTTTTTCACTGCCATCCCAAACCACAATGAATGTGACACTAACCAAGAGAAGTTGGTATGGTGCATGGCACCCTTACATTTACTTGTTTCCTAAAAACCCAAATTTTCATATGCCCTAAGGCATATGCAGAGTGTGAGGTAAATTTTTAGTAAGATACTAACATGAATCTATATAATTTTTTTCATCGTGAACTTATTAATTATAGATTTAAAACAAGACAAGTTTCATAAAGATTTTTATTAAGAAACATTTCTCATAAAACATCCTCTGGTTTTCTTTTAAAATAATTCATAACCCAATCCACTAGAATGTGTAAATAAAAATGAATGATAATATAGAAGGTACATGAGCCTCAACCTAGTTAGTGAGGACACTTAAGTGCATCCAGGTTACCTGGGATCAAATCCAGGAGGAGGCACAATTTTCGGGGGCACTGTAGCAGATTGTGCAGTATTGTAGTAGGTACTATAGTGGGAACTGTAGTAGGCACTGTTTGACACTATAGCAGCTGGGAATTTTCCCTTGTTTGGGCCTTCGGGCCACTGATTTGGTCCTCAAGTACTTTAAGGCCTTCGGACCACCCAAGCCTTCGGGCTAGTAAGGCCTTTGGGTCACCTCAAGGCCTTCGGGCCACCTTAAGTGCTTATGCAATCCAGACAACCTACAAGGAACAAGCTCTATAAGGAGGATGAGCAGGGAGCTTTCACCACAGTAGAAGCTACACGGATTATAAGAATGAGAGGGTATGGAACCCGGTATCGGGACAAGCCTGTGCATGGACAGGATACCCTAGCTTAATAGCCATGCGAAGGTGGAGATCTGATTTCATGATAAAGATGCTAGGGAAGAGCAGTTCCAAGTAGTTAGTCTGGGTTGTATGTGATGTTTGAAGCCTACAGGCAATGAATTACTATAAGGCCTATGGGCCATGTAATACTAACACCTACGGGCCTTGTAAGGGTTCCACCTCACCCCTTGAAAGTTGGATTATCAAAAATCAATAAAAATGAAGGCCTTCGGGCCACTGGATGGGATAATATAGAAGGAATTAGTAAAAAACATCCATATCTCAAAAGATAAACACATGATTAATCAAAGCATAAATAATTCCCTTAAGAATAAAACAAAGAAAAAATGGCCTCTATCATATGGGAATAAAAAAATAGGATATGTATGGAATGCTAAGATGGAATAACATGATCCCTACTAATACCAAGTCCTTCCATGCTATGTTGGTGTCAGTATAAATCATTAGTTTCCATAACATAATGAGCACTGATCCATAATATTTATCAGTGCCTCACCATATAGAAACATGTATATGTTCATAAATAGATGAACCCAAGGTTCCCAAAGTGTTATGTTTTCTCAAAACATTCAATTAAAATATTCTCATAATTTTATAAAACATTTCTACAAGCAAACCGTTACCGCTCCCATGCTTAAAACCCCATTTTAGTGTTAAAAACATCTTTGGGGTATTTGATCAAACAAATAAAGTGAATAAAACTTTTTTTATAGAAAAAACCTATATCAAAACCATTTTCATGCCAAAAAAATATGAATTTACACAAAATATCCCTCTTAGATATCAAATCAACCAATTTAATAAGACAAATAAAAGAAAGATATAATAGAAAAAAGGTATTCCATGAGAAAGAATCATTTCCTAGAGACACCTACCTAACTAATGGAGGACAAATAGTCACCCTCAAAGATGGTTATTTTAAATAAAGAGGTGTCAATCCTCACGAGCCTAGATCAACAAGCATAATCCTGGAAAGCAAGGGATCTCCCTACGTCACTACTTGATAAAGGAAGAATGCTAAGAACCCTTCCTAGAATTGGATGGATCAAGAACCGTAGAAATTCTATGAAGGATAATGGATTAATAGAGCTGAAAAATAGGTTTAATATGTAATGCCTAGAAATTATAATATATGATTACCTTTAAATAAGTTAATTTGTTTGATATATTTCTCTACATGAAACGCCAAAATCAAATAAAACTATGAAACATTTAGATAAAATATATAAACTTAAGTATGGTCGTTAAAGCCTATTCATTTAATTAGAGTGAATGAATATGATTATCAACTTTATTAAATCTTTGTATAATGGAAATAAATAAAACTTTTAGTATTAATTAAAATCAATTACTTTACCTAAAATGACTAATGAGATCATTTATTGTTTAGAAGTAGTATTTTTCTAAAAAAACCATTTTATGTGATACACAATTCTATTTCAAAAAAATTATTAATCATAAAATATATTTGATAACAATAATTTTTTAAGAACAATTTAGTTTTAAATGATATTAAATAATAATAATATCAGTGAATATTTTAAAATTCCATTTTCCTATAATAACATTTTTTATTATATTTTATGATTTTATTAGAAAACTAGATTTATAAATTTTGTAATTTTAAATTTAGAAAAATTAACTTCTTTTTTGATTTATTAATATCAAAAATAAATTACTATAAATTTTTTATCATTTTCTAAAAAAATTATTTTTTTTCAAAAATATGGGATTTATAAAAATTACAATTTCCATGATTTTATAACTATTTAAGAAAAACATAAAAGATTTAAAATCCTTTTATATAATAAAATATTAATTTTATGAATAAAATTATCCATTTTCAAAATATTATTTTAACTTATAAAACCTATAGAAAAAAATTTTATAACTAATTAAAATGTTACTTTAATATAAATAAGTTTTTACTCTTTTCTTTGAATCGAGTATTTTTCAAGCGATATTTGGTTTATGAATACATTTAAAGACTCATTACCTTTATTTTTTTAATAATAAATCAATATATTTCATTCAAATAATAATCCAATATAATTTTTTTTTATATAAATTTAAATCATGAAAACCTTATTTCTCTAAAAACTATTTTTATGTGATTAAGGGTATTTATTTTAAAAGTAATATTTCACACCTTTATAAACTGTATTTAATAAAATGATTTTAAAATTTTAAATTTTAAGTATCAAATTAGATAAAAAAATAAATCTTTATCTTTATCATTAAAATTAATTACTAAGGTCAGAAATTAATTACCAAGGTAAAAGTAAATTAGTGTAAAACTTAAAAAATTAAAAAAAATACATAAATCCCTCAATGTTGACTAAAAAAGTAGTGTTTGAGATTAGTTTAAAACCAAACTCCTTTTAATATCCTTTTTTTTAATTTTTTGTCCTTTGACACTTGAATAGTAACATCCCATTATTGAAAATCATAAGGGTACTCCCAAAACTACCCTTTCCTTCAATTAAAAAAGGGTAACATCTTCACCACTTCATGAAAAACCAACCATTTTAATTTATTCTTAAAACTATTCAATTTGTATCTCCCTATAATCCTATCTTATTAATATAATCACTTGTTCGCTCATAGTTATCCTAATCCCTTCAAATTCAAGGATACTTCCAAGGAGAATTCAAATCCTCATGTGAGTATTATCAACTACTTAGTTTTCTTCTTAATTATATTATTTCAAATTTATTCTATACACAATAATATAATGATATTAATATCATTTATATACTTTAATAATACTATGTTAAAGTTATTATCATTATTTATTCATATACAACATCCATTAAAAAACAAAACTGTTGTTCGTGCGTTGTGTGGACTACCACCTCCATGACGTAACGTGTTTTTTTTCCGTCACCACCATACAAGGTTGGATATCAGGATGATATTAAATTATAAATATAATTTTTATGATATAATTTTTTTTTTCAAAAAAATTTCCAGAACCTATTAATGATATAATAAATAAATATTCATTATTAATTTAATTATGTAAAATATGTATACTAAGAGGAAAATATTTTATTAAAATTTTGTAAGATTTCATAACAAATACTTCTTATTATAATTAAAAATAATTATAATATATCACTCTAATAAACACTAAATACTTTTTTTATGATGATATTATAACAAAACCACCTCATAATCATTCATTAAATCAAGGTATGTTCATGGTTGGGTCTGTTTAACCACCTAATCGAACAATACTATAAATTTATGTCATGGATGAATATGATAATTTATTTAATAGTTTAATATGATATAAATATGTAAATAATTTGTTTTTTGGGTTCTGGTAGGGTTATATCACCATTTAAATCATTTATTAATAAAACGCCTTTCATTCGTTAAGAATCACAGAAACATGATCATCATTTATTTCATCATCATGGTTCATAATAAAAACTGACATGATATGAAATTATAACATCATAAAATATATTTTAACATATATTATATTTTATTTTATTATCTAGTAATCATTAACAAAAAAATAAGAATAAACATAAACACTATTATTATGAAACTTGTACAAATTATCAAAAGATGTAGAAAATTGGAAGAATTCATGTTGAGAATGACTATTTATGAATAGTATGAATGAACATTGATATGTTTAAGGTTATAAATTAAGTTATTAATATATATATATATATAATAGTAGGTTGAAGTACATTTCTGGAATCCAGGACAACAGTTAAGGGTTTTATTCTCAATTCCCTTTCATTGTGACATGTTTATATTATACACCATGATTATTTTGTATGGTGTACTTACCAAACCATCATAATATTTATATAATTATTATATTACATTTAATTATATTAAATTTTCTATTTCATGTTAACTTTATCATGGGATTTTGTTTCCAATGTTTCAAAGGTTGTTAGGATTTTGATCTCAATTTCCCTTCATTAAGAGAAGTATTGTATTTATGCACCTAATTTATTTTATGTGGTGTATATATTAAATATTTGAGATACAATATCATGAATTATATTTCAATAATGGTATTTTAAGTTCAATCATAATCCCTCTATTTAATGGGTTTTTATTCAAAAATTTCTAAGATGTAAGGCTTTTCTTGGTTTCAATTCTCATTCTATGAGACATAATACATTTTATGATCCATGTTCTCTTTGTATGATTACCTGTTAATATATTATCCCATAAATATTATTTTCATTATATTTCATGGGATTTACTATCCAAATAATGTTCCCATGTTCAAGTGGCTAGTGATTCAATAGTTTCCTCAATAGTGATAATTTTTGGTACCTCAATTTTTATTCATTGAGTTATGTTTATTCTTGTAACTTATAATTTGGGTACATTGATCAATTTTATTGTATAATGTTGTATTATTTCATTTTTTTAGGGATATACATTACTAACTCATAAATACTTTGGTAAATATTTATCACCTATTGAGATATATTCTATTGAAACCAACCACTTTCTTTCTTTGAATGGCTTATGATTGTGTTATTCTAGTATTTTCATAGTCATATACCCATTGCTTTATATGGTTTAAACATAACATTTTACATAACTATGATTATATGATTTTCACCTAGATATTATGATATTCTATTAACATGGATAAAATTATTGGCATTCCAATAAGAATTATTATTGGAAAGTTGGCTATGTATTGTTTATCCATCTAATTTCTTTCTCTGGATAGGTTATGATAAAGTTATTCCTTTAATTTCATGGGGAAAATTATTTGAATTATGTATGATTTTTTAATATAAAAGATTATTGGAATGGTTGATTAGGTATTTTTTATTCATTTTCTCTTTTGGTGAATGTATTGTACTTAAACAAGTGATGGGTGGGTATGATATTATATAACCCATCAATTCATTGACATTTATCATGTGACAAAATAGGTTGGGTTTTGGTGTATCCATATTCTCATAACAAGATATCATCTTAGCACAAATCCTTGACAATCAGATGTCTTTATTTTAATCTTGACTAAATGTAAAGTGTCTTGGAACAAGACCATGATAATGAGTTTTTGATGTCCGAAATTATTCATTCCATTGGTATGATATCATAATTACTGATATCCATGTTTTATTTATTTTAATTGATATATAATTATTTCAATTTTATGTTGATTATGGATTCATGTTTTTTACCTATTCATTTCATAATTTTTATGCTATGTTTAGGTCATTATTTCTTTAGTTATATGTTTCACTTACTGAGCATTTGAGATGACCCCTTATTATGTTTCCACTTCCCCATATTATTAAGAAACGTAGTACACATGAAATATTTAAAATGATAAAAAGTATGAAAGAATTTTTGTGATACATTAAATAATTTTTATGAATTAAGTTGTTTCATATATAATGGGAAAATTTCTATTTGATACAAAGAACGTGAGATTTATCAGTTTATATTTTGAAATAATTATCTAAATCTCTACACCTAAAAAGATCCTTCGAATATAATAGATATAATAATAATTTTTTATTTTTTAATTAAGTATGGTTATATTCGTTATTTCATAGCCGGTATCAAAGTAATTATGTAAGTTATAAGTTTATGGAACTTGATTTGGTATCATGGGTCTAATGCATCATAGTTGGTATCAAAGAAATGTTTTGGATAGCATTTGAGATTAGAATTTTTGTTAAGTATAATTTAAGGGTTGATAAGTTAGGTTTGATCATAAGTTTAATGGTATAGATAACCTTTTGGGATGATTATATGATTTAATGTTATTATAATAATGCATATGTAATTTGGGGATTATGGTTAGAGAACCATAGTGAAAACTCTAGTAATAAGTCTATGTGTTGAATAATATGTTAAATGTATTGGTAAAATAGATATTAGAAGGTTTTTCATAGAAATAAATCCTTGTATGGATACTAGAAAGTGGATACATTTGTGGCACAGATTCAACTAGAGGTAATCACAATAGAAATGGTTGGTTGAGAATTGAATCGATCATCACTCTAATGCATGATGAGTATGGATAAGACTACAAATCAAGTGAAACACTCCTGGGGGATATTCTTGGGTTAATCACATTCTCTTTATGATCCATTAAGATGGATTGAATATGTTTGTTTTAGATAAAAATAATAGGAAAACGACCATGGATAACCAAGGATTGTATAATGATAGTCATAGGTTGATCTAAAAGCATCATATGTTAAAACAAAGGTGTTATAAGGGAATACATATTCATTTTGATTTTTTTATTAATATTTTGGATGTTACTATTAAAACCATTTGGGTTTTAGTATTTGGTTGAAACAGGATCATGAATATGAATATAGAAATGGTGTATACCTAGAAACCATTATGTATTATAACCGAATAAGGGAGTATATGTAAATACTTAATAATTTTATTATATTCTTATTATGATGGAAAAGGTGAGTTTACTAGTCTTACCTAAGGTGGTGAGGATGACATTTCAATATAAATTAATTCTTGATGCTCTAATCTATTTTAATTAGTGAAGTGATATTTTCTGAAGAAATTTTGGTATATTCTAAGTGTTATTAAGGATTATATCAAACATTTAAGAATTATTCTTCAATATTTTTTATTTAGAGTTATATTGATAAATATTAAATGGTATTAATAACCTTGAAAAATTATTTTATAACAAGGTTATATTTTGGGGGATAACTATTGGAGAACACCCTATTGAGGTTGTCACGACCCGACCTATTGGGGCCCACCTGGTTGGTGATAAGACGAGTGTGAGCACCCCAAGACTTCCTCTAATATGCTAAGGGTTGTGTAATATTTCCATGTTGGAATATATCCCACACATGGGAGGCATTATCCTAAGTTACTTCCATGCATGTATACATCTCCAATCCCATACAATGTTTAAATATAAAATAACACAACTGATACCATTTCATGCATACATTTAAATCCCTCCATTAGAGTACATCAAAAGTATTCAAAGTGATAAAGGGACAAATAAAATTCTACCAAAATAAGAAATAATTTCGACATACTTATAAAGAGGTTACTTCTATCAAATGTGTCATTGGTAAGAACCTCAATATGTTTATCCCAAAACTAATCCCCACCTACTCCTATTCCTCCCTATACTTTATCAAGAAAAATCATCTGTATAAGACACAATGTGTTAAGGAAAATCCCATGTAAGGGTGAGTATAAAAATACCCAGTATAAAACCCCAAAATCGCTAAGAAAAAATCATCAAGAGTATTCAACTCAATAATACATAGGTATGTAAACAAGATAAGAGACATAGCAATAAAAAACCCAGATATACTCATAACAGACAACTGGTTGCAAGGGGTCTCAACCAATACTTCCATCCATAGAATTTTGCTTCTAGGTAACAATTTTCTGGTTGATATCACTCCTCGAGTCATGTTTTCACTAATGGAACTCATATGATAGGTCATTATTATCTAACCTTGCTAATATGTTCTCATTAGATCTCATAAGATCATGCTATCTAGATAGGGGATCACAACCAAGACTACTGGGGGATGCCACTAACCCTACTAGATCATAATTCTAGATATGGGATCGACTCCCTATACATGGTGGTCACATTGATACCATGAACCCCACCTAAGAAGGGTATGATAGAGGATCCTACCCCAGGCCACACGGAGGGATACTGCGAACTATGTCTGAATCAAAACTTTTAGAGTGGATCACAATCATGTGTCAAGGATGTAATGTCAGGATGTACCATCATAGGTATGGACCAATAAACCATAATCAACTGAAACTATTCTATAATAAATAGGTAGAGGGTCTCACACTCTCCTAGAATAAGTATATGGCATGTACTAGGGGTACACAATTTTTCTCTCCTACTTTTGGTTTTGATCATGTCTCGTCATCTCACACGGAATGTAAACCTCCATATACACACCATGACCTCATAGGGTACATGGAGTGTAGAATTAGGATGGCACTCAGTGTGTTTCCATTGATTCCAACACTTTTTATGAGGCCACTATTTTCGTGTTAATGTGTGTTGAAATTATTGTTACCCTATATTTCTATTTTCCAAAGATAGGTGTATTTCATTGCTTTCATCGGTGATGTATTCTTCTTGATAGAAATGGGATAATGGTATGTCAGTTTCTCCTTCCATGGATTCCTCCTTGGAACTTATTTCCTAGTCCAAGTATCCCTCATAGAGTTAAGTCATGTTCGTGGAACCCATTATTAGTGTCATATCTTTATGAATGTTGGTTAATTACACTACTTTTATCTGGACATTCCAGAGGGTCTTGATAGGGCAGCAACCTTCGGTCAGAAGAGTAGTCACATTAAGCATCATTGGCATGTCTGGACATTGGGAGCATTGGTCATCTATTTTCTTCTTCATATGTGGGAATCTCATGGGGGAATATTAGGTGTAGAAACCAAGGAATCTCATGTGAATCAAGAGGTATCTATCATTGAATGTGTATATCTTACAAGAATTTCACCTCAGGAATCTCATGTTTTATGTGAGGTAGCTGACACCATGGGATCATATCTTCCAATTATTTAACCTCGGGAATCTCATGTTTTGCATTAGGTAACTGACTCCATAGGAACATATCTTCTAAGTATTTCTCCTTATGCATCGTGTGCTTATCCATAGGGTATGTATTTGGGGTCCCAACTTTAACATCTTGTGGAGATAGATTGGAACATCCTATAGAGAGGGATCAGGGCACAAGTTTAACATTTTGTAGAGATGGATTTGATTGATAGATACAACCCAAGGGATTAGATCAAGGAGGTGCATCCCTATGAGGGAAGATCTTACACTTGATATTTTAAGGATTGATGGATCAGGAATCCCCATGGAGGTAAATCTGGGAGGTATTTCCTATAAAGGGAAGACAACATGAAGGTTTATGAGAACATTCCATAGAGGCAAACCCTTGATGGATAGATCAGAAAACCGAGACAGATCTGGGAGGTGTGTCTCATAAAGGGAAGATGTCACACCATGAAGGTTGATTGGGAAACCCTTTGGGGAATATTAGGAAGGTGTATCCCTAATAGGGAGCACTAGAATAGTTTATCTATGGATAGATCAGAACACCCCATAAAGGTGAATATGGGAGGTGTATTCCATAAAAGGAATATGTTACACCATAAAGATAGACCAGAACACCCCTAGAGGTGGATCAAGGAGGTAAGCCCCTAAGAGGGATTACTTAAGTTTATTTTTGGTCAGGATTGAACCTCAGGGAGGTCATCCTATATACCATATATAGAAGTCAGGGATCAAAACCTACATATTTTGATGCCTCGTTTTATGTTCTTATGATACGACCAGTACATGCAGTTTAAGACCATGTGGTAACGATGCTCATGTCACTAAGGGAGCATCGATGAAGAATGGTGTGGGGCTTGTGTGTGATAGATTCCCTTCATAATAGGATTTCTCTTGGTTGGAGTTGGTGTGGGTATTAAAAATTGATACGCCTAAGGGACCTAGAGGAGATGTGTTCTCCCAAATTAGGGGCATGATCTTATCAATAATGTGACCTAGAGAAAATCAGGATGGATACGGATGTTGGGTTTGGACCTTAGGAAGGTTTCTTACATATCTTAGTTAGTTGGGAATCAATGTCCATGTAATTAAAAAATGATAGGGCTTATACCTTAGGAGGATTCCCAAAGAAGCATCTATTTGGTGCTTACACATGAAATCATCCCATAGGACATCTAGGGTTGTTAGGGCTTACACTCAGGAGGATTCCCATTTGAATGGAGATTGGGGCTTATGTTTGAAAAAATCCCATAGAGGTGATTAGAAGATTTTCATGACCACCACTAACCTCTAAGCCCATGTGATTCATGCTCTATGTGCTAAATGAGATGATGTGGTAGATCTGATGCTCATGTTGAAAAAGAATCATTAATAATATATGGTGCAAGGATTACATATGAAATCTATCCATGGAGGATGTAATTAAATGTGAGGAGGATCTCATTCCATGTCAGTAGGATCTCATTCCTTGTGAGGGTATGTGATGTAGATACCATACCATGCCACTCATATATAGATAATCTTGTGAGTATTACATAGGGTAAAACCACAGTTTAACATCATGTGTTGGGAATGTTGGGACTTGGAAATTTTACATCATGCTTCTTGGACATGGAGGGTGTCACAGCCCATATCTTGGACTTACATGACCATCGGTCATGCTCTTCTAGGAGGGGAAAGGCTTTGACAGTTTTTGGTTATAACGATGATGGGAGTGTCTAGTCATGAGGTCCATGTTACAGTCCCTATTATGAGAAGAAATAGGGGTTATGAAACATACGTTGAGAAGAAAAAATTATATAAATGAATGCACTAGAATCATAGGGTACATCACACAAGGGATGATGAAATTTTTGTATAAAATCTTAGTGGGGTGTACACAAGAGGTGCGTGCAATAAAATTTTTCTCAAGCATGGTTCTATAACATAAGGTAATTCCATGGAGATTTAAAGATGATGGAATGAAAGATTGAGTTTTGTGCATAAGGTTGGTATTGCATGTAGAAGGAACCTTGGAACACGTCCAACTTGGGTTGGAAGAGGTTGGTAGAGGATTTCTCAATTTTGGGCATAGTTAATAGAGGAACCACATGGAACCTATCACACAAAAGTCTCGACCTTGAGTGGTTCATTATTTATTGATGTCTAGGAAGATCATTCTTATGCACAGAAGAGTGGTGATTCATCTTCTAAAGAGTAGTCCTGAGGAAGGGGTGAACCTCTATTTATAGTTGAATGTTTCATCGATGGGTGTGGAAGATTTTGGTAATGAAAAAACATTGTGTGAAGGTAGTTCCTTTGTCAAAAGAAATCAGGTTCATAAGATGTCTCCCTTAATATCACCTTTGGTGCACAAAGCACACCTTTACATTATGACTTGATCATTTGCAGGAAGCTTCTTTCCCTTGTGTTCACTTTCCTTCACCATCCTTCCAGCCTTGGCCTAAGAAGTGAAAAATCCCATTGCCTTTATCATGAAAGAACTTTGTGCATAGGATAAGATATTACACGCCACATGGGATCCTATGTGAATCATTCATGTTGGTTTTGGAATGCTCTTCCAAGGCATTATGCATGACTGGGTTTCCTAAAACTATTCATTTACAAATTTGGATAGAATTTAGGTTCCAAAAGTCATACCATTCTCATGCACAACTGTTCATGCCCATGTAATTTAAGTTTTTCTCATGTATTGTGGTCATACATGTGTACTAGGCCATTTAAAAGTTCTGGGTTATGCCCATATACTCCACCCATGTCTATATGTCTAGCTGTGTATATTCCTATGTACTCTTAGATTACATGTCGGGCCACCAGCAATGGGTCACACACTATAACATGAATATATTTTGGAGGCGGTTTCTTAGAGGTGGTTTACTAAACCACCACTAAAACTTTTTTTTCAACCCCGACACTTCCCCCCCCCTACCCCACACAACCCCCCTTCTCCCCCTGATCCCTGCAAAACCCCTCCCCCCGGTGACCCCTAAATCCCTAGCCCCTCACTACCTCGCCGCCTCACCGATTCTCATCTTAGGTGGTCTTTTCTTCTTCAAATTTTTTTGATACAGATCCACCAATTATATTTCATAAACTATATTCATCTAAGTTTACTTCAAGTAAATAAAATTCTATAACATTCTCTTTAATAGAGTTGGTTTGATCTCCCAAAAAAATACAGGTAGTCTGAGATCAATTCTAATGGTATGTTTAATTATTAATAATGTGTAGTATAACAATTTTTTCATCACGATGTTGACATTAATTAATTGAATGATTAATAATTATAAATCATTGGTTGGATTATTCCTTGGATCCCTTTAGATTAAATTCTATTGTGGATGAACTTTTGGCTACATGTGGGTGTAGATATCATTGATTAATAATGAATTTAAAAATGGATTAAAGTGTTTTTATCATGATATAAAAACCTAGGTGATTTCATGATATAACATGAATTTGGTAATAGATTATTGTTAATAGAAATTACTGGAAATAATTTTTTATGAAAATGAATATTAAATTGAAATACATATGGTAATTTTTAGAATTAATCATTGAGTCTTATGATATATTGTTGTGATATGCTTACGGTTGTGACATATTGTGAGTTTCAGGTTGTAATTTTTATATACAAGGCTAGGAACAAATTCAATCTTTAATGCCTACATAGAGAGATTGTCCTAGTTTAATGTTGCAATGCTTATATAGGGGGATTGGATGAATTTCCTATTGTAATGATTATATAAAGGGATATGACTAGATACCATACTTATTATAGAGACAGATATGTTAGGGATGGTGAAATGATTATCTAGAGGAATTAGACATGATGTTGAAATGTATATACAATGGTATTTTCCTAGTCATTTTATTATTTCATGGTTCTATGGTGATGGTTGGAATGGATTTCATACTTTCTTAAAGATATTTTGGAATGTTTATGAAGTAGGTTTATAGTAATATTGTATTTATTTCTTAATTAATAGACCTATTTATCGGACTATTACATGAACTTATTATTAGACTAGTTTTGATTAGAAATGGTGGTGTCAACCTAATGAGTTGTACTAACATTATATTCGGGCCACAAATTGGTGGTAGAGAATATTATATGGACATAGGATTGGACAGGGTAAATGGACCTTGTTGTTGATTCTTTCTTATTGGTTGGGATGGATTTTGGTGATGAGACTGACATGGGGCTCGGGACCGAGGTATTTTTAGTTTATTTTTGTTAGATGGTTATTTTATTTGTATTACCTTTAGTTTTCCATTTTGATAAATTTTATCATGCGATTAAATTATTTATTATTAATCGCTTATTGGTTCATCCTTTTTCTTCCAAGTAGTATGTCATACTCTTTTATCTATTTCCATTAAAATGATATTTATGTATATTATTTATTTCCAATATATTGTAGCTATATATAAATGGGTATAGTATCTATTATATATCATCACACCCTTGCATCTAGTTAGAATCCTATGTAATATGAGGAGGCATGCTTGAAATCCCATAAGTGACCTGATTTCACTACATGAAAGAGTTCCAGATCAGGTGACAATACGGGATAAATCCTATAATAATTATGTGTCTAATATTATCAATTTATATCATGAAATTAGAAAAAATTAGGATCCATACATTCTGATATCAAGCGGTAATTCTTTATTTATTCTTTTAATAAATGTTCTAGATTATAATAACCTCTAACATGGTCAAGGATTTTCTGATGGTATTTATATTATGGTCAATTTTTCCTAATATCTTTCTTCCTCTACTCAGATGTGAGAAATTAAATTTTGATGTGTCAATAAATTAAATCATGGGGAAATGGTATAAAAGAAATTCCTTATTATTACCACTTTTATTCACCCATGAATAGATTATATTGAATACCCACCAATAATAATACATCAATTTGAGAAGAAAACAAAACAAAGAAGTAAATTTCTCAATTTGGAATCCTTTATTGAATTCATATGGAGTGGTTAATCATGACTAGTTGAAACATAGTACTCTATATAGGATATTAATTTTATATTCTAAAATAATAAAATATAACATATGTTCTGAATATAAAACCATATCATGTTAGTTTTAACTTTATTATACGGTATGTGTCTCTGTATAATTACATTTATATGACCTCTTATTAAACATAGTCAATTACCTTGGGGATTTTTATTGAATAGATATATTTTTTCACTCAAATAAAATATTCAATATAATCTTCAAATAATTTGATGGTATTTTGGTAGGCATTTTATACAAACTGCATTAAATAACCAAAAATTGGCCTACTGAGTATACTACCCAAAATGGATGTTATATACTTATAAATACACAATGTGCACGTCTATATTGAACCATGTATTTTTATGGATATTACTCTAGTTAATAAAATGATTATGTTAACCTAAAATTTTCTTTAGAACCCCATGCATGATAATATAAATTATCTTTACTAGTGATAGATCAATACATTTGGTTATGGTTTCATTCTTACGTAACTAATATAAGGTGCGTTTACAGATGTACAATTTTAATTGGGTGATTTTTCTAACATATGAAAAAATATTCTATATCTTTCTCCCTACATCCATTCCTCAAGCTCCACCTTTGAAACTTTCCCGTCATCCCAACATCTATTTCCCTTCCTCCATGATTCCTCCATCTTTATCCTTTATCACACATTCATATATTCAAAAATATAATATGCCTCTATTTTATCCACCTCATTATTATTTCATTTTATATATCTATTCATCCATGAAATCTGTGATCAACATAGAAACCCTATAATATGCAGCTTAGGCTGGTTATCAAGGTTGGTTTGTGACAAATTGGTATCAAAGGAATTCATGCCTCTTATTTGAAATTGCTATATATTTTGGGATGTCTTGGTAGACATGATATAGTATTTTTAAGATTTAATAGGTATATTATGAGAAATTTATTGGCTAGATATCATCTTAAAGTTCCTTAAGTTACCATGGGATATTGGAAAAAAGTGTCTTTGGGGATTTTTTTTATCTAATCCTAGAATGTTTTCAAATATTTAACATATTTTTATATTTTTTCAACTAGTATATATAAATATATTTCCATATTTATTAATATTTATGTGTTTTAATTATTTTTAATATTGTGTAGGCACATTTTGATATACATGGATAAAAGTTGGATCACATTACTGAGTAACACACCTCAGTATGTTAAGGGTTTGTAAGAGTTTTTAGATTTTTCAATTTCCAATTGATCTGTTGAAGGGAGAATAAGATGTTCATGTACTAAATGTAAATTTATAAGATCGTTTAAGAGAGATGAATTTTATGAAAATTTAATATTGAAGCAATTCCCTGGTCAATATTTGAGTTGGATTTGGCATGGATAATCGAACATTACAGAAAGGTTTAGCACTAATGTTAATCCACAGAATGAGATCCCAACTTCGTCGACAATGGGAAATGAAATTAAAAACCTTATAAATGATTCATTTGGAACTTCAAGACACCACCATCAACATCAAACCATATTAGAACAGCCAGATGAGGGTGCTACAAATAGTAACATGACAAGTAATGTTTTTGAGACTTTAGGAAAACCAGATAAAGATTATAACATATCAATGGATATCCCTCTTGATTATGTGGAGATAAATGTAAGATTAAACTTCAATAAGGAAAATACATTTCATGATTTATTTGATGATGGAAATCAAGAGTTTTATAGTGGATGTTTGAAATATTAAAAACTTTCTTTTTTGCAGAAGTTGTACCGTATCAAATGTCTATGTGGAATTACAAATAAGTAAATGTCTATGATATTGGAATTTTTGTGTATTTCATTTTCTAAAGAAAACATCCCCAAGTATTTTTATGATGTAAAAAAGTTGTTAACATACTTGGTTTGAATTATAAAAAAATACATGTGTGTCTCAAATATTGTATGATTTATTTGGGAGAAGATTCAAGTAGACAGGATTTCAAAAAATGCTCTTCTTCTAGATGGCAGTCAATGGGTGATGTTGGAAGTCTGAATCAACATACTATCAAGAAGAAGAAGAAAAGGAACACACCTATAAAGTTTTTGCATTACTTTCCTTTAAATCCACGATAGAAAAGATTATTCATGTCATCGAAAACTGCCAAACACATGAAGTGGAATTTTGTAGATAATAACAATGATGGGTTAATGCGACATCTAGGAGATTCACAATCATGGAATACATTTGATTCATTACATCCATATTTATAATCTGATCTTAGGAATTTTTTATTGGGATTGGTTGTCGATGGATTCAACCCATTTGGGAATTTGAGTACCAGTTATAGAATTTGTCCAGTTGTTTTGATCCCTTACAATCTACCTTCGTGGATGTGTATGAAACAAACGTATTTTATCATTTCAATAATTATTCCTGGAAAACAATTCTTTGAAATGATATTGATGTATACTTGCAGTGTTTAATTGAAGAATTGTAGGAGTTATGGATCAACGTTGTTGAGACATTTGATGTTTCTTCTAAAACAATGTTCAAAATGCATGCTACTTTAATGTGGACCATTAGTGACTTCCCAGGGCTTGGAAATTTATCTGGTTGTAACACTTACACAGTTTTTGAAAGTCTTATTTGTAACTTTGATTTTGAGCCCAAAAGTCTACCTCATAGTAGAAAATGGTTCTTCTTGTTCCATCGAAGATTTCTCAATGCATCTCATAGATTTTGGATGAACATATCAAAATTTAATAGTTTCATTGATCGTAGACCACCTACAAAGTTTTTAACTAGTTCTAAAATATTAACACAACTTGGAAAAGTTGATACAGAATTTGGGAAGTTTTATCATTAGAATGATAGTGGGAAACGGGTTCGAAGTGCATCGTCAAGTGAAATCAGAACGCAACAATGGAAGAAAAAAAGTATATTATTCAAACTTCCATATTGGGAATTTAATTATTTGCATTATAATCTTGATGTGATGCATATTGAGAATAATTTCTATGAAAATTTGATCTTCACATTGCTTAACAAGCATGGAAAGTCAAAGGATCATCTCAATGCTCGAAAATACTTACAAGTAATGAACATAAAACGTGATCTCTGGCTAGATGAGAATGAAAAGTATTCTTTCACAATTTTTTCAATGAAAAATAGGGATAAGTATATATTCCTTCGAATTTTAAAGCATGTGAAAGTATCTGATGGGTATTCAAGTAACATCTCAAGGATTTTTGACTTAAATAATCATAAGTTACATGGATTGAAAAGTCACGATTCATATATTTTGTTACAGCACTTACTACCATTGGCATTGCGTACATTATTACCTGAAAAAGTTACTACTGTTGTTCTCAAATTCTGCACATTTTTTAGGAAACTAAGTGAGAAATCTCTACATCCATTTGAGCTTGAAAACCTTCAGGAGAGGTTTGTATTGATATTTTTTTCGACGGAGATCATCTTTCCTCTGTCATTTTTTACTGTCATGATGCATTTAACTATTCATTTGGTTGAGGAAGCTAAATTAGTTTAAATATTTATAAGAAAATATTATTTGTTTAATATATTAAATTTTTTATTTATGTTTGTTTAATGAAGTCACAAATTTTAGGGCATGAAGCATCCCGAACAGAAGTGTGGTTGAATGTTCACCAAAATTCTGATAGAAGTTTTGTTAATGAGCCTTCCAAAGAAGTTGGGGTATGAACTCATTTTTCTTTATAATAATTTATTATCAGTTATTACTATGTTAATATATATTTCTACTAATATGAATTTTATTTGATTTATATATAAAAAATAAAGAACTGTGGGATTCCAATCCTGCGCAGTCCTACTCAATCTCCCAGGATGACCCGATTACTAAAGTCCTTGGGAAGGAGCATCCTGGTAGAGTGTGTGGGATAGGTTTGGGACCCATACCATCTGAGGTCTTTGGTAGGCCACTATGGATTGTAGCTGCATAAACTCCTGGTTGTAGTTAGTCCATACCTTGACATACTCAAAGAGAGATTGTTTCTCTACGAAACACAGTCCACGACCAAGGGGCTCAGATATCTGCTTTGCAGAAAGCATTGATTGATTTATATCATAAGATAACAGGATATGCCCTCGGTGGTATTTCATCAACTGGTGGTGAGTAGGTAAATCACAAAAATTCAAAATAATTTACTTTTCAAACTTTTATTGGTTTTAAGTTTAAATATAAATATACAATAGTATTTAATTTTCAATATAATGTTCTTTCATATGGTAGTAGGAAGTAGAGATGGAGGTGGAGAGGGTGATGATCTTTGTTCATGATCGAACCATGATTAGTTGTTTTTTTGATATGTTGGAAAAATATGGTAATAGTCAGTTTGTATATGTATCATGTGTGGCACATAGTTTCCATCAACCATTTTCATGACCTAACATTTTCTTGATTTCTCATGTTTCTTTTTATGTATTTTATTGATTTTTGATGTTTCCTTTTATGTATTGATTTCTTGAGTGTGGTATACACCATATATATTGATTCTTTTTTTTCGTGAATCATTTTTTATGATTCATTTTTCCTAAATTTATTAGGTTTTTTACCCAAGGATGAATAATCAAAAACATATCCTATAGTAACAGGAATCAATCCATTCATAGTTCTTAGAAAAATTCCTTTATAAAAATTTGTCTCGTGTATAGGAGGAGAAGGATGAGATGTATGGGAACCATTATGTGATAAATAAATAAACAAATTGATGTGAATAAAGAAGGTTCTCACCTTTAGGGTATAACCAGTGTTATTATAATTTTCACCAAGGACTATTATAGGAGATCCCATCATCATTACATATATTAAAACATCATGAATCAATCCACATATAGTTTTTATATAATAACCCTATGCATATTAGGATCTTTCCTAGGGTAAGAGTCATTTTTTCATAAAATAGGTTTATGGATAAAGAACCACATGCTAAGGATCCTTATGTTGATTTAGATAATATGTAGAGGAAGACAGGTCTTGCTAGGTATACTGCTCTAAGAAGTTTCAAGTCTTACAATATGGACCATGCATCACATAGTTTAACATCATGTGAAAATGACTAAAATAATATATAGTTTAATATCATATGAAAAATACCTTTTTATATGATGTTTAATGTAGTTTAAAATGATGTTTAAAATGAAATGAACTTGTCTTGATGCCAACCCTATGGATGGAAAACCAATGTGAATGAAGAAACCCAGTCACTAAGATAAAGTGGGGGATTTTATATCAGTTTTTTGGTTGGGTTCGAGATAGGATATTTAAAAATCACTATGTATCCCATGTAAATAGGAATCAATCCACACATAGTTCTTATGATTTTGGGGAAAATATGATCACCTTGACTTAGAATTGAGAAATAATAGGGAAACCAAAATAAATAGAATGAGTGTAATGGTACATACCCTTTATGAACTTCCCTTTGTGCATTATCAAGTCTTGGTGATGTTTAGGAAGATTTTTGTGGTGATTTTGAGGTTTGAGGTGGTGTTTTATCCTTTTGAAGGCCACCACGGCTTGTGCAATGACTTGTCTGGATATGAAGGGGGTAGTTTTATGTTGGGTGTTCTCTTGTGTAAGATGGGATATATAACCATGACTTGGGGATGACATGGTGCTATGCATATTGTCCTAGTGGTTTTCTTATTCACCATAAGAATCTTGAAATTCCCTTGGGTGGGCATGGAATATCGGAGGACCACCTATCCAAAATAGGAAACCCAAGCTCACCACATTGTAGCCTTGGGAATGGTGAGGGTAAAATGGTTAGGAAATGGGAACTAGGTTACGGATTCTATAAATGGAAGAATATAGAAGAACCATTATGGCTTAGACCACTACGTGTTCTAAGATTTGGAAATATCATGCTTTTGTATTTCTTTAGTTAAATGGTACGTATCATCTTAATAAAGATAATGAACAATCTTAATTGAATTTTAAGGGGAAGGTAAAAATAACATGATTTTTACTTATTCTTGTTATTTATTTTTATTTGTACATACTTACTTGGTTTTTCAATTATGAATTATTTTGAGATAGGGTGTTTTTTTGGTTTTTATAAAACTTTCTATATATGTTTGTATAACCTCACCACATATGAAAACGACTAAGAATATATATCGAACTATTAAATTGATTTCCCATGAAATATTGTATTTCTATGTGAATACCCTTCATAATAATTTAGTAATTATGATAAAAACCCTTATTGAAACAAAATTATGCTTGGTGGTTGTGATGTGTAGTGGTTATGATGTGTGGTGGTGGTGACGTGGGGTGGTTGTGATGCGGGGAGGTTGTGATGTGTTGTGGTTATGATGTGTTATATGTTATATAAATTGGAATGGCTTCTTTTCAAGGCATTGGTAATGGGCCTACAGTATTAACTATATTTTTTTTGTAAATCTGGCTTTAGCAGCTGTTTTAACTACTGAAAAAGAAATATAATATATTTAGCAGTGGTTTTAACCACTACTACAATTAAGGTACTTTTCTATCTACGGCGGTTAAAACTACTACTACGGACAATAATTTAGAGGTGGTTTTAACCACCGCTACAATGTTTCAGATTCATTTATTATTCCACGGCAGTTTTTTTGGATTTAGTGGTGGTTTTTACCGGTGAATATAGTTTTTTTTAGCAATGGTTATAACCACCACTATAAAAATATCAGTTTTGCTGGGAAAAACTGCTGCTAAATCCATAAAAACTGTTGCAGAATGCACCCACTATGACAGTTACCATAAACTGTGCTAAATCAAGGAAACTGCCATGTGTTGTATCCTGACACTCACTTTAGTGGTGGTTTTTGGAAACCGTCACAGAATCACATGGCAGCGGTTTAAACCACCGCCATTTCCAAAACAAACTGCCACAAAATGGTCATTTTCCTATAGTGACATGGCTTGTGGCACATATCACATGATGTGTGATATTTAATTTTTTGTGGAAACCCTAGTTCCACAATAAGGGCCCCATATAGAGTGTGTTCTTTGGGTACATGTAGTGTAACATGGTATTTTCCTAAATCTCTTGGTTCTTCTCATGGTATCTTAATTACACTACCACCACCATCAATCAAGCCCAAGGATCTTTGATCTAGGGTTGACCAGCCTTTTCAACACCACTTTTCAAATTTTTACCTTTGATCTAATCATAAGATGACCACCACCATCTCACATCATCATCATGATGGTTCCAAGCACTGTGGAAGCATTTAGACATGGGAAATATATTAAAATTTATTTTAATAATTGTTTTTCAGAACCAAGAGCGGGTATCTTGAACATAAAATTTATAATTAATTTATTTAATACTTAAAGAAATAAATACTTGGGATTAGGAACTTTCATCGTTGGTGAATATTGATCTTCTGAAAAAATCTTTTAGATTAACTTCAAAGCATGATGAGGATCAAAGGATAGAATCACTCTAGTAGTGATCCACATGTTCTTCTATGATCTTCAAGAAACACTAATCGATCTCCAGGTGCTAGCACGGTGAGTCAAATTTCGTTCATCGTTCATTCATGGTCACTTGTTCTTTTTTCATGAAGAAATATCTCTTACACTTCTCGTTCTTGGGAGGGAGAGAGGAGGAGGAGTTGAGGTGGAATTTGTTTTACGCAACAGTTCTCTATTATCAATTTTTGGGTACTCTACACAATATACATTGTCATTCATTTATTGAGTTAGGATTTATGTTAAAATTTTATTTAATTTCATATCATCCATTAAAGAACATTCATTACTTTTAATAAACCCCGTTCCACATAATAATAATTATATTATTATTATTTTATGGTGAACACCAACTTGTGCAATAATAAATATTATGAAATAGTATTGTTAATTAATATTTGTCTCTAGACTCGATCTTGGTCCATTCAAACTCCTCTAGAATTCATTGAACAACCGAATAAATATTTTATTCATAAGTAAATATTTTATTCACAATCTAGAGAATACATATTCATTGAAATATTCAATAAATAAAATAAATATTTTTTCCACAAGATGTTGAATAAATATTTATTTAATTTATGAAATCAGTATATCTTGAATAAATTCTTTTCACGTACTTGATAATAATATTTATTACATTAATTAAACTAAAATAGAATTTAATCAACATCAATGGAAACAATTTTTTTCTGTCCCTCTAGGATTATTTCTCATTGAAATTAAGAGGGCTTCCCTAAAGTCCAATATTACTTTATAGCAACAGTTTAAGGCACAAAAGAAAAATAACCTAATGTCACAATGTTGAAAACCATAGATGAACTCTCACAATTTAATATAATCTCTTTGTCACAATATCTCATTAATAAGGTTTCACATATGTTTCACTAACCAATATGCTCGATATGTCTTTCTTTGACTATCTAAAATAAACACATCATTACACCATGGCTATGGAATTTAATGAATGGTTCTATTCCAATAAAAGGATTGAGATATCAGCTTCCATAAAGACGGGAGGGAAAATCCTTCCTCAGCTTATTCATTAATGACATGTCACTAATGACGCACCAAACCTATCCAACTTCTCTAAGAACTTTTATCATCATGGTTTACAAAATAAATCAACGTACTCAAGTTTTAACATGCATTAATAACAATATTAAAGTATAGGGACCATCAAACGTGCTCGTATAGAAGAATATTCGATGACACCAAAACATGAAGAATTCTTATCGGTGGGTTTGTTCTCATAATCTCTCATATTAGAGATTAGCAAGTGTGAACTTCTTAAGAAGAAGCCTCGTCTACTTATTAGTACTTACACCTGACAGTTTATGTATTATATGTCCCTTCATAGTGTGTTATCCAACTGAAAAACATTATTAGTGAATATCATCATAATACATCAAGGTTCTCATCATAGTGGGGAACTACTATGATCTTATCAATGTGATGTATACTATAGAAAATTATTACATTAGATTCATGTATAATAATAAAAAATATATATAATAAGAAGATTAATTAATATTTAATACATCAAATATACATTTCATCAACATAAAAAAGTTGTTCCTAGGACACCAAATCTAAAAACAACTCCCACTTGGACTAGAGAAAACTTCCTAATACCTTCATTATGATAGACCTTGCATGATAGTTACGTTTTTTTAGTCAAGGATTTATTCAAGGGGTCCTATGCATTGTCTCCCATGGAAATATTACTCACTACAAATTCACCTCTTTGAGAAAAATTTATCAAGAGATAATACTTCCAAAGTATGCACTTCATCTGTTGATCTGGCCTTGGATATTTTACAAGAGCCACCACTACAGTGTTATCATAATAGAGTGTGATAGGTTCTTTATTACTATATACCACCTTAAGATCTTGGATGAAGTTATGCATCCATAATGATTCTTTATCTACCTCAAAATCTGAAATATACTTACAATTTTCTATTGAATCTTCAATCACAACCTTCTTTGAGCTCTTCCATCTCACAAAACCTCCATTCAAAGTGAATATGTATCATGTTTGTAACTTCATATCATTTTGATCAGTTTGGAAACAAGCATCTATATATCCTCTAGTGACTAGTTTATCATCTCCTCCATAAACTATGCACATATCCTTAGTATTCCTCAGATACATAAGGATAGTCTTGAATTCCATCCAATGATGGTCACCTAGATCATATTGATATCTTTTTTACACACTTAATGCATAGGCGGCATCTATCCTAGTATATAGCACAGTATATATGACTGACCCAATTGCTGATGCGTATGGAATCCTTCTCGTTCTTTTTCTTTCCTCATGTGTTTGAGGACACATTTTCTTGAAAATATGAATGTCATGTGACACTAGAAACAATCTCTTCTTGGATTGTTCAATTCTTAATCTCTTTAGTATCTTGTTAATGTATTTACTTTAAATTAGGTCGAACAATCAATTGGATTTATCATGGTGGATCTTAATCCCAAGATTATATTTTGTCTTGTCCAAGTCCTTCATAGAAAATCATTTATTAAACTATGCCTTAATAGACTGTAAGATTGGAATTTAATTTACATTGAGTAATATTTCATCAACATATATTATTAATAAAATTATTGCACTCCCACTAAATTTATTATAGACACATGGATCACATTTTTTCTTTATGAAGCCAAATTCTATTATGGCCTCATCAAAATGAATGGTCCATGACCTGGATTCTTTCTTTAATCTATAAATGTATATTTGCAACTTTCATACCTTGTTGGAATCCTTCTGAGTAAAAAAACCTTTGGGATGTATCATATAGACATCTTAATGAAGGTTTAAATTAATAAAGGTTGTTTTGACATTCATTTTCTAAATATCATAATCATGGAAATCTATAATGGAAAGTAGAATTCTAATGGATTTCATCATTGAAGCTGATGAAAATGTTTATTTGTAGTCAATACCTTGATGTTGTTTAAACCCTTTGCAACCAGTCTCGTCTTATAGGTACTAAATTATCCTTCTATGTTTAGTTTATTATTTAATACCCACCAATAGGTTTTACATCAACTGTAGGGTCCACCAAAATCCAGAGTTGATTTTGGTACATGGAATCCATTTCATAATTCATTAATTCCTTCCACTTGGAAACATCTATTCCACTTACTAATTCTTTGTAGGTTATAGGATAATTATTATCAACTAATAATGATTCTCCATCATATGTGAGTAGAAAACCATACCATTCTGGTTCTCTAACCTCTTTATTACTCTTACATAGTAATTGTCACTTTGGAACAATTTATTCTTCCATGGAGCTTTGTGGAATTTGTTCTTATGCTGACTCTTGTATATCTTGAGCCTAGACTTCATTAAAGTGTATCTATCTCCCACTATCACTTTTAGATATAATATCCTCCCCAATAAATGTGGGATTTCATTCAACCATAACCTTTTTATTTGAAGTATTTTATAGGTAGTATCCTTTTGTTTCTTTCTGATATCCTTTAAATATACACTTTGTGCCTCGGGGTGCAATCTTGTTACCTAAATATGCCTTAAAAAATGATTCACAACCCCACACATGTAAGTAATACAGCACGGGTTTCTTTATATTCCATAATTGGTATAGAATATCATTTTTTTAGTTAGAACTCAGTTTAGTACATATGCAACTATTTATAAAGTGTGTCCCAAAAAGGATAATGGAAGACTCACATGACTCTTCATTGATCTCACCTTGTCCAATAAGGTGTGGTTCCTCCTTTCACTTACACCATTCCACTGAGACATATAAGGAGGAGTGAGTTAAGATAAAATCCCAAAGTCCTATTACTAATAAATGAAGTCTTGATTAAGATATTCTCCACCATGATCTGAGTGAAGTTTCTTAATCTTTTTACCAAGCTAGTTCTCAACTTCATTCTTGTATTCCTTGAATTTATCAAAATAATTTTACTTATACCTCATTAAGAAGACATATCCATATCTACTAAAATTATCATTAAAATTCGTGAAGTATGGGTACCCTCCCCTTGCTTCAACAATAAATTGTCCACACACATTGGTATAAACTAATTCAATAAGATCTTTAGCCCTTTCATGTTTCTCACTAAATGGGGATTTGGTCATTTTTTCTAGCAAATATGTGTGACATGCACCAAGTGGTTTTGTTTTAAAAGAATCTAAATATCCTTATTAATATAATTTAGTCAATCACTTTTCATTTACATGGTCTAGCAAGTGATTCCAATGTTGGGTGTGGTAGGAGTCATGTGAAGTAACTTCCTTATCAATTTCTATTATTTGGTTCGTGTAATACAACACATAATTACCATTATTTAAATTTCTCTTACCATAAAAATTTATATACTTATAAAATAAGAAAAATTTATTCCCAAATTGGAAAATAAATCCATCTATATAAAGTGCAGATACAGAAATAATGTTTTTGGTACCTGAAGGTTTTTTCATCATGTTTTCAGGCATGGAATGGGTTTTTCTCGATGTTTTGATTACAGGTGGTTTAAGGCCTCACTCAATCAATCGCATTGAGTTTTCCATATAGTCCATCTTATCTAGAAATTCCCAACGGTTCCCTCATCTATAGCTAGGCATAGACCTTCTTTACAAAGGGTGGAATTCATCTAGGTTTTTAGGCCCAGTGACTCTTGGGGACTCACATTGGCCTAGAGGATGGAAGGTCAGGCTCATCTCACCCTTTTTTTGGGGGGTCCTACTCCAGGAGTCTCTTATAGATTTACAATATGTTCATGAAATCCTTCCCATACCCCAATACGATAATGGTTACCCCTATGTCAATTACTTGATTATGAACTTGTATTTATAGGAACAATGGTGTACATATAACATGCCCCCTATTACTCTGTTATTTATTTATGATGATTTGGGTTATGGACATGTTTGAGGACTATGGAGTTCATTGCTTTCCAAGGAGATGGATGGTGTCTTGGAGATGGGATTGAACCTCTAATAGGCTTCCTATGTATCCTGTAAAAATTGGAATAAAAACTCACGAAGTTAGTTTGACATACATTATTGTCGTATGATGGGACTTGTCCATGTAGTTTAAAATCATACAGTCATACCTCCATGAGGTGTCCTATATATCCTATTTCACACATGGAATTAGTATCCACATAGTTCTTGAAATGGGCATCTATTCCATGAGAGATATGATGTTAGAGGCCCTAGGAGGGGCTAATTCATATGAGGTTACCCAGGATTGATTCATCCAGAATATATCCCTTTGAGAGAAGATGATATGTAATCAGGCCTACATCCCAATGGGGATTCCACACTGGGGGAATTCTCATCATTATATTAGTACAATCATCACTAGTATCTAAGCTCACATGAACCATGCTCAATGTGAGTTACAAGAGATAATGGTAGATCGTACAAATTGCATCTGATAATATCCATTCGGAGATTACACATTTAGGTTTTCCTTTAAGAGGAATGATCACCCATTTCATGAAGGATATGGTATGGAGATCAGGCCTTAAGAAGGCATCCTATGTATCCTAGATATAGTTGGAATCAGAGTATTTATAGTTCCATTCTTCTCAAACCTACCGATGGGTATGAGGTACTTGAGGGCATGATCAGGGTTTATACTTAAAATGAGGCCCATGCATGAGTCTTCTTCTTGTATTCTGATGTACGAGTAAGGGTGGAAGAATTTTGGGAGGATTTAATCCTATAAGATAGAAATAATTTGAATGGGAAGAGACTTACACTGAAGTGGATTCCTATTGGAGCTTAGGTCTTAGTAAGGCTTCCTATGTATCTCAGTTATGGCGGGAATCAAAGTTCTCGTAGTTCAGTTGTCTCTCAACCTGCAAAGGATTTGAGGTGGATGATCACACTCAGAGACATTATGACTATCCCTGATATTTATGAATGTTATGGGCTTATACCTAAATGGATTCCCTATAGCTGGGGACATGTTATATTATGTTGGTAGAGGAGGCTTACACACTGAGGCTACCTAGTTGGTCGGGGATTACACTCTAAGGCTTCCCAGTTGGTCAAGGATTATACTCTAAGGTTGCCCATTTAATCTACTCATTATTTATCCTCTATAGTATTAAAGAGAGGTGGTGGTGACCATGAAGTTATATCTGAGATCATGATGTCAGAAGGGTCGCATGAGTTCATGACCCTAGCTCATCAAGGAAACTTCCCTAGTCAGAGGGGAATACAGATAAAGATTCTTAGCTGGGGTCTACATGGAATGAGTCTAAGTAGGCATGTCGGACAAGGTTAACACGTCCCAGAGGATTTTTTTGACATGTCTTGGTCATCTACTGGGCAAGTCTTGATTGATTTCTTGATATGTTGGGGAACCAATCTGATATGGAAAAGACATCCAAGGGTTTATTCTTGACCTATTATCATGCCTTGGATGTATTCATATAGGTGAATCAGACATGTCTGAGATGCTTTGCATGACCAAAGATGGCATGTCATGGGTCTCGTACATGATCAACTGACATGCCTTAGATGCCTTTTCTTGATTTAAGAGGACATGTCAAAGGGATTTTCATAATCAAGGTGAACATGTTTGGGATCTAGTGCATGATTAATGTAGACATGATTGGGGTCTTTTGCATGATCAAACTAACTTGTCCTTGGACATTCGTATGTCAATATGGACACATCTATGTAAAATTGTATCGTCACTACAACATTTCAATGATACCTTCACATGGTCAAAGTGTGATGTCCAGGATGTCTTCACAAGATCAATGCAGGAAGCTCTGAGGTGCTCCACATGACCTATCCTAGACTTGTCGTAAGACATTAATGACATTTCAATGGGCTTTCGTGAGTTAAACTCAGTTTGTTTGAAACTTGACTCATGAAAATGTGGATGTTTCAAGTTTTCCTAATGAAATCACGATACCATCGAATGGTATCGTGATCGTGTGTCCTTGAACCATTCACATGGTGGGGTCTCGTGGATATGTTCAGGATCCTTGTGTTCGTCCAAGTGTTGATGTGAATGTCCAAAGGGATTCTTCCATAAGTTTCATAGTCAACTACACATGATCGAGTGTATATGTTGGATGTAGGTCTTGTCCATAATCTCATGAAATCATGAAGGTGATGTTCACATGATGCTCCTTTGTTCGCATAAACTCCCAAGTGGCTTCTGATCCTATGTACATGTATAAGTGCTTCTCCATGGCACTTCTAGCATGGGAAGGATTATATGATGCATTCAGCCAAAGGTTTGGATATGGATCAAGGCCATATAAAGGCTGGGTAATACCTACATGAGGGAGTTATATGAAGCTTCACCAACAATGCTAATCATATGCCCCCAAAGTGTTTTTGTGAAGGTCGATGCCACCCTTTATGGGTTTATCTATAGATGCCACCTTCATGGGTGAGGGTGAATCTTGCATGGAGAGGGTGTATGTCATGTGGGGTGCTAGTTATTATTACTAGACTGAGGGTATTTGTGGAGGATGAACACGGGTATCATGAGTCATGAAGGCACTTCTCACCACAAGACCAAAGGATCAGCATGATCGCCTATCCAAGGATGCATAAAGTCATTGCATATACTGAGAACCTATATTGGGGGCTATCTATCTTGTCTATTAATAACAAAGGGTGGCACTCTTCATGGTCATGATTTTTTGGGAGTGACACTTTCTACATAGGGTTCACACAAGGAGTCACGTGAGGAGTCACAAGAAGTTTTATTCTTCATGTGATTTGTGTGATCCAAAAGTGACCTTGTGAAAGGCTTTTTAATTATGAACAAAGGGTGCCCGTTGATGTTTTATCATGCGAGGATGAATTCTCTTGATGCATTGATAAGGAGGTTTCATGGATTGGTAAGGGTTTAAGCCTTCGAGTCTGCATCGCGGGGCCGAGTAAAGGAGTATTGCGGGGTTGAGGTTTCATGACGTCGTAGGGTACATGTCCACTGATGTGTGTACTTGGACACTAGTCTGGGCATTTCCTGTCTACAATCAGATGACCCTCATGAGGTCTTTTGATGAACTCTTTGATCTCTCCATCATCCAGGTTGTTTCATGGGGTGATATACATGTACAGGGTTGCATACGAGCGACGTAATCCAGGAGTCTCATGAAATTCGTGTGACTAAAGGTGGGGCTTCAAGAATGGATGAATTCCCTGTTTTTGTGAATTCTAAAACCACATGGGTCTCACTAAATAATGTGAACAACACTCAATAACCATGTGTCTCATGAAATTTTGTTTTTCATGTGACCTCTTGATCATCAAAAGATCATGCGTCCAACCTTCGTGATTACCGGAGGAGTTCTCTAGTAGGTGATGGTTGGCTTCCCTTATTCTTTGAGCTCATTCCCCTATCCACTTGTGTGTATTTTTCTGGATGGATAAGGGTTTATATATTCCTCATGATGTCTGGTATGGAACCACTTTTCATGGGATGGAGGAGGCGTGCATCGGCTGACGTGGTGAAGATCGCATCACATGATCGTTTCATTTATCATGTGATGCCTCCATTATTATCCTCCGGCATCATGTGATCATAAAAATACGAATTAAATTGGATGGAAAATGTGTTGTAGGTGGAGGGGGTTTCAGGTCACTGATGTTTTTGTGACAACCCATCGATTTTCCTTTCCCCATTCGCATGAACAAATGATGGTCATACGATGGCTTCAAGCATTTTCAGGGGATCTCATGGATGGAAACTAGAAATCAAGGTTTGGATATCAAGATGACTAGATCTGGTTATCTTGGACTCGCTCATACATTTTAAAAGTACTGTAGACAGTCAGTGATTTCAAGAGAGTGTCAGGTGTGCCTCGAGACATCGAACTAGGGTGTTGGGAGGTTGAAAATGAGGATCTTTCCACATGTGGGTTCAGATTGATTTGAATGTATGAGGTGCGGGACTGGTTTGAGTTTGAGTTTGTGAGAATAAGGATTGGGATAGATGGATAGGATCAGCAGATGGCTCGATCGTATGGTGAGGATCATCGGGGGGCATGATCGAACAACCCAAATTCGATCACCATGAAAATATCACATCCCAAATCTAACTCTCATGTTACCCCCCCTCTGGTATATAATCCATTACATGGTTGTTTGTTTGATCTAGCAATGGGGTCGACACCCATACCACATGCATCACCTCCATCACGTGTGCCTTGTCCCACCTATGCATGCACTCCTGTGGGATTGTGCACCACGAGCCCTATACACGGGCATGGATTGACTCTCCTGGGAGCTATTCTCCCCCGATATTCCATTTGATGACCTAGGTATACTCCCATAGGTTTGTTCCACCTTTGTTCCCACATGGTCTCTGGTTAAATCGTCATAGCTGGCTAGTGGCTAGCCATAATATTTTCTATGGGTGGTATCAAAACTAAGAATAAAATTCTTAGTAGAATACAAGAGTCCCAAAATGATCCCCCCTAAATCCCTAAGCCTTTATGTATGCTATTTCCAAATATTAAATTGTGGTCATTGAGTCTTAGATAATAAAGTGTGGAATACACAAATATCGGTGACCAAAAAATGCCCCCCCTAGAATGAGATTCATCGGAAATAAAGAATCTGATTCTAAGGTAAACATAGGTCACTTTGATGCATATCTAAATATATGATGATTCAAGATATTGATCTTCCTAATAGTATATGTCCTTATTATTTCTAAGTAACTCTCGACTATTATGAATATGATACATCTAGCCACAACTGCTCGGCTGGATCCAATATAGGAAGTATCTTTGACATGGACATGGATACCCTAAAAATAGAATGTATATGAATTCCAAAATTGAATAGGGATTGGGTAGAAAGGAACTTGTAGCTAGATTTGAAGTAAAATACTTTGCATGTCTCTATGTATCCCATGAGGATGGGAATAAATCCACACATAGTTTTGAAATATACCACTTATGCATACCAAACTCACGCATTAGAGACATAGGTTCATGGATAAAGAACTCTATGATGAATGTCCTTATTTAGATATAACTCATACATAAGAGGGAGATATCACTATTTTTTGTGATGAAATATTGAGTAAAATCCATGTTTTGGTTGATATGTTGAACAGATCATCCACGATGCCCATTCTTTATGTGTAACACAAAACATATCCAATCACCTAGATTTGAGTGCTTGTCTTCAAACAGGTTGCTCCTTGAGAAATGTTCATGAATTCCCACTGATAATAAATTCTTCATTGGTGTGCCTGCTCCAATAGTCTTGAGATCATCTGATTTACAAGGACAATTTGGACATGATATCCTTCTTGAATTCTCTAACTTTTTCCTAAGTTGAGGGACTTAGCGAGCATATATTAATTTTTTATAACACCATATAGTGGCCCCTATAAGTATTTTATCTTTTACCTTGCCCTAATTTGTTCCCTAAGATTCATATGGAGGAAGACTTAGTGGGCATGGAATTATATTTTTCTCAGGTTTCCTTCTTATTGGTTTTTAGCCTAATAAGTTTCTATGCCTTTTTCATTTTATAAGTACTCAATATTTCTTGGATCATATAAAGTGTATGTTCAGAAAGAAGATACTCAACCTTTTCCTAGGACACCCTTATAAGGTTTTCATCTTGGAGAGTATCATGTCTCTTATTGTTTTAAGGTCCTACAAGATAGACTATCATTGTGTTGTAGTTTAGGGTCTTTGATCTTGGACGTTTTGTGTATTTTAGTTTAAGGTATTTTAGCTCAAACCTTTGGGATTCCATGTAGTTTAAAGTATTACTGGTAGGAATTTTATGGAATATTGGGTTGGTAGACTAGGGATGACTCAAAACAGTATGGGGTGTTGAGTTCCACCATGGTGCTACTTGGGCTCACGAGGATTGGATTTCCTTTCTTACAAGGAGGATATTCATTTAGTTGGAGGTTTAATTCCATTATGAATTGATGGAGTGATCAATAAAATATGATATATAGTCTTTTTCAATAACTTATGAAAGTTTCATGGGGAAAATATAGTTGAGGAAGAAATTATAGAGAAGCTAGTCCCACCTTGATAGTTGGTGTGTGGGTGATGTGAGTCACAATAAAAAAGTCTGAGCTAAGTAATATGGAATGGGGTAGACATTTTTGGTATTTCCCTTAACACTATGGGGTGTCAGGTTCCTCCACGGTGTTGTTGAGGCTCACAAGGATTAGTAAACCCTTTATTCTGGGCCAAGATGTCTCTGGTCGATGGGTCTGAGCCGCTCTGCATCAGTAGCATGGTCGAACTGAGAGATCTCTTTTCATTTCCAGCGGCAATGAAATATTTTTGAAGGCCCAAACATCTAGATGATGAATTTGGGTATGAAAATAAGGCTATCTAGGAAAGGTTCTAGAATCCTAGGGAAATTTACCTCTAATTGAACAGCTCGGGCCCTATACCTTTTGGTTTTGAATTAAGAGGTGTGGACAGCCAAAAGGTTCAAGAATGAAGGGTCGCATTCCGGTGTTGATAAAGGGTATGAAATGTGGTGATGCAATGTAGAGGATATCGGATATTCCTAAATATTCTGATATGGAGATTGTAAATCATAGTCCAAAGTGCTCAGGTCATGAGGAAGGTATGGGATAGTCACAATGGGGACATCTTAAAACACAATGGGGTGATAAGTTTCTCTGTGGTGATATAAGGATCACAAGAATCATAAATCTATTTATACTAGGCCAAGATGTCTCTGGTTGGTGGGTATGATCCCTTCTACATTAGTATCACGGCTGAGCTGAGAAATATATTTTCCTCTTCATGGGTAATGAAAGGTTTGTGAAAACCTGAGATATTTTAGATCATTAAGTGGGATTTATGGAAAATGTAAGATCCAAGAAGGTTTCTATCACCCTAAAATTTGTGCCACCACCTGTTGAACATATTCTCATGGATAGAAGATGTGAAAAATTATTTTTTTAATTTTTTCCTGGACTAGGGGTCCAGCAAGAATAGATTTTCTTTTAATATGGCTATAGAGTATACCCTATGATCTTTATGGATTATTTATTTGTTCCCTATTTTTTCCTAAACTCTAGGGATGAAGATTTTAGTGGGTGGAGACTCAAATTTTTCTAAAGTTTCCCTTTGTGGGTTTTTAACCTAACAAGTTATGAATCTCTTTTATTATAAGTTTAATGTCTTTTCATTTGGTCCATTATACACTACAGTTTAAGGTCGTACAGATTTGAACAAAGCACATGTAGTTTAAGTTCATGACTCACACGGACCTAATAAGGGAGATTTTACACAAGATGTTAATTAGGATACCCATGGTCAAGACTACTCCAACCTATTTTTGATTGGGAGGTGGAAATGTTGTAAATCACAGATCGAGCTCCTCAGATCATGATAAATTATATGAGACAATCATTATGGGGATAACCTAAAACACAATGGGGTGATAGATTCTATCGTGGTGTAATTTGGCTCATGATAATCAAGAGGACCTTAATATTGGACCGAGATCTCACTAATCGGTGGGTCTAAATCCCTTTTGTGTTGGTATCATGGTTGACCGAGAGATCACTTTTTTCCTTTTCAAGTGTAATAAAAGGCTTGCGATAATCTAAGGCATACATGATGTGAAGTGTGTCACATGTATTGAGGTGATTTTAAAAGATGTTATAAGCACCTTGTACTCTGGTTGACCAAGGTAAGGCTCTTATAGTCCTTTGATAAGGAATGAAAAATGGTAGATGGTCTGCATGGTTTATCATCATGTAGTGGGGAAGTTTTTTGTGCAGTTTTAATTTCATGTGACCAACCCATTTTCCATGTAGTTTAACATCATGCAGTAAAGAAATATTTCTATGCAGTTTAATTTCTTGTGGAAAGGACATATTTACATGTAGTTTAACATCATGCGGTAAGGACATACTTCCATGTAGTTTTATTTCATACGATAAGGATGTAGGAACCGACATGAAAATGCAGAAAGACTATGAATCATCCCAAAGATAGAGATTCAGGAATCACTATGTATATCTTGAAGATGAGAATCAAGATACACATAGTTCTTGAATGGGAAATACTCTACGTAGGTTTGAGCCATACATATATGTAGGAATTATTTTCGTTGACTATTACAGCTGGGACTAGTATAGAAGATTCAGAAGTCACTGTGTATTTCATGAGGATGAGAATCAAGACACAGTTAGTTATTGATGTTCCATGCAGTTTAACATCGTGTGGAGAGGATGAAGGAGGACCAACATGAATTGATGGGAAAATTAAATTTGGGCCCAAAGATGGATACTAGGTGTCACTTTTTATCTCATGATAATGAGAGTCAAACTGCATGTAGTTCTGAAAATTCCATACAGTTTAACATCATGCAGTGAGGAAGAGAACATGTTGAGACCGATACACCTCACCTTTCTCATGTGGGAAATCCTTTTTCTTAATTAATAAGCCCACATGATCCATTCTGGATGTGAGAAACAAGGAATGACAATGTCCCTAAGTAGGACAGGGGTATTGTGCATCATGTGGTGTCTAGACCAAGATACAATATTGAGGCATCCCTACGTATCTCATTGAAAATGAGAATCAATACATACATATTTCTATAAGAACCATGAAGTTTAACATCATGTGGCAAGGATGTAGGTGACTCAATGTGAATGGGGATGAATATAATAGATCCATGTAGTTTTATTTCATGTGGTGAGAACATTGGTCCACCTATCATAAAGGGGGGAATTTATTGGTCTGTGTAGTTTATTGTTGTGCGGTAAGTACATTGGATCACCCAATGTGAAAGGAAAATAATCCTATGGTTCGACCCAAAAAATAGAGGTTCGGGTGTCACTATATATCCTATAATGATAGGAATAAATCCATAAATAGTTATTACAAAACCGTGCAGTTTAACATCTTGTGGTAAGGATGGACTCCGTACATTTTAACATCATGTGGTTAGGACAAAGGATACCATGTAGTTTAACATCTTACTGTCAAGACGAACTTGTACATTTTAACTTCATATACCTAGGATGAATGATGGGTCTTACACCAATGTGGAAACCCTTTTTTGTAGTCCAGAATGGTGTATAGCCACATTAGGGTTCAGTTTGGGAATTTCCATGTAGTTCCAAGTGAATACATATCAGGGTTGTTGTAGAAATGCAATTTACACATCTTTCTATTTGAGGGGAATAGAAGAACTAATCATTGTAGGCATTGGGACTTCCTTTATTCCTAGATTTATCTACCTGGTCTCATCTATAGTGGCAAAGACACCTTCCTCAAATATTGTAGACGTGTTATTGAGATCATCTTTATCTCCCTCTATTTTTGAGCCTGTGGGAACACTTCCAGACAAATATGGAAATATGGGGGCTCCTTTATCTCTATCAGGGTGAGAGAGTCCATAAGAGGAGACATTATCATCCCCTACTATGAAATTTTTTATAGAGGGATGTCAGAGATAATATTCTATGATGCATTCATTAGGGAAAGGAAGGTATTGAACCTCTAGGATTATATATGTGACTCTGGCCAGATTTATGGGGGTTACATAGTCGTCATCGATCATACTCTAGGGATTCATATGGTTGGTCCCCAAGTCATTGGCAGCTATAACCTGTATATCATCATCCACCATTGGTTGCTTACCTCTCTTCTTGTAGGAATCTGTTTTAGTATAAGTGTCTCTACAAGTCTCAAAGGGGGTATTGTCATCATGTGGTATATCGACTTTCCCATATGATGCATACAATGTCTCCCAGAGATTGAGATGTTTCATAGTTTATCATCCTATGACTAGGGCGTGTTCCATAATGTTTTCCGTCGTGTAGTAAGGACATAAAGGGGGAGTACCTCCAAAGGGGTATGTATGACATGGCTTGTTATATCCCAATGTGAATGAGGACCATGGAGGCCCATTTTGTGTCATACATTCCCAAGGAAGGCTTGTGGTTGGGCCTAAAGACAAAGTGTTTGGGAGTCACTATGTATCTCATAAGGATAGGAATCAAAATACACATAGTTTTGAAATGCAGTTGCGTAATGAGACCAACACCAGCAATGGTGGTCCTCTCAGGAGAGGCTAATAATGTAACACCCTGAGCTTCCACGATACGCTTCTCTTTGAATAATACATTAGCGTGTGTTGTACGCAACTTCGAGTTCTAACACACACCATGACCAATCAAAGTAGACGTTATGAATAGTAATACCTACTCTTTAAAATTTTAGAAATTTTATCTCTCAAAATGGACTTAATTTTTGGATTCGGAGTATCTAATTTAGCCTAAGGTGAAATTTTGGTACTTTTTGGATAACTTTAATATTTTGATGGATAGTGAAAATTACTAAATTTTAATTAAAAACAACTTTTTAATAAAAATAATTAATAGTGATAAATTATGAATTTGAGTGGTTTTAAAGTATATTTAGAATATATTTTTACTATTTAATACAATGTTTCTCATTGTACATAATTTCACAATTAAACCGGACATAAACAAGTATCAATCTTTTGATAGTTATTATATCTTAAAAACACGCTTTTTGTTTTGACAACGGGAATTAATTTTAAATTAATTTCTGCCACTTCTGTGTTTTGAATTTGGAAAAATGGATTCCATATTTGGAATCAGGATGTACAAATTGTTTTAATAGATAACTTTTATTTTTAGACATTTTGAATAATTACTTCGGTAAATATTTTATTTACCATGGTTAAAGGGTAAATCTGGTAAATAAGGGTTAAAAAATAATATTGTAATAATCCTAAATTACCCTAAAACGTGTCCTAACCTTATTGGTGGATACATGTCCGACCATGGGAATATTTGGGTCGATTTTGGGACCCCATGGAGCCACTTTTAGGTGATAGGGACACTTTATTTTAATTAAGTTAAAATAAATACAAAAATGACAAAAGTATATATCTTTTAGCAAAACAATTTTTACATAGGGTTATATATGTTGGATTTTCTACTATAAATATTCATTAGAAATATAAAAATATTTCATACATAATTATATTTTATTTATAATTTTTTGAAATTAAATAAGTTAATTTATTTATGACACAATGATGATGCAGTAATTACCAAAATAGTGAAAAATTAAAATAATTGATATTATAAATACCCAAATAAATATAATTTGAGACTTTTAATGAATTAAAATAATTTTATAGGATAATATGACATATTAGGATTGATTTAATTAACTTTTTTTGAAGTAATCATTCTGTTATGATTTTTACAATAGTCAATTATTGAATAGTGTCAAAATTGACATAAAAGAGTTTTTAAAAAACATATTATATTATTAATTGATATTAAATTCCTAAAAATCTAAGGTTTGAACAAGAGACTTATATCATGATATTTGTATCATTAATGGACCACTTTGGGGTCGCTTGGATGTATATGGTAAGTTTATTAACTATATAATATAAAAATACAAAGTGACATGGTAAGTGTCAAACTAATTAACTAAGAGTTAAAACTAAAAGATAAGGTTAATATAATGACCCAAACCTGTCTAAATTATATTGGTTGAGTGGTTTTCAACCCATACCTACCTTAACCTTTAAATAATCCTCTTTGGATTCATTAGAAACCGAATATGAATTTATTATAAAATAATATTTCTAGCTTTTCCAAAGGTGCCCCTCACCCCTCTTATAAAAGGACACTCCCCCTTCTAATTAATTCACACCTTCAAAGCCTTTTGGTTCATCCAACCCCTACCCAAATACTCTCTAAAATTCCCTCACTTCATCCTAGAGGCATTACTTTAGTCATAAAGCCATCCTAAGGATCCCTTTTGATCAAATCAAAAGGAAGAACCCGAAGAAGAGGTAATGATTTCACCACCCTTTTTCAAGTTCCTTTCTTCTTCCAATTATTCTTTCTTTGTTATTACCATTCTAAAATAATGAATCCAGTATCTCCTATATACTGTAATATTATTATAAAAATGGTACAACCATATTCAGTATTCTATCCATCTTTCAAATGACATGTCACCATATGTGTGTATGTACGGCTTACCGTCTCCACGTCGTGGTGTAATTGTTATTCAATATATTATTATTTTGATGGGTATAATAATGATTTGTAATTAATGTAAATAATAAATATAACATGATAATGATTTTTATATATTATATACCATCCAATTATATATTATTTTAATATCAAAAGAATGATATTTTCGCTCGTGCGTACGTACGGATTACCGTCTCCACGACGCGATGAGATTCATTTCCAAGTTCACCATTCATCGACGATTATAAAAATATATATTACTAATAAGTATGTAATATATGACATAATAATTCTACTATATATATATATATATATATAAGGATTTATTTACTTACATATATCTTATTCACTTACTTCCGTTCAATACTATATGAAAACAAAAACAGCGTTTGTGCATACATACGGACTACCGTCTCCATAAACGGTGTTTTACATTTCATATATATGTATATAATACATATTTATATTCTAAATATATATGATATATTTATAATGTTTTATATTCTGGAACTATTTAAATCATGATCTAAGTGATACAACCAAGAGTGACAAGTTGAAACATGTACGATAAAGAAAGTGATTATTACCTGAAATGTTCACTTAACATGGAAATTATTATTAAATGGGTAATATATAGTCATAAATGAATCATTTATGATATCATAAATATTAATATGGTTCTGGTATAATTTAATAACATACTACGATCTTCGTACAGGAGGTTAAATGTACCCTCGACTAAAGGAAAGTGCAAGGTAAGGGGTTTTCATCTCACTCCTTATTCACGTGAGATTCATGCCATATTGCCACTATTACCTTTTGTGTGGTGTATGTACTGCCCATAATTGTATTCTTTTTGTAATACACTTTAATTTATGTGTATTTACATATTCATTATATGATACCTCTTTCATGGGTTGTATGTTTCGTAAGTTACCAAATTGGTAAGGGTTAATTCCTCAATCTCATCATTATCCGTGATTGTTCATGTGTAAGTATTTACTGGGACATTTTTATCATCCATGTCCATTTTTCATAAAAATGATTTCAAAATTAAGATTTTAAGGATTTTGAAAGGTACTCTTTATCAAGATCAAAATTTCAAATGTTTTAAAGATTTATCTTTCTAAATCATTTCAATTAATGTCCATGTTTTCAAAATGATTTTAAGGATTTATTTATATGGACATGAATGTTTTGAAATGATAATTCTTTTCAAAAGTTTAAAAGTAGTATGGGACACTTTGATTCAAAAATCTATTTTAAAATTACTTTCTTTATAAATGTGTGTCTTTTAAATGATTTTACAAAAAGGATATTTCTCTCAAAAATCATTACTCATTATTTGATGGATTTTAAGCTCATTTGAAGTTGATTTATTATAAAAAACTTCTATTGAAGGTTTTGTGATATGTTTGAATGTAGATGTGTTATTTTTAGACCATTCATGGTTTATAGAGAATGTATTGACATTTTGTATGCTAGTTTTAATATGAATATTTATGTTATGTTTAAACCTTTTCATATGGGAATGCATTGGACTTAATATGTGACGGGTGGAGCCCGATATAGCTCCTCGATGCATCGTTAGGTCTCATGAGACAAACTAGTGTCTTGGCACAAGGCCTTGAAAAAATATTATTTGTAGTCTTGGCACGAGGCCTTGGCTATGTGGTTATGATAGTCTGGCATTATGCATTTCATCATTATGAAAGTGGTTAGTGATATTGCAAGTGATTATTCGATTAGTAGAATATCCATGTGAATAAGTAAATGGAATTATTTCATTTTATTTCGGCCATATTATGCTGAAGTTCAATTTTAAAAGGCTTTTGTTTTAGTTTTATACATTTCCTTAAATTTTTATGCTTATTTTTGAAAGTTTCCATTGTATTGCTTACCCTTACTGAGCATTTGAGCTCACCCCTTTCTATGTTTTATTTTTCCCAGGATTCCAAGAAGTGTAATGTGATTGATATGCAGGGTTAAGCCAAGGGAATAATGGCATTCATAAAGATTATTTATGTTGTTTTGTACTTCTTAAAGTGAAAATTTAACATTCATGTATGTGATCTATTTTTCCAAGACTACAAAACTTATCGGTCCTTCAGGACTTGGTTCATTATAATCATGCCAATGTATTAAAATAATTCACCGACTCTAGGTAACTGGGGTCGGGGTGTTACAAATAAGAACGTATAGTTTTATTTTTTGTAGGGGACATCAACCATGTAGTTTAACACATGCGTCCAAGACTCATGGTATACCCTTTATCCCCTTGTATTTATGATGGTAATGAGCATGTATCCAAATTCCATTCCTTGTTTTATGTGGGGAAACCTTTTTTTAATTCCTAATATCACATGATCTATGCTCGGTGCGAGAAACAAGGATCAAAAATGGATTTTTTTTTTTTCTCCGTTTAGGGGTGATGGAGGATAGGATAGAAGTATTTTATGTCATGTAGTGGCTAGACTAAGATATAAGATCAAGGTGTCCCTTCGTATCTCATTGAAAATGAGAATCAATCTGTACATAGTTCTAGAAGAACCATGCAGTTTAACATCATGCGCTATGGACATGGGCTGTGTAGTTTAACATCTTTTTTTAAGGACATGAGATCCCTGTAGTTTAACATCTTTTGGCGAGGATTGTAGTCACGCAGTTTAATGTCTTGCGTTAAGTACATCATCCATGCAATTTAATGTATTTCAATGGGGACTCTTGAATAACCTATCAGAATATTAGCTCATCTGAAGGATACTGGACAACTCTTATTCACATTACATGAGTTTTAGGATCTTTAGACTCTATCAAGACTATAGATACAGGTTCCTCCAACTAATATTTGAAGATAAAGAAGATTTTTACTGTGTTCCCTAGACGTAAATGGTATGGGTAATAATTTTCATGGCCTATCAACCCTTCCTCACACGGATTTCTCATCATTAGGATCTCTATCAAACCATTCTCCATGGCATAATAGAAATACCATGAAACATGTTTGGCTTGGAAGGAATATAATTTTTGTCACCTGTCTTCAAGATACGGGCAACCAGATCACTTCTCCCATGTGTTATATGTACCACCATTGGTGTGGGTGTATGGATGAGTTTGGATTTTGGGATACAGAGTCTCGATATCTATTGATCTGGGGGTAGGTGATGAAGCATTGTGGGTCTTGGATAATACGGATTCTTCCCATTGATTAAAAGGACCTGACTCTTCTAAAGGTTTTTTTGTGACACTTGAGGTCAGATGGTTTTCTGAATATCCCCAATGTGGAGGTGGAAAATATGGAAATGCATCCAGTATTGTGTGATGGGTTGATTTGTAACAATGTATGGATTTCACCTGATGGGGGGATGACAAATATGAAAATTCCCCTAACCCTATGGACTGTGTCACTTCACTATAAGGCTGGATTTCATAGATAGATTTCATCTCATCGTCCTAATATAGAGACCTCAAGAGTATTCCCAAAATTATCTTATAGAGATTTTTATTCTCTTTTTGGAGTCAAGTGATATGTTTTCTATAGAAATTTCCATGTCATCCTCAAGGGTCTAGCTGCCAAGATCCATAAAAATAACCTTTCCTATATCGGTGTTAGGGTGAGTGGATTATAGAGGTAATTACTACATGGACCCTAGGGACTAAATCCACTGTTTCCACTATCTATGTGATCCATTATTATTATCCTATGAAATTCCAACATGGTTGGAAACACCTTCTATATATTCTTGGTGGATACCACTAATCCTTTATGTTCTTGTTCTAGTGGAAGAAGTTAGGCTAAACTTTTGTGACTTAGATGACTATAGGTGGGTATGATTGTACCCTTCAAGAGTATGCTTTTATGGATCTGATGAGGAGTCCTTAGATCTGACTAATATCATATTGACTGAGACACGAGCAGGATAGTTCTCCTCCTTGATGGAGTATCTTGTTTGACAGGTTGGTTCCCCATGTACCATTTGGGGGGATGGTCCCCATGATACCATTTGAGGGGTCAGTTCCCATGATGAAGACAATCCCAGGGTAAAATATGGTAAAAATTCCCCCATCCCTATGGGATGGGGTGTTCCCTAGGACTTTGCAGTCATTGTGTCTAGTTGAGATGAAGTCAGAGAATCATGGCTGGTAGTGATCTGAGATTGATCATGGGCCACTAGTGGACCTTAGTCAGAATGGAAGAAGTAGGTATATGATCCTTCTCTATAGCATTATTGTTTGGATACCCCAGGTGAGCTATCCTACTAGGTGCCTCATCCTGGATAGTTGGTGTAGGCACAACCTCCTCTACAGCTCCTTGTGGGATCATGGACACATATCAGAGATGATGATTAGAATGGATGGGATCTCTCCTAGGCATCTCCTGGGTGATTTAGTTGTCACATTGACCATCCTCATCCACCTCCCAAACATAGGGAAGGTGTATGTTGCTTCATTCTAGTGATAGGTTCCTAAAGAAGTTGAATGTGGTGATAAGGGTCACTTTCTCTCCGACGTCTTATCATGGGAAAAGAGGATGATTGAAACTCATCCAATAAAGGATTTCATGAGTCAATTAATGATTTTTTATGGAGATATTAATGTAATATTCTTGGACTAATATTTTCACCAATCGATGATGTAAGTGGTGTGTTGGTGATAACATACATTGGGGCCTTAAGGCCAAAGTATCTTGTCCAATGATCTTAGGATTTGTTGGCACATTTGAGGATGTCATTTAGATTTCATTGAATATTGAGAAGTACCTGGAGAAGAAAAAAAGATATATTATCAATGTATCATCATTTATAAGATTACATGTTCAATTAGTTACCTTTATAGTTAAAGGATAAAGAAGTGATCTCTTATATTTATGCGAGGTCTAGTGAGTTTAAAAGAAACATGTTATTTCCACTTTTTTGCTATGTGATGAGCACAACATAAACTACCCCAATGGTCATTAGGTAAATCTATCCTTTTTTGACCCATGAAAGGGATGACACAGTTAAAGGAATTCATTTCGGGTTCACCATTTTTTTGTCGGGTTTTAAGGATTGGAATGGATTACTCTCAATGGTCTGATTGTCGGGGGTTTAAGGCCTCACTCATTCACTCGCATCAGGTTTCCCATCTATTTAATATTCCCTAGAAACTCTCAATGGTTCCCTCATCTATAGATGGGTAAATTCCTACTTTCCAAAGGTCAGCGATCATCTGGGTTTTCAGGCCCAGCGGCACTTGGGGACTCGCATTGGTCGAGAGGATGAGAGGTCAAGATCATCACACCCTTTTAGGGGGAATTGATTCCTACTCCTAGACTATCTTATATATTTAATATATGTTCATTAAATCCTTCCCATGCCCTGATACAGGATTGGTTACCCCTATGTCAATGACTTGATTACAAGCATGTATCGATAGAAACAATCATGTGTATATCATAGGTCCTCTATTTCTCCTTTATTTAGTTATGATGCTTTGGGTTATGAATTCGTTTAAGCACTATAGAGTTCATTGCTTTCCAGGGAAATGGATGGTGTCTTAGAGATGGGATTGAACCTCTAAGAGGCGTCCTATGTGTCCTATGAGAATAGGAATCAAAACCAACGTAGTTCTTTTGACATTGTTTAAGGTCATATGATGGGACCCTTCCATGAAATTTAACGTCATACGGTAAGGATGTGAATATCGGGCTTAGACCTCAATGAGGCTTCCTACATGTCCTATTTCAAAAAAGAATCAAACTCCACATAGTTCTTGAAACATACATCTATTCCATGAGATATATGACATTTTAATCCCTAGGAGGGGCTTATGCATATGATACTACATAGGATTTATTCATCAGGGATATAGCCCTTTAATCGGAGATGAGATGTAATCAGGATTACATCCCAATGGTGATTCCTCACTAGGGAAATTATCATCATTATATTGGTACAATAATCACTAGTATCTAAGCTCAAATTATCCGTGCTTGATGTGAGAAATAATAGATAGCAGTAGATCGGACACATTGAATATGAGAATATCTGTACGGAGCTTACACATTAAATTTTTCCTTTGAGAGGAATGATCACCCATCTCATGAATGATATGGTATGGATCTTGGGCCTTAGTAATATGGCCTACATATCATAAATATGGCTGGAATCAAATTATTCATAGTTCAATTCATCCCAAAACCATTGATGGGTCTGAGGTAATTAAGGGAATGATCATGGATTATAATTAAAATGAGTCCCATGCATGAGTCTTATTCTTGTCCGTTGATGGATGAGTAAGGGTGGTACACTTATGGGAGGATTTAATCCTATAATATAGGAATAATTGGAATGGGAATATACTTACACCGAATTGGATACCTATTGGATATCATGCCTTGGGAAGGCCTCCTACATATCCTAGTTATGGTGAGAATTAGAGTTCTTGTAGTTCAGTTTTCTATTAATCTGCTGATGGGTTAAGGTAGATGATCACACTCAGATACTTTACGGCTATCCCTGAGATATAGGAAATCTAGGTACTTATATCAAAATGGATTCCATATAGTCGGGCACATGTTATATTATTTTGGTATTTGAGGCTTACACACTAAGGTTGCCTAGTTGGATGGGGCTTACACTCTGAGGCTTCCTGATTGGTCAGGGCTTACACTCTAAGCCTTCCCATTTAATATACTCATTCTTTATCCTCTTAAGTATTAAAGAGGGGTGGTGGTTACCATGAAGGTCTATTTGAGAGAATGATGTCGTTAGGGTCTCATGAGTTCATGAACCTTTCTCATCAAGGAAACTTCCCAACTCAAAGGGGAACACGGCTTAAGATTCTTAATCGAGGTCCACATGGAATAAGTCCAAGTAGGCATGCCAAACAAGGCTGAAACATCACAAAGAATTTTCTGGACGCATCTTTTTCATCTATTGGGTAGGTCTTGATTGTTTTACCAATATTTTGTGGCACTAAACTGATGTGGAAGTTACATCCAAGGGTGTTTGTTTGACCTATTATCAAGCCTTGGATGTCTTTGTATAGGTGAAGCAGACATGTCTAAGATGCTTCAGATGACCAAAGCTGGTAAGTCAGGGGTCTCGTGCATGATCAATTGTCTTTTCTCAGATACCATCACCTGGTTGACTAGGACATGTCAAAGGGATTATCATAATCAAGACGAACATTTTTAGGGTCTTGCGCATAATTAAATTAAACATGACAGGGGTCTTGCATGTGATCAAACTAACTTGTCCTTGGACTATCGTGTGTCAATATGGAGAAATCTATGGACAATCACATGATCACTATGACATGTCAATGAATCCTTAGCATGATCAAAGTGTGCTTTTTGGGATGTCTTCACGTGATCAAGGTAGGCGTCTTCAAGGTGCTTCGCATAACCTATCCTAGACGTGGCTCATGACATTGATGACATTTCAATGGGCTGTCATAAATTCAACTCATTTTTTCAGAATTTGTCTCATGAAAATGTGGATGTGTCAAGGTTGACCAAGGATATCATGATACCATCGAAGGGTCTTGTGGTCACATGTCCTTGAACCATTCATGTGGTAGGGTCTCACGGATATTTTTAGGATCCTTGCGCCCATACAGGTGTTGATGTGCATGTCCAAAGAGATTATACCTAAATTTTCATTGTCAACTAAACATGACCGAGTGTATATGTTGGAGTGTATATTTTGGAGGTAGGTCATGTCCATAAGCTCTTGTTTTCATGAAGGGGATGTTCGCATGATGATTCTTTATTTGTGTAAACTCCCAAGGGTCTTGCAAGCCTATGTACATGTGTAGAGGCTTCCCCATGGCACTGCCATCATTTGAAGGAGTATATGATGCACACAATAAAAGGTTTAGATGTGGATAAAGACCATATACAAGCTGGGTAATACCAATATGAGGGATCCTCATGAAGATTCATCATTCGTACTAATCGCATGACCCTGGAGGGGTCTCATGAAGGTTGTTTCCACCCTTTATGGGTCTATATATAGATGTCGTCTTCATGGGTAAGGGTGTATATTTCATGGAGAGGGTGTATGGACTATGGTTCTCTAGTACTTATTTCTTTCATGGGGTATCCATGAAAGATGTATGCAGGCATCGCGAGTCGTGAAGGCTCTTCTTGTTGTAAGACCGAAGGATTGGCATGATTACCTTTCCAAGGATGCATGAAGGCATCACATATGTAGAGAACCTATATTGGGGGTTATCTGTATTATCTATTAATGACCAAGGGTGCACCCTATATGGTCACAGGTTCATGGAAGTTACTTGTGTTACAGAGGGTTTTCACAAGGAGTCGCATGACGAGTCGCATGTAGTTGTATTCTTCATGTGATTCGCATGATCCAAAAGGGACCTTGTGAAAGGATTTGTACTTACGTGCAGTGGGTGCCCAATGATACTATCTCATGAAAGGACACTTTTCATGGGATGGAGGACGCATGCACTGGCTGACACGGTGAAGATCACATCACATGATTATGTGTTGCCTTTGATCTTCTCATGTGGCGTCACGTGATCCGAAAAATCTGAATTAAATCCGATAGAAAATGTGTCGGAGGTGAAAGGGGTTTGTGGTCGCTGAAGGGTTTGAGACAACCCATCGATTTCCCTTTCCCATGTTTCATGAATAGAGGATGGTCATGCGAGGAATTCGAGCATTGTTAGGGGCTCTTGTAGATGGGCACTGGAGATCGAGGTTTGGATCTCACGATGACTAGTTATGGTCATCTCAGACTCACTCCAATACCAAAAAAGTATCGGAGAGATGTGGGTGACATTGAGAGAGTGTCGGGTATGCCTTGGGATGTCGGACTAGGGTGTTGGGAGGTTAGAGACAAGGGTTTTTCGGTGCACGAGTTCAGTTTGATTTGAATTTTCAAGCCGCAGGACCGGTTTGATTTTGAGTTCATGAGGAGCAGGATTGGGACAGATGATGCACATCATTGGGGGCATGATTGGATGACCCAGATTCAATCACCATGAAAATATTGCATCTCACATCGAACTACCATACTGACACCCCTCCGATATATAAGCCCTTCCATGGCTATTGTTTATTTGATCTAGTAACAAGGTCATCACCTCTACCACATGCATCACCTCCATTATGTGGGCCTTGGTGCATCTATGCATGCAATTGTAGTCGTTTCATGGACCCTATACATGGGCCCGTCTTTTCTTCTATGTGAGATATGATCCATCCCTTTGCTAGATGACCCAGAATGACTCCCATGGGCATGGTTGACCTAATAGTCCCACATGGTCCCTAGTTGAGCCTGGATGGCTAGTGCCTAGTCATGTTTTTGTCTAAGGGTGGTATCAAAACTAATAATAAAATTCTTAGTATAGTACTAGAGTCCCAAAGTAACCCCCCTTAAATCCCCAAGCCTTTATGCATGTCATTTCCAATTATTACTCTATGGTCCTTGAGTCTAAAGTGTGGAATGCACAAATATGGGTGCCAACAAAGGCATTTAATAACAACTATTTAAAACCAAGATCATTCTAAGGGTGGTATCAAAACTAATAATAAAATTCTTAGTATAGTACTTGAGTCCCAAAGTGACCCCCCTTAAATCCCCAAGCCTTTATGCATGCCATCTCCAATTATTACTCTATTGTCCTTGATTCTAAAGTTTGGAATGCACAAATATCAATGCCAACAAAGGCATTTAATAACAACTATTTAAAACCAAGATCATTCTAGTCAGCAATGTGAGGTGGTGGTCCTCAATAGCTGCAGTAGTAAGTTTAGCCCAATTGGTTTCTTAAAGATCTACCTCTATTCGGTAAAACTTTTTGAATCTACCTGGTTCATACATTTGAATATATATGTGAGCCCCAAAATCTATATATAATACCCAATTTTTAGAAAAAGATAAATTACACTTGATAACAAACACACTCAAAGACTCCCCTTGCTTCTTTGGCTTGGTGTAGTTTTATTTCAATGGCCCTTCTTACCACATGAAAAACAGACAGCATCTTATTCCCTTGATTTCCCCTTGATCTTCCTTTTCTTGGAAGGGTGTGATTGATATTTGGGCTTAAATCTCCTCTCTTTCCCTTTCCAATTTTCACCATAAGGATGAAATTTTTTTCACACTTTGTATCCTTATCTACTTAGCAAAGAAGAGTAAAAAGGTTTGAAAGATACTTCTCAATGTTTTTTATATTAAAATTCATAACGAATTTGGAGAACATATAAGGGATTAATGCTATAATGAGATCAGTTCCTAGTCCTTTGGGGATTTTAAACCCTAGAACATCTAAGCTCTCAATGTATCCAATGATCTTGACTACATGATTCCTTTTTAGGGCCCCCTCTCCAAACTTTCTATGAAAGATAACCTTGGAAATCTCAAATTGTTTTTGTTTAGATCACCCCTAGTAAATACCACAGAGGTGCTTAAGCATTTTATATGTATCCATGTTTTCATGAGACTTCAATAGTTCACTAGACATCGATGAAAGTATAAAACATTGAATGTTTACTATGTCGCTAAAATTATTTTCATAGACAATGAACTCTTCATAAATTTCCTCTTAAGGTGGATCACACATTGAGGATTCTAGCATGTAAGATTTCCATTCATGGAATAGAATAACTCGAAGTTTTCTAAACCACTCTTGGAAGTTACTTTCAGTTAGGAGGTTATCTTTCACCAATATTAATCATAGGGGTAGTGTGGATGATGAAATTTTAATTTTATTCTACAATTAAAAATATTAGATTATTAATAATTTTATTGATTACAAAATAAGTGAGATATAATAAATTAAATTTTTTATTTTTTTATATATTAATTATCACATTATTTTATCAAATCTCAATATCCCTCACCATTGAACTCAAAATGTCTATTTGATTTAACATTATAGTGGAAAGGATCCCCATTAATTTTCTTAATGATTAAAACTTTGGCCATGAAAACCATAGGAAAGTAATTAGGTGGGTGTTCTTCCCAACTATGTACTTGTAGCTCCTTCATCCATTGAGTGGATTCCCCTATCCTAAAATCTTGACTTGGATTTCCCCAACACTTGCCTCCAAATTTTTATTGAACAGACTTTGGTCATTAAAATCAATACAGATTTGGTTAAGTCAACCCAAAACTCTCATGATAACTCCTTGATAAGTGTCTAGACTTTTTACATGTATTGCACTTAGTTCTATGGTTTCATTCCCAATCAAGTAATGGAAGACTTAGTCTGACTTAATATTTAATTAAGGTATTTTAATTTATTATACATAAATTTTATATTTCTTTATATTTTAATTTTCATGTTAATATTAAGTTTATATTAAGTAATTAATTAACCATATTGTATAAAACATTTATGCATAATTCATTTATTTAATTTCAGTATCTACACATTAATTCATTTATTTATGTGATCACAACCCTACATCCATAAAATAAATAATTACATAGATAGAAATAGATAATTAATTAAATGACTCATTCGTCATCTTTATATAATGATTTATTTAATGATAGAACATTAAATTAACCTTTTACATAGGGGAAATAAATCGCATTGTAGGTCCTGGATTGAGTTACAACATTCTACCTATCCACCTATGTATCACCTGGGGAGGCATCATTATGGTTTTTTCTTTAACCTCCTCCACATTCCTTGGGATGCTCCATTAATTACAAATATTTATTACTCACATGCACATGAGGGGAACCAAAGGATTGTTTAAAGGAGATTACATAAATATCTTTGAACATGCAGGTCATACATAACAATAGAGGGAGGGACGAATCATAGGAAATCATTTAATTTAATATTAAATAATTGAAAACTCGTGTAATAAATAAAAATTAAAATATCCAACACATACACAGGTCTTCGTCAAGCTCATGAATGCTCATACATGCAACAAATACACAAAAGTAAATGGCTACCATTCATTTTTTTATTTTTTATTTTATTATTTAAGATAAATATTCTTCTATTAATTAATTAATTAATTAATTCCCTTTCATCTTAATGATCATCCAATCTTATTTGGAGATACCCATCATTAATAGAATTCGTGGAAAATAAACGGTAGAACCAATAATGATATATTAATTATAGTAAATTAATTGAGCATTTAAAATTATTTAAAACCAATATTAAATTTTTAAACACACAGAGGTTTTCCAATTAATAAAATAAGATTTTAATGCTATAATGTTCAAATTTAATGTAATTTTAATTTTTTTTCATTAATAGGATACTACATAGTGTGTACATTCAGTTACACTCCATGTACCTCATTCACTATATATCTAAGTCACATGACTGGGGATTTGATGTGTTAACTCAGACAGACTACACGACATGTACATGTTAGCTACACACCCCGTATACAGTTTACATGTGACAAGTTGTCCTAGTTAACACATGGTGTGAAATAAAATCATTGTATGTAATTAATTACTCATTGCATATAGATACAATGTGCATTGGTATACAATGTTTTCTCTGACTTTTGAACATGAAAGACATACACCAAGTGGTTTTAGTTTAAAAAAATCTAAATATCCATATTAATGTAATTTAGTCAAGCACTTTCCATTTACATGACCTAGTTGGTGCTTCCAGTGTTGGGTGTGGAATGATTCATGTAAAGTAAATTCGTTATCAATTTCCATTATTTGGTTTGTGTCATCCAACACATAAAGACTATTATTTAAATGTGACTTACCATAACAAATGAAATATTTATAAAATAAGAAATATGTATTCCCAAATTGAAAAATAAATCCATTTGTATCAATTCTGGATACAGAAATAATGTTTTTGGTACCTGAAGGAACATAATAAAAACTCTTTAGAACTAAGATCATTCCATTCAGAAACCTTAGGTGGTAGTCCCTGATAGCTACAGTAATAATTTTAACCCTGTTGGCTGCTCGAAAATCTACCAATCCTTAGTAATTATTTCTAAATCTACATGGTCCCTATATTTGAAAACATATGTGAGTACCAAAATATTTATGTAACAACCAATTTTTATAAATAGATAAATTTCACTCGATAAAAAATTAACTTTAATCATCCCATTTCCTCTTTGGATGGGTGCATTTTTTCTTCCAGTGGCCCTTCTTGCCACATGAAAAATAGACTGAATCTCATTCCCTTGATTTCCCCTTGATTTTCCTCTTCATGGAAGGGTATGAAAAATAATTGGGCTTAAAGGTCTTCACTTTATATTTAAAATTTTTCATCATAAGGATGGAAGGGTTTTCATGCTTCGTATCCTTATCTACTTGGTGAAGAGGAGTAAGGAGATCTGGAAGAGGCTTCTCGGTGTTATTCATATTAAAACTCACACTAATGTTGGATAAGATTTGATGGAGTAATTCCAAAATGAGTTTAGTGCCTAGTTATTTATGGAGTTTAAAACCTATAATCTATAATAATAAAATGTATCTAATGAGCTTGAATATGTGAGGCACAATTGGAGAACCCTCTCTAAGGTTTATTTGAAAGAGTGCCTTGGAAATATCAAACTGTTACTATCTAGATCTCTCCTGGTAAATACTACGGAGGTTATCAAGACTTCTATATGAATCCATTATTTTTTTATACTTAATTAGTTCACTAGATATCAATAAAAGCATAAAAACATTAAACATCGACCATGTCGTTCCAATTTTTTCATCGACAAGGAACTCTTCATCTCTCCCCTATTTAGTGGGAGGATATGGCATTGAGAATTATAGCATGTAATATTTCCATTCATGGATTAGAACAACATGAAAGTGACTAAACCACTCTTGGAAGTTACTACCAGTTATGAGGTTATCTTTCTTCAATATTTATCATAGGGATAGTTTGGATGATGAACTTTTAATTTTATTATAGAATTAAAAAGTGAAAATTATTTGTACTTTTCTTGATTATAAAATAACTGAATATAATAAATTAAATGTTTTATTTATTTATTTATAAAATATCCCACTATTTTATCAAGTCTCGATATCCCTCAGCATTGAACTTGGAATGTCTAATTGATTTTACAATCTTGTGGAAAGGATCCCAATTACTTTTCTTAATGGTATAGACTTTGTCTATGAAAATCATAATAAAGTAATTGGGTAGACGGTCTTTCCAACTATGGACTTGTAGCTCTTGGATCTATTTAGTGGATTCCCCTATCTTAAAATCTTAACTTGGATTTCCTCAACACTTTCCCCCAAATTTCTGTTGAATAGACTTTGATCATTAAACTCAATACAATTTTGGTTAAGTCAATCCTAACTCTCATGAGAACTCCCCGATAAAAGTAAGTTTCCAGACTTTGGCTATGTACTACACTTAATTCTATGGCTTCATTCCTAATAAATTAATGGAAGTCTTAGTCTGACTTAATAATTAATTAATGGATTTGAAATTATTATGCATAAATTTTATATTGTTTTATCCTTTATGTCTTGTTAATATTAATTGGATGTTACATAATTAATTAACCATGTTGTAAAACAAATTTACACTTAATTCAATTATTTAATTTTATTCTTTGCACATTAATTCATTTATTTATGTGATCATGGACTTTCATCTATAAGATAAATAATTTCATAGAAAGAAATAATTAATTAATCAAATGGACCATTCATGATATTTATCTAACAGTTGATTTAATGATTGGGCATTAAATCAACCCTTGAACGAGGGGAAATAACTCATATTTCCAGTCTTGGCATGAGTTACAATATTCCACATATCCAACTATGTATCACCTGGGTTGGTATCATTATGGTTCCATCTTAAACCACATTCATGTTCCTTAGGATGATCCATTAATTACAAATATTTATTACTCACATGCAGGTGATGGGAACCAAAGGATTGGTTAAAGGGGATTATATAAATATCATTGGACATTCAGGTCCTACAGAATAATGGAGGGAGGGATTAATCGTAGACCATCATTTACTTTAATATTAAAAAATTGAAAACTCATGAAATAAATTAAATTAAAACATCCAACACATAAATAGGTCTCGGTCAAGCTCATGAATGTTCATACATACAAAGAATATGAAAAAGTGAATGGTTAGCATTCATTTCATTATTTGTTATTTTATTATTTAATTTAAATGCACTTTCATTAATTTATTAATTCCATTTCATATTAATGATCATACGATCTTATTTGGAGACACTCGTCATTAATTGAATTCATGGAAAATAAACAATAGAACCATTGATGACATATAAATTACAATAAATTTATTGATCATTTAAAATTATTTAAACCTATTATTAAATTTTCAAACACACAACAGTGTACCAATCAATAAAATAAGGTTTTAATGATGTAATTTTAAAATTTAATGTAATTTTAATTTTTTTCATTAATGGAATACTACACGATGTGTACATCCAGCTACACTCCATGTATCTCGGTTTCCATATATCTAAGTCACATGTATGGGGCTTCGGCGTGTTAACTCGGTCAGACTAAACAACGTGTAAATGCTAACTACACACCCTATATCAACTTTTTATGTTCATGGTTGTCCCGGTCAACACATAGTGTGAATAAAAGCACCCCATGTAATTAATTTCTCAATGCATCTATATACAATGTGAATGGGTATATGGCATGTTCTCCTTCTACACTCCTTGTAACCTAGTTTTACCAGAAAAAGATTTGGAAATTCTTGGTGGAATCTCTATTTGTTCTTCATTTGTTCTTAAACCATTAAGAAAATTAAACACTGAACAAACATGATTAATATTTTGATAACATGTTAATTCAAATCAGATTAAATAACAAATAATAAAAAATTAAAATCTAACCAAAATTACACATAGATAAATAATAAATTAAATAATTTCATATTTAAATGTGACTAATCTGATACCACTTGATGGTTCCAGGTGTAGTGGAAGCAAGCAGAGGTAGGTAATATATTAAAATTTATTTTAATAATCATTTCTTTAAATTAGGAGTGGGGATCTTGCATGTAAAATTTATAATTAATTTATTTAATTTCTCAAAAAATAAACATTTGGGATTAGAAACTTTATTTATTACACTACAGGAAAATAGGCGTTTCGCGACAATTTTTTTGCAGCGGTTTTTAAAACCGCCGTGAAATAGCTTTCGAGCCGGTATTTCGCGGCGGTTTTAAAAACCGCCGTGAAATGTGTAAAAAAAAATAATTTTTTTTAATTTTTCATTTATTTTTTCGAGGATTAGCGGCAGTTTTTTAAAAAACCGCCATGAAATAGCGGCGGTTTGGGTAAAACCACCGCGAAATAGCGGCGGTTTGGGTAAAACCGCCGCGAAATAGCGGCGGTTTGGGTAAAACCGCCGCGAAATGAAAAGAAAAAAAATAAAAAGACATGAGAAATCCCGAAATCACTAAAACGACCATAACTTTTGATCCGGGCGTCCATTGGAGCGTCACGACCAGTAAAATCAAAGCTCATGAAGAGATCTAGAAGCACGTATAATCAAAACCATGAGACGGTCTAAGGTACAGAAGATATGAGAGTTATAAGAAAGTTGAAAAAAGTTCTCCAACTTCAAACGGCCATTACTTTCACTTTGGGTGTCCGTTTGGACTCTACCACATATCAAATCGAAGCCAGCGAAGAGAGATACGCACCAAGACAACAAAATTTCATTTTTTAGACCCCAAAAACCCCTCTGAAGGCCTCCAAAAGCTCATTTCTGTCACTGGTGTCTCGTCGAACTTGTCTTCAAATGGACCTAACTTTCTATTCGCATGTCAGTTCGGACTCCTCCACCTGCCAGATCGTATGTCATTCCATAAGCTTCGGTTTGACTAGTCGCGGTGCCCACATGGACTCCTGGATCATAAATTATGGCCTTCTTAGTGGGTATCGGGTTTGTTATGATTTTCGATGCCTCGTTTCTAGCACATGTTCCCCGTCAGCTTTTTTTTAAACACTCGTAACTTTCGGTCTATCGGTCCATTCGGTCTCTTTCACCTATCAGCTCGAAGATCATTTTCGGATCTTTGATTTGACTGGTCACGGATCTGGAACAGACTCTCGAATCATAAGTTATCTTCGTTAATGTGAGTCCAATGTTTTTATCACTTTATGACCATTTTGACGGGTTTTAACAGTTGCTCCATTTATTACTATTTATTTGGGTTTCCATGACTTGTTATCTTTATCAATTGTTTGTTGTGGGTTATTATGATGATTTTTTTGAATTCTTAAGGGGTGTTCTAGAGTTTTCATGAGTTTTCATGGATTCCCATTCTTTCAAGTGCCTCATTCTTAATGTTTCTCCATCTATTTTCATGCGTTTTCATGATTTTTCATCCCTTATCACGTCTTTTCATACTTTTTCATGTGTTTCATTTATTATTTATTATTATTTATTATTTATAATATACTTTAATTTATTTATTATCTATTATTTGTTACTGGTTATTTATTATTTATTATTTATTATTTATTATTTATATTTATTTATTATTTATTAACTATTATTTATTATTTATTATTTATTATTTATTATTTATTATTTATTATTTATTATTTATTATTTATTATTTATTATTTATTATTAATAATAATAAAATATTATTATTATTAATAATATATGTTACTGGTTATTTATTATTTATTATTTATTATTTATTATTTATAGTTATTTATTATTTATTTTTTATTTTTTATTTTTTATTTTTTATTTTTTATTATTTATTATTTATTATTTGTTTATTATTATTTATTATTTGTTTATTATTATTTATTTTTTATTATTATTTAATATTTATTGTTATTTATTATTTATTATTTATTTTTATTTATTTTTATTATTTATTCTTTATTATTATTTATTATTTATTATTATTTATTATTATTTATTATTTATTTATTATTTATTTATTATTTATTATTTATTATTTATTATTTATTATTTATTATTAATAATAAAATATTATTATTATTAATAATATTTGTTACTGGTTAATTATTATTTCTTATATATTATTTATATTTATTTATTATTTATTATTTATTATTTATTATTTATTATTTATATTTATTATTTATTATTTATTATTTATTATTTATTATTTATATTTATTATTTGTTTATTATTATTTATTATTTTATTATTATTATTTATTGTTTATTATGTATTATTTATTATTATTAATTTTTATTATTTATTCTTTATTCTTTATTCTTTATTCTTTATTCTTTCTTATTTATTATTTATTAGTTATTATTTATTATTTCTTATTTCTTATTTCTTATTTCTTATTTCTTATTTCTTATTTCTTATTTATTATTTATTATTTATTATTTATTATTTTTTATTTTTTATTTTTTATTTTTTATTTTTTATTTTTTATTTTTTATTTTTTATTTTTTATTTTTTATTTATTATTTGTTTATTATTATTTATTATTTCTTATTTCTTATTTATTTTTTATTTTTTATTTTTTATTTTTTATTTTTTATTTTTTATTTTTTATTTTTTATAAATAATAATATTTTATTTATTTGTGTTATTTATTATTTAATATTTATTATTTAATATTTATTAATAATAATGTTTTATTTATTATGTGATATTTATTATTTAATATTTATAATTAAATATTTTTTTATTTCGTATTTATTATTTATTATTATTTATTATTATTTATTATTATTCATTATTATTTTTTATTTTTTATTATTATTTATTATTATTTATTATTATTTATTATTATTTATTGTTATTTTTTATTATTTATTACTATTTATTACTATTTATTACTATTTATTATTATTTATTATTATTTATTATTATTTATTATTATTTATTATATATTATTATATATTATTTATTATTTATTATTTATTATTTATTATTTATTATTTATTATTTATTATTTATTAATAATAATATTTTATTTATTATGTGTTGTTTATTATTTAATATTTATTATTAAATATTTTTTTATTTCGTATTTATTATTTATTATTATTTATTATTATTTATTATTATTATTTATTATTTATTATTATTTATTATTATTTATTATTATTTATCATTATTTATTCTTTTTTATTATTATTTATTATTATTTATTATTATTATTTATTATTTTTTATTTTTTATTATTATTGATTATTATTTATTATTATTTAGTATTATTTATTATTATTTATTATTATGTATTATTATTTATTATTTATTATTTATTATTTGTTATTTGTTATTTATTATTTATTATTTATTATTTATTATTTATTATTTATTATTTATTATTTATTATTTATTATTTATTATTTATTATTTATTATTTATTGTTTGTTGTTTATTGTTTATTGTTTATTGTTTATTGTTTATTATTTATTATTTGTTATTTGTTATTTGTTTATTATTATTTATTGTTTATTATTATTTAATATTTATTATTATTTATTATTTATTATTTATTATTTATTATTATTATTATTTATTATTATTATTTATTATATCTATTAGTTATGTATTATTTGTTTTTTCAATTAATATATATAAGTATATTAAATTTTGTTTATTAACCACATGGCAAGCCTGCTGGAGTGGTAAAGTCTTTGGAAAATATGCAAGAGGTTAGGGGTTCAAATCTCACCAAACGCAGTATTTCTTTATATTGCATGTGCATGTGCATGGGATGTGCATGCAAAAATAAAAAAAAATAAAAAAAAATAATTAAAAATAAAAAAATAAAAAAATCGCCGCTAAATCATTTAGAGGCGGTTTAAACTGCCGCGAAACGTTCTGCGACGGTTTTGAAAACCGCTGCGAATAGTTTCTCGACACACGATTTCACGGTGGTTTTTCAAAACCGCCACCAATCTATTTAGCGGCGGTTTAAACCGTCCCAAAACGTAAAACCAAACCGCTGCTAAATGCCTTTTTTGTCGTAGTGTTAATGAATGTTGATCATCCAAAAATACCCTTTCAAATTACCTTTATTACGTTGTGAGGATCCAAGGATATAATCCCTCTAACAGAGATCCATATGAACTACTATGATCTTCGAGCAACACAACTTGATCTCTAAGTGCTAGAACGATGAGTCTAATGTCTTGCATTGTTCATTCATGATCACTCGTTCTTTGGTCTTTCATAAATCTCTCTTTAACTTCTCATTCTTAAGAGGGAGAGAGGAGGAGTTGAGAGATAATTCATAGGGAACAATAGTTCTTTATTCTCAATTTTTGGATACTCTACACAATAGACATATCCATCTATTTATAGAGTTAGGATTTAAGTTAAAATATAATTTAATTTCATACCAGTCATTAAATAAAATTTATTAATTTTAATAAACCCCATGGAACATAATAATAATTATTTTATTATTATTTTTTGGTAAACACCAACTTGCGCAATAAAAAATATTATGTAAAGGTCTTGTTAATTAATTTTTGTCATCGGACTCGGTCTTGGTCCGTTTGAACTCCTCTAGCATTTATTAAACAAGCCAATAAATATTTTATTCATAATAAATATATTATTCCCAATCTATCAAATAAATATTTATTAAAATATTAAATAAATAAATAAACCACAAGTCAGTGAATAAATATTTATTTAATTTATGTGATCAATATAACTTGAATAAAATTATTCCTAAAATGAGAATAATATTTATTCCATTAATTAAACTCAAATAAAATTTAATCAAGATCAAAAAAACACTTAGTGTGTGACCCTCTAAGATTCTTTCTCATTGGAATTTGGTAGGCTTGCTTAAAGTCCATGATTACTATCTAGAAATGGTTCAAAGAACACAAGAGAAATAACTTAATACCACAACATTGATAACCACATATGAACACTCACTATGTAATATAATTCCTCTGTCACAATATCTCATCAAGAAGGTTTCACATTCGTGTCACCAACCTATATGATTGAAATGTATTTCTTTGACTATCGGAAATAAACACGTCATTACACCATGGCCATGGAATTTAATGCAACGGTTTTATTCCAATAAAAGGGTCGAGATATCAGCTTCCATAAAGATGGAAGGGAAAATACTTCCTCGATTTATTCGTTAATGACATGTCAATTGTGACGCACCCAACATATCCAACTTCTCCATGAACTATGATCATCATGGTTTATGAAATACATATAATTAAAAGAGTTGTAACATGTGTTAATAATAATCTTAAAGTCTAAGTACCATCACACATGCTCATAGATAGAAATATCTGATGACACCAAAACATGGGGAATTTCTCCTGGTGGGTCTATTCTCATAATCTCCCATCATGGAGATTACTAAGTGAAAAGTTCTTGAGAAGAAGAATCATCTACTTATGAGTAATTGAACCTGATAGTTAATGTACTATGTGTCCCATCATAGTATGTTATTTAACTGCATAACAATTTTTAAAAAATAAAATCATAGCACATCAAGGTTCTCATCATAGCGGGGAACTACTATGACCTTATCAATGCAACGTACAATCTAGGATATTATTAAATTAGATTCAAGAAGAAAAAAAGACAGTGTGTAATAAGAAGGTTTATTGATATTCAATACATTGAATATATATGTAATCAAAGTACAAACATTTGGTCCTAAGACACCAACTCTGACATATCACAAGTCAAACCAGGAAGAACAGGAATCAATGAACCAATATGATACACCCCTGATCATCCTATGTCATCATCACACCTTGATCACATCCTTGATCATGAACCGTACTCACAGTATTGATCCATTTCACTGAATAAAAATCATCCAATAATCAAATATCAGGTATTAATCAAACCATCAAACAAAGGAATTTCCAATGATGAAATTATGAAGACCTGAGGGAGAACATCACAAACCAAAAAAATGAGGAATGAACCTCAATCATGTTTAGGTTGTCCATGATTTGTTTCCATTATAATTACAATCAATAAACCAAGAAATAATCAAATAAATAAACCATAAATCAACCATCGATGTGTGAATCAATTATTGTAAGTGTAATCGATCCATGTTTTAAACAGGATAAACAAATGGGATGAATCCATAAAATAAAAATTTCTAACATCATGTTCAGATTAGTCATTGATGAAGAATGATCTTGTGTTATAGTCATTGGTGAGATTCATGAACTCTGTTAGCGTTGATGATCCCTACAGTATTGATCTGATCCTATGATTCATTTTTGTCTTCCAACAATCTCTTCCAACACTCTCTCTCAATTATAAGGTTATGTGGTTAACCCTGTGAATTATCCATAACAAAATATTTATAGAATGTATTTAGGTTTTTGGATTTAATTAAATAATTAAATAAATTATATATTTATTTAATTATTTATCCACCCGTGATAGTGCCCAAGTTGAACTCCCAACACATATAAGGATTATGTCATTCATAGGGAAAACCCCATATTGCGGTCTTGGATTTACTATCTGATCCCTCATTTCAGTGTTATTCTAATATTTTAGGAAAAATATGTATTCTTGATATTATTATATTTAATATTTTTATTAAATAATTTCTGGACTCATCGGGCCTTATAATCTCACATCATCTCAATGTATGGCTCTAAAAATATAATTATATATATTCCAAATATTTACATTAAAAAAAGAGAGACGTGAAATTCTCCACACCTTAGTTATTTTCATCTTCAAAAGTGAAAAATATTAATAAAAAAGGTGTGGATACTGAGCTTGCATCTTGTTCTCTCGCTCCAAGGTTCTCTCCTGAAGATTCTCGTGCTTCCACTAGACATGCACCAAGGGAATCACTCACTCATGGGGGGTCTTCTCCTACAGATCCTCCATCTCCACTGGGTACTCAACAAAGGTAGCCTCATCCTCAATGTCTAGCTCTCCCCATTCGATAACATGTGATGAGTTGTGTAAATACCTCATTATCTGTAATACATGGAAGATTTCATGTACCCAGACAAATTATATTGATAGGGCCAAGAGGTACGCCACCTCACCAACCCTATGTAGTATCTAAAATTTACCAATGAACCTTAACTTGTCTCCCCATCAAAATCTTCACAATACAAATTGAGGTGAATCCTTAAGGAACATATGGTCTCCCTCCTCGAATTCCAAATGCCTCCATCGTTGGTCCACATAGGAATTATGATGGAACTTTATATTCTTCATTCAATCCTAGATGATCTGTAAATTCCCTATTATAACTCATACCAACTCTATCCCCATAAGTGTTGACTATCCCTAATCATCCCAACATAGTGGTGACCTGTAGGGTCTCCCATAAAAGGTCTATAATGGTGCTACACATATGGTGGAATAGTAGAATTTTTTGTATAAAAACTCTACCAAGGGTAGATGATCCTCCTAAACATGGACAAATTCTAACATGAAATCTCATAGCATGTTCTCCAAAACCTAAATGGTTTGTTCAGACTGGACATCATTCTGGGGGGGAATGTTATGATCAAGTGTATCTGATACCCAAAGGCATCTTGAAACCCTCTATATAATCATGATGTGAATTAATTATAATAGTCTAAAATGGTCATTAAGGTAACTTCATGGTTTGGGACTATCCCATGCATATCAAGGCTCCCATGATCTCTATTGAACTCTTCTCTTGGATATCTAGAAAGTGGATCGACTTGGTGATTCGGTCTATGATATACCATATGGAATCATGTCCTCTAGACATATATGAAATCCCCATAACAAATTCTATATATATCTTATTCCACTTCGACTTTAGCACCTTAAGGGGTTGAGCTAAACTAGCTAGAACCTAGTGCTCAGCCTTCACCTACTAACAAGTGAGGCATCAAGAAACAAACTCCGTGATTGTGTTATCATGACATGTCAAATTGATTATGATTTTAAGGTTTATTTTAAGTATAGGTAAGACCCTATGTCATCTCTTAAAGATCATTAATAGGTTTAGAGTATGCATTTTTTATAAAAAGTATTAAAATGGGGGTGATTTTGAAAATAGTTTTATAAAACTATATTAATTTAAAGAGTTTTATAGTTCATAAAGAAGTAGATTTAAAAAATATATGATAAGTTTATGATAATTTCTAAGTTACTAAACCACTTGAAAATTTCCTTGTTCTAAATTGATTATTAGGTTTTTTGTGTAATCCTTTGATTGAGGGTTAACCAAGATTAGGGGTACCCATAAGCCCTAAAATGATGAAAATGGGACTAAAACATGACATAACAATCATATAGTCAATTTAAATCCCCTAAGAACGCAATAAGTTTTTTCAAGGAACACTAAAATCTCAAATTTTTGTGAAATAAGAGGAGTCTTATGTTTTCCAATCATAACAACATAAGTCGCACATGTAAAATTGCACACCGATCGGTTATGAAATAAGAAGTGTTTCAATTAAATGAATCAAAACAAGTTAAGATGAATATAAAAGAAAAATTGAAAACAACAATATACACAAAACCAGTAGGTAATTATTTGTTGGGACTCCCTCTTCAAGTGTGTAGATCCCTCACAACAGTCACCCACCGCTTCGCTCAACATCGGGAGGATGAAGAGGATCAGGTGGAACTTCGCCTTCATCCTTGATCCCCTACGAGGATAGGGGCCTCCATAACTTATTAGATGATGAGAGGACTAATTTGGGTCTCCAAAATGGTAGATTTTTTCTTCTGTTTCAAACTTATAAATAAGGATATGAAGGTTCCATTTTATAGGCAATTTGGTAGGTGGTTTTGGGCACACAGATTTCTTAAAACCACTTGGCCCATAGTTTTAGATGGACAAACAATCTTATCTACTTTTTTACAAAACTATAAAGTTGTACACCCAACTCCAGAATATATTCACCAAAAGACTAACACCATTTTTACAATCACTACCAAAGATATAGACAGAATAAAGAACACCATTTTTGACTTTGTGTATATTAAGTTTCTTGGCCATATTGGTTCATATGGGAACCTTAATGGATGAATGTGGCTTGGGTTGCTTCATATGAAATGTAGAAATTTAATTTTGGACCATCCCAAAAAATATCATCCCATTTGGATGCATGGTTTAGTAGTATTGTGCGGTTGAGTCCACTAGTATGCTTGGATACTGCGCAGTTTGGTCCATTTTTTGGATATCGTCATGGGTCCCCCAAATCACCTCCACCTACAATGAAATTATCAAAACAAGTAACATTTCCCTTTTAAAAAGTGATAAATACAAAATAATTGAATCAAACATGAAGTTAATTTTTTTTTTATTTTTATAATTTTCAATACAAATCCAATTTAACACAGTGGTGAAAGGAGGAAAATGAAACAATGAATCGCGGTGTGATCACACCCCCACACCTAAACATTTGAACTCCTGAGAAAAGTCATATTACCAAATGAGGGGAGTGATGAAATTTACATGGTCCATTCCACCAAACCTACCCTACATCCTCTAAAATAAAATTTCAAGAACCACTCACTTAAGCATTACTAGAAGTCAAACCATAAACTTCCGACCTAGATATCCCCATACTTTGTAAATTTCATCACTCCCCTCATTTGGTATTTTTTTCAAAAGTTGCACTTGGAAAAAATATCACACTCTTCTCCCAACCCTTGTTTTATCTCTTCATGACACTAATTTTAATAGTTATAAAAAGATAAAAAATCGAGGGAGGTTGGTTTTTGACCTCACTAAGACACAACCCTTTTGTTGTTTTTTTAGGGCGTATAATAGTCTGATAACATGTACACATTCATAGCTCAATCTAGTACAGTAATGAAATAGATCGGATATGGAATAAATGTGTGGAAAAAAAATTTAAGTTAGAGAAAAACAAACCTAACTTATATTTACATACCATTAAGTAATAAATTTTCACACTTCATGGTTTGGTGAAAAGATGTGTTGAGAGATTAAGTGAAACAATTTTCACTTAAACTATTAACACAAAGGGTACCATTCTTCTCAAAGGTTTCAAAATGATACAACCATTTATATCATCAACAAATAACAAAATTTCAAAATAAAGTCACACCAAAATATTGAATTCTTTCTGAAATTCACATTTCATCATTTTGTTTAATGTTAAAATAGCATGAAATACAGAAATTCCGCATGAATTTTTCAATAAATTCAATGATTAAATGGGAATAATTTTCCATGATAAAGTGGGAATGAAAAAAATTAATATTATGGAACAAAGGTGAGGGTGAGGGAACGGGGGGAAAGTAACAATAATATTCAGAGAGTTAAAAAGATAAAAAGAAGAAAGATGATGAAAATTCCTAACTAACCCGAGAATATAACCATCCCCCACACCTAAAGGGTGTAGTGTCCTCACTATAATGAAATATAATTTGGGAAGGAATGATAAAACGTGGTGGGTGTCATTCATAGAATGCTTCTTGAACTTGGAGTTCCTCCATCAGGGACTCCGAAATGGCTTCATGGAAGTGCTTCAGTCACTGCCCATTGACAGTGAAGGTTTGCTTGGTTTCTTCATTTTTAACCAGAAAAATTCCAAATAGAGATACATTTGTAACAGTGTATGGGCCAAACTGGTTGGAATTAATCTCACTTTGATGAAACTTAATCCTTTAATTTTAAAGGAGGAACATCTTCCCAATGTGGAATTGAAGATAAAGGATGAGGAGGTTGTCGGATGCCTTGTTTCGGTCCTTATAAATCTGAGAGTTCTCATATGAATCTATTATCATTTCCTCCAGATCCTAAATATGTAACTTCCTTTGAGAACCTGCACCAGAAAGACTATAATTGCATTATTTCTTGGACCAGTAGGCCTAATGCTCTATCTCAATAGGGTGATGGAAACTCTTTCCAAAAACTAGCCGATTTAGTGACATTCCAATGATAGTTTTAAAGGTAGTATGGTAAGCCCATAATGAATCATCAAGCCTAAGACTCTGATCTTTTCTGTTGGATTGAACAATTTTTTGAATATATATTTTTTACCTCTCTACTTTACACCTCAACTTGACCATTGGTATATGGGTGATAAGTAGTAGACACTTGATGCCCGACCCCATACCAACGCAAAAGATATTACATTGTTTGGTTGCAGAAATGAGAACTCTGGTCACTGATGATAAACCTAGGTAATTCAAACCTACATAAAATTTGGGTTCTCAAAATTTCTATAATAGTCTTGGAATCATCAGTCCTTATGGAGCATGCTTATACCCATTTTGAAAAATAATCAACTTCTAGAAGAATTTAAAGGTTACCAAATGAATTAGGGAATGGTCCCATAAATTCAATGCCCCAAACATCAAAAATTTAATGGAAGAGCTAGGGTTTTTGTGGAATTTTATTTCTTTTAGATATATTCCGCATTCCTTTACATTAAGAACAAGATTTATACAAATCATGGGCATCCCAAAAAAGTGTTATCCATAAATACCATAATCAAGGACCTTGTGAGTAGTCCGTTGTGGACCAAATTGGACCCCACAAGCAAGAGTGTGGAAGAACCTAAGTACAAATTGAAACTCACTGTAGGGAACACAATTCCCGAGGACTTGATCACTACATGTGTTCCCAAGGTAGGGATCATCCCAAATGTACCAACAGGAATCATTTTTTAGATGTTCGTCCTCGTTTTATTGAAATTAGTATGAAATATTAAATTTTTCACCCTCACAAGAACATCCTCTAACACCCCATAGGGGTGTGCAGTACTCTAGTTTTCAATTTTAACAACAATTATTGTGTGATTAAATTCCCCAAACTAAAATGAATAGTAAATCAAGTGAGTCATCATATTTATAAAGTCACTTAAATCAAGCATAGTATTGGAAAATGAGTACACCCCTACAGTGCACAGAATTGAGAATGTTCTCGAATCATTGAATTTGGTGGGAATTGATAGATTTATCAATACTGAGATGTTCCTCCCCAAGCTTACCTTCTCATCACCTCGGATTTTCCTTAAGTGTGTACACATCTCCTTTAAAAACATGACGTATCGTGGGATTTTCTTCATGGAATTAATTAAAGGAATGTTAACCTACACATTTTTGAAAGTTTCCAAGATTAATTTATCAAGTTAAGTTTATTTTTGTTTCCTAGGTTTGGTGTCCCTTTAGGTAAATGGAAGAGGAATGTTTGGTATAAGATACACATCAACAGGCACACTCTCAAAGGAAGGGCTTCTCTTAGGATAAGAATTTTCAACATTTGGACTGATTTAAACAGTTGGGATAGTGTTTTCATTGTGAGGGGATGACTCTAAAGGAGGTTTCATTTTTCTTTTAAGTTTAGTTTCTCTCCTAAGGATGATGGCATTGACATTTCCCTTATTTCTAGGGTTGACAAGTGGTTGAGAGGGTAGTTTACCCGACCCATGAATTTGGATTTCCCCCACCGAGTTAGCTAGTTGTCCTAATTGGGTTTTTAGGTATTGTATAGAATCTTGGGTGGTTCTTTGGAATTGAAGATTATTTTAATCCATTTTTTTATCATATATTCTAGGATAGGATTGGTTTTTTTAGGGGGTTGTTGGAAAGTCCTTTGTTGTGGTTGAAGATTTATGGGTGGTGGTGGATTACTACTCTTCCCCGGTTGGTTCCATGGCTATTGAGGTTGGTTTGAATACCCCCATTAACTATAATCTTGGTTTTCTTTCTACTCAGGATTGGATGTATAGTAAAGTTCTTTCCTAAAGGGTTGGTTATAGGGGCATCCTGGAAATATTGCCTCACAACTCTCTGAAGTTTCTCTCAATTGAGAACATTGGTCAGAGTAGTGGGTTTCAGAAGAACATATACCACAATGGATGGGAGGAGGAGGTTGGGATTTACCATGGTAAAGAGAAATTTTTCAAATAAGGGTACTTACCTCTTCAAACTTTGTTTCCACCTTCTTCTCGAATTCAGTACTTTTCACATCATAGACACCTCGAATGGGTACACTAAACCTTGAACCAAATTTTTGAGTGTTTTGTTCCATGTTCTCAATTAGGGTTCTTGTAGAAGTTGGGGTCTTATAAAATAGTTCACCACCTACAGCATCATCAATCATATTTTGATCAATAGGAATTAAATGTTCATAAAAATACTGAATTAAAAGTTGATCACTTATTTGGTGATGTGGGAAACTTGAAAATAGCCTTTTAAATAATTCCCAATATTCATGTAATGTTTCACCTTGTGATTTACTTATACCGAAAATTTATTTCCTTATAGTTTCAGTTTGAGAGGTTGGGAAATATTTTTTAAGAAAAAGAAATTTCATGTCTGCCCAGCCTCTAATTAGTGAATTAACATCATAAAGTCAATCTTTTGTAGTGTCTTATAATGAAAAAAGAAATGACCTAAGCTTTATTTGTACTTAATCCAAATTTTAAAGTTTTAATTTAGAACACACAATATGAAATTCTTTTAAGTACTTATTAAGATATTCTCTCGCAAGTCCATGAAATCTTGGAAATAAGTGAATTAAACTGGATTTAAGTTCAAAATTGGGGGGTGCACCTTGCATTTGAATATATGTGGGTTGGATGTCAACATCAAGTGATGTCAGTTCTTTTATTATTCAATTGTTTTAATCCATGTTATACCCGTTAATTTCAGGTTCTAATTTGGTTCCATAATTTTAGGGGTTTAGTAAATTCTCAATTTATGGTGTGTCCTCCTTTAAAGGGTTGTCATGTGCATCTCGGTGTCATTGACGTAGGATCCTCTCTGGTTTGGGTTTGAAAGGTGGTAAGTATCCTGAAGTAGAAAGTTTCATGCACAGAACCTACACAATTAATAAATTAGAACACAAAAATATGTGAAAATGCATAAGATAAAACAAATAAATATTCACAAAATTTACAAATATCTTAAAAACACACGTGCTAAAACCAATGCGATCCCCAAAAATGGTTCCAAAATTTGACCACGTTATCATGAAACGTCAAATTAATTATGATTTTAAGGTTGATTTTAAGTATAGGGAAGAACCTATTTCTTCTCTCAAGGAGTTTTGATAGGTTTAGAGTATGCATTTTTAATAAAAAGTACAAAAAATGGAGGTGATTTTGAAAATAGTTTTATGAAACTAGATTAATTTAAAGAGTTTAATAGTTGAGAAAGAATTTATAAAATATATTATAATTATGTGATAAATTATAAGTTACTAAACCACTTGAAAATTTCCTAGTTCTAAATTGATTATTAGGTTTTTGGTGTAATCCTTTGATTGAGGGTTAACCAAGATCTTGGGTACCCATAACCCCTAAAACGATGAAAATAGGACTAAAATGTGACATAAAAATCATATAGTCAACTTACAGACCCTAATAATGAATTTAGTTTTGTAATGGAACACTAAAATATCAATTTTTTGGAAAATATGAGGATTATTATGTTGTCTAATTGGAACAACACAAGTCGCACACTTAAAATTTCCCACCGATCGATTATGAAATAAGAAGTGTTTCAATTAAATGAATCAAAACAAGTTAATATGAATATAAAATAACAATTAAAAATAACAATATATACCAAACCATTAGATAATTATGTTTCTTAACTCCCTCTTCAAGTGTGTATCTCCCTCGCAATGATCACCCACCGCTTAGCTCGACATCGGGAGGAAGAGGAGGCTTAGGTGGAAATTCGCCTTCATCCTTGATCCCTCTATAAGGATAGAGTTCTCTAGAACTTCTTGGATAAGGAGAGGAATAATTTGGGTATCCAAAATAGAAATTTTTTTCTTTTTGTTATATCTTACAAATGAAAAGTCCAAGGTTTCATTTTATAGGCAAAGTGGAAGGTGGTTTTGGGCACACAAATTTCTTAAAACCACTTGGCCCAAAGTTTTCAATAGCCATACAGTATTATCTACTTTTTAAAAAAACTAAAAAAAATTATCCCCACCTCCTAAATATCTCAAAATAAATTTTTCCACCATTTTTACAGTCACACCTGGAGATATAAATAGAATACAGAACACCATTTTTGATTTTGTTCAAATTCAGTTCTCTGGACAGATTGGTTCGGATAGGCCTCTTAATTGATTAATGTGGCTTGGGTTTATTCATATTAAATGTAGAAAATTTAATTTTGGACAAGGCCAAAAAATATCACCCTATTTGGATTCATGGTTTAGTATTAGTTTTCAGTTTATTCTACTAGTATGCTTGGATCCTACACAATTTGGCCCATTTTTTTGGATATCATCACGGTCCCTCCAAATCACCTCCACCTACAATGAAATTATCAAAACAAGTAACATTTCCCTTTTTAACTGTGATAAAAACAAAATAAATTAATCAAAAATAAAGTTTAATTTGTTATTATTTTTATAATTTTCAATAAAAAGCCAGTTTAGCACGGTTATGAAAGTGTGAAAATGAAATAGTGAATCATGGTGCGATCACTCTGCTACACCTTTCTTCATTCCAAGACCCCAAAATTGGCACTGGAGGTCCTATTAAATCTTCACCACACCTGGATGTACTTCCAAGGGGGATGTATGAAACTCCCTAGTCACATATTCTCACAGTTCCACTGGTACCATATTCCATCCTTTGAAAAGGATAATGTGCTCCCCACATTTAGAAAATCAATCAAGATCATATCCAGTGGATATCTGAGTATGTAAGGTCTCATAGTAAATATATATTTTTTGAGAATCCCTAACCCATTGTAGAAGTGGTGGTATAACAAACATCTAATGGAGGTAAGTTATATTATCCATGTCCACAAAGCACAACTCAATGAGGATAACTACTCTGAATCCTTGGTTAATAACTACGAGCAAGATCTCCTGCTGAGAGAAACTGGTACCACATTCTCCATCCTGGGAGTATAGACTATCTAGAAGTAATAATCCGGGAGTAACTCTAGTAATCTTCTCTATTTCAAATTAAGTTACTTATATGAGAAGATGTACTAGAGATCTTATGGTTAGAATAGACAATAAACCACTCACCCATAAGTTTTTTCCCACATATTTAGGGAGAAGACAATTGTTGCTAACTCAAGATCATGGGTCACATAGTTATTCCCATGGGGTCTCAACCACCAAGACCCATTGGAAATCACTTCCCACCTCTGCATCAGCACACTTCAAGTCTAGTCCCATAGGCATCACATAACACTATGTACTCGACACCCTCCTCTAGAAATCTAAAATAGGGTTCTTGTAATGACCTGAACTTTTTAATAATATTTATTTCCTAAATTTTTGTGTTATTTTATTTTATACTCAAAAAAACTATATCCTTTAATTAATTAAGTGAGTATAATTAAATGAGACTGTTGGGTTTCGACTGTTATATGGCCATTGGTCAATATGACCATTGAAAACTGAATTCTTAACGTTACAATTATTGTTTATAAATTCAAATGATCTTGGTTAATTAATACATAAATAAGAGTCAATGGAATCATCCAGTAGACTCGGGACATATGAATCCCATCTATCGGAGCTTGAGAAGGAGGTAGCATCACTGGGCTTTGCTCTGGACTAAGCCCAAGCCGAACTTTAACATGTGAAGTTGAACAGAATCACCTAAGGGATAAGTTCAAGCTGATAGAAATCAGCACTCGGGAAATGTTGTCCGAGCCACCCCAAGATTCTATCACCATAGCACACCTTACACTTAGGTCCTAGGCAGGTGTTATAAGGGGGGATATGTAACGAAGCCTTAGTTACTTTATGTAATCTTTTTTTATAAATAAAATCGTTATTTCTTATTATAAAAAAGTTGTTTAATTTCAAATATTTAGATAAATTTATGATGAATTTATATTTTCATATTATTGATGAATTTTGGAAAAAAGGGGTATTTTAAAATATTTTTTTATTCTTTAAAAAATTAATAATGTGAATTGATTTTCAAAAAATGGTCTTCTACAGTTGTGTTCAGTAGGAAATTTAGAGTCTAATAAGATCAACTTAATATTTAGTGAATAGTAAAGCATGAATAGTAACATACCCGTATGAATAGTAATGAATAGTAAATCAACCAAAAAAATTGAAACTTCAACCATGACTGTATAAATACATTTTAGACATCTTAAAAGTGAAAAAACGGTCATAGTTTAAGTTTTGGTATTTTTGTATGTCATAAATATTTTATTTATAATTTTATAATTAATTTAATAATTTAAAATGTAAATTTAATTTAATAAAATTTAATCATAAATTGTTACATTATTATCTTATGGTTATACAATAATTTTATGGGACCTTGATTACTTTTTTATGGTGTTAAAAATGAGTTATAGTTTTAAAGTTGTATTTTTGGAATAAATAATGATTTTAATTAAAAATTAAATTAAAAATATTTAGAAAATTATTTTCATAAAATGGATTTCATTTTTGAATTCATATCATCGATATTAGGTTAGAGTGAATTTTTGGGGTTTTTTTGAAATAATTGATTTTTCAGTGAATAGTAAAAATACAGTTTTGAGTTTCGGGTGTTTAATGACATCATTGATGATGTAATCATGATGTAAATAATCTGGTATACTTTTGAATAGTAAGATATGTTATGAGGTGTCCTTAGTGTCCAATACCATGTGAAAATACCATGGTAAAGCCCATGGTTTTTCAAATACCACCGACGAGGTGTCCCTTAGAAATTAATAATTTATTCCCTCACTTTTCCTATAAATATCAAGTTATTCCCTCATTATTTTCATTTAAAAATAATCCTAAACAAAGATCTGGTATTTCTACCTCCCAAAGATTACTCCCAAGGTTCCCTCAAGACTCCCAAGGTCCTGACCTTTAAGCTTTTGAAGTTACTCTTCAAGGTAAGGGAACCTTTCACCCTCCTCTTTTAAGTCATTACTTCCTTTATGTTATGTCTTATAGTTTCATTTTATTATGTGGAGGTTTGTTATTATATATATTTAATAATTTAAATTTCATGTCCAAATTATGAGAGACCCTTTTCCACTCTCACCAATTGATTTTCTAAATTTTTAAGTGACTCTGTTAGGCTGTCGATTTTTTTTGTAAAAGAAATCACATCTTCTCTTTCCTTTCAAGTTTTTTTTTCATGTGGTATGACATTAAAATATCCATACCATGTTCTTATCTCCATGTTATTATTCCTTTATACTGTATTATGAATTATTTATGAGTGTGTTACCCTTGTACCCTCTCTTTTTTATGTTTTATAAAAGGATGTTATGTAGCCGTTATGCTGCAGAATTTTCATCTCAAAATTTCTCCCTCTTTCTCTCTTGAAATTATCTTGTTTATTTATGTGAATACCCAGACCTATTTCATTTCTATGGGTGTTAATAAATACAAAAAAATTATATATTTTATTCTGGAATTGACATACATATAACCCTCACTTCCTTTCCATGGGTTATAAATGACATAATGATCTTATTTTTAAGGACTTTTAAAACGTCATGATTTTTAAATGAAACCCATTTATTTTATTCTCTTTGGGTTATTTATGAAATTTTTTATTATTATATATTTGTATCAAATGAAATAAAAGACATATTAAGGGTTCTCTCTTATTTTACTCCAATGCATTGGGTAAATAATTAATCTCTAGAGATAACAAGTTTCACGATACCTTGATGAATAACCTTGGTAATTTTTATGACACCTTGGGGATTAACCTTGGTGATATGTTCATGAATGTCTAAATAAAATGTTCTGCCACATATTCAAGTTATTATTCATGTTTTTTTTTATCATGATATTCCTATTCTTCCATTTCTCATGTATTTATGATTTTTATCATGTTCTTATTAATATTGCTCAAGATTACATGTCAATTATTTCACTTGTTTCCCTTAATGAGCCTTCTGCTCACTCTTTCCTTTGATGTATGTCTCCAGGTTATGAGATGTAGAAATTTTTACTTAGTATGAACTTATGACTAAGCCTTAAAAGTGGATTATAAGAATTTTTTATGTTTTCATGTATTTTTGTTCATGATTTCCAAGACACTAGACTTTAAAGATCCTATGTATATAAAATGTAATGAAAAGTTATGTAATAAAAAGGAAGGATTCCATAATTGGTATCAAAGTGTGGTTTAGTTATTTATGGAAATTAGGATAAGAAAACTTTATGAATAATCCTATAGAAAAGTTTAAATATAGGAAAACATCCTAGTATTTTAGTGAGTATTGAGTAAGTGGTTTATCAAGAAAATACATCCCTGTCTAGATACGAGCAGGTAGAGGCGGCTCTGGAACAGTGGTACCTAGGAGTAAAAACTCCAACAAGGAGTTTTAGGCTTGACCTAGGGTATCCTGGTACATGACAACAGGTCTTGTCGCACTCTTTGTTACGACACTCGTGGGGGTTATGTTTGGTTAATCGTAAGCTTTTTATGAATCATTATAAAGGATTTATAGAGAAATGTAATTGTTTAAAGAAGTTTTAAGATATAAAATCCTTTATAGTTAAAAGATTCGTAAATGAAATAAGTTTTCACTAAGGTTTTATTCTTTTAGAAAATAGAAGGAAATAGGAGGAACCATGCAAATGGTGACTGCAATGGACCATGCACTTACGACCCTCCAATGGAAGATGAAATGGAAACTTTTATGAGAATGATGAACAAACTTACTCAAGTTATGGGAAATAACTTGAATCGATCTGAGAGACCGATCTCACCATTAAGGGAACATATTTATATTGAATCCTTTATGCATCAACAACCACCAACCTTCAGTGGATCTACTGACCCATTGATTGCTGAACAGTAGATCAGCTCTATCGAGAAGATCTTTTTTTGTGATCTAATTTTCTAAACAAGAGAAGGTTACCCTGACTGTCTATCGCTTAGAGGGAGAAGCTGATCAGTGGTGGGAACTAATTAAAAACACAAATCCAAGAGTGGAAGTTGAATCTATGGATTGGGAAGAGTTTATAGGGATATTATTCAACAATTATTTCCCTTGATTGATGAGAACAATAATGGAGAAGGAGTTTCTCAAGATGAAGCAGAAGGAGAATGAATATGTGGGAAGCTACGAGATGAACTTCACAAGGATTTCACGTTACACCTCTAGCTTTGTCATGGATCCAAATGGTAAGGTTGATAGATTCTTCAGTGGACTGAGAACTCATCTGTAGAAGAATCTATCCAATTGAGACTATGATAGCTATGAGGAGATCGTTCGGAGTGCAATGAAAGTCGAGTGGGAGTTTGGTGAGACATAGTGGTCTCATAAATCTAACGACAAGAAGAGATCAATGGATCACATCTTAGGTAAGACCTTTGATCAGGGAAGAGGAGGAAAGAAATTGCAACACCCCACGTATAATAAATGTGGGAAGAAGAATTTAGGGGACTGCCTGCTCGGGAGTGGGAAATGCTACAAGTGTGGAAGAGAAGGCCATATTGCGATGAATTATCGTAGTGAAGTGAAACCTCAACTTAGAAACACTAATGACAAGGGGAAGATGGTTCAGGCCCTACCTAATGTCCAGTCACTACTGGGAATTTGGGTTTTCCCAATGATTTTATACCAACGGTTCAACAAAACCTTTGGTATAGGGGTCCTTTACCAACGATTTGAATAAACCGTTGGTAAAGGTTGAAATAGTGAAAGATTTTCCAACGGTTTAAAGAAACTGTTGGGAAATATACAAAATTTTCTCCCTTTACCAACGGTTTGTACAAATTGTTGGTAAATTCCATGCTTTTCCCAATGGTTTTTAAAAACTGTTGGGAAAAGTCCCCCCAAATGCACCAAAACCGCCCCCGATTACACAGAAGCAGATAACTCTGCATTTCCCCTAATTTCCAAAAGCCCCCACGGAGGTGAACCCTAACCCGAGGTCTTCCATCTGATCAGCTGCAACTCCCCCATCCAAGTTAGACTCATTTAACCTCTTCCCAAATACATACATAGAAGCCCTCATTGAGGTAATTGACATGGTTGGTGTGTGGTCTACCAAACTCTGTGAGCTAACATGGTGAGTTGAGGTATCTTATCCATTTCTAGTATTTTTTATCCCAACTATGAGTTAGTTATAAGTATATCCTTCTATTATCAAACTTTCTCCATTTATTTCATTATCTATAAATATCACGTCATTATTCCCTATTTTTTGGGATTTTGGAAAATTTTATGATTTACACTATTTGATATTGAATCAATGACTAATACTTGATTGGTAAAAGTCTGTGAGTATATAGAAGATGGTTTATAAACTATCCCTTAAAAGTATCATTGTTTTGTGTTCTTTATGATGTGTAGTATCATTAACATACTTTATTATTAATCTTGAATTTAAAAATAAATGTTTTTTCCTATACTTTATGAAATTAAACCTCTTTACGATCCATGAACAACCTATTAGTGTAGAATCCTAAACATTATCCACTCATGGGGTGCACTTGACTTGGGGAACTAATTGGGTAATTAAAGGTATGACCATAGGGGTTCCAAGAATGAGTTATTGAACATGAGTGAATGATTTGGGTTGCCTATAACAAATAATGGGACCTGAGGCATGTGCCTATTATATGAGACCTATTGAAAATTAATATAAATAAATTTTAATTTAATTTTTGAGTAATCGTTATTTGATTAATGATTTGTAATTCCTTGAAGAAACCAACCAAGGATTCATGTTAAAAACATATCTTTTAATTCCATTTGGAAACCCACTTGGATTCATGATGATTTGATTTAGAATACCTTGGGGAAATATACCTTGGATTCATAGTGATTATAATTTAGGAAGCCTTGGGGAAGTCCCCCTTGGATTATAAACTAGTGGCCTCTCTCTTTACATAGGCTGGGAACTCCTTCCTCCCTATAAATCCATCTGAAGTCAATAAATTTTTTAGTTCTACAATCCATATTTGTAAGGATTAACTTAGTTTTAATTTTTTTTCATCTATTATTCTTTGTTTCTATTTTTATTTGACCTAAACTAGGTGGTGACGTGTGTGGCATGACATACCCAATAAGTGTAGTTTTATTTGTTTTCTATTTTTGTTTTACAATTCAAGTGTCATGATTATATGAATCAACTTTATTTGAAGTCTTCATAGCCACTCCTTTAATATAGTTAGTGAATCATATCGACTAATGGAGGTGCTGGTGAGATGTATCCCTACTCAAAGATGGTAAATGGTTTGTTTAGTCATATTTTCTCGAGGTGGGTAATGGATATAAGGACGATCCATGTGAAGGGATTGGGGATGATTGGGGTAGTGGGTTGGGTGGTTTTCCTTTTTTTAGTGGGGTGATATGGTACTTTTTGTGGACTTTAGTTTGGGTGTTATGAAATGTACTAAATTTTCACAATATTTCCATTTTTTAGCATAAATAACTTATTTAAAAAACTCTCTTTACAAATTATGCATCTTTCATGAAAAGACTTCACTTTGTAATATCTTGAAGAATTTTCTATCAGGTCTATGGTGCCTTCTTGTATGTGATAAATGAAAAAATTACAAAATACATCTCACCTCAAATTTAGGCACACATAATCGAATTAGTATATCTTTACATTGTTTTAATAGTTCACTACATTAACTAGAAACTCTTTCCTTTATCGTTTACTTAAATATATTTTCAATTAAACTTAAATCTTATTGAATTTATTATGAAAAAATGACTTATAACAATTATTTTTACAGAAGGGATATAAGTTGGATATATGAAACTGATTGGATCTCAAGAAATTTTCAAAACAATTTGGAGAGATTTTTAGATTTTTTATTTCACAATGCTTCAGATAGTGGTCACATACACTTCCCATGTTCCAATTGTGTTGGTAGACCTTGGTTGATCCGTGAAGAAGTCATCTACCACATAACCAAATATGGTTTTCAAGCAAACTACTATGTGTGGTATCAAAATGGGGAGAAAATGAAATCTCAAATTTCTAATGATCAAAATGAAAGGACTAGACTGGAGAATTTGTTAAATGACCGGTTTCCGTTTATTCGTCATCATGAAAAATAAAGGATTTCGACTCAAGAAGACTTCGATATAAGGACAGATGATGCATCTAATGAAAATTATGATATTTTTAGGGTGAAAAAATTTAATGATTCTTCCACGACTCCAGTATATTGATAATGCGATAAAATGAAAAATTTGGAATTTTTAATCTGATTGTTTCATGGGAAAACTATGTATGGGATTTATAATACAGAAATCAATTACATTCTTACCTTCTTGAAGGATTTACTTCCAGATGATGTAGATATTCCCTCAAACCACTATATGGCATGGAAGTTAGTTGAGGAACTTGGATTTTCAAGAAACAAAATTCATGCTTGCCCGAAAGATTGCAGTTTATTCTCGGAGGAAACCGCTGAACGAAATGATTGTATAAAATGTGGCACATCCTGCTGAAAGTCAAAATCTGATGGAACACCATCCCACATGCCACAAAAAGTAATGTGGCACTTTACATTGATCCCCAGACTCCAGAATATTTTTATGTCTGATGAAATATCAATAAAAATGAGATGTCATGATACTAAGAGAAATAAGACTAATTATGAGTTGGTTCACCATAAAGATGGATTCGCATGGTAGAGATTTGATGCTCAATATCCTGATTTTTCATCTGATGTGCATAATGTGAGGATGGGTCATTCATGCAATGGTTTTAGTCCATTTGGAAAGATGCTTACTTAGCACAGCATATAGCCAGTTTTTATACACATTTATAATTTTCTCCCATGGTTGTGTATGAAAAAACCTTTCACTTTCATGAGTATACTCATATCTATCCCTTCTGATCCCAGCATTGATATTGACGTATACATGCAACCTTTAATAAAAGAGTTGAAACTTCTTTGGTATGCAGGTGTGCACACATATGATGCATATTCGAAAGACATGTTTCAGATGCGTGTTGCGCTTATGTGGGCGATAAATGATTTTCCGGATTATGCAATGATGTATGGATGAAGCACAAAGGGAAAACTATCATATCCTTGACCCCGAATAGCCCCCTGAATAGCCCCCCCCCCCCCCCCACTCTCCTCCCTGGACCCCGGATAGCCCCTTGGACAGCCTCCCCACCCTCCTTTCTGGACCCTGGACAGCCCCCCACCCTCCACCCTAGACCCTGGACATCACCCCTCCTTCCTGGACCCTATAAAGCCCCCCCACCCTCCTCCCTAGACCCCGGACATCCCCCCTCCACCCTCCTCCCTAGACCCCGAATAGCCCCCCTCCCCTCTCTCTGAACATATGTGTTCTTTTGTGTTATTGAAGGTGTTTTTTGTGGTGTTTGAAATATGTTTTTATATGTTTTTTTGTTCTATTTTCTATGCTGATGTATGCAGTGAGGTGTATGCAGTGTATTATGCAGTGTGTTATGCAGTGTGTCTGTTTTTTGTGCTCTTTTTATGTGTGTTTTTTATGTAGGTGTATGTAGTGTATTATGCAGGCTAAGCTGTTTTTATATGTCTTTTTTTTATATAAGGCTGTTTTTATGTGTCTGTTTTTTATACAGGTGTATCTTGAGGATGTTTTCGGAGATTTTTATGTTTGGGAACTCCCTAGACAACCCCCCTCCTTCCTGGACCCTAGACAGCCCCCCCCCCCTCCTCCCTGGACCCTGGACATCCCCCCACCCTCCTTTCTAGACCCCGGACAGCCCACCGAACAGCCCCCCACCCTCCTCTCTGAACCCTGGATAGCCCCCCGACCCGACACCCCAACATTGGGTGAGCAGCGATTCGGTATACATAAAACATCACGACAATTCACAAAAGGATAAGGACCACCTACCTTGATTCCAGAGACAATCGCACTCTTAATTTGGCGTCTTGGATCCCAATCTAAGATCCTTCAAGATTAATCCTAAATCCCAATGTAAAATAGGTTTTTAGATCTTCGGAAGAAGATAAGAGAAGTTTGAAAAGCCTAATCGAAAAGAGGAAGCAATGAGTGGCTTAGACTCACCCGGATCTTCAATCCGCACTTGACAGCACTCAAAATGCCCAAGGATCAAAGGAGATCTGCCCTTAAGATCTCTTGGGAGATTTGGATTGTGTTGATACTTTATCACAAGGATCCATGGGTCATTTTTGATGTGTACAAGTCAACCCCGCATCAATCTGAGGCACGGTGTGGCCGGTACCACTAAAAGTGTCTCACTTTTATTTGAAATGGACAACATTTTAAGTGAAAACAACAACTGGCATACGGAAAATTGACCAAACACATTCGAATTATATTGAAACTTTAGTACAATGATCCATGGGTCATTTGTGACATGTATGAGTAAACTCCACCTCAATCTGAGGCACGGTTTCACCGGTACCACTCAAACTATCTCACTTTTATTTGAAATGGACAGGATTTTAAGTGAAAACAACAACTTGCATACGGAAAACCGACCAACCACTTTTTGATTGTATTGATACTTCATTAAAACGATCCATGGGTCATTTTTAATGTGTGTGATTCAACCCCACCTCAATTCGAGGCACGGTGTGGCTGGTATCACTCAAAGTAACTCTATTTTGTTTAAAATGGACACTATTTAAAGTTAAAACAACAGACATATAGAAAACCACCAAATGTATTCTGATTGTGTTGATAATTTATCACAATGATACATGGGTCATTTTTGACGTGTACGAGTCAACCCTGCATCAATCTGAGGCACGGTGTGGCCAGTAGCACTCAAAGTGTCTCACCTTTATTTGAAATGGAAAACATTTTAAGTGAAAACAACAACTGGCATACGGAAAACTGACCAAACTAATTTATATTGTGTTGATACTTTAGGAAAATGATCCATGGGTCATATGTGACATGTACAAGTCAACCCCACCTCAATATAAGTCATGGTGTAGCTGATATCACTCGAAGTTTCATTCTTTTGTTTAAAATGGAAACCCTTTAAGTAAAAACAACTGGCATACGGAAAACTGACCAAATGTATTTGGATTGTGTTGATAATTTATAATAAAGATCCATGATTCATTTTTGACGTTTACGAGTTAATCCTGCCTTAATTTGAGACACGGTGTGGCCGGTACCACTCAAAGTGTCTCACCTTTATTTGAAATGGACAACATTTTAAGTGAAAACAACAACTGGCATATGGAAAACTAACTAAACGCATTCAGATTCTATTTATACATTAATAAAATTATCCATAGATCATTTTTGATGTGTAAGAGTCAACCCCGTCTCAATCTGAGGCATATTGTGGCCGGTATCACTCGAAGTGTCTTTCTTTTGTTTAAAATGGACACTCTTTTAAGTAAAAAAAACTGGCATACAGAAAACTAACCAAACGTATTTTTATTGTGTTGATACTTTAGAACAAGGATCCATGGGTCATTTTTGACATGTACAAGTCAAAACTACCTCAATACAAGGCACGGTGTGACCGGTATCACTTGAAGTTTCTGTCTTTTGTTTAAAATGGACATCATTTTAAGTAAAAACAACTGGCATACGGAAAAATGACCAAAAATATTCAGATTGTGTTGATACTTTAGAAAAAGGATCCATGGGTCATTTTTTACATGTATAAGTCAACCCTTCCTCAATCCGAGGTACGGTGTGGCTGGGATCACTCAAAGTGTCTCACTTTTATTTGAAATGCACAACATTTTAAGTGAAAACTTCAACTGGCATATGGAAAACTGACCAAACGCATTCGTATTGTGTTGATACTTTTGGAAAACGATCCATGGGTCATATGTGACATGTACAAGTCAACCCTGCCTCAATCCAATGCACGGCGTGGCCGTTATCACTTGAAGTTTCTTTATTTTTTTTGAAATGGACACCCTTTTAAGTAAAAATAACTAGAATACGGAAAAACGACCAAACGTATTCAGATTGTATTAATACTTTAGAACAAGGATCCATGGGTCATTTTTGACGTGTACGAGTCAACCCCGCCTTAATCCAAGGCACAGTGTGGCTGGTACAACTCAAAGTGTCTCACTTTTATTTTAAATGGACATCATTTTAAGTTAAAACAACAACTGGCATATGGAAAACCGACCAAACACATTCGGATTCTATTGATACTTTAGGAAAATGATCCATGGGTCATTTGTGACATGTACGAGTAAACTCCGCCTCAATTTGAGGCACGGTGTGGCCGATACCACTCAAAATGTCTCACTTTTATTTGAAATGGACATGATTTTAAGTAAAAAAAACAACTTGCATATGAAAAACCAACCAAGTTATTTTATATTGTATTGATACTTTAGGAAAGTGATCCATGAGTCATTTGTGATGTGTACGAGTCAACCCTAGCTTAGTTCGAGGCACGTTGTGGTTGGTATCACTCTAAGTGTCTCTCTTTTTTTAAAAATGGACATCATTTTAAGTAAAAAAACTGGCATACAGATTACTGACCAAAAGTATTCAGATTGTGTTGATACTTTAGAACAACAATACATGGGTCATTTTTGACGTGTACGAGTCAACTTCGCCTCAATCCTAGGCATGGTGTGGTCAGTACCACTCAAAGTATCTCACTTTTTTTTGAAATGGACAACATTTTAAGTGAAAACAACAACTGGCATACGGAAAACCAACCAAAGTCATTCATATTGTGTTGATACATTAGGAAAACAATCCATGGATCATATGTGATGTATATGAGTCAACCACACCTCAATCTGAGGCATGGTGTGGCCGGTATTACTTGAAGTGTCTGTCTTTTGTTTAAAATGGACATCATTTTAAGTAAAAACAACTGACATACGGAAAATTAACCAAACGTATTTGGATTGTGTTGATACTTTAACACAAGGATCCATGGTCCATCCTCACACAATCCACTTCTCATGTGAGGAACTCATACCCCTATTCTAAAAAACATGACATTTAATACGCCAAGGACAACTACATTCCTTAAGTTACACAAGCTCATTGATACACACACATTATCATCATCACTAAGTTCAAAGACACCCACCCCAAACCATGGGACGTTATATTTGTGTTTGGTTGAATTCATTATCCATTTCCTTATTTTGGGGTTATTAGCTTCTAATTTCTGAATTCAATCGTGTATGTGTTATACAAAATGAAATTTTGTATGTATTCTTAATTCTATATAACACATATAATTACGTATTCAGTTTTTTATATAGTATATTCATAATTGATAATTAAATTATGTATGTATTCAATTCAGTATTCAATTATGAATTGAATTCTGGATTGCACATGTAATTGTCATCTCAATTCTGAATTGAATTCTAAATCAATTATGTATGTTTATAATTACCTTATGAATTATGTTTTAATTCTGTATTTTTATTGTTGCAGGGTAAATTATGTGTTAAATCTATATTAATTAATTGTTTATATGTATGTATTATAGTTGGTTAATGCAGGTAATTGGAGTTGGGGAAGATGGAAATGCAGAAAGGGTAGCCTGCTAATGGAAATCACAGAGCAGCACAGAGCAGCAGGATGCTACCTGAATTGCACAGCAAAGCCTATGCCAATGATTTACAACTATTGGCATAGGGATGTGAATGTGTTTTATACCAACAGTTCTAAGATAACCATTGGTAAAAACACTTTCCCAACAGTTTACAAACCGTTGGGATATAGGTGAAATGTTTAGATATACCAACGTTTTGTGTAAAATGTTGGTAAAACACTTTACAAAACTATATTCCAACGGTTTGAAACCGTTGGAATAGTATGTTTACCAACAGTTTTAAACCATTGGTGAAAAGTTATACCAACAGTTTGACATAATCGTTAGTATAATTTAGATTTCCTAACATATACCAACGGTTTTCTAGAAACCTTTGGCATATGTTTTTTCCAACGGCTTACTTCCCTACATTTTGGATAACCGTTGGTATATATTATACTAACGGTTATCTAACCTTTACCAATAGTTTGGAACCATTGGTAAAGGGTTCATTTCCAGTAGTGAGTGCTTTAAGCATGGAAAACTTGCTCACCTTTCCAATCATTGTCCAAATCTGAGGGCAGTAAAGGGGAACCACCATTAGCCTCAGCAAAGGCCAAGGGATCAAAGTCGTGCTTTTTCTATCACGAAAGTTGAAGTTGAAGCTCTTAATGATGTGGTGGCAGGTACTTTTTTTGTTCTCTCAAATCTATCAAGTACTTTGTTTGATACCAGTATTGCACATTCCTTTATTTCATCTAAGTTTACAAAGAATTTAGAATCAACCCCCAATTTTCTAAAAGTAGAGTTATCAGTCAAGACCCCTAGTGGGATTATCCAAGCATCGTCAGTATTTAGAAACTCTATTATTTACTTTAGTGAGAAAAATATTATCGCAAATCTAGTTGCATTCCTATGCTAGAATTTGACATTATACTAGGTATGGACTGGCTCTCAAAGTATACTGCTAAGATCAAATGAAGAAGCAAGGAAATATTAGTAGTCTTGAATGGAAAACCTACAGTTATATTCTAAGGAGAGATATCTCAACATGATCTTTTTAAGAACCCAGTTTTTGCTGCAGAAGACTTTGGGATATTCTTGATGATATTCCAGAGCAGCGCCTTCATACGGCGTGCGATTCTGAGCCCCAGAGTGGCTGGAATTATATTTTTAGTGCGTTCACACTGGAAATGAAAAATAAATGGTATAAATCCTAAATGGTGGTCCGGATAAGAGATCCGAGTGTACGGATGGGTCCGTAATGGGGTGTTTACCCTAGGAACGACATAAAACTTGTCGGCACGAGACTTTTGAACCCCTCGCCCGCTTCTGGAACGTTAAACGGATTAATTAATTAATTAATTAATTTTTTTAATGTTGAAATGAAAGTATCTCTTAAACGGTGGCTCGTATTGGGAAACTTATGGCACCGTTGAGTTCGGAGTGTGCCGTTTACCCTAGGAGGGGTATAAGTTTCGCGGGCGTGAGCCGTCTGTGAAAAATGGCCCCAGGGGCGTTTTCGTAAATTGGCGGCTTTGGGCGTTCAACTTTATAACATTAAAATGGATGCTCAGAATCAAATTCTGAGACCACCGTTGTGCTCTGGAGGTGGTTTTTACCCTAGGGGAGGTTTAATTTTGACCTTGCCAAAGGTTTCATATGCGAGGAAAATTATGGGTTTAGTTCATTAAAATTCTTTTTATTTTATTTAAACCCTCCTTCTTACTCCCCTCCCTTGTTCTCCCTTGGAGAAACCCCCCTCAAGGAAGCCCCTCCTCTACCTCTCCTCCTCCAACTCTGGAAAGGTATCGGTTCGGCGGCGAAGCTCCGGGCAACGCCCACGAGGTAGGATTATGCGTTTTGCGTTTTCATTTCTGAACCCCCCTTTGAGTTCGATTATATGAGTCAAGTTGTTGTTTTATCTTTTAACAAATCCCATAGACGTGTAGTATACATTTTTATCTCTCCAACGCATATTTTGGAATCAAAATCCGAGTTCGGAGGAGGCCGGGGTTGATTGCCGAAGTTTGTGGGTTTTGAAGGTGATCCCGGCCGGTTTGGGTGCTCCGGCGGTCCGAGGCGCGGCAGCGCGGGCGAAGGGCGGTGGTGGTTTCCCTTGGCTGCGGCGGTTTCTCGTCCAGGCGGCGGGGCACGCGACTTTGGCGGCTGGCGCGGCGTCTGTCGGCGGGGCGAGGCGGAGCTCACCGGGACGGAGCGCAGGGGAGCGTCGGGGCGCGGTGACCGCGGGGTCGCGGTGTGCGACCCCAGCGCGGGGACAGGGACCCGCCGGGTGCGGGTCTCTGTGGGAGACCAAGACCGGCCCTTCGTGGCCGGTCTTCTCAAGGTAGACCGTAGGTCTACGGTAGGCCCGCGCGGCTGAGCCGCGGGCCGGCCGACTTGAGCCGGTCCAGGGGGTGTGGACCGGACGGACCAGTCCGGTCCACCCCCGCTTGCGTCCGATGGCATTAAAATGCCATAACATTCAAACTGTGGGTCAAAACTTCGTGACGTATACAAAGACATGACCCTTAAATAGAGACAAACTTTTTGAGATAGTTTCGGGAATTTTTAATTCCCGATACGAGGGGCCTCGGAAGCGTGACGCGTCTTTAAGTGTTTTGTCGTTTTTTCGGGGGAACTTGCTTTGGACGGCGCGGACACACCCGATGTCCGTTTTGGGCGCCGTTAGTGGCATTGGGACCCTGACACCGAGGCGGAGCTTTCCAGGGTGGTTTCAGGCATTGAGGCCGGATTTGAGGCGTGGGTCCCACGGCCCGTCTTTTGAGATGCGTGTAGCTTTTAGCGACTTTTTCCTCGGACGTCCATTCGGGGAGTGCGAGCAGTCGATGTTGGGTATTTTTCTGAGGGCATCGCATTGGCGCAGTCCACCCGCTCTAATTCCGCACGATGGTGCGGGCCCCGCGAGGGTCGTTTTGGGAGTTGACGGTGATTTTCAGCCTTATCACCAGGTGTCTGTTTTGGACAAGTGATTAGTCCATTTCTCGTACTTTTTCGAGAGGATCGCAATGGTGCGATCCGTTCGTTGAGTTTCGGGACCAGGGTGCGGGTCCCGCGTGGTACCGCTCGTGCGCGGGGTGCCGGAACATATCTTTTTCTCCTGATATCTGTTGCACTCAAGTGAGTAGTGCTTTTGATGTGTTTTCCCGAGGTGATCGCAATGGTGCAATGCGCTCGACTATTTTCGGGGTCGAGGCTCAAGATCACGGGACGCCATTCGGGTGTGAGGTGGTGTTGGTGACTTTTCTGTTGGATATCCGTTGAAGGCGAGTATGTAGTCAATCTCGCGTGTTTTTCAGCGAGGATTACAACGGTGCAATCCGTTTGGTTGTGCGGAGCCTCTTGCGCCATCTGGTTAAATGTGGAATAAATGGTGCTCTGGTGGTGGTTCGTCCTACCATGTTTGTAGCGGACCCTTGGCGTGTGATCGCGCACTCTTGGGAGAGTGATATAAATGATTCACAAGATGTGGTTGGCCATGCCTGGGCATTTGAGTTGGATTTGTTACATCATGCCTTCACGTTGACGTTGGGTGTCGTGTGCACGATAGCCTTTGGGCTGGAACGTGGTATACTCTAGGAGTATACGAGAATGCTTGGAGGTACATGTGGTTGTTTGTACCTGATAACGTTTTTGTGCTCGGTTGGGGTTGAGATGGGGCCACACGTTGTGTGGTCCCCACGTGCGTGTCGAGTTCTGCTTTATGTACTTTGACCTCTTGTGACGTAGAGGGTCCCTCTGTGCTCGTTTGTTTGACTAGCAGGGTGGAGTTTTTCCCCTGGCTCTGTGCTCATTTATTTGACCAGCAGGGTTGAGTGGTCTCCCCCTGGTTTCGTTCTCGATGGATCGTCCGGTAGCAGTGCTAGTGACACCCAGTGATGGATCAGGTGCTGAACCTCTTTTGGGTGAGTTGTTCTGGAGTTGGATGGTTGCGTGATACCCACTCCGTGTTCAGTTGGCCAGTGTTATACCCTCCAGTGGAGATGGCCAGAGCAGTTATGAGTTTTACCCTCCAGCGGGGCTGGGCAGTGGGTTACTCATAGGCACTTAGGGTCTACCCTCTAGCAGAGACTGGGTAGTGGGTCACCCGACGCACTTAGGGTCTACCCTCAAGCAGAGACTGGGCAGTGGGTCACCCGATGACCTCTTAGGGTCTACCCTCCAGTAGGGCTGGGCAGTGAGTCGCCCGTCATCTAGTTCCAGGTCTACCCTCCAGCACGGCTGGGCAGTGGGTCGCATGTCGACTTATTCCAGGTCTACCCTCCAGCACGGCTGGGCAGTGGGTGGCTTGTCGACTTACTCCAGGTCTACCCTCCAGCAGGGCTGGGCAGTGTGTCTCCTGATGATGTATTAAGGTCTTCCCTCCAGTGGGGCTGGGCAGTGGGTCGCCTAATGATGTATTATGGTTTACCCTCTAGCAGGGCTGGGCAGTGGGTCACCTGAGATCATATTATGAATTACCCTCTAGCAGGGCTGGGCAGTGGGTCATCTGTTGGCATTCCAGGCTCAGTCCTTTCTACTAGGCTAGCATGTGGATTTCCTCCGTGATTACCGGAGCGGGACCCATGGTTATACGGGTTAGTGTTGTGACGGCTTTGACTTTGAGAAGACCTCTCGACTGTAGGGCAGTGGCGAGGTGTGGTTTGACTTTCCCTAGAACTCTCAAGTACGAGGGGAAATTTCCCCACCGAGACACGTTCTTGTGATACGATCTAAAACCGTGTAGGTGATTCAGTGCCGTCCAAAGTAGATAGTGTCGAAGTGCGGTGATTGAGCCCCTTAACTTGCGGTTCGTGGTAGATGTGAGGGATGCTGGGCATCGATGGTGTTATTTCTGGGACTGTTGGTGACTCGCCTTTCTTGGGATGAGCTACAGGACGTAGATACCCTTACGACATTGTTCGGGCTTCTTGCTGAGCATAAGGATATGTATATACCTTATTCCAGAACCCACTTCTTGGGTTTGGTTACTCTCCTTCCAGGAGAGGCAAAGACACGCGGGGTATGCCACGTGCTTTCCGTGTCTAGCTTCTAGTGGTTGGACGAGTCTAATCTCCTGTTATAGGTAGCAAAGACTCGATGAGAAGTTCATCTTCTCACCGTTTCCAGCTCCTTGTGTCTGGACGAGTCTACCTCCTTTCTCTTGTTGGGTTGAGATGGACTCTTTACTATTACTCTTACTACCCCTTTCAGTTTTACTCCTCTACTTTTCCTATTCACTCTACTGATCACCCTTTGGTACCTTTTTTGTTGCTCCCTCGAGCCTTCAGGGTATCCTGCTGAGTATTTTTATACTCACCCCTGCTTGGGCTTTTCCCTCACTTGGTGTGCCCTTGCAGATGACAGATAGGTTGGTCATGACTTCAGTGGAGCTCAGGAGCTCAGGAGCTTGGATCACGAGCGGTGGTCGTGGTTAGGTCTCAGGTGGGGGACCCCTTCTGGCTGTTTGTTTTGTTTACCTGTTGCCAGTTTGTGGCACTTTTCTGGTTGGGCGCGTGTTTTCCCCTTTTTTCCTTTTTATCACTTTACTTGTACTGTTAGAGGTCGATGCACTTTGTGGTTTGTATATAGCAGTTTCCCTTTTTCTTTACTTTTCTTTTCTTTTACTCTGCACTTTTGCATTGAGTGTGCTGCATGTGTGTGTACAGCTGCTTAGGCAAAGGCCTCCCCGAGTTGTTGTGCCTTAGCGCTGGTCGCTAGCCCCTGGCCTATGGAGGTGGGCTTGGGGTAGTTGCGGCTCGAGCCTGGGTAGGGTTGGGTCATGACAAAATGGTATCAGAGGTGGTTCGTTCCTTGGGACGTTGTGCGGACGTCCCTAAAAGAGGAATTGGTTGGGATTTAGGGAAACAATGTTAACATGTCTCGAGATCGGCTCTCAGGCCAAGGAGTCCAGTGATGGTGCGGCGGCCGATATATCCATTCACCAGGACCTTGATAACCCGCTTGTCAACTCGGCATGCTGAGACACTTGTTGCAGGGAAAATTTGTTTGTGCATCACATAGGATTGAGTCTTTGACTGTCCTTCTTGAGTCATCTCCCCATCGTTGTCTTTATTGGTATATACACATATGCTCATCTAACCGCGGTACTCCTTGATAACATTCAGGATGTCTCCGCGAAGACAGCCAGTCAGGATACTAGCTTTGGTTCATGATGATGACCCTGTGAGCTACGAGGCCACAGTCAAGGACCCATCATGCAAGCCCCTTTCTCCGGGGGGGGCCGGTAGCAGCACCCCCACCTGTTGAGCAGTAGGTAGTTTCAGTAGAGAAGGCTAAACTTGAGCGCAGGTTGAGCGCGCTCCGTGAGTTCCAACGGTAGAGACCGCTGAGGTTCAGTGGTGAGCCAGACCCTCAGGAAGCAGAGGTTTGGCTAGAGGCGATGGTTAGCCTTTTCAGGCTTGTTCAGATGCCGGCAGATCAGATAGTGGCTTTGGCAGCCAACCTTTTTCGTGGATCAACTTGGCGTTGGTGGAGTCTGGTGACTCGGTTTCTTGATGAGTCGTTGCTTTTGTGGGGCGACTTTCAGTTGTTGTTTCGTGAGGTGTTTTTTCCCTCCTGCTTGTGCTCCGTTCGGATTCAAGAGCTCCTGCAGTTTTAGCAGGGATGGATAGCGGTGACCGAGTACGCCGCTAGTTTTGCAGACTGTGCACGCTTTTATCCGGACTTGGTCCATAATGACGACATCCGAGCGCAGAAGTTTGATCAGGGTCTCTGCTGAGAGATTTGTGCTGTCATAGTACCCTTGGGAATTTCCACATATGTCGGGGTTCCAAAGCAGGCATTGGTGACAGAGAGCTTCCTGTCATGTTTTGCGGTTGGTAGTGGCAGTGGGCGCGATGGAGCCGGGATGTCTGTCGTAGCTAACAGGCGCCGGAGGACAGGACCTCGACGTAGGTGGCCTTTCCATTTCCAGTTTCAGGGGTGTGGTTTTACACCACAGTGGCACCGGAGGGCACCAGTTCAGCCCAGAGAGAGTCAATGTTTTGCTTGTGACAGTCGAGGTCACTTGGCACGAGACTGTCCGACCCGAGTTGCTGAGAGCTTCAGGCAGACAGCAAGCGCACCACCACGGTAGAGACAGTGTCGTGATCGGAGTAGTACCCAGGAAGGTGGTTCTAGCAGAGGAGCGGGAGGAGCTGGGAGTGGGGGACGGCTTTACGAGGTCTTGTCATCACCATCAGGTGGTCCACGTTAGGCTCCGGGAGCTGACAGTTGGGACTGTGGGCAGCCGCGAGCTTTGGATATCTACGATTTTTCAGAGCATGAGGTGATAAGAGGTACGCTCTACAGTTTTTCTACTTCTTGCAGTAGAATTGTTAGACTCTGTGTGTGGAATTCTTTCCTCCCCGCTCCTTGCTTGAGGTGTTACAACGGTGGTGCGGGGAGTCGGTGTAACCCTATTTTGGTATGATAAAAGGCATGGGACCTTTTCCTTTAGTCGATGGTGGCGACTCCCTCACTTTTCGAGCGTGTAAGAGAGTCCTGGTCATGGGAGATCGACTGTGAATCTTGTGTGACCAGATATCATTGGGTGTTTCACCATATGGATATTCTGAAGGAGGGAATCACCGGGCCTTGTTCCAGGTGTGGGCGGTGATTCTAGTCGCAGCATATGACGTAGAGGTTCGGTCGGGGAGGTGAGCTACCCCCGAGGTCCTTCGCACCGTTTGAGACCATGTAGAGGGATGGTGAGGTTCCCTACTGCCTTGACCTAACCCCAAAGTCTGGAGTGGGTTCATAACATCGGCAAGGGCCGACCTCGCGTGAATAGATCAATCCCTTGTTCTGTGTGCAGTGACGCAGAGCTGTGCGTGGGTTCTTCTGGGTATGGGAAAGCCAGGTGTGGGCTTAGTACCCTGTGTTGCTCCCTAGTTTTGCTTTTCGAGGACGAAAAGCTTGAAGGTGGGAATGATGTAAGAACCTAGTTTTTGCTTCAGAAGACTTTGGAATATTCTTGATGATATTCCAGAGCAGCTCCTTCAGACGGCGTGCGATTCTGAGCCCCGGAGTGGCCGGAATTAAATTTTCAGTGCGTTCACACTCTAAACACAAAATAAATGGGATAACTCCTAAATAGGGGTCCGGATCAGAGATCCTAGTGTATGAATGGGTCCGGAATTGGGTTTTTACCCTAGGAATGACATAAAACTTGTCGGCGCGGGACGTTTGGACCCATTCGCCCGCTACTGGAACCTTAAACGGATTAATTAATTAATTAATTATTTTAATGTTGAAACGCATGTATCTCTTAAACAGTGGCTCGGATTGGAAAACCGAGGGCACCGTTGAGTTCGTAGCGTGTCATTTACCCTAGGAGGGGTATAAGTTTCGCGGGCGCGAGCTGTCTGTGAAAAATGGCCCGAGGGGCGTTTTCGTAAATTGGCGGCTTTGGGTGTTCAGCTTTATAACTTTAAAATGGAAGCTTGGAATCAAATTATGATACCACCGTTGTGCTCTGGAGGTGGTTGTTACCCTAGGGGAGGTTTAATTTTGACCTAGCCAAAGGTTTCGGATGCGAGGAAAATTATGGGTTTAATTAATTAAAATTCTTTTTATTTTATTTAAACCCTCATTATTCCTCCCCTACCTTGTTCTACCATGGAGAAACCCCCCCTCAAGGCATCCCCTCTTTTACCTATCCTCCTCCAACTCCGTCAAGGCAGCGGTTCGGCAGCGAAGCTCCAGGCAACGCCCATGAGGTAGGATTATGCGTTTTGCGTTTTAATTTCTGAACCCCCCTTTGAGTTCTATTATATGAGTCAAGTTGTTGTTTTATCTTCGAAAAAATCCCATAGACGCATAGTATACATTTTTATCCCTCCAACGCATCTTTCAGAATCAAAATCCGAGCTCGGAGGAGGCCGGGGTTGATCGCCGAAGTTTGCGGGTTTTGAAGGTGATCCCGGCCGGTTTGGGTGCTCCGGCGGTCTGAGGCGCGGCGGCGTGGGCGAAGGGCAGCAGCGGTTCCCCTTGGCAGCGGTGGCTTTTCTTCCAGGCGGCGGGGCGCGCGACTTCGGCGGCTGGCAAGGCTTCTGTCGGCGGGGTGAGGCGGAGCTCACCGGGGCGGAGCGCAGGGGAGCGCCGGGGTGCAGTGATCGCGGGGTCGCAGTGTGCGACCCCCGCGCGGGGACAGAGACCCGCCGGGTGCGGGTCTCCGTGGGAGACCAAGACCGGCACTTCGTGGCTGGTCTGCTCAAGGTGGACCACGGGTCCACGGCCGGCCCGCGCGGCTGAGCCGCGGGCCGGCCGGCTTGAGCCGGTCCAGGGGGTGTGGACCGGCCGGACCGGTTCGGTCCACCCCCGCTTGCGTCCGACGACATTAAAATGCCGTAACTTTCAAACTGTGGGTCAAAACTTCGTGTTGACTGTGGGGACGCAACCCTTAAATAGAGATGAACTTTTTGAGATATCTTTGGGAATTTTTAATTCCCTAAATGAGGGGCCTCGGAGGCGCGATGCGTCTTTAAGTGTTTTGTCGTTTTTTCGAGGGAACTTGCTTTGGACGACGCGGACACACCCGACGTCCATTTTGGGAGCCGTTAGTGGCGTTGGGACCCTGACGCCGAGGCAGAGATTTCCAGGGTGGTTTTAGGTATTGAGGCCGGAGTTCAGGCATGGGCCCCACGGCCCGTCTTTTGAGCTGCGTACGGCTTTTAGCGACTTTTTCCTCGGACGTCTGTTCGGGGCGTGAGAGCAGTCAATGTTGGGTGTTTTTCTGAGGGCATCACATTGGCGCAGTCCGCCCGCTCTAATTCCACATGATGGTGCGGGCCCCGTGAGGGCCGTTTCGGGAGTTGACGGTGATTTCCAGCCTTATCACCAGGTGTCCTTTTTGGACAAGTGAATAGTCCATTTCGTGTACTTTTTCGAGAGGATCGAAACGGTGTGATCCGTTCGTTGAGTCTCGGGACCGGGGTGCGAGTCCCGCGTGGTACCGTTCGTGCACGAGGCGCTAGAATGTATCTTTTTCTCCTGATATCCATTGCACTCAAGTGAGTAGTGCTTTTGATGTGTTTTCCCGAGGGGATCGCAATGGTGCGATGCGCCCGACTGTTTTCAGGGCTGAGGCTCAGGATCACGGGACACCGTTCGGGCGTGAGGCGTTGTTGGTGACTTTTCCGTCGGATATCCATTGGAGGCGAGTAAGTAGTCGATCTCGCGTGTTTTTCCGCAAGGATTACAACGGTGTGATCAGTTTGGTTGTGCGGAGCCTCTTGCATCATCTTGTTAAATGTGGAATAAAAGGTGCTCTAGTGGTGGTTCGTCCTACCATGTTTGTAGCAGTCCCTTGGCATGTGATCGCGCACTCTTGGGAGAGTGATATAAATGATTCACAAGATGTGGTTGACCGTTCATGGGCCTTTGAGGTGGATTTGTTACATCACACCTTCGTGTTGACGCTGGGTGCCGTGTGCACGATAGCCTTTGGGCTGGAACGTGGTATACTCTGGGAGTATATGAGAATGCTTGGAGGTACATGTGGTTGTTTGTACCTGAGAACGTTTGTGTGCTCGGTTGGGGTTGAGATGGGGCCACACGTTGTGTGGGCCCCACATGCATTCTGGGTTCTGCTTTATGTACTTTGACCTCTCGCGATGTAGAGGGTCCCTCTGTGATCGTTTGTTTGACTAGCAGGGTGGAGTTTTTTCCATGGCTCTGTGCTCGTTTATTTGACCAGCAAGGTTGAGTGGTCTCCCCCTAGTTTCGTTCTCGATGGATCGGTCAGTAGCGGTGCTAGTGACACCTAGTGATGGAGCAGGCGCTGAACCTATTTTGGTTGAGTTGTTCTGAAGTTGGTTGGTTGCGTGATACCCACTCCGTGTTCGGTTGGCCAGTGTTGTACCCTCCAGTGGAGATGGCCAGAGTAGTTCTGAGTTTTACCCTCCAGCGGGGCTGGGCAGTGGGTTACTCATCGGCACTTAGGGTCTACCTTCAAGCATAGACTAGGCAGTTGGTCACCCGACACACTTAGGGTCTACCCTCTAGCAGATACTGGGCAGTGGGTCACCCGACGACCTCTTAGGGTCTACCCTCCAGCAGGGCTGGGCAGTGGGTCGCTCGTCGTCTAGTTCCAGGTCTACCCTCCAGCACGGCTGGGCAGTGGTTCACCTGTCGACTTATTCCAGGTCTACCCTCCAGCATGGCTGGGCAGTGGGTCGTCTGTTGACTTATTCCAGGTCTCCCCTCTAGTGGGGCTGGGCAGTGGGTCGCCTGATGATGTATTATGGTTTACCCTCTAGCAGGGCTGGGTAGTGGGTCATCCGTTGGCATTCCAAGCTCAGTCCTTTCTACTAGTCTAGCATGTGGCTTTCCTCCGTGATTACCGAAGAGGGACCCTTGGTTATACGGGTCAGTGTTATGACGGCTTGGACTTTGAGAAGACCTCTCGACTGCAGGGCAGTGACGAGGTGTGTTTTGACTTTCCCTAGAACTCTCAAGTACGAGGGGCGCTTTCCCCACCGAGACATGTTCTTGTGACGCGATCTAAAACCGTGCGGGCGAGTCAGTTCCGCCCAAAGCGGATAGTGTCGAAGTGCGGTGATTGAGCCCCTTAGATTGCAGTTTGGGGCAGACGTGCGGGATGCTGGGCATCGATGGTGTTATTTCTGGGACTGTTGGTGACTCGCCTTTCTTGGGATGAGCTACGGGACGAAGATCCCCTTACGATGTTGTTCGGGCATCTTGCTGAGCATAAGGATTTGTATATACCTTGTTCCAGAACCCACTTCTTGGGTTTGGTTACTCTCCTTCCAAGAGAGGCGAAGACGTGCGGGGTATGCCACGTGATTTCTATGTCTAGCTTCTAGTGGTTGGACGAGTATACTCTCCTACTATATGTAGCGAAGACTCGACGAGAAGTTCATCTTCTCACTGTTTCTAGCTCCTTGTGTCTAGACGAGTCTACCTCCTTTCTCTTGTTGGGTTGAGCTGGACTCTCTACTGTTACTCTTACTGCCCCTTTCAGTTGTACTCCTCTACTTTTCCTATTCTCTCTACTGTTCACCCTTTGGTACCTCCTTTGTTGCTTCCTCGAGCCTTCGGGGTATCCTACTGAGTATTTTTATACTCACCCCTACTTGGGCTTTTCCCGCACTTGGTGTGCCCTTACAGACGACGGACAGGTTGGTCGTGACTTCAGTGGAGCTTAGGAGCTCAGGAGCTTGGACCGCGAGCGGTGGTCGTGGTTAGGTCCCAGGTGGGGGACCCCTTCTGGATGTTTGTTTTGTTTACCTATTGCCGGGTTGTGGCACTTTTCTGGTTTGGCGCGTGTTTTGCCCCTTTTTTCCTTTTCAGCACTTTACTTGTATTGTTAGAGGTCGATGTACTTTGTGGTTTATATATAGCAGTTTCCCTTTTTCTTTACTTGTCTTTTCTTTTACTCTGCACTTTTGCATTGAGTGTGTTGCGTGTGTGTGTACAGGTGCTTAGGCAAAGGCCTCCCCGAGTTATTATGCCTTCGGCGCTAGTCTCCAGCCCTTGGCCTATGGAGGCGGGCTTGGGGTAGTTGTGGCTCGAGCCCGTGTAGGGTCAGGTCGTGACAATCTTTGTCTAGAAGAACCTCCTATATCCTTATTTATGGAGTTGATCGGTGAAGAAGAAGAAGGAAATGAGAGTTTGAGGATAGAAAATGTCCCCATCATCTAGGAATACATTGATGTATTTCCTGAAGAGTATCTTGGACCTCCCCCAAAAAAGAGGTAGAGTTCTCTATTGAACTCATACCTGGATCTCATCCAATATCAAAGACCCAATATAGGATGGAAAATGTGGAGCTGGAGGAATTAAAGAAACAACTCCAAGATCTTTTGCATAAGGGGTTTATCCGACCGAGTATGTCTCCTTGGGGAGCACCTGTTCTCTTTGTGAAGAAGAAGGATGGATCGATGTGGCTATGCATTGATTATAGAGAACTTAATGGTATCACAATAAAGAACAAATACCCTCTTCCAAGAATTGATGACTTATTTGACCAACTTCATGGGGTTCAATTCTTCTCTAAGATTGATCTTAGATCTGGTTATCATAAATTGATGGTGAAGAAAGAATATATTCCAAAAACTACCTTCCGATCAAGATATGGGCATTATGAGTTTGTTATTATTCCTTTTGGACTGAGTAATGCACCTTCTTTTTTTATGGATTTTATGAATAGAGTCTTTAAGGACTACCTTAATAACTTTTTGGTAGTTTTTATTGATGATATTATGATATATTCTAAAAGTTGTGAGGAGTATGAGGATCATCTTAGGGTTATTTTTCAAACTCTACAAAAGGAGATTCTTTTTAGGATGTTCAAAAAATGTGAATTCTAGTTACAACAAGTTTCTTTCTTAGGGAACATTGTTACCAATGAAGGAATCATAGTTGACCCTACAAAGACAAAAGTCGTAGAGGAGTGGCCTCAACCTACAATAATAACTGAGATTTGTAGTTTCCTTGGACTAGTGGGATATTATAGGAGGTTTGTGAAAAACTTTTCATGACTTTCTAATCTATTAACCAAGTTAACTCGAAAAGGGGTCAAGTTCATCTTGACAAAGGAGTGTGAGGAAATTTTCCAAGAGCTAAAGAAGAGATTGGTTACTACACCCGTGTTAACTCTTCCCTCAAGTGGAGAAGGATTAGTTATTTTTAGTGATTCATATCTGAAATGGCTTGGGTGCGTCCTCATGAAAAATGACAAAGTAATTGCTTATGCATCTCGATAGTTGAAGACTCGTGAGAAGAACTATCCTATGCATGATCTAGAGCTAGCTATGGTTGTTTTTTCTCTGAAGATATGGAGGCACTATCTTTATGAGGAGAAATGTGATATATACACAGAATATCAAAGTTTGAAGTATATTTTCACACAAAAGGAATTGAACATGAGACAAAGGAGATGGTTGGAACTTCTAAAAGACTATGATTGTTCAATTCATTATCATCCTGAAAGAGCAAACAAAGTTGTTGATGCATTAAGCAGGAAAGACCCAGTTGTTCTTTCCATGATGAGGATTCAAAGATATCCTTTGATCAATGACCTAGTAAAACTACACATGGTAATTTTAAGGGAAGGGACATCATCAACCCTAACCCAAATGGTTTCTCAACTGTCATTACTAGAGAAGATCAAGAAAGCTCATAAAGAATATCCTTTATTACAGAAGAAGTTTGAGGCTGTGAAGGATGGAAAGTTTCCTGAGTTCAATATTGATCAAGAAGGTGTACTGAAATTTCGTACAAGACTATGTGTTCCATATATTCTGGAAATAAAGAAGGAGTTGATGGATGAAGCTCATAGATATACTTTCTCTATACATCCTAGAAGCACAAAAATGTATAGGGACATTTGTGATCATTATTGGTGGGATAATATGAAAAGGGAGATTGCTGACTACACTTCAAGGTTCCTGGTATGTCAGTAAGTGAAGGTAGAGTGACAAATTCATAAAGGGATATTTCAACCACTACCCATACCAACATGGAAGTTGGATAATATCATTATGGACTTCATTACTAGTCTCCCGAAAACTTCCAAAGGAAACAATGCGATATGGATTATTATGGACCTTCTCACCAAGACTTCCCATTTTATCTCCATTCAAGAAGATTTATCTCTTGATCAACTTTCCAGGATTTACATGAAGAAAGTGGTAAGGCTTCATGGAGTTCTACTTTCTATCATATCTGATCGTGATCCAAGGTTCACATCAAAATTCTGGAGAAGTCTTCAACACGCTCTAAGCACTGAATTGAATTTCAGTATGGCCTATCACCCCCAAACTGATGGCCAATCTAAAAGAACTATTCAAACACTTGAGGATATGTGAAGAACATTCTCAATGGAATTTAAAGGTGGATGGTATCAACATCTCCCTTTAGTTGAGTTCTCTTACAACAACAGCTTCCACTCGAGCATTCAAATGGAACCCTATGAAGCTCTATATGGGAAGCGATGTAGAAATCCTACTTTTTGGGATGAAGCTAGTGAGAGAAAGCTTCTTGGGCCAGATCTTGTGCAAGAGATGACAGAAAAATTTCATTCCATACAACAACACATTAAGGCTTCTCAGAGTCGGAAAAAGAGCTATGCTGAAAACCGTCGAATGGACTTGGAGTTTGATGTTGGTGATAAATCCTTTCTTTTAATTTCACCTTGGAAGAGATTCATTAGGTTTGGGAAGAAAGGGAAGCTCATCCCTAGGTACATTGGTCCCTATGAAATCCTTGATCGTGTAGGATCAGTGGCCTATAGTCTTGCACTTCCTCCAAATCTAGCACAAGTTCACGATGTCTTCCATGTGTCCCTCCTAAGGAATTATATACCTGACCCTTCCCATGTACTAAATCCAGAGGTGATACAATTGGAACATAACCTCTCTTATGAGGAGCAGTCAGTGGAGATCTTGGATCGTAGAGACAAGGTTCTACGCAACAAGACTACTCACCTTGTTAAGGTTTTATAGAGGAACCACAAATGTGAGGAAGCCATGTGGGAACCAGAGGAGTCTATGAGACATAAGTACCCACACCTTTTCTCTTCTTAGGGTACAAGTTAAAATTTCGGGGACGAAATTTCTTAAGGGGGAAGAATGTAACGAACAAAACTTTTTAATAATATTTATTTTCTAAATTTGTGTGTTATTTTATTTTATACTCAACAAAACTATATCCTTTAATTAATGAAGTGAGTATAATTAAATGAGACTATTGGGTTTCGACTGTTATATGGCCATTGGTCAATATGACCATTAGAAACTAAATTCTTAACATTACAATTATTGTTTATAAATTCAAATGATCTTGGCTAATTAATACAGAAAAAAGAGTCGATGGAATCATTCAATAGACTCAGGTTATATGAAGCCCATCTGTTGGAGCTTGGGAAGGAGGTAGCATCACTGGGCTTTGCTCTGGACCAAGCCCAAGATGAACTTCAACATGTGAAGCTTGAACGGAATCACCTAAGAGAGAAGTTCAAGCTGATAGAAATCACCACTCGGGCAATGTTGTCCGAGCCACCTCAAGATTCTATCACCATAGCACACCATACACTTAGGTCCTATGTAGGTGTTATAAGGGGCTATGTAACAAAGTCTTAGTTACTTTCTGTAATCCTTTTGTATAAATAAAATTGTTATTTCTTATTATAGAAAAGTTGGTGAATTTAAAATATTCAGATAAATGTAGGATAAATTTATAGTTCCATATTACTGTTGAATTTTGGAAAAAAGGGGTATTTTAAAATATTTTTGTATTCTTTAAATAATTAATAATGTGAATTGATTTTCAAAAAATGTTCTTCTACAGTTTTGTTCATTAGGGAATGTAGAGTCTAATAAGATCAACATAATTTTTAGTAAATAGTAAAGTATGAATAGTAACATACCCGTATGAATAGTAAATCGACCAAAAAAATAGAAACTTCACCCATGAATGTATAAATACATTTTAGACATCTTAAAAGTGAAAAAATGATCATAGTTTAAGTTTTGGTATTTTTGTATGTCATAAATATTTTATTTATAATTTTATAATTAATTTAATAATTTAAATTAGAAATTTATTTTTATAAAATTTAATCATAAATTGTTACTTTATTATCTTATGGTTATATGATAATTTTATGGGACCTTGATTACTTTCTTAAGGTGTTACAAAATGAGTTATAGTTTTAAAGTTGCATTTTTGGAATAAATAATGATTTTATTTAAAAATTAAATTAAAATTATTTAGAAAATTATTTTCATAAAATGGAGTTCATTTTTTAATTTATAGCATCGATATTAGGTTAGAGTGAATTTTTGGGATTTTTATGAAACAGTTGATTTTTTGGTGAATAGTAAAAATACAGTTTTGAGTTTCGGGTGTTTAATGACATCATTGATGATGTAATCATGATGTAAATAATCTGTTAAACTTTTGAATAGAAATATATGTTATGAGGTGTCCCAATTGTCTAATACTATGGTAAAATACCATGGTAAATCCCATGGTTTTTCAAATACCACCGATGAGGTGTCCTTTGGAAATTAATAATTCATTCCCTCAATTTTCCTATAAATACCAAGTCATTCCCTCGTTATTTTCATTCCAAAATCCTCCTCAACGAATATCTGGTATTTCTAACTCCAAAGGATTCCTTCCAAGGTGCCCCCAATCCTCCCAAGGTCCCAACCTTCAATCTTTTGAAGTTACTCTTCAAGGTAAGGGAACCTTTCACCTTCCTATTTTAAGTCATGACTTCCTTTATGTTATGTATTATAGTTACATTTTATTATGTGGGGGTTTGTTATTCTATATCATTACTACTTCATGTCCAAATTATGAGATACCCTTTCCGCTCTCATCAATTGATTTTCTGAATTTTTAAGTGACGTCGTTAGGCTACCGATTTTTTTGTAAAAGAAATCACATCTTCTCTTTCCTTTCAAGTTTCCTTTTCATGTGGTATGTCATTCAAATATCCATACCATATTCTTATCTCCATGTTATTATTCCTTTATAATGTATTATAAATTATTTATGAGTGGGTTATTCTTGTACCCTCTCTTTTTAATGTTTTCTAAAAGGATGTTATGTAGCTGTTATGCTGCAAAATTTTCATCTCAAAATTTCTCTCTCTTTCTCTCTTGAAATTATTTTGTTTATTTATATGAATACCAAAACCTATTTCATTTATATTTTTGTTCATAAATACACAGAAATTATATATTTTATTCTTTAATTTACATGCATATAACCCTCACTCCCTTTCCATGGGTTATAAATGACATAATGATCTTACTTTTAAGCACTTTTAAAACGTCACGATTTTGAAATGAAACCCATTTATTTTATTCTCTTTGGGATATTTTTGAAATGTTTATTATTATCTATGTGGATCACATGAAATTAAATACATATTAAGGGTGTGCCCTAATATCACTCTAATGCATTGGGTAAAGAATTAATCTCTAGAGATGACAAGTTTCACGATACCATGGTGAATAACCTTGGTAATTTTTATGACACCTTGGGATGAACCTTGGTGATATGTTCATTAATGTATAAATGAAATGTTTTAGCCACATATTCAAGTTATGATTCATGTTTTTTTATCATGATATTTCTATTCTTCCATTGCTCATGTCTTTATTATTTTTATCATTTTCTTATTAATATTGCTCAAGATCACATGTCAACTGTTGCACTTGTTTTTTTTTACTGAGCCTTCTACTCACCCTTTCCTATGATGTATGTCTCCAGGTTATGATATGCAGTAATTTTTACTTAGGAAGAACTTATGATGAAGCCTTACAAGTGTATTAGAATAATGTTTTATTTTTTCATGTATTTTTGTTCCATATTTCCAAGACACTAGACTTTAAAGAACCTCTGTATGTAAAATGTAATGAAAAATTATGTAATAAAAAGGCGGGATGCCATAGTTCTCATCAACATTTGCCCCAAGTCTTGAAATTATGATGTCACCTATCCATCCAAATAAAATAATTGTTGTAAATATATATAATACCAATGGTTTGGAACAATTAGTATATCATCTAAAACTATTGGTATAGGATATACCAATGGTTCCTAAAACCATTGGTTAATTTTTCATGGGTATGTCCCTATACCAATGGTTTTCATGAATGTGTTGGGATAGGTAATCTAGATTCCCATATACCAATTATTCATTGAAACCATTAGTATAGGTATTAAATACTAATGATTTAATTAACCATTGATATAGGATGATTGGATTTAAGTTATACCAAAATTTTAAAGAAAAATCTGGTATAGGTATCCTAGAATTTTTATAAGTCTATACCAACGGTTACTCAAACCATTGGTATATCCTGTCTTCACATTCCCAACAATAAGAACCTCTAATTCTTTCATAAAACCATCCCACCCACACCACAAAACAAGTATCACCCAATACAAAAAATCAAGAAAAAAGTTAATACAATGAACTGGTTATAATATACAACACATATAAACAATCACATTCATTCATCAAACATAATCTATAATAAATATCAATTGGAAATGTAAAGGATCAATCACTCTCTCATCACAACCACTATCATCAATAACATACACATCACCATCATCATCATCATCACCGTTACCATAACTGTCACCGCACTTCCATATTTCTTCTTTCTGATCAATCAAAAAAAATATCAATTAAAACATCCTTCAATTTTCAATACTTCCCTTTGTAATGAAAATAAATATTTTAGAAAAATCAATAGAAACATGATATTCATCCACTATAAATTATATAAAATCAAACCAAACAACCCCATTCACAATTTGAAAAATCCTAAAATTTATATGCATATCTTGGGAAACTATATTTCAAATATCAAAACTAATTTATGAATTTATTTTATGTATATAATACCAATTTAATGATCCAAACAACAGTGGTTTTTATCAAAAAAGTGAGAGGTATGGAATCTACCACCATTGAGAAAGTATAAAAAAATCAGGGGGTAGTACCATCACAATACAACCCATTAAAACCTGATGAGCCATAAAAACTAAAAAATAAAATAATAAAATAAAATGTAGATAATAAACATTTTATATAAAAGTGATATTACTTACTAAAAAATCATAATAAATAACATTTAACTAGGTTTAGAATGTATGAAACATTTTGGTTTGACACTAAAGATAAATATCAACATTTTATTTGAGGGATTCTACTTGTCATGGAAAAATACTAATATTTTATGAATCATAAATAGATATATATTTTTTATATTGTCCTAGAAGTCATAAAGTCTTGTACTTTTTTGTATTGGGTGTTTTAGAAGTTTTAGAGCAGATCATGGAAGATGTTTAAAGGAAAAAGGATGTTATTTTGATATGAAGTTTCAAACTTCCCATTTGAGTTATTGATTATTCTATGAAGGAGGATGACTAAATGAATTTGGTGTGTATTTGATTCTGATTTGATGTGTTGAGTGATATGGAAACTGAAATTCCAGTTTCAATAGATGTCTTGGTAGTGGGGTTTATTTATTCTCAATGCGTATTAGTTTTTTCATGCATGGTTCCTAGATATTTTTAGAGGAATCCTTGTATGTTGAAAGAAAGGGAATAAAGATCAAAATAATTCAATAAAGGTATAAAGATAAAATGAAAGTTCAAGAATACATTATTCCATGGAAGTGGTTAACATTGATTTCTGTTTAGGTTATTAGGTATAGGGTGTATGTTTAGACTTGATATAGGGGGGTATTATAGAATTAGGACAGGGGTTAGGTTTAGGAATTTTTTTAGGGGTTAGGTTTAGGTATTTTTTAGGGGTTGGGTTTTTTGGGTTTAGATTTAGGGTCTCGTTTTAGAGTTTTAATTTTATGTTTTAGTTTTAGGTGATAGATGTTGATATATGTTATATTTCATGTCTTAGTTTTTGGGGTTTGGGTTAGGTTTAGGTTTAGTTTTGGGGGTTAGGGTGAGTTCATGGTTTAGGTTGGGTGTTGTCTTTAGTATTCAAAGTTTTAGGTCTTGGGTTATAGACTATTATTAGGCCATTATGGTTTATGTTTGAGGTATATGATTATATTTAGGCTATAATTGAGGCTTATGTTTAATTTTAGGTTCTTATTGGGGGTTATTTTAGATTTAGTTTAGAGGGTTGGGTTTGTATAATATTTATATTTAGGTTAGTTTTTATGTATTAAGTATGGGTGTGTGAGTTTTAGATTTAGTTTTACTCGCAGGGATAGGTTTAGGTTTTATGGTTTAGTTATAGGTTCTAGTTTAAGTATTTAGTTTATTAAGTGTGTATTTTTTAGGGATTAAAATATAGGTTTTTTGGGTTTATTATTAATTTTAGGTTATATGTGTAGATTTTGGTTATGATTATATTTTATGCATAGGTGTTTGGTAGGGAGGGTGGTGGTTGTATTTTGTGTTAGGTTTAGTTTTCAACAGTTTAGGTTTAGGTTTTATCGATGAGGTGGGGGATTTAGTATTTTATATTAGTTTTTAGGTTTTTGGTGTAGTTAGGGAATAATATTAGGGGTTATTCTTAGATATAGATTAAAGAACTATGTGTTAATGGTTTAGATTATAGTCATAGGATTATGTTTAAGGTGTAGATATGAAATTAGGTTGGGGTGAGTTTTAGGTTACATTGTTATTTGTTAGATATTTAGTGTTTAGGGTATGGGTTTTAGGTTGGAGATTAAATTTATGATGTATGTTTAAAACTAGGTTTGGTGGTTATGTTAGGTTTTGGGTTTGGATTTAAGTGATTAGTTTCTAGAGGGGCTATTTTATTTTATAGGTTTAGATTTTGGATTAGGGAATATGATATGTAATATGTTTCAAGTGTAGTTTTAAATTTATGTTAGGGGCTTAGGTTTAGGATTTCCACATGATTTTTATAGGTTTTTTTCATCAAAGGAATCTTATTTAATTATGAAAATTCAATAGACTATTTTTCAATTAATAGCTATTTTATAGATTCTTTTTAATATAAAATAACTACCAAAAATAAACATTGATTTTTTCTCTAGAACTATCTATAAAAATTACATGAATTCTATTACAATGTTTTAATGTTTGGAACATTGGTGTGTCTACCTTAATGTTTCTTGACAACCCATTGCACATGTACCACAATTTTTTCTTAAGACTTTATGATTTTGGTACTATTTTCAATTCTATCTCCTCTTGGAAGGGTTAATCTATCTCTTTGGATGGCAGAATCTGTATGGTTAAATCCATAATCGTCTCTAATATGGTCTACTCATTGATGGTCTACAAATGGCCTACTGGTTTCCTCAAAAAAATGTTTACTTTAAGAATTTGTTTGGACCGAGAGAATGTTTGAAAGGAAAATTGTGACCATCCCTTGGAATATGTGTTGTAAGCCTTTGGATAAAGTCATCCTTGGCATTAAAAACATTAATCTTTTCAATGAGTCCTTACAAGCCTGACTAACTTGGAACCTCCTTCACAACGACTCAGACTCCATTGACTTTCTCAAAAAAAGATTCCTTGAGAAGTTAAATAAAGGAAATTCAAACTATATTATCTCTTCTATTTGGTCATAAATTAGATAGGCCTTTTCCAAAATCATGATTAACTCGAGATGGATGGTTATAAATGACTCTTCCATTAATTTTTGGTTGAAAAAATGGACTGGTGCCCCTTTAATCTCCATGTTGCCTCCAAATAATTTACCAAAAACAATTAATTGTACTATCAAGGAGGTGTGAATTTCTCATACCTCTAACCTTACTAATAACATTATTCATGTCATTGATAATTATCCATATTCCAAATCAGATGACTTCCTTATTTGTTAACCTTCTCATCATGGTGTTCTTGACTCCATAAATTTTTACAATCGCAACTTTCAAAATTCATATAACAATTTTAGCTGGTTAAATTTTTTTGATAATACATGGATTAATCCCTCAAGGTTTACTCTTGTTTGGCGTATTGTTTGTATTCAATATTTTAGGATTCAACTTTTATATAAATGTAACTTATGTAACCAACATAGAGAAGATATTAACCATATTTTCCTATCTTAGGCTATAACTTTTGCTCTTTGGAACTATATATTTGACATTTTTTATTGTAGATGGATTCTTCTTGACTCTCTCAGCTAGTAACTAAAGCACTGTGTGGAAATTATAACCTATCATAAAATCACAAATATTTTCTTTGATTCTATTGTTGAGTTTCTCCATGTGATCTGTTATGATATAAATAATCTCATTCATAACAATTCCTCATTCTGTCTAAATGTAGGTCATATGCAGATCCTCATTTCCATTTGAGAAGTTACCTTGATTCAGAAGGATTGTTGTGAAAACTCTGTCAAAGACTTTGAGATTATTTGATGTCTTCAGATTGACAAAATCTATTGTCAGCCTAGGAATACATTTTAATTGTTTTGGAAAGCCCCGTTCCTAAGATGGATTAAAGTGAATGTGGATGGTGCCTCTAAGGGAAATTCGGGTCCCTCAGGTTGTCGTGCTATCTTAAGAGACCACCTCGGGCAATGCCTTGATTGTTTCTATAGAAGCTGTGGAATATATTCATCCCTAGAAGTTGAAATGATGTGTGTGGGACATGTTGTTTCCTTTTCTAATAAACTGGTTTGGAACAATATTTGGATTGAAAGTGATTTGACCATTATTTTGCAGGCCATTTGGAATGGAGTGGTGAATCTTTCTTGGCCTCTTAAAACCCAATGGATGAACTGTATTCATTCTCTCATGTATATCAGTTAAATTTTCACTCATACCATTCGTGAATCCAACAAGGTGGTGTATTTTCTTTCTAATAAGGGAGTTAACCAGGTTTGACCTTCTTAATGATCTTCTTCTGATTTATGATAATGATTGTAAAAATATTCCTTCATTTAGACTTTTGTAATCCCATCCTTTTTTAATATAATAATGTGTGTCTTGTTCATTTACTAAGGAATCACAACTTAAAAAATATCATTCAAACTATATCATTTTATATTTTTTTTCTTATCAGTTATTTTTAGTTCCAACATCTTTTTCAAGTTTAAACAAAATATTTTCCATGTTCTTCCTTCAGTTGATAAATTTAGAAAAAATTCACAACAATTGTATAAAAATTATATGGTCATAAATTGTTTGAGTTTCTATCATATTGAAAATTTTATATTATACTCTCAAAATCACATGTTTTTTCATCTAAATTTGTTCATTTTTAAGATGTTTTATCTATAAAAAACTCAAAAAATGTGCAGGAAACTCCAAAATTTCAGGAGTTTGGAACTCTAAAATTGTACATGAAGTTCCATAATTGTGTGGGAAACTACAAAATTTTATAGTAAACTTCAAAATTGTGAAGTAAACTCCATAAATATTAATAAAACTCCAAAATTGTGTAGTAAACTCCTGAGGTGAGGTCCCACATGGCCTCAAGTAAACTCCAAAATTTCTAGAGTCTTGGAACTAGTACTGAGGGTCTATGGATATCACTTCTAGAGTGGTTTATAATAGAGTTTTCTATCATAAAAAATTACCAACATAAAATATACAATAATAATAAGGTTTAGAAAATGAAATAATCACACTCAATATGTCATAACAATATCACAAAAATTATGATGTATAGCATTGATGTAATCATTAATTTACTCAATAGTAAAACTAATGTACATGATTACAAACATTACAACTGAAATGATACTTAAATACATTCCAAAACAATAATTATTCTTATACCAAGTGTTACAATGATTTACCACTAGTACAAGAGACAACACTACTGGTTGGGAAAAGGCTAAAGAGATACTTAGTTTAATCGATGTAGAATATTATATTACTATTTGAGTGAGAAATATGTAATGAGTATTTATTTATAATAATTTTAAGTGGTAGTGATAAAATTTTGGCAGTGACTAATTATGAATATCCTTTTAATAATCATTATATGGAGTTGGGGTATTTTTCAACCTTGGATTGCAGGAATTTTGGTATGTTGAAAAATAGTACCTAATATCCTATTCATCTATATTTTTGTTTCTATATAAGAGTATTTTTTAGTTTATTAAAGATGGAATAATGGATATAAGTGAAGTTTTAAGGATAAGTGAAGATGATCATGGCCCATTATTGTTATCTTGTTGAAATTTAATAAGTAGTCAATTAAATCAAATAGAAGGATGATTTATGTTGTATTGGTGTTCTATCATGTTTTTGATTGGTAATATTTTTTTATATGATAATGTGGTTATACATAGTACTGTTTATGGTTATGTTATATCACGATTTCTATTTTATTTATAAATTAATTTGTAGGTTTAGTAGGGAATTTAATTATTCATTCATTTTTTTGAACTGTTCTCAAAATTTGATCTAGATGAAAGATGGATTATATTATGGAACATTATCTCAGCTAGAATAATTCATGGAATATTCTATGTGTTAGATATAGAAATAAAATCATGATTAATTTTAAGTGGTGTAATTTAATAATATACATTTTTTTCAATATTCAATTCTCATGGAGTTGTGAGTAGGGATTAAAAACTATTAGAATAAAATATTAGTGAAAGTGTGGTAGATATTTATACTAGAATTATTCTTGGGGTTGATGTATCATTTTTATTGATTGTAATAGATGCATTAAGGTTTAAAGGAGAGAACCTAGGAGAAAAATTTGATTCACATCTGTCACATCTACCCTATGGGTGGTGTTATCCAAATTAGGTTAAATACCTTGATAGGGGGGTGAATCAGGGTATGATAGATTAAAACAACTGCCACTTAGAATCTTGTTTTGTTGTTAAAAAAACACTCTTATCTCTATTTCCTATATAAATGTATAAACAGAAATGAAATCATGCGTGATACATAGCAATTTAACTTGGTTCACCATCACTAAGATATATCTAAGAAGCATACAATAGAAATGTGTTGGTGTAACAAATCCACTAAGGCTCGTTGCCAAATTACAAGGTTCAAGATAGATCACTTATATACCTAGGCTCACTACCTTTACAGTATTTAGGTTCAGCTCACTTCTTTCTCAAGGGTCACTCCCTATCTATCCTTAAATGGATCAATATGAGTGGAAAGGATCACCTTATTCATCTTCCTTTGCTTACTACTCTATAAAGGATCCACTCATAGTTTATGGACATGTATGTCCCTTTATTATCAATAATGAATGTGTCCTCAACTGTATGTAGATGATCTGTTGAAGTCCCTTTATTCTGTGTACTGTTTTTTTGCGTAAATTTCTTTTTTAACTATTTTAGTTTATTCTTGAACTTCCTTTTACTCGCCACTAACTATTCTACTTCTTCCTTGAAATTCCTTTCTTCTTCCATGAACTGCCTTGAACCATGTGGTGTGAGTGCTTCGACGACAACCATTCCTTCACGTACCGCCTTTTATTTGTAGATGGTTGATGCCTCCGTGAACCATTGATTCTTCATGAATCATTTTTCTTTGTGAGATAACAAACCCTGTAAACCCCTTCCATGAACAATCATCACAAACATTCTATTTTGTGGAATTTCTCCCTCACAAAACTCTTCTCCTTCGTGGAATTATTCATTGAAAACTACTTCATACTTATCTGAATTATTCTAGGAGTAATGATATTTTCTAATGAAATTCACTCTTATTAATGATCTAATTAGGGGTATTTATATAGGCAAATAGATCTGAAAAACCCTCTAATCTGAACTGCCCAAAAATTCAACGTGGTACATCCTTCACCATGAACTTTTATGTGGAATTCATAGTGCCTTAAACTTTTTTTATGGATGATGTCTTCTACAAAACAAAAAAACCCTTTTTGGATCCTTAAATAACTATCTATTAATTTTAAAAAACAGAGCCTCCTATGAATGGTTATCCTCCTGCGAACTAAAAACCTCCAGCTAACTAATTTTTCTACACATTCTGCATAGCGCACTTCATGGTCTGCGAATTGGGGTTCACAAACTCCTTTGCATAAAACCTTCTTTTTACATAAAACAAACTCCTTATTTTGAGGCCCAAAAATTTTGCAAACACTAGGAAACTACACCACCTTAAATATCTATTTCAAAAAAACCAACCATACTAACTCAAAGTCATCTGTATTTTTCAACAATCATAGTCACCCCAAAACACCAAAATAGAACCTTGAAATATTTTCTTCCCAAAAATCTCCTCCTTTGGGTTTGTTGACAACTATTCTCATTTTGATACCTCATTGAAGTTTATTCCACCATCTACCAACATTAACTTCTTGTGATTAAGATAGAAATCAAGGATTTACTCAAAATTCACTATAATCCCACATGAGTCATGCTCGGCATGATAAATAAGAGTATAATGAAAATTTAATCAATGAATCACTTCATTCCAAAACCACTCTTTAACTTTCATCATGAACCCCATATGTTGTGATATATAACCTTTTATTGATCAACTTTATCATCATCAGATTTAAAACTCCCCCTTCTTCACTGCTCCCACAATCAGCTTCTCCCCCTGTCTTGATTAAGACATTTTCTCCCATTTTCTCGCCACATTTTCTCCCCCTTTGTAAATGAACCTGAAGGTTACTTAGTTGTGGTATGTAATAGGATAATGAACATAGTTCATCACTTTAGGGGAAAATATATCATACCTCAGGGAGAGGGGGTCCCACATCCACACTTTTTCAAGTTTAGAGAGTCGATTAAACTCCCAGATCCATTTGATGTCTTCCAAATTCTTCATTGGGTAAGGAATTTGTCAGAATGTTTGCAACATATAGTTATATAGGCACATAATCCCACTTGACAAGCCCCTAATCCACCTTCTCCTTAATAAAATTTTAATAACCCGGTTTTTCCCTTGAGTTACGGGTCTCTTTTTTTCCTTTTGAGTTATTTTTGAGAAAACAAGAGAAAAATAGGCAAGTACTGGAATCAGACTGTCACGCACCTTGACTTAGGGTTACACACTATGTAATCCCAAGTACACGTCATGTACTCTTTGTCCATGTAAGGTCTATACATGGTGTATAGGGATGTTGAAATGGGATTAGAGGACCAAACCTTATACATGCCATTTACTACCTAGTGCACATTGTGTAGTCAAGTTGGAAAGACATTGGTGAGATTCGGTATTCTTATGAATAGTAAAAGAACCTACACGGCATGTAGTCCCAATTACACGTCGTGTTTTTTTATTTTTTTCATTAAAATGGTCAGTAGACTCATTTTAAATTTATTGGAAGAACCCTCGATAGGTTTGAGCGACCAACAGCGCTAGAGGAAGAAATTCCTCCAGATTGTCTATCTGAACCCTGATTTAAATGCCATTAGATCCATTGGAACCCAAACGGTAAGCCCTTGATTCCTCTCAATCCATTAATCATGATTTATCCTCTCAATTAAGTTATTGAGGGTTGAATTTTTTTTATCATTTTGTAGATATACTCCATTATAGGATGAATTAGAGGCTGATGATGGATGAGGACAAACATATGAGTACGTGATAGGTGGTGCATACCTTGTTTTTTGTTTTCACAGACATTTGGTGGTTGCGTATTTTTATAAAAATGATGGGTATTGAGTGATACCCCTATTTCTTAATATTGAATTGACTGTATACCTTATGGGAAACTATTGGTAATTCCCATACCTTGATTATGTGATCAAGGTTGGGTTAGAGGTCATCGCTCCATGGGATATTTTGTCCGAGGGTGCCAAAATGGTTATAATTGTTTTGTTTTGGTTTAAAATATTTATTTTATATTTTTAAAGCATGATTATGTTTTTTAGAGGAATTCAAGACCTCCATTCTATTGTGTTATTGCTGGTAGCTAGTGTAATTCACTCTGCTAAAATTTAATTACTTGTTTAAAGTGCTTAAATGTGTTTTATGTTCATGTAATGCTTAATATTACATATGTTGTGACCCTTGGGGTTGTGATGGGAATGGACTGAGGTTGGGATGACATGATCATTGGAATTGAGTGATGCTAATCATAGGTTGGGCTTGGCTCAGATTTTCTTGGGTGGTTTTGACCACAGGATTGGGCGTCGTGGATGTCGGTTTGAGGCAATGTGACTTTCAGGTTGGGAAAGGCTCGAGATACTTGGATGGAATGGCCATCGAATTTGAGCGACATGGTCATAGGGGAATGAGGTGCTAGAGATGTTGTGGATTAGGTTCTTTATGGTGATTTCCACTCACCAGTGATGTCCAAAGTGCCGATTGAGTCTTCTTCACACAGGTAGACATCGTGATAAGGTGTTTTTGACCACTCGTGTGGGTAGAGGCCGCTGATGGTTGTAGTTTAGGTATTTTTGGTTTGGGAGTTCTTATTGTAGAAATCCAGTGGAAGGTTAGAAGCCTTAAGTTGGTAGCAATGATGTTATTGGGTTGGGGAATAAGGCTCACTTTGATTGAGGTCGTGATCCTAGTTTTTTATTTGTGGATAGATATCATTGTTCAACCAGTCGTCGTGCCATGGGCCGATGTGAGCTTATAAGAAGGGTTCCTTGGGACCAGGATACTATTGATTGGCATTCCTTCAGGACGTTAGTACATTGAGACATGCGTCATTAGGAGGAACATGGTATTCAGATATGTGATTGGGGTGGAACTAGAGGGTTTACCAGGACTTTGTGACTACATGAGTACCTTGGGCCATGGGCCAAGGACTCTCCTTTATTTTGAGATTACGGAATTGGTTGAAGCAGGTGATGCTCCCTGGTGGTTGTTAAGCACCAGTGGAGGTGGTATTTATTTTTCATTGAACATTTTACCTTGATTTGTGTTATTTTCTACTTAAACACTTATATTGGGTATGCACTATTGGGTGGTATCCTACTAAGATTCATCTCACACCCTACACGGGCCCTTCAAGACACATGTAGACTTTATGGTTTTACGTACAGGTATAGGATCAGCTTTAAGAGATGGGTAGTAATGTTGTTTGGCATAGATATTAGCATGGACCTTGAGGTTATGCCTAACTGGAGTTTTAATACTGTTTAGATTTCATTCTTGTATCAGCATGATTGTTATTATTATATAGATACAGTGGTTATCCATGGGCTCCCTTGTGTGTTGACATATATGACCTACTATGGATTCATGCCTTTTTTGTTTCATTGGTAATTACAAGGGGTGTTTAGTATGATGTTCTATTTACTTTCTGTTGTAGTTGTTTCTATATTGCTTCCACTGTTTATTGATATTGAATATGATTCCACTAAACGTGTTTGGTTTGAGTCTACTGATTCATTTATTTTCCACTGCATGTTATTCTTTTACGCATGGACCAATACCTTTATCTTCCTCCCAGAGGGTATAGCCTCCCCATTATACCTATTTACACCCTCACTGTTAGTCGGAAGCCTTTGGAGTTCTAGGAGGTGTGCCTAAGGTTAGTGACACCCGAAACGTTTAGCATTGTTCAGGTGGTTGATCGAGTCAGGACGTTACAAAGTGATATTAAAGGAGTTTGTTCTTGACTGGGATTTAGTAGTATTGATTCTCAAAATACTAATGATATTGATATTGGCTTTCTTTTATATTGGTTTACTATTTAGGATATGGTATACTGAAGATAGGTTGTGATTGTAACTAGGTTTCTAGCTTGTGCTTGGGTACCTGTAGCCCCAGGTATGAGGGATGGACCATGTTTCCTTTTGTGGGAAGTTATGTTTTTCTTTTTCTCAAATTACAGTTTATATGGTTTCCACCTTGGTGGATCACTTTATATGTGATGTTATTGGTTGTGATATGTTCCGCTTGACCCAGTGTGGTGAGGGAAGAATTGGACCTTGGCCCAATAAGGAAAGTTGTGCTTTCTTGGATTTTGATAGGCACATTTTAGGGTATTTTAATTTCATATATGCACATATTCTTTGTGAAGTGATAATACTATGTGAATAATATCAAATTCCATGATGTGATAGAATTGCTTGTTTTATGCATTTTGATCTTTCATGCTTTATATATTTGTATAATTTCATGTGGAAAAGGATTTGGTCCTAGATCCTATTTGAGAAGGAAATTTTTATGGTTGAGGTGATGTTGATCACTAGTATTGGGTGACTCAATCATCGGTTTGAGACAACAATGGTTGTCAGGATGGGTGTGTCCTGAGGTACTTTTGATACTTGGCACTGTTAAGGGTGGGTAAGGAGGACATGAGGTCGAGATGCTGTGGGGAATGGTTGTGATGGGGGCGAGTAAAGTTATATGTTATGAGATACCTATGTATTTCTTTCCCTATCTATGTTAAATATATATTGTTATATATGTGGGTTATCTAACCATTTTTGGTACTCAGTGGGTTCCTTCTAGATGTCTCGATAGAATGCCAGGAGGTTGATGGTATAGTTTCTTAGGCACACAATCAGGTTTATATCCCTAAGGGGTAGGCAGATCATGAGTCGTAGGTACAGGATCAGGAATAGGATCAGGTTCAGGATCCAGTGTAGGTAGAGCAACAGCCAGGTTTGGTAGCATTCAGGACATGGCTCAATGAACAGCTCTGATCTAGTCTGGTATGTGTTTTGCAGGGGATCGACAGAGGCACACAGGGAACATATCCCTCTATAATAGTTTTATTCTAATAAAATGGCTAATATATTAGCTTCCATAAATATGGAAGGGAAAAATCCATCCCTGACTTATTCATTAATGACATGTCACTCATGGTTCACCCAATGTATCTAACTTCTCCATGAACTATTATCGTCATGGTTTACAAAATACATCTAAGTACGCGAGTTGTAACATGAATTAATAATAATATTAATGTCTAAAAATCATCACACATACTCATATATAGAAATATTTAATGACACCTAAACATATGGAATTCCTACAAATGGGTTTGTTCTCATAATCTCTTGTTTTGTAGATTACCAAGTGTGAAATTCATGAGAAAAATCCTCATATTCTTATGAGTACATGAAAATGACAGTCTAGGTACTATGTGTACTATCATAATACATTTTCCAACCACGGAACATTATTTGAGAATATCATCATAGTGCATCAAGTTTCTCATCATAATGGGGATTTTCTATAAACTTATCAATACGACATATAATCTAGGACATTTTTACATTATATTCATAAATAACAACAAAAAATATATAATAATAAGATTTATTAATATTAAATACATAAAATATACATTTAATCAAAGTAAAAATAGTTGTTCCTAGGACACCAACTCCAAAAAACTCCCACTTGGACTAGAGACAACTACCTACAACCTTTTTTCCTATAGACCTCACAAGATATTCATGTTTATGCTTAGTCAAGGATTTATTCAAGGGGTCTTCCATGTTGTCTTCCATGGAAATAATGATCACTAAAACTTCACCTCTCTGAGAAAAGTCCCTCAAGAGATGATAATTCCAAAGTATTTGCTTCATCTTTTTATGTGACCTTGGATCTTTTTCAAGATCCTCCGCTACAATATTATCATAATAGAGCATGATAGGATCTTTACTGAAAGATAAAACATCAAGATATGAGATGAATTTTTTCATCCATAATTCTTATTTAGCTACCTCAGAAGCCACAATATACTCTAATTCTACTGTAGAATCTGCAACCACAACCTTCTTTGAACTCTTCCAACTCACGGTACCTCCATTCAATGTGAATATGTATCCCATTTGTGAATTTGTTTCATATTGATTGGTTTGGAAACTAAAATCTGCAAATAGTATGATGAATAGGTCCTCATGTCTACTATAAACTAGGAACATATCCTTAGTATGCCTCAGATACTTAAGGATAGTCTTGACTTCCATCCAATGGCGGTCACCTAGATCAGTTTGATATATTCTTGTTGCACTTAATGCATAGACGACATCTATCCTAGTACATAGCAGAGCATACATGACTAACCCAATCATTGATTCATATAGAATCCTTATCATTTTATTTATTTTCTCATGTGAATGAGGACACATTTTTCAGGAAATATTAATGTCATGTGATGTTGGAAACAATCCCCTCTTGGATTGTTCCTTACTGAATCTCTTCAGTATCTTATCAATATATGTACTTTGATTTATGCCAAGAAACCTCTTGAATATATCACGGTGGATATTGATCCCAAAAATATATGTTTCATTGTCCAAGTCCTACATAGAGAAGAATTAATTCAACCATTCCTTAATAGACTGTAAGACTGGTATTTCATTTCCAATGATTAATATATCATCAACATATACTATTAAGAAAATGGTTGCACACCCACTAAACTGTATATAGACACAGGAATCACATTCATTCTTTATGAAACCAAATTCCATTATAGACTCATAAAAATGAATCTTCCATGACCTAGATTCTTTCTTTAATTCATAAATGGATCTTTGAAACTTTCATACCTTGTTGACATACTTTGGAGTCACAAACCCTTCAGGTTGTTTCATATAGACATCCTTTTGAAGGTTTCCATTAAGGAATTTTGTTTTGACATCCATTTTCCAAATATAATAATCATGGAAATGCATAATGGAAAGTATAATTATAATAGATTTTAGCATTGCAACTGGTGAAAAGGTTTTGTCATAGTCAACACCTTGATGTTGTTTAAACCCTTTTACAACTAGTATCACATGATAGGTACTGACATGTCCTTCCATGTCTAGTTTCTTCTTGAATAACTATTTTCAACCAATGGGATTTACATCTACTAGAGGGTCTACCAAAATCTAGACTTGGTTTTGGTATATGGAATCCATTTCAGAATTCATGTCTTTTTTCCACTTAGTAACATCTATTCAATTTACTACTTCCTTGTAGGTTAGGGGATCATTATTATCAACTAATAATGAGTCACCATCCTCAGTGACTAAAAAAACATATTGTTCTGGTTCTTTAACCTCTATCATACTCATATGCAGTAATTGTGTCTTAGGAAAAATTTCTTCTTCCATGGGTATTTTTGGAATTTTTTATTATGCCAAATATTGTGTATCTTGAGCCTGGACTTCATCAAATTCCATCTCACTCCCACTATCTCTTTTAGATATAATATCCTCCACAATAAATGTGGGATGTTTATCAACCAAAACCTTTTTTCTGAAGTATTTTATAGGTTGAATCCATTTTTTTCTTTGGGATATCCTAGAAAGATACACTTTATTCCTCAAGGTGAAGGATTTCTACCTAAATAGGACTTAACAAATTCTTTGCAACCCCACACATATAAGTAATAAAACATAGGTTTATTTCCATTCCATAATTGGTATGGAATACCATCTGTTTCTTTAGTCGGATATCAGTTTAGCATGTATGTTGTTATTTATATTGGGTATCCCCAAAAGGATAATGGAATACTCACATGACTCATAATTGATCTCACCATGTCCAATATGGTGTGGTTCTTCCTTTCTCTTACACTATTCCACTTAGGCGTATAAGGGGGATTGAGTTAAGATAAAATCTTGAACTCTCATAAATAATAAATGAAGTCTTGATTAAGATATTTTCCACCATGGTATGAGTAAAGTTTCCTAATATTCTTATCAACATGGTTCTCAACTTCATTCTTGTATTCCTTGAATTTATCAAAAGAATCTGAATTATACCTCATTAAGTATACATATCCATATCTACTAAAAGCATTAGTAAAAGTTTTGAAGTATGAGTACCCAACCTTTCTTCAATAGGAAATAGTCCACACACATCAATATAAACTAATTCAATAAGTTCTTTATTCCTTTCACCTTTCCCACTAAATTAATATTTGGTCATTTTTCCTTGTAAATGTGCATGACATAAACCAAGTGGTTTTAGTTTAAAAGAATCAAAATAACTATTTTGATATAATTTAGTCAAGTGATTTTCATTTACATGACCTAGCCAGTGATTCTAGAGTTGGGTGTGGTATGAGTCGTGTGAAGTAACTTCGTTATCAATTTCCATTATTTGGTTCGTGTAATCCAACACATAAATATTTTTATTTAAATGTGCCTTACCATAACAAATTATATCTTTATAAAATAAGAAACATTTATTCCCAAATTGAAAAATAAGTCCATCTGTATCAAGTCTAGATATAGAAATAATGTTTTTGGTACCTGAATACACATAATAAAAACTCTTTAGAACTAAGATAATTTCAGTTGGAAATGTGATGTGGTAGTCCCTGATAGTTACGACAGTAATTTTAGCCCCGTTGGCTGCTCAAAAATCTACCAATACATAGTAAATATTTATTAATATACTTGGTTTCTGTATTTGAATACATATGTGAGCACCAAAAGATGCATCTAATAACCAATTTTTAAAAATTGATAAATTTCACTCGATAACAAATTCACCTTAATATTTCCCTTTATTCTTTGGATGGGTCTATTTTTTCTTACAGTGGCCCTTCTTGCCACATGAAAAATAGATGGAAACTCATTCCCTTGCTTTCCCCCATGATCTTACTCTTCACGAAAGGTCATAAAAACAATTTTGCTTAAATCTATTCACTTTACCTTTCCATTTTTTCACCATAAGGACGGAAGGTTTTCATGCTTCGTATCCTTATCAACTTGGTGAAGAGTAGTAAGGAGATATAGAAGAAACTTGTAAGGGTTGTTCATATTAAAATTCACAAAAAATCTGGATAATATTTGAGGGAGTAATTCCAAAATGAGGTCAATGCCTAGTTATTTAGGGATTTTAAACCCTATAACCTATAATAAGTAAATGTAGCCAATGATCTTGACTATGTAAGGCACAAATGGGGAACCCTCTCTAAGGTTTATCTGAAAGAGTGCCTTGGAAATATCAAACTATTCATATCTATCTCTCTTCTGGTAAATACCATAGAGGTTATCAAGCATTCTATATGCATCTATGTTTTTGTGATACTAAATTAGTTCACTATATATTGAAGAAATCATAAAAACATTGAACATCAACCATGTCCTTCCAATTTTTTTCATATACAAGGAACTCTTCATCACTCCCCTCTTTAGTAGGTAGATTAGGCATTGAAAATTCTATCATGTAAGATTTCCATTTATGGCATAGAACAACATAAAACTGACTAAATGACTCCTGAAAGTTACTGTCAGTTATGAGGTTATCTTTCTCCAATATTTATCATAGGGATAGTTTGGATGATAAACTTTTCATTTTATCCTATAATTAAAAGGTGTATATTATTTTTACTTTTCTTGATTATAAAATAAGTGATATATAATAAATTAAATGTTTTATTTATTTATTAAATCTCCCACTATTTTATCAAGTCTCGATATCCCTCTCCATTGAACTTGGAATGTCTAGTGGATTTTACATTCTAGTGGAAAGGATCCTCATTACTTTTCTTAATGGTCCAGACTTTGTCCATGAAAATCATAATAAATTAATTAGGTGGATAGTCTTTCCAACTGTGTACTTATATCTCTTTGATCTATTTAGTGGATTCCGATATCTTTAAATCTTAACTTGGATTTCCTCATCACTTTCCTTTAAATTTGTATTGAATAGAATTTTATCATTAAACTCAATACAATTTTGGTTAATTCAACCCAAAACTCTCATGAGAACTCCCCGATAAAAGTAAGTATCCAGAATTTGTATATGTACTAAACTTAGTTCAATAGCATCATTCCTAATCAATTAATGGAAGTCTTGGTTTGAATTAATAATTAATTAAGGTATTTTAATTTATTATGCATACATTTTATCTTGTTTTATTTTTTATATCTTGTTCATATTAATTGGATGTTACTTGGTTAATTAATCATGTTGTATAAAACATTTACACATAATTCATTTATTTAATTTTCTTCTTTTATAATTAATTCATTTATTTATGTGATCATGGACTTTCATATATAAAATAAATAATTTAATAGAAAGAAATAATTATTTAATTAAATGAACCACTCATGAGCTTTATCTAATAGTTGATTTAATGAGTGGGCATTAAATCAACCTTTGAACTAGGAGAAATAACTCATATTTCCAGTCTTGGCATGAGTTACAACATTCCACCTATCCACCTATGTATCACCTGGTTTCGAATCATTATGGTTCCATATTAAACCACCTACACATGCCTTGGGATGATCCATTAATTACAAATATTTATTACTCACATGCAAGTGATGGGAACCAAAGGATTGGATAAAGGGGATTACATAAATATCCTTGTACATGAAGGTCCTACATAATAATATAGGGAGGGATGAATCATTGGGCCTCATTTTATTTAATATTAAATAATTGAAAACTCATGCAATAAATTAAATTAAAACATCCAATACATACATAGGTCTTGTTCAGGATTATGAATGGTCATACATACAAAGAATATGTAAAAGTAAATGGCTAGAATTAATTTCTTTGTTCTTTATTTTATTATTTAATATAAAATCACTTTAATTTATTAATTAGTTAATTAATTAATTAATTACCTTTCATATTAATGATCATACGATATTAATCATAGATACCTATCATTAATGGAATTCATGAAAAATAAGTGACAGAACCATTGGTGACAAATAAATTACAATTAATTAATTGATCACTTAAAATTATTTAAACCCATTATTAAATTTTCAAACACACAACGGTGTACAAATCAATAAAATAAGGTTTCAATGCTGTAGTTTTAAAATTTAATGTAATTTTAATTTTTTCCATTAATGGGAGGCTACACGGTGTGTACATCCAGCTACACTCCATGTATATTGGTTTCCATATATCCAAGTCAAATATATGGGGCTTTAGCATGTTGACTTGGTCAGACTCAACAGTACGAAAATTCTAGCTACATGCCCTATATCAACTTTTTATGTTCATAGATGAGCCAGTCAACATGTAGTGTGCAATAAAAGCACTACATGTAATTAATTTTTCAATGCATCTGTATAAAATGTGCATGGGTATATGGAATGTGATCCTACTACACTCCATTTCACAAAATTTTACTAGAAAAATATTTGGAACTTCCTGGTGTAATCTCCAATTGTTCTTCATTTTTTCATAAACCTTTAAGAAAATGAAACATTGAACGAACATGATTAATATTTCGATAACATGTTAATTAAAATTAGTTTAAATAATGAAAAATAAGAAATTAAAATATAACCACAATTATTCATAGATAAATAATAAATTAAATAATTATAAATTTAAACGTGACTTCTCTGATACCACTTGATGGTTCCAGGTGTAGTGGAAGCATACAGAGGTGGGTGATATATTAAAATTTATTTTAATAATCATTGTTCGAAACCAAGAGTGGGGATCTTGGATGTAAAATTTATAATTAATTTATTTAATATTTTAAAAAATAAATACTTGGTATTAGAAACATTCTTCATTGGTGAATATTGATCATCCAAAAAGACCCTTTTGGATTACCATTATTACATTGTGAGGATCCAAGGATAGAATCCCTTAGAGGTGATCCATACATGCTCCTATGATCTCTGAGAAACACCACTCGATCTCTAGGTGCTAGCATGGTGATTCGAATGTCTTGAATTGTTAATTCATGATCAATTGTTCTATGGTATTGAATAAATCTCTCTTTAACTTCTCATTCTTAAGAGGGAGAGAAGAGTTGAGTGATAATTCATTGTGTACAACAGTTCTCTATTCTCAATTTTTGGATACTCTACACAATAAACATATCCATCTATTTATAGATTTAGGATTTAAGTTAAAATATTATTTAATTGCATACTGATCATTAAATAAAATTTATTAATTTTAATAAATCCCATGGAACATGATAATAATTATACTATTATTATTTTGTGGTGCACACCAATTTGCACAATAACAAATATTATGTAACGGTCTTGTTGATTAATATTTTTCACCGGACTCAGTCTTGGTCCGTTCAAACTCCTATAGAATTTATTGAACAAGCCAATAAATATTTTATTCATAAATAAATATATTATTCACAATCTATTGAATAAATATTCATTATATTTAATAAATAAAAAAATCCCAAGCAGGTGAATAAATGTTTTTTAAATTTATGTGATCAATATAAATTGAATAAAATTATTCCTCAAACTAGAGAATAATAAGTATTCCATTAATTAAACTTAAATAAAATTTAATCATGATCAACAAAAACACTTAGTATGTGACCCTCTAGGATTCTTTCTCATTGGCATTAGGCAGGCTTGCATAAATTCCAAGATTACTATCTAGAAATGGGTCAAGGAACCCAAGAGAATGAACTTAATACCACAACATCGATAACCACATACGAACACTCACTTTGTAATATAATCTCATTGTCACAATATCTCATCAAGTATGTTTTACATTTGTGTGAACAACCTATATGCTTGAAATATCTTTATTTGACTATTTCAAATAAACACGTCATTACACCATATTCATGGAATTTAACGAGATGGTTATATTCTAATAAAAGGGTTGATATATCAGCTAACATGAAGATGGAAGGGACAAATTATTCCTTGATTTATTCATTAATGACATGTCACTCATGATGCACTCAACATATCTAACTTCTCTATGAAATGTTATCATCATGGTTTATGAAATACATCTACTTACAAAAGTTATAACATGCGTTAATAATAATCTTAAAGTCTAATTACCATCACACATGCTCATAGATTTGAATATTAGATGACACAAAAAAATATGGAATTTTTACCGGTTGGTTTGTTCTCATAATCTCCCATCTTGGAGATTACTAATTGCAAACATCATGAGAAGAAGAATGATCTGCTTATGAGTAATCGAACCTAATAGTATATGTATTGTGTGTCCCATCATAGTATGTTATTCAACCATGTAACATTATTTGAAAAATATAATCATAGCACATCAATGTTATCATCATATCGGGGAAATTCTATGACCCTATCAATGAAACTTATAATCTAGGATATTATTAAATTAGAGTCATGAAAAACAATATACAATGTGAAATAAAAAGATTTATTAATATTCAATACATTGAATATATATGTAATCAAAGTAAAAATAGTTGGTTATATGACACCAACTCCACCACATCACATATCAAACTAGAAAGAACAAGAATCTCTAAACCAATATGATCTACCTCTGATAATCCTCTGTCATCATCGCACCTTGATCACATCCTTGATCATGAACCGTACTCATAGTATTGATCCATTTCACTAAAGAAAAATCATTCAATGATCAAATACCAAGTATTAATCAAACCATTAGACAAAGGAATTTATGATGATAAAATTATGAATAAATGGGGGGGAAAATCACAAACCACAAAATTGAGAAATGAACCTCAACCGTGTTCATTTTTTCCATGATTTGTTTCCATTATAATGACGAGAAATGAACCAATTAATAATCAAATAAATCAACCATAAATCAACCATAGATGTGTGAATCAATTATTGTTAGTGTAATTTATCCATGTTTAACATGGGATAAACAAACAGGATGAATCTATAAAATAAAAATGTCCTACCTCGTCTTTAGATTAGTCGTTGATGAAGAATGATCTTATGTCATAGTTATTGGAAAGATTCATGAAATATGTTAGCGTTGATGATCCCTACAGTATCAATATAATCCTATGATTCATTGTTGTCTTCCAAAAGTCTCCTCCAACACTCTCTCTCAATTCTAATAGTTATGCGGATAACCTTGTGAATTTTCCATAACAACATATTTATAAAATTTATTTAGGTTTTTGGATTTAATTAAACAATTAAATAAATTATATATTTATTTAATTATTTATCCTACCATGATAGTACCCAAGTTGAATACCCAACACATATATGGATTATGTCATGCCTAGGGTAAAACCCATATTGCGGTCTCGAATTTCCCATCGGATCCCCCATTTTAGTGTTATTTCAATATTTTAGGAAAATTATGCATTATTGATATTAATATATTTAATGTTTTTATTAAATCATTTCTGGACTCATCGGTCCTTTTAATTTCACATCATCTCATCATATGGCTCTGAAAATATCATTATATATATTCCAAATATTTACATTGAAAAAAGAGAGACATTACATTCTCCACACCTTAGGGATTTTTATCTCAAAAAGGGAAAAAGATTACTCAAAAAGGTGTGGATACTGAGCTTTCATCTGGTTCTCTCACTCTGAGGTTTTCTCCTAATGATTCTTGTGATTCCATTGGACATTCACCAAGGTAATCACTCACTTCATGGGGGATATTCTCCTAATGATCATCCATCTCTTCTGGGTACTCAATAAAGGTAGCCCCATCCTCGATGTCTAAATCTCCCCAGTCGATAACATGTGATGGGTTGTGCATATACCTCCTTAGCTGTAATACATGGAAGATGTCCATTACCCGGTCAAACTATCGTGATAGGTCCAAGAGGCACATCACCTCACTAACCCTATGTAGTATCTAGAATGGTCCAATGAACCTTAACTTATCACCCAATCCAAATATTTACAATACACATTGAGGTGAGTCCTTAAGGAACATATGGTCTCCCTCTACAAATTCTAAAGGCCTTCATAATTGGTCCACATAGGAATTATGATGGAACTATATAGTCCTAATTCACTTCTAGATGATCTGTAACTTCTCTATCATAACTCACACCAACTATGGGCCCATGAGTGTTGACTCTCCCTAATCATTCCAACATAGTGGTGACCTATAGGTTCACCCATAATAGGTCTAGAATGGTGCCATACATATGGTGGAATAGTATAATTTTTTTGTACAAAAACACTACCAAGGGTATATGATCATTCTAAACATGGAAAAATTCTAACATGAAATATCATAGAATGTTTTCCAAAACCTAAATGGTTTGTTCAGTCTAGCCATCAGTCTGGGGGGGAAATGTTATGCTCAAGTATAACTGAGACCCAAAGGCCTCCTGAAATCCCCTCCATAATTGCGATGTGAAGTGATTATAACAGTCTAAAATGATAATTAAGATAACTTCATGGTTTCATACTATCTCATTCACATAAATTCATCCCATGATCTCTACTGAACTCTTATATTGGATAACTAGAAATTGAATCTACTTGGTGAGTCGGTCTATGATCTAACAGATGGAATCATGTCCTCTAGAAATCAATGAAATCTCCATCATGAATTCCATAGATATCAAATTCCACTTCCACTCTGACACCTTAAGGGGTTGATCTAAACCATCTAGAACATAGTTCTTATCCTTTACCTGCTGATAAGTAAAGCATCAAGAAACAAACTTTGTTACACATTTCTTTATTCCTAGCCACCAAAACTAGCACTGTAGGTCCTATTACATCTTCATCGCACCTAGATGTACTGCCAAGGGGGATGTACAAAACTCCCTTGTCACATCTTCCTATAGTACCACTGGTACCATATTCCATCCTTTGAAAATGATGATGTGCTCCCCACCTTTATAAAATCAATCAATATCATGTCCAGTGGATATTTAAATATGTAAGGTATCATAGTAAATATCTCCTTGGTGAGCCTCCCTAACCCACTGTAGAAGTGGTAGGGTAACAACCATTGAATGGAGGTAATATATATTATCCTTTTCCACTAAGGAAAACTCAATGAGGATAACTAATCTGAATCATTGGTTAATAACTACGAGCAATATCTCCTGCTGAGAGAAACTAATACCACATTCCTCATCCTGGGAGTATAGACTATCTCTAAGTAATAATTATGGAGTAACTATATTCCTCACCTCTATCTAAAATTCATATAATTATATGATAAGATTTACTTGAGACTCTTATGGTTAGAATAGAAAATAAACCAATAACCCATAAGTTATTTTTTCCACATCTTCAGGGAGAACATAATCATTTCTAGCTCAAGATCATGGATCACATAGTTCTGACTATGGAATCTCAACTACCAGGACCCATTGGAAATCACCACCCACCTCTGCATCAACACACAATCAATTCTAGTCCCATAGGAATCGCATAACACTATGTTCTCTACACCCTCCTCTATAAATATTAATATGGGGGTTCTCATCAACCTTTGCCTCAACTCCTGAAAATACTCTTAGAACCTCTCCATCCAAAAAAAAGAACCACAAGAAATATACCTTATACCAATAGTGCATAATGATTATTATATCATCTAAAACTGTTGCTATAGGATATACCAATGGTTCCTTAAACCATTGTTTAATTTTTTATGGGTATATCCATATACCAATGATTTTCATGAAAGTGTTTGGATTGGTAATCTTGATTTACCATATACTAATGGTTTATTGAAACTGTTTGTATAGGTATTCTATACTAATGATTAAATTAACCATTGATAGAGGATGATTGGAATTAAGTTATACCAATAGTTTAATGAAACCATTGTTATAGTCATCCTAGAATTTTTATAAGTCTATACCAATGGTTTCTCAAACCATTGGTATATCCTGCCTTCAAATTCCCAGTAAGCAGCACCTTTAATTCTTGCCCAAAAACATCACACCCACACCCTAAAACAAGTATAACCCAATACAAAAAAAATTAATACATTGAACTGGTTATAATATACAACACATATACACAATCACATTCATTCATCAAACATTATCTATCATAAATATCAGTTGGAAATGTAAAGGATCAATCACTCTCTCATGACATCCACTATCATCACCAACATACTCATCACCATCAACATCATCATCATCGTTATCATCACTGTCACCAAACTTCCATATTTATTCTTTCTAATCAATCAAAACAATTTTTTCCAAGTAAAAAATCCTTCAATGTTCAATACTTACCTTTTCAATGAAAATGAATATTTTAGTACATCAACAGAAACATGATATTCATTGACTACAAATTATATAAAATCATACCAAACAACCCCATTCACAATTTGAAAAATCCTAAAATTGATATGCATATCTTGGGAAACTATATTTTAAATATCAAAACTAATTTATGAATTTATTTTATGTATATGATACCAATTTAATGATCCAAACAACAGTGGTTTTTATCAAAAAAGTGAGAGGGATAGAAACTACCACCATTGAGAGGGTCTAACTAAATTTAGTGGGTAGTACCCTCACAATACAACCCATTAAAACCTAATGATCCATAAAAACTAAAAAATAATATAATAATATGAAATTTAGATAATTAACATATTCTATGAAAGTGATATTACTTACTAAAAATCTCATAATAAAAAAGCATTTAACTAATTTTAGAAGGTATGAAACATGTTTGTTTGAAACTAAAGATAAATATCATCATTATATATTAGGGGTTTTACTTTTCATGAAAAAATACTAATATTTTATGAATCATAAATAGATATGTGTTTTTTATAACTTCCTAGAAGTCATAAAGTCTTGTACTTTTTTTCTTGGGTGTTTTAGAAGTGTTGGAGCATATCATGGAGGATTTTTAAAGGGAAATGGTTGTTATTTTGATATGAATTTTCAAACTTCCCATTTGAGTTAGGGATTATTCTATGAAGGAGGATGACTCTATGAATTTGGTGTGTATTTGATTCTGTTTTGATGTGTTGAGTGTTATGGAAGCTGAAATGCTAGTTTCACTGGATGTCTTGGTAGTGGGGGTTATTTATACTCAATATTTATTAGTTTTTTCATGCATGGTTCCTAGATATTTTTAGATTAATCCTTGTATGGTAAAATAAAGGTAAGAAAGATCAAAAAAATTGAGTAAAGGTCTAATGATAAAATGAAATTTCAAGAAAACATTATTTCATGGAAGAGGTTAACATTGATTTCTGTTTAGGTTTTTAGGTATAGGGTGTATGATTATACTTTATATAGGGGGTTATTCTAGAATTAGTATAGGTGTTAGGTTTAAGAATTTTGTTAGGGGTTAGGTTTAGGAATTTTGTTAGGGTTTGGGTTTTTTGGGTTTAGATTTAGGGTCTATGTTTATAGTTCAATTTTATGTTTTATTTTTAGGTGATAGGTTTTGATATATGTTATATATCTTTGCTTAGTTTTTGGAGTTCGAGTTAGGTTTAGGTTTAGGTTTGGGGGTTAGGGTGAGTTTAGGGTTTAGGTTGGGTGTTATCTTTAGTATTAAAAGTTTTAGGTCATGGGTTATAGATTATTATTAGGTGTCTATGGTTTATGTTTGAGGTATATGATTAGATTTAGGTTATAATTAAGGCTTATGTTTAATTTTATGTTCTTGGTGGGGGTTGTTTTTTATTTAGTTTTGAGGGTTGGGTTTGTATAATATTTATATTTAGGTTATTTTTTATGTATTAAGTTTGGGTGTGTGAGTTTTAGATTTAGTTTTACTCTCAAGGATAGGTTTAGGTTTTAAGGTTTAGGTATAGGTTCTATTTTAGGTATTTAGTTTAGGAAGTATGTATTTTTTTTAGTGATTAAAATCTAGGTTTTTTGGGTTTATTATTAATTTTAGGGTATATTTGTAGATTTTGGTCAGGATTATAGTTTATGCATAGGTGTGTGGTAGGGAGGGGTGGTGGTTGGATTTAGTTTTAGGTTTATTTTTCAAGGGTTTATGTTTAGGCTTTATCTATGAGGTAGGGGATTTAGTATTTTGGATTAATTTTGGTTTGTGGTGTAGTTAGGTAATAATATTAGGGGTTATGTTTAGATATAGATTAAAGTACTATGTATTAATGGTTCAGAGTGTAGTCACAGGATTATGTTTAAGGTGTAGATTTGAAATTAGGTTGGGGGTAAGTTTTAGGTTACATTTTTATTTGTTAGAGATTTAGTGTTTAGGGTTTTTGGTTTAGGTTAGAGATTAAATTTATGATATATGTTTAAAACTAGGTTTGGTGGTTATGTTAGGTTTGGGGTTTGGATTTATGTGATTAGTTTCTAGAGGGCCTTTTTTATTTTATAGGTTTAGATTTTGGATTAGGGAATAGGTTATGAAATATGTTCCAAGTGTAGGTTTAAATTTATGTTAGGGGCCTAGGTTTAGGATTTATACATGAATTTTGGAGATTTTTTTCATCCAAGGAATCTTACTGTAGTTATAAAAATTCAATAGACTATTTTTAAATTAATATTCATTTTATAGATTCTTTTGAATCTAAAATGACTACCAAAAATAAACATTGATTTTTTACCTAGAACTATCTCTAAAAATTACATGACTTCTATTACATTTTTTGAATGTTTGTAACATTGATGTGTCTACCTTTATGTGTATTGACATCCTATTGCACATGTACCACAATTGTTTCTTGAGAATTTATGATTTTTGTACTAATATAAATATTTTTCTAACTGAATTAACAAAAATATCTTTCAGAATACATATATATTTTTGTAACAAAAATATATTTAACATTATAAACATGTGTATTTTCCCAATAAAATCACTTAGAAATAAAATACCTTTAATTACTTAAAGATTGATAAATTATTAAATAACATTCACTGGATTAATAAAATCTAATGCCTTAAATGTAGTAGTTAATAGAAGATATATTTTTATTGTACATTTCATAAATATATTTCTATAAAATTCAGTATCATTCCAACTATATCATTTTCTATTTCTTTTTCTTATCAGTTCTTTTTAGTTCCAACATCTTGTTTAAGTTTAAACAAAATATTTTCCTTTTTCTTCCTTTAGCTGATAAATTTGGGAAAAATCATAGTTGTTGTATAAAAATTATATGTTCATAAATTGTTTGAGTTTTAATGATGTTGAAATTTTGACATTGTAATCTAAAAATCACATGTTTTTCATCTAAAATTTATCATTTTTAAGATGTTTTATATATAAAAATCTCAAAAATTATGCAGGAAATTTCATAATTTCAAGATTTTGGAACTCTGAAATTATACAAGAAGGTCCAAAATTGTGAAAGAAACTCCAGAATTGTGCAGGAAACTTCATAATTGTGAAGGAAACTCTAGAATTATGAAGAAAACTCTAAAATTGTGTAGAAAACTCCTAAGTTTAGGTCCCACATGGCCTCAAGTAAACTCTAGAACTGCTAGAGTCTAGGAAATGGTATTGAGGTCTATGGATATCACTTATAGAGTGATTTCAAATATAGTTGTTTATTACAAAAAAAATACCAACATAAAATACACAATAACAATAAGCTATGAAAAATGAAATAATCATACTCAATAATTCATAACAATATGAAAAAAATTATGATGTATAACATTGATGTAATCATTACATTACTCAATAGTAAAACTAATGTACAAGATTATGAACATTTCAACTGAAATGATACTTAAATACATTCCAAAACAATAAGTATTTTTATACCAAGTGTTACAAGGATGTACTGCTAGTGTAAGAGACAACACTACTGGTTGAGAAAAATCTAAAGAGATACTTAGTTTTATCAATTTAGAACATTATATTACTATTTGAGTGATAAATATTTAATGATTATTTTTTTATAATAAGTTGAATTGGTAGTTTTAAAATTGTTGAAGTGACTATTTATGAATATCCTTTTAATAATCATTCTATGGAGTTGGGGTATTTTTCAACCTTGGATTGCATGAATTTTGGTATGTTGAAACGTAGTACCTGGTATCTTATTGATTACTATTTTTTTCTCTATAAGATTATTATTTTTAGTTTATTAAAGATGGAATAATAGATCTAAGTGATTTTTTAAGGATAATTGAAGATGATCATGACCCATTATTGTTATCTTGTTGAAATTTGACAAGTAGTCAATTCAATCAAATATAATAATGAGTTATGTTGTATTGATGTTTTGTCATGTTTTTTATTTTCAAGATTTTATTTTATAGGAAAATTTGGTTATACAAAGTACTGTTTATGGTTATGTAAGATCATGTTTTATATTTTATTTATAAATTAATGTGTAGGTTTAATAGGGAATGCAATTTATTATTTATATTTTTGAACTGCTCTCAAAATTGGATTTGGATGAGAGATGGATTATATAATGGAACATTATCTCAGATAGAATAATTCATAGAATATTATATGTGTTAGATATAGAAATAAAATCAAGATTCATTTTAAGCGGTGTAATGGAATAATATTCATTTTGTGCAAGATTTAATGCTCATGGAGTTGTGAGTAGGGATTCAGAACTATTAGAATAAAATATCAGTGATAGTGTGGTAGATATTTATACTTGAATTATTCTTGGGGGTTGATGTATCATTTGTATTGAGTGTAATAGATGCATTAAGGTTTAAAGGAGAGAACCTAGGAGAAAATTTGATTCACATATTTCACATATACCCTATGGTTAGTGTTATAAAAATTAGTTTATATACCTTGATAGGGGGTGAATTAGGGTATGAAAGATTAAAAAAACTACTTAGAATCTTGTTTTTTTGTTAAACAAAACACTCTTCTCTTTATTTACCATAGAAATGTATAAACATAAATGAAATCATGCACAAGACACAGAAATTTTACTTGGTTCACCATCATTGGGCTACATCTAAGGAGCATACAATATAAATGTGTCGATGTAACAATTCCACTAAGTCTTACTGCCAAATTACAATGTTCGAGATAGATCACTTTTATACCCATGCTCACTACCTTTACAATATTTAGGGTCATATCACTAATTTCTTAAGGGTTTCTCCCTATCTCTCCTTAAATGGATCACTATCAGTAGAAAGGATCACCTTCTACCTCTTCCTTTTCTTACTAATCTAGAAAGGATCCACTCATAGTTTGTGGACATGTAGGTTCCTTCATTATCAATAATGAATGCATCCTCAACTTTAGGTAGATGATATATTGAAGTCCCTCTATTTTGTGTACTGTTAGTTTGCATAAATTTATTTTTTGAACTTATTTAGTCCCTTCTTGAACTTTCTTGAACTCAACACAAACTATCCTTGTTCTTCCTCGAAATGCCTTGCTTCCTCCATGAACTGCCTTGAACCGTGTAGTGTGAGTGATTCACCGACAACCTTTCCTTCAAAAACCACCTTTTCTTTGTGGATGGTTGATGCCTCAATGAACCACTTATGCTTCATTAATCCTTTTTATTTGTTATATACTAAACCCTATAAACCCCTACCATTAAATATCTTCACAAATATTCTATTTTGTGGAATTTCTCCCTCACAATACTCTTCTCTTTCATGGAATTTTTCCTTGCAAACTACTTCGGACTTCTCCAAATTCTTATCAGAGAAATGATGTTTTCTAATTAAATTCACGCTTCTTAATGATTTTATTATGGGTATTTATATAGACAAATAGATCTAAAAACCCTCTAATTCAAATTACCCCAAAATTCTATGTGGTATGGCCTTCACTACGAACTACTATGCGGTCCGCATAGTGACTTAATCATTTTTAGTGGCCGATGTCTTCCACAAAACAAAAACCCCTTTGTAGATCCTTAAATATCTTCCTCTTAACTACAAAAAAAGAGTCTCATGTGAATGGTTATACTCTCACGAACTACAAACATCCCATGAACTGATTTCACTACATGGTCTGCATAGCGTGCGTCACAATCTGCAAACTACGGTCCACAAATTCCTTTGTGGAAAACCCTAATTTTCCATAAAAAATACTCTTTATTTTGAGGCCCAAAAATTTGGAAACCACTAGGAAACTTCACCAACTTAAATATCTATTTTGGAAACTTCAACCATACTTATTCATAGTCATCTGGATTTTTCAACAATCATAGTCACCCCAAAACACCAAAATGGAACCTTGAAGTATTTTTTCCCAACAATCTCCCCCTTTGGGTTTTTTGAAAAATATTCTAATTTTGATACCTCATTGAAGATTATTCCATCATCTACCAATATTTACTTCTTGAGATTAAGATATAAATCAAGGATTTACTCAACACACACTCTAAGACCACATGATCTATGCTTGGCATGAGAAATAAAAGTATAATGAAAAGTTCATCAATGAATCGCTTCATTCCAAAACAACTCATTTAATTTCATCATGAACCCCATCTATTGTGATATATAACCTTTTATCAATCACCTTTATCATTTCCAGATTTAAAACTCCCCCAACTTCACTGCTCCCACTATTATCTTCTCCCCTTGTCTTGATTAATACATTTTCTTCCATTTTCCAGCCACAATTTCTCTCCATTTTTCAATGAACCTAAAGTTTACTTCATTGTGGTCTAAAATAGGGTAAATAACACAATTCATCACTTTAAAAAAAACATATAATACCTCAGGGAGAGGGGTCCCACATCCACATTTTTTCAAGTGAAGATATTTGATTAAACTCTCAGATCCATTTAATGCCTTTAAAATGCTTCATTGGGTAATGAATTTTTCATAATGTCTACAAACTATAGTTATATAGGCACATAATCCCACTTCACAATCCCTTGATCCACCTTCTCCTTGATAAAATGATACTTTATTTCAATGTGATTTATCCTTGAGTGATAGAATGGATTTTTTTTAGATTTATAGCACTTGAATTATCACAATGGATTCTGATTGGATAGTTAACTTCAACTACCATATCATCAATCTTCTACTTCATCCATAATAACTGCGTGAATGTTTGATTATATGTAATATGTTCAGATTCTACAGTGCTCAATTAAATAAAATCTTGTTTCTTTCTTAGCCAATAAATACACAAACTTCCAAAAAATAACGCACCACCTGATTTCGATTTTCTATTATCTGCTGAACCAATCCAATCCAGATATTTATATCCCAATAACACTTGATGAGAATTGGCATTGTGCATAAAACTGAAATCCACCATCCCTTTGATATAAAAAACTATTCTTTTTACTATTTTTAAGTGGGTTTCTTTGGGATTTATTTGATATATTATTTTTTGGCATGAGGAGAGAACAATATCAAGTCTTATCACTATCAAGTAAATAGACTGGTAATGATTTTCTTTTATCCCGCGACATTGTTGGGAAAAAATCCCTCAAGGTAACATTGCAGTATTTTTGGGTTGATTGTGTTTGTTGACAAAGTAGGTTTCCATGGATAATTGTCGAGTTCCTGAGAATTTGTTGACAATCCTTGTTGACAAAGAATGATGACAAATGAAAGGATGATCTGGAGGCGGTACAAAAGAGCAGTACAAGGTGGCGCCGTTTCCTAGTGTTTTCCAAATTTTTTGGGTCCAAAATTTGGAGTTTGGTGAGCATCGCGAAAATAGGATTTCCATGAAGATCATAATTTAATATGGAAAAGGCATGAATTTCACGAAGATAGGATGCATTGTTTGGAAATCGCGAAGACCAGAAGAATAGAGGCGGTGATTCTTCGCAATTATGATGAGCTTCACGAACGGCAGAGGATGAAGCGCATCACGGCGGTGAAGGGATTTACAAGGGAGCTTCGCGGTGAAGAAGGGCATTGCAAGGGAGCTTCGCGGTGAAGGCGCGAAGGAATTGACAAGATGCTTCGCGATTATAACGAGCTCCGCGAATGGAAAATTGCCTTGGTGCTTTGCGATTTCGACAGAATTCCGGTAGAAACTTCAGAGCTTCGTGATTTGAGATGACGTAGCGTTGACTTCGCATGGAAAGTTCGAGGTTCGGTGGAATCGCCTATAAATAGAGGCTGACCCCCTCGAGAGAAGTAGAGAGAATTTTCAGAGAAGATCATTTGTTCTCGTTTTGCGAAGGTGGTTCGCGGAGCCAGTGTGCTTCGCGAAAGAGGAGCTTCGCGGTGGCTATTATAGCTCCATGAAACCTGCGAGCTCCACTTTGGCTTAGTAAGCTTCGCGAGGGACGTTGCTTTGCGACAGCTTGAGCTTCGCAAAAGTGGTTCGCGAAAGTGCTTCGTGAAAAGGCAGGAGCTTCGCGAAGGCTTGTTTGAGCTTCGCGAAATTGGGAGCTTCGCGAAGTAGGGTGCTTTACGAAGGTACTTTCCAAAGGTAGTTTCCCAGTGGTCAGAGGCAAAGTGGTATTTATTAGTGGATGAAATTTGGACTTCAACAGAGCATCTATCAACAGTTGAAGATGCATTATTTCATGCAAATGAAGAGACCTACAGGTCTATAAATTGTGAGTGAATCCCTTCATAGAGCAGTGAGCTTAGGAAGAGGAATAAGGTGATCCTCTCCACCGGCAGTGATCCAGAGAGAGAGAAACAAGGAGTGACCCTTAGGAAAGCAGTGAGCTGACCCTAAACTTTGTAAAGGTAGTGAGCCTGGGCATAGAAGTGATCTGGACCGAACATTGTAATCCACAACTAGTGAAGTTTAGTGGAATTGGTACGACCGTAAACTTGTCGGCATATGCTCCTTGGACGTAGCCCTTTGCGGTGAACCAAGTAAAATTGGTGTGTCCTGTGCATGATTTATTTTCTGTTTACTTTGTTCAACAGGAAAGAGAGAGAAGAGTGTTTTGCTTAACAGCGAAACAAGATCAGAACGGGCGTTAATTTTAAATTAGTCATACCCTAATTCACCCCCCCCCCTCTCAGGGTATTCAACCTTGTGGACCTAACAATTGGTATCAGAGGGAAGGTTGACAGTTGTTCTTCTCTCAAATGGAGGTCACTAATCATAGAGGGATTCTGATCTTCGATGGATGTAATTTTCAGATATGGAAGAATCGAATGCAACACTATTTCTGATCTTTGGGAATGGATGTGTTTTCAACATCTATGCATGGTATCACAGCTGATATTACTAGTGGTGCATTATCATAAGCTGAGCATAAAGAGTTGGATGCTGATTCCAAAGCAATCAATGCCTTAGGGGGAGCCTTTTCCAATCCCATATATAAAAAGGTGATGTCATGAAAAACATCACATGCCATGTGGGAAAAGCTTTTGAATATTTATGAAGGGGATACAAAAGTCAGAGAGGCAAAGCTGCAAGTGTTGTGGAACAAGTATGAAGATCTGAGAATGAAACTGAATGAGTCTGTTGATGCATTCTTTGACAGGGTAAATGCTATGGTAGAAGACATGCAGGGTCGTGGAGAAATTATCGAAGATATAAAAATTGTGAAGTGCATATTGAGAAAACTTCCACCTCGGTTCAATCCGAAAGTTTCTGTTTTGGAAGATAAAGACCCAAAAGAACTGACATTGGATAACCTGCACAGCACTCTTGTTGCATATGAAATGAGAAACGATGATAACGAGACTATGGAAAAGGGGAAATCCAAAGAGGTGGCATTCAAGGCCATGAAGAAACTCACCATTGAAGATTCTAATGAATAAGAAGAGACAGATGAGGTGATGTCATTCCTTTCTTCAAATCTGCAAAGAGGAAGAGGAAAGTTTAAAGGTAAACTTCCACTAGCATGATTTCAATGTAGAAAGGTTTGTCATCTTGTGGCAAGATTCCCCAAGAAATTTCAAGATAATTATGATGATGATGATGAAGTTGAAATTCCCAAGAAGAAGACGTCAGCGTTTATGAAAGGGGAGAAGCAATTTAAGAGAAATTTCTTCAAGAAAAAGAATCTTCTTTCACAAGAATTTGAAATTTCAGATGAGTCTGAGGATGAAGAGGTTGAGGAAATAGAAAATTGCAGAGATCGTGGGGTAAATTCCTTGGTGGCGATTGTTGGTAGTTCTCAGAAAAAGGAAGATGCTGACACTAAGGAAGAAGATGAAATTGAAGGGAGAGTTGACATAGAAGCTGAATTAGAAGCAGCTCTTGAAGAGATAGATGTTTGGAGAGAAAAAACAAAGAAATCCAACAAGGTGGTACATGATGCCAAACTCTACATGCAACAGAAAGAAGAAGAGAAGTCTGAGCTAGTGAAAGAAATTGAAGATCTTAAGTCTTCCAGGCTAGAGCGCACAGAAAAGGTTGATGAGCATAAGCTCAAGATTGAAGAACATAAAATGGAGATCTATTGCTTGAATATAAAAGTGAAAGATCACTTCAAGCGTATTGAAGATCTTGAAGAGGAAGTTGTCGGTCTGCGGAGAAAAGTTAAAGACCAGGAAAAACCTTTGAATCCCAACACATTCTTGGGAAATCAGGTCGTCACAAAGACTGAAAAGAAGAAAGAATAGCCTAGTAGTTCAGTAGGAAAGAATCCACAATTGAGCTCAGAAGTTAAGGATGATTCATGTCTTAATCAGAAACAAAAATCTGTGGCAGTTGAAGTCATACCTCAAGCACCCGTCCTGAGATTGAAAGTGGATTTGGGCATAAAGTAGAATCAGAATATTCAGAGATCCCAAGGGGAAACTCATAGTGTTGAAGTAACACGAAGGAATTCACCTTATATCAGGTGTTATAGTTGTGGAAATATGGGACATTCACAGTATGTATATTCCATAGCCAAAAGATATTTAAGGGAACAAGAATAGAGATGGAATCCAAACAGAGAATGGTTTTCCAGAACATATTTCGAAGGAAACTGTTTTTGGTGTGGAGGATTTGGGCATATGGATAGGTATTGTACTTCGACCATTCAGAAAAATGTGCCAAAGCAGAATCAAAACATTCACAAGCAGCAGGTCAATAAACCGACAGGTGAGTTAAAAATGCAGAATAGATTTGCGGCTTTGCAAGATGAGGCTGGTCCATCATACTCTGAGAAAGAACATAAGTCTCAATCCATGCCGAGTGTGAAAGAAAAAGTATGGACCAAGAAGAAGAAAATTGAGAAGGCCGTTGTGGCGGAGATTTCCCATAAAGCATCAGATCGATCTGGTGTTTAGATCCTTGATAGTGGTTGCACATCCCACATGACGGGTAATAAGGATCTTGTTATAGGCATCAAATATGACAAAGAAGGAGTTTTCAAATTTGGAAATGATGAAGGCTTGAAGATTGTTGGCTCAGGGAAAGCCAAGTTTGGGGTCAAAGAGATGAGACGTGCTGATGTCTTGGTATTAGAGGATATCATTCATAACTTACTCAGTGTCGGTCAACTATGTGACTCTAGGCACTCTATCCGATTTACCAAGAAGATGTGTGTTGTGAAAGGAAAAGATAGAGCAGATGTTCTACAGGGAAAAAGGTCAAAGGGGAATCTCTACCTTGTAGGTGGGGAAGAATATACATGTCTTTTATCCAGAGAGGAAGAAAACCAGCTGTGGCATAAGCGACTTTTTCATCTATTCCAACCATCTATGGAGGATCTTGTAAAGTGTGATGCTGCTAGAGACCTTCCCAAACTATCACGTGATCTCACTCATACGTATGATGCTTGCCAACAAGGTAAGATCATCAGAAAGGCATACAGGACAAAGGAACAGAAATCAACTAGAGTGCTCGAACTGGTTCATGCTGATGTATGTAGACCTATCTCACCACGAGCTATAAATGGGAAAAGGTACTATGTTCTTTTCATTGATGATTACAGTAGAATGGCCTGGTTATTTTTCATTACCCATAAGACAGAGGTTTTTAGTTGCATAAAACAGTACAAGAGGGAATCAGAAAGGATTCTTGGGTAGAAAATTTTGAAGTTCCGTACAGATAACGGTACAGAATTCACAAAAAGTCAAGTTGAAGAGTATCTCGAGAAACACGGGATAAGGCATCAAGTTTCATCAGTAAGAACTCCCCAAAAAAATGGTGTGGTTGAAAGAAGAAATCGGATCATCAACAACATGACCAGAACGATGCTTATTGACAAAGACCTACCAGAGAAATTTTGGAAGGAAGTAGTGTTGACATCGTTCTATGTTTCAAACAGGTATCTGTTGTGTCCGAAGCAAGAGAAGACTCTGTATGAACTGTGGTACGGAAAGAATCCAATGTTGAAATACTTTCGAATCTTTGTAAGTAAGTGTTTCATTCTCAACAAATAAAATCATAGGAAGTTTGAGGCACGAGGAGATGAGGGGATATTCCTTGGCTACTCAGGGAAAAGAAAAGCGTATAAATTCTTCAACAAGAGGCTGGGAAAAATTGTTGAGAGAAATGATGTCACTATAGTCAAAAATGAACAAAATAATCAAAAACAGAGTGAAAAGTTCCTGGATGAAAGTGATGATGAGGTAAGCAACACAGGGGGAGCAGAAGTGGCAGATGCTGACTCAGAAGAAGATACTGATGATGAACAAGAAAGTGTCAAGTCTATGTCTGCAAGGAATCCAAAGAGTCGAGCTGAAATTGATAGGCAGAATATCATTGGTGATCAGACAGCTCTAGTTCAGACTCTAATAATGAATTCATTACAGCAAACATCGTTTTTATCTCAGGTGGAGCCGAAATGTTTTTCCGATGCAGCTAAAGTTGAAAACTGGGTTCAGGATATGAATGAAGAGCTTGATCAGATTGAGAAGAACCAGACATGGGAGATTGTTTCGAGGCCAGCAGACAAGAATGTCATCGGGACTAAATGAGTTTATCACAACAAGATGAATGAATATGGAATAGTGATTCGGAACAAAGCACGACTAGTGTGCAAGGGATACTCCCAGATAGAGGGAATAGATGTTGATGAGACATTTGCACCGGTTGCAAGGCTGGAAACGATCAGACTATTTTTGGCCATTGCAGTGCAAAGAAAGTTCAAAGTTTTCCAGATGGATGTCAAATCTTCCTTCTTAAATGGAGTTTTGGAAGAGGAGGTGTATATTGAGCAGCCAGATGGTTTTCTCATTCATGAGGATGAGAACAAAGTTTTCAGGCTCAAGAAGGCGTTGTATGGGCTGAAACAAGCACCAAGGGTATGGTACTCAAGGCTTGATCAGTATTTGAAGAAACTTGGTTTCCAATGTGGAGGAGTTGATTATAATCTTTATTTTAGCAATGACAGTAATCAAAGGATGATGGTGCTAGTGTATGTCGATGAAATAATTTTTGGCGGATCAGATGAAGCTCAGTGCAGACAGTTTTCTGAATTCATGAAAAATGAGTTTGAAATGTCAATGATTATAGAGATAACGTTTTTCCTTGGTCTACAGGTGACACAAGGAAGGAATGGAACTTTTATTTCTCAATACAAATATGACAAGGAGGTTCTAAGAAGGTTTGGAATGGATAATTCCAAGGAGATGAAGACTTCAGTTGCCACCCGGATGAAATTATCGAAAGATAAAGATGGCAAGATAGTTAATATCATATAATACAGGCAAATCATTGGAAGTCTGTTGTACTTAACCGCAACAAGGCCTGATATTGTTTTCGCCACATGCCAAGCAGAAAGATATCAGAGTAATACCAAGGAAAGCCACATGATTTCAGTGAAAAGAATACTTCGGTATATCCAGGGCACAGTGGATTTCAGCTTGACATATACTAACAAATCTCCGACAGAGTTATTAGGATATACTGATGCAGACTGGGATGGTTTAGAAGATGATAGAAAATCAACGTCAGGTGGTGCATTCTATCTTGGTGGATTGTGTATTTCTTGGCTAAGTAAGAAGAAATATTGCATTTCATTGAGCACCGCAGAAGATGAGTATATTGCGGCCACTCAAGCATTCACATAGTTATTGTGGATGAAGCAGAATCTTGAAGATATGGGAGTTGAAGTGAAGTCTCCGATCGTAATCCAGTGCGACAACTCAAGTGATATAAATCTTAGCAAAAATCCCGTCCATCATTCAAGGACAAAGAAAATTGAGATTAAGTATCATTTTATCAAGGAGAAGGTTGAGCAAGGAATCGTGAAGTTGGAGTATGTGCCTACAGAGCTATAGGTTGCAGACATTCTGACAAAGGCCTTACCCAAGGAAGCTTTTGAGAGGCATCGACTGGCTCTGGGAGTTCAGTCGATTCCCCTCACTTGAAATAGTGTGGATGTGGGACCCCCCCCCCCCCCTCTCCCCGAGGTATGATGTGTTTTTCCCTCATGTGCTGATATGTGTTCTCTACTATGTGAACAGAATACAAAGGCGTGACCTTTGGGTTCGTTGACAAAAGGGGGAGAAAATAGTAATTGTTAAAGGGGGAGACAGTGTGGCTATATGAGAAATCATGACAGATACGGGGAGAATCTGACCAGTGGAGCAGCCAGATAGGGGTACAAATGAGAAAGGGGGAGAGTATTAAATCTGACGATGCTAGAAGTGATCGATCAAAGCATAGATATCACGACAGCTGAGGACCGTGATAAAAGCAGACGAGTGATGTTGGAATGGTGTGAAAAGGTGTCCAGCTATCACCAATTGGGATCAGTGTGGTTCAACAATTGGTATCAATTTAAGAATTGGTATCATGTTGGAATCGAAAATTGGTGTTTGACATGAAGTGATTAATTTATGAACTTTTCATACTACTCTTGTTTCTCACGCCGAGCATTGCTCATGTGGGCTTAGAGTACGTGTTAAGTGAATCCTTGAACGCTATCAGAATCGTAAGAGGCGAATGGTGGTAGTGGCTGGAAGAAGACTCAGTGAGGTATCAACGTGCAGAAAATCTTTCTGAGAAGAGTTATGAAGAATTGTCAACAAACCCAAAGGGGAGATTGTTGGGCAAAAATCCCTCAAGGTAACATTTCAGTATTTTTGGGTTGATTTTGTTTGTTGAAAAAGCAGGTTTCCATGGATAATTGTCGAGTTCCCAAGAATTTTTTTACAATCCTTGTTGACAAAGAACAATGACAAAGGAAATCACGATCTGGATGTGGTACAAAAGAGCAGTACAAGGTCGCTCCGTTTCCTAGTGTTTTCCAAATTTTTGGGGTCCAAAATTTGGAGTTTGGTGAGCATCGCGAAAATAGGATTTCGATGAAGATCATAATTTAATATGGAAAAGGCATGAATTTCACGAAAATAGGATGCATGGTTTGGAAATCACAAAGACCAGAAGAATGGAGGCGGTGATTCTTCGTGATTACGACGAGCTTTGCTAACGGTAGAGGCTGAAGTGCATCGCGGCGGTGAAGGGATTTGCAAGGGAACTTCGCATTGAAGAAGGGAATTGCGAGGGAGCTTCATAGCGAAGGCACGAAGGAATTGACGGGATGATCCGTGATTACGACGAGCTCTGCAAACGGAAAATTTCTGTGGTACTTCGCGATTTGGATAGAATTCTGGCGGAAACTTCGGAGCTTCGCGATTTGAGATGACGTGGCATTGACTTCGCGCAAAAAGTTCGAGGGTCATTGGAATTGCCTATAAATAGAGGCCGACCCCCTCGAGAGAAGTAGAGAGAATTTTCAGAGAATATCATTTACTCTCATTTTGCGAAGGTGGTTCGCGGAGCCAGTGTGCTTCGCGAAAGAGGAGCTTCGCGGCAGCTATTGTAGCTCCGCGAAACCTATGAGCTCTGCGTTGGCTTAGTAAGCTTCGCGAGGGACGTTGCTTTGCGATGGATTGAGCTTCGCGAAAGTTCTTCGTGAAAAGGTGGGAGCTTCGCGAAGGCTTGTTTGAGCTTCGCGAAATTGGGAGCTTCGCGAAGTAGGGTGCTTTGCGAAAGTACTTTCCAAAGGTAGTTGCCCAGTGGTTAGAGGAAAATTGGTATTTATCAGTGGATGAAAGTTGGACTTCAATAGAGCATCTATCAACAGTTGAAGATTCATTATTTCATGCAAATGAAGAGACCTACAGGTCTATAAACTGTGAGTGAATCCCTTCACAGAGCAGTGAGCTTAGGAAGAGGAAGAAGGTGATCCTCTCCACCGGTAGTGAGTCAGAGAGAGAGAAACAGGGAGTGACCCTTGGGAAAGCAGTGAGCTGACCCTAAACTTTGTAAAGGCAGTGAGCCTGGGCATAGAAGTGATCTAGCCCGAACATTGTAATCCACATCTAGTGAAGTTTAGTGGAATTGGTACGACCGGAAACTTGTCGGCGTATGCTCCTTGGACGTAGCCCTTTGCGGTGAACCAAGTAAAATTGGTGTGTCCTGTGCATGCTTTATTTTCTGTTTACTTTGTGCAAAAGGAAAGAGAGAGAAGAGTGTTTTGCTTAACAGCAAAACAAGATCATAACGGGCGTTAATTTTAAATTAGTCATACCCTGATTCATCCCCCCCCCCCTCTCAGGGTATTCAGCCTTGTGAACCTAACAGACATTAACTGCATTGCCTTCATCATCCCAATAAAGTTTCATTCGGGAATCCAATGGAGTTTTCATCTATTTGTAATTATCCATTCCAAAACTTCTCAAAACCTCATTGGCATATTTATATTGAGAAATTAATGTTTCATTCTTTCCTTGTGTCACCTATAAACCAAGGAAAAATGTTAGTTCACAAATCATTGATATATCGAATTCAATTTTCATGAATTCTATGAACTATATATATTTTTCTTCATCTGATCCTCCAAATATTATGTTATCGACATACACTGGCACCATTATCCTTTGATTACTATCATTATTAACATATAGATTGTAATCAACTCCACCACGTTGAAAACTGAGATTCTTCAAAAACTGATCGAGCCTTGAATACCATACTATTGGTGCTTGTTTCATCCCATATAGTGCCTTTCATAGTTGAAAAACTCTACTCTCATCTTTATTAATTATAAATCCATATTTTTGTTCAATATAAACTTCTTCTTCTAGAAACCCATTCAAAAATGTTGACTTGATATCCATTTGGAAAACATTAAACTTTATTTTCACTACTATGGCCAAGAATAATATGATTGTTTCTAGCCTTGAAATAGGTAAAAATGTTTCATTAACATTGATACCCTCTATCTGGGAGTACCCTTTGCACACTAATATTTATTTTTTTCAAATAATTTCACCTTCATTCATATTTTTGTAAAATACCCATTTAGTCCTGATAAAATTATTATCTGTTGGCCTCAAAAAAATCTCTCTTGTCTGATTCTTCTCAATTTTTTCTAGCTATTCATTCATATCCTAGAGCTAGTTTTCATCTCTAGATGATTCCTCTCTACCTATGATAAGAACGATTCTTTCTTTAGAGTCTTTATCCTCTTTATCTTCACTGACGTTGTCTGATCACCAATTATGTTTTCTCTATCAATTTCAACTCTTCTCTTTAATCTTTGAGAATATAATAGTTTCTGATCAACCTTTTAATTTTCTGAATTTTCTTCTGAAATATACTCTATAACTATAACATCCCCTAGTCTACTTATCTCTTTTTCACTATCCTCCTGATACTGATCATGTATTTTCTGAATATTCTACTCATTATCTACTATAGTTACATCATTTATTTCACTTACCTTTACCAGCTACTTATTAAAGAGTTTATATGATTTTCTTTTCTTTGAGTAGCCAATAAATATACCTTCATATTCATAGGATTCAAACTTCCTATGTTTATCCTTATTGAGAATGAAACACTTACTTCGAAATGATTTAAAGTAATTCAATGTTGGCTTCTTTTCAAAACATATCTCATATGGATTATTCTCTTATTTTGGACATAATAATGTTCTATTTGATATATAGATTGATTTCATCACTGATTCTTTCCAAAACTTCTCTAGAAGGTACTTATCAATGAGCATTATTATATACATGTTGTTGAAAATTTGATTCCTTCACTCAACTAATCCACTTTGTTGTGGAGTTATTACTACTAAAACTTGGCTCCTTATCCCATGTTTCTTGGATAATCTTCCACTTCTCTATTTATGAACTTTGTTCCATTATCTGTTTGGATCTTCTGGATTTTTTCACCTAGCTTCTTTTCAACTTCCCTTCGATAAGTCGTTATGAAATTGAATACCTCATATTTGTGATTGATGACTAAAACTCATTCCATTCTACTAAAATCATCAATTAAGAGAACATAATATATCCTCCCATCAATATCTCTTAGAGAAATAGGTCCACACACATTAATATGTACCAACTCATCTCATATACGACAAGAGTAATATGCAAGATATCAAACACTAGCTCCTTCAGATCTTTATCTTCTAATACGAAAACTTTCATATTAAACTGAGGTGGTAGTTTTCTCAAGATACACTTAACAATATGTATATATTCAATAATTTCTCTGAGACCATGAATTTCTTTCACAATAATATTCACCCAGTCAAATAATGCATCAACAGATTCATTAGGGTGGATTCTTAGATCCTCATACTTATTCCATGGGACTTGTACTTTTTTTCTATCACTTTTTGAGTCACCCCCATAAATAATTAGCAACTTTTCTCACATATCATGTTATTGCTTACACTACATAACCTTTGTATGGATTTCATTTAATAGGTATCTCCCTAAAGCATTGATTCCTTTGACATCAGCATCCAATTGTCTATGTTATGATTTTGATAAAACATTAATGTGCATACTAGTAGAAATACCATGCATTGCAGCTGTAAATATATCTATACCCAATGATCAAAATAAGTGTTACATTTGATTCTTCTATAGATGAAAATTGTTTCCATCGAAGATCAGAATCACTTTGTGATTAACATCTTCTATTTATTCAACTAAGGGAGAACTAATGACATTCAAACATTACCTCTAATACCAATTTTTACCCCAATTAGGTTAAATACATTGGGGGGTAAATTAGTGTATGATTAATTAAAACAACTACCCCTTCGGATCTTGTTTCATTGTTAAAAAAACACTCTTCTCTCTCTTTCTCGTAGAAATGTATTAATAGAAATGAAATCATGCATGAGACACAAAAAAATTACTTGGTTCACCCTCAATGGAATATATTCAAGGATCATATAATAGTAATGTGTTGATGTACTAAATCCACTAAGGCTCACATCCAAATTAAAAGGTTCGGGATAGATCACTTTTATGCCCATGCTCATAATCTTTACAAGTTTAGGGTCAACTCACTACTTTTACAACAGTCACTCCCTATATCTATTTTGATGGTTCACTATCAATGGAAAGGATCACCTTATTCCTCTTCCTTTTCTAACTTCTCTAGAAATTATCCACTAATATTTTGTGAACATATAGGTCCCTTAATTTTCAATAATGAATGCATCCTCAACTCTAGGTAGATTCTATATTGAAGTCCCTCTATTCCACGTACTTTTAGTTTATGGAAATTTATTTCATAGACTATTTTTTTACCTTAGAAAACTTCCCTATACTCACTATGAATTTTCCTTCTTCCTCTATGAATTGCCTTGATTCCTCTACAAATTACCTTACACCACATGGCATGAGTGATTCACAGACAAACTTTCTTTCATGGACTGCCTCTGGTTAATGGATAGTTGATGCCTCCACAAACCACTGATGCATAGAGACTCCTTTTTCTTTGAGAGCTACCAAACCCTGTAAACTCTTTCCATGAACTATCTTCACAGACTTTATATTTCATAGAATTTCTCCCTCTTAAAACTCTTCTCCTTCGTGTAATTATTCCTTGCGAACTACTTTGGACTTTCTGAATTCTTCCCAGAGCAATGATGTTTTCTAATGAAAGTATATTTAATTAATGATCTAATTATGGGTCTTTATATAATAAAATAGATCCGAAAAAACTAATAATCCTAATTAGTATAAAATTTGATGTGGTACAGCCTTCACCGTGAACTGTTATGAGGTCTGCATGGCGCCTTAATCCTTTGTTGTGGTCGATGTATTCCACAAATGAAAACCATTTTTCATCTCTTTAAATCACCACCTCTTAAATAAAAATTATGAGCCTCCCACAAATGGTTAGCCTCCCACAAACTATGAACCTCCCGTGAACTGATTTTGCTATGTGGTTTGTATAGAGTGCTTTGTGGTCTGCAAACTTCGGTCCGCAGACTCATGGAGGAAAACCTTCCTTTTCCACAAAACAAACTCTCAATTTTGAGGCCCAAAAATTTGGTAAACACTAGGAAACTATGCCAACTTAAATATTTGATTCGGCAACACCAACCATACTGATTTTCAATCATCTAGATTTATCAACAAATACAATCACCCCAAAAACACCGAAATGGAACCTTAGGGGATTTTTCCCCAAAAGGTAGGTTATCATTCAAAAACTAATTAAACTATATATATTGATATAATAATCACTGTAATCTATGTTTTTAATTAAATAAACCATGATCACAGTCATAAATTTGAGATAATAAATCCAATCAATACCATATTTATATGATCTCAAGTTAAATCATATACCATGTCACCCTTATGTAAGTCACATTGTGATACCATTATCTAATCTCTTATCACAAATAATGCTTAAATTAATGATTCCTCAAAATATTTTTACTCAAATACTCATAAAAACAGGACAACCTAGCATCAAAAGGTATGATCTATACTTATAAAAGAATGTATCATAAATCACATAGTGTAAGTAATATATACATCAACTAAATCAAGAACCAACTTTGTTCAAAATAATATGAGATATCATATTGAGGTTAAGAAACTCCTCGCCTAAGTATAGATAATAATTTCTTATAATTTAAAATTAACCTATGAAATTAGATCATTGTAGAAAAAATAACATATCTAAAAAATAATCAGAATGTAACATATCACATCCATCATCACACTACTCACAAAAATTAAATCTCAATATATTATTGGAAATCACTATCATAAAAAGAATATAAAAATGGGTCATCAAGGTGGTATAAATAATAAAAATATAAATTTCACTACAATAATGAATAATATTATCTATTAAAGAAGACCAAAACATCAAATAATGAAACAAATTAAATCCATTAATAAAATCAGAAAATGGGAAGTCAAATATGACCCAACATTCAAACAAAAAAATGTCTAGTCGCTTATCCCTCACACAAAGGTTCCCAAACTCTATTCATATCACCTTAGTAACACAATATATATTAGACTCTATTAATATAAATCCTCAGTATAGTAGTAGGATTAATACCCTTTCACAAGAAATATTGGACACATGTTGTTTCCTCACCACTATATGATTCATATACCAACCTAATTATACCCTAAAATTAATTATATAAGTACTTGAGTTAATATATAGATAATGTGAATTCTTATATAGAAATGAATTGGTCACCAAATGATAATTTGTTCAATTCCATGTTTTCCTAAACTACAACACCTCTAACATGGTTTCCCAAGCCATATAAAATCCCACATGTTCCAAACATGATGATGAGATATTTTTTAGATTTAATATTTAGTTTATATAAATCTCATTTTTTTAAAGAAACCACAAATCAAATCTGGTGTAATTGAACAAGGGGAATACTAATTTATAGAAGTAAAGATAAATTGAATTAAAAAAAATATCAGAAATAGTAAAATTTATTATGAAATGAAATAGAAAATACAATAAAACTGACCATTGTTCAATTATAGTGGAATAATCCTCACATAAATGAAGATAGGTTAGCATTTTAAACCTATAAAAAATGAAAATGATTCTTGATAGAATAGATGAAGGATTTAGAACTCACCAATTTGATGTTCAAGAACAACATAATTAAAACAAAAATGAAGGATGGATCTACATGGCTAGGAAAGAAAATGGAATGCCTCTCATCATAGAGTTCAATCTAGACGAGAGTTAAATAGGAGGATATGGAGGTTGTGTGACTGAAATTTGGGTGGGTGGTTATACCAATGGTTTTTTAAAACCTTTTTCATAGAATTAGCTAAAAAATATATACTAATAGTTTTTTAATAACCATTGCTATATACTTACCTATACCAACAGTTGTTTAAAATTGTTGTTATAGTCTAAATATATATATTTTATACCAATGATTATGAAAAACCATTGGTATAGATCCATTGGTATAGCTCCAATTCCCAATAGTGAAGGTTTCCCCTTTTGGATCAAAGTAGTAAAAGGTTCTAAAATCCTATATAAATCATGCATGAGTCTCCGATAGTATCCATCCAACCCAAGGAATCTTTACACCTCCATCATGATCTTGGGTGGCTTCCAAGATAACATTGTCTCAACCTTTTCTAGGTCCACTACTACACCATCAGCCGAGATGACATGTCCAAAAAAGTGGACCTACTGAATTCAAAACTGACACTTATAAATATTCCCACAAATATGGTGGTCTCAAAGTATGTCTAGGACCATCCTCAAGTGTCTCGTGTTATCCTCCTCATACACTGAGTACACTAGGATATCATCAATCAAGACCACCACAAACTGGTCTAAGAAAGGTTGAAAGATCTATTTTATGAGTCCCATGAAGACTATTAGGGTGTTAATTATACCAAAAGGCATCACCAATTATTCATAGTGACCATAGATACATCTTAATTCCATCTTTGTTATATCCTCATCCCATACTTATAGCTGGTAATAGCTTGATCTAAGTTTAATATTTGAGAACCATCACGCCCCTCTCAACTAATCGAATATTTTTTTGATCATCAATAGTGGATGCTTATTCTTCATGATTACCTAGTTCAAGAATTGATAATCCAAACACAACCTAAATATTCTATCCACCTTCTTAGTAACAACACTGGGGCTGACCAGGGGGGAACATTGGTTTTCACGAAGACCTTCCTATGTAAGTCCTATAAATTCACCCTCAACTTAAAAAGGTCTATGGGAGCCATCTGATATGTTAGCATAGATATCAGGTTCATCCCTGGGTGAAATTCAATGCAGAACTCTATCTCCCAGTTGTGAGATAAACCTAGTACATACTCAAGAAAGACGTCCTCATACTCCACCACCACTATATGAAACTGAAATCTCATAGCATCCATTGTTCAAAGAGTAATACTATCCAACTGGTGATTAATTAGTTTTATCCTCCTAAATATGATCTCATCCAGTTTTATCTGGGTTTCCTTATCACCCATTAAGGAAAACATTGATCCATATTTGCAGATGCATCGTATCCTCTAGCATAGTTCATAATGAAAAGGGATATTTGAAGCCTTGATATCTTAGAGTAGGCCCTACTCAAAGGTCCATTCATTGAAGAATATATTTTACACAATATAAAAAGAGTATCTTACGAGGTCATTAAACTATTTCAAATAATCTTCTATGATCATACTACCTTTTTGTAAATAAAAAATCTCCTAGATTTACACTTATCATAACATGGCTAGATAAAACTCCTCCATAAAGAGGCACTCAAATTCTAACTAGGTGAGAGTTGTCTCATCATGTGACTGAGTCCCCAAACTCCACAATTTTATAGAGGATCCCTAAATAAGACTCCTTATAAGGAACACCATCATATCTATAGGTTTCCTCACAAGATAAAAAACTTGGTTGACTAACTCTAGCTAGTCCTCAGTTTCCTTGGGATTTAGCTTGCCTCAAGACGTACTTCAAGGAACAAGGTTGCAAATGAGGATTCAAGGGTAGGAGAATTCACCAGATGGGGCTAACTAGAAATTTAATAATGAGAGGGTATGGGATTTCCATCGATATTAGGATTGTGCATTTATGCACAAGAAAGGTAGCCAACTAGACTTGTAAAGGTGGAGAGTTGACGTTAAGATATTTTCGGGGGAGGGGTAGTTTTAAGTAGTCTATTTAAGATGAATTCTTATAAGTCCTCTGGGTCATGTAATGTGTTTCTAATCCTACAAAACATGTAAGGGTTCCCCATCATCCCTTAAAAATGTTCTTATCAAAAATCAATAAAAATTGAAGTCCTTTGGGCTATTCAGGAAAGAATGCCTCAAAACCTAGGATTTAAATACCAATGGAACTCATGGAGTTCACTCATATTACACACATCCTTAGTCATTACTAATGGAACTATCTTCTACTCAATGGGTGGTGACATGACTATAAAATCACTTAGAGGTACAACCATCTGTATTGGACCCTTTACTAAATCCTCATCACTCAGCTGATCATCCTCTTGATCATGTAGTGGAATCCTAGTTGGTTATCTTCACGGAGGCATCCTAAAATAAATAAGATGCATCACATTCAATGATTATGTCTAGGGATATGACTCGGGATGGACATAAAAACCAAAATCCATTCTTATATGTGTATGTACCAATATTTTTCCCTGCAACCAGTGTCTATATGTACTGATCCAACAAGCAATTTATTAGAGTCTTGGTGAATGGATATATCAGTAATCTCACTATCAATAGAGTCCATATCTTAAAAGTAAAACTTGAAACACTTTAACATTATTTTCATAAATCCCAAACCAACCTCACAGCTTGAAAATATCTAAACTCCAATCCTAAGGTAGAACCACACTTTGATACCACTTTGTCATGACCTGACCCACCGGGCCCACCTTACCAATGATAAGAAAAGTGTTTCCATCCCAATACTTCCTTTAATAGGCTAGGGGATAGATACTAGCATCGATTAGGAATATCTCACACATGGGAGACATTAGACAAAGTTATCTTTATCCACGCACAAATCACCAAGTCCATACAATGTTGAAATGTAAAATAATGCAACTGATACCAATGAATGCATATATATATATATATATATATATAAGTCCCACTATCAGAGTATGAAAAAAGTAATGAAAGAGATAAATATCCAAATACAATCCCACCAAAACTTGAAATAATTCCAATTTTCTCATAAGGAGGGGATTAGTGTCAAATATGTCACCAATAAGAACCTCAGTCTGTCTAGCCCAAAACTAAGTTATTCCTGCTCCCAATCCTCCCAAGACTCTATCAAAAGGTATTTATTCTTCATAAGACATACAATTTGTGGGGAAATCCCACACAATTGTGAGTATAAAAAAACCTAGTAGGACTCCCAAAAATCACTAAGCATAAAGTATCATGAGTAGTCATCTCAATAATATACAGGTATGTAAATAAGATAAGAGACATAGAATTAATAAAACCCAGATATACTCATAACAAACAACTTGTCTCAAGGGGTCTCAACCAACACTACCAACCACTCTAGGCTTCTAGGTAACTCTCATCTAAGAGGGATACTCCCTGAGCCGTGTTGTCACTAACGACACTCATCCAATAGGTTTTTCTCATCTATCCTTTCCAATATGTACTCAGTAGATCATAGAAGATCACACTGTCTTGATAAGGATAACACCTAGGAACACTGGGGGTGCCACTAACCCTAATGAATCAATCTAATATATAGGGGATCGATTCCCTATGCATGGTGGTCATGTCGATAACAAAAACCCCTCTTAGGAAGGATATGATAGAGGATCCCACCCCATACCTCATGGGGGGATACCACAAACTCTATCTAAATCAGAACCCGTTGAGGGAATAACAATCATATGTTAAGGATGTAACATCACAATGTTCCCTCATAGGGATGGACTAAGGAACCATACTCAACTGAACCTAGTCTATAGAGAAGAGGTGGAGGTCCACACACTACCCTAGAAGAAATACATGGCGTAAACTAAGGGTACACGATGTGTATTTCCTTATTGGGGGTATTCCTGTGTCTCTTCACCTCACATGGTATATAAACCTCTATATAAATTCATGTCTTTGAGGGGTATACAGTGTGTAGAGGTTGGGATAGAACTTCTAATTCTATTATCCCATGCCCATATACAATTTTTTGTACTCCTGTACTTTAGGTTATGCTCGTGTATTTCCATGTATGAGTATCAGGGCATGCCCCTCTACATGTTTCCATGTTTTTGGTTTTATCTATGCATGTGTGCTTCTAGAGAACACTTCAATCCATCAATAATGGGCCACATGGTGTGTGAAACATGTCAGTTGACATATGATATTTAATTTTCCACAGAAACCCTAGCACTGTAACCAAGATGCCAAATAGAGTGTATTTTTAGAGTAAATATAGAGTAATGTAGGATTTTATAGAATCCCATGGTTCTTCTTAGGATATCTTGATTCCACAATTTCTTTCATTAATGTCACCCAAATATCTGATATCTGAGGTTGGGCAGCCTTACTATCATTGCTTGCCGGATTCTGACCTTCGATTCTCTTGGAAAATGACCATCACCACCTCACACCATCATCACACATCAAACTAAGAAGAATGAGAATCTACAGACCAATCTAATCCACCTATGATCATCGTCTATTATTATCACATCTCAATTGTAAACTACACCCATGTTATTGATCTATTGTACTGAATAAGGGTCATGTAATGATCGAATACTGAGTATTCATTGAATCATCAGCCAATAGAATTTCCAATGATGAATTTGTAAAGAAATGGGGGATAAATTAAAAAACCAGAAAATGATGAACAAACCTCAGTTGTGTTTGGGTTGGCCTCAATTTGTTTCTATTATAATAATGAATTAATAACTAAGGAATAATCCAATAAATCAACTGTAAATCAACTGTCGGTGAACAAATCAATTCTTGTTAGTGTAATTGATCTACATTCGATATGGGATAAACAAATGAGTTCAATCCGCAAAAAAACATCCTACCTCAAGTTCAAATCAATCTTTAATGAAGAATGTTCATGCTTCATAGTAATTGGCAAGATCCACAAACTCTTTAGGCATAGAAGATCCCTACAGTATCAATCTGATCCTCTGATTCATTGTCATCCACTAATTATCTCCTCCAACTCTCTCTCTCAATTCTCAGGGTTATGAATAAAACATTTTTAATTGGACATAACATCATATTTATATAATATAATTGGGATTTAGTCTTTAATTAAACAATTAGATAAATAATTTATTTATTTAATTAGTTATCTTCCTATGATGGTTCCCAAGACGAACACCCAACACACATAAGGATTATTTCATGATTAGGGTAAAACCCACATTATGAACTCAATTATGGTCTCATATTTTCTATATAAGTCCTCATTTGTTAATTATTCCACTATTTCAAGAAACTATATTCACATGATATTAATATGTTTAATATTTTTATTAAATTATTTTCAGACTCACCGAGCCTCAAAATCTCACATTATTTTAGTGCCTAAATCTAAAAATATTATTGGATATATTTTAAATATTTACATGGAAAAAATAGATATGTTATAGAGGTATTTATAACTATTAAGTTTAATATACACTTGATAATGAGATAATAAATGGTGGTTTGATTTTGAAGAAGTAAGTTAGCTAGTATCGGTAACCTTGGGATTGATAATTGATTCATGATACTTTTAGAGAAGTGCATATCATTTTTGGGATTATAATATATAGTGACTTGTGTGTAACCTTATGAATTAGTGGTTTATACCATTTTAGGGTTAAAGATAGAGCTAATTTTTTAGTAATATATAATCTCATTGTGCTTTAATGCCTTAGGATTAAAATAGTATTTGGGAAAGGTATGTTATTGAGAGTATATGATCATAAGAATGGATAATGTTGTTTGAGTAAGGATAAGTTGAATTTTTGGAGCATATATTTTAATGATTAATGGGTTTATAATATTTTAAGAAATCTTGTGGTAATTCGGGGTCTCTATTTTAAGTATTAGGTTAATAAGTATGAGATAACCCAACTCAAAGTAACAAAGGTTAAACCAATAATAATATATTTTAAACTGAGAGTGATATTAGTTGAACTTAGTCATATACAAGTTCAGTTGTATGAATAATAGGATAACATGATAATTTTATAAAGTGAGACATCTTGAGGTCAAATTTTCTTATGGTTATTTATGATAATTATTTTATAATGATCATCACTAATGTTAATTATCATGGTTTTAGTAATAGATAGAGCCCAAAGGAACCAAGTTAAAAATGGATTTCATGGAAATGTGGTAACTATCATAATGAACAACCTAATAGGATAAGGGCTTGAGTGATAAATTTTATAATTATTCCAAACCATCTATCAATAATTATTATTAATAATGTGAACATAGTCAAAGATCAAAACACACAAAGGAATAGAAAGATGGAGTATCGTAAAGGGTCAACTGATGATGATGGTGAAGGGAAAAAGATTTAATTTCCTATATGTCAAAAATGTTGGATGAAACATGCGGTAAATTACCTTAAAGGGATGGGTAAATTCTATAAGTTTGGAGTTTAAGGTCATCAAACTCGTGATTTTAAGGAAAATAGAGAATCTATAAAAATTCATTTCTTCAATTGTAAGATGTTTGGGCTTTATGTGACCCAATATCCCAATCTAAGGGGCAATAAGAAACATAGTCGCCAACAACCATTTGAATAAGGAAAATACTATGAAACTACTACTAATGAATCTGATAGTGAGTTTTCACTCTACATTTTCTAGTATCCTATATCATGTAAGTCTTCACCAACTACTTGATATTGAATTATAAAAACACATAGTGGTATGATTATCATCTAAAACATTTTTAGGGTTTGTGGGAAGTTATTACTTATGGATCTAGATCAACATACCTTAATATAATTATATGTGAAATTTGGAATGGTTTATCTCCCTTTATAATGTGCGTATAATATTTTTTAACATAGATAAATCTCTTTCTGCATCCTAAATAAACTCATGATCATCTATAAGTATATGGTTAATTATGAGTTCCCTATAGGAATTACTCTGATCTGATGAGACAAATTGTGAAGATTAAATTTAAGGGGGTGAATGTAATACCCCAAAATTCAAATAAATTATTATCTTTAAATAAGTCAATTTTTTTAATAGATTTCTCCACATATAAAACCAAACTTAAACGAAACTGTGATATATTTAGATAAAATATAAAAATTTAAGTATGCCTGTTAAAACCAACCATTGAATTAGTGGGAATGAATAAGAGTAACCAATTTATGAAATATATATATAAATAAAATAAAGACTACTTTTAATATGAATTAAAATCAATTATTTTACCTAAAATGACTTATAAGATCATTTATTATTTAGAAAAGTGTTTTTATAAAAAAAATATTTTATGTGATACACATTTCTATTTCAAGAAAAAATTATTAATGATAAAATATTATTGATATTAATATTTTTTAACACAAATTTAGTTTTTTAATGATATGAAATAAGAATAATATCAGTTAATATTTTAAATTTTCATTTTCTTATAAAACGGTTTTTATTGTATTTTATGAATTTATTCAAAAACTGAATTTATAAATTTTGGAATTTTAAATTAATAAAAATTAACTTAATTTTTGGATTCCTCATATCAAAATTTACTTAGTATTAAGTTTTTATCATTTTATAAAAAGTTTTATTATTAGTCGAAACATGTGGTATTTACAAAAATTATAATTTCCATGATTTTATCACCATGTAAGCATAAACTAGAAGATTTAAAAACTTTAAAAATAATAAAATATTAATTTTAGGAATAAAATTATTCATTATAAAATATTATTTAACTTATAAAACCTATGTTAAATAGTTGTATAACTAATTAAAATGTTACTTTATATAAAAATTAATTTCACTCTTTTCATTGAATCAAGTATTTTTTAAGGGAGATTCGGTTTCAGATTACATTTAAAGCCTCCTAAATTTTATTTTTTTTATTATAAATTTATAAAATTCATTGAAATCATCATATAATGTAATTTTATCTTACATATAAATTTAAAGCTTAAATACGTTATTTCTCTAAAAACTGTTTTTACGCGATTAAGTGTATTTATTTTAGAATTTTCATTTCACGCCTTTAGAAATTTTATTTTATAATATGATTTTAAAATTTTAAATTATAATTATAAAATTAGGTAAAATTTTCAATATTAATCTTTTTTCATTAAAATTAATTACTAAGGTTATAAATTAATTACCAAGGTAAAAGTAAATTAGGGTAAAAGTTAAAAAGTTAAAACCAAAAGATATAAATCATTCAATATTGTCTCAAAAAGGAGTGGATGAGATTAATTTAAAATCTCACTCCTTTTAATCAACTATTTTTTTTATTTTTTGTCTTTTTACACATTAATTGTAACATCCCGTTATTGAAAATGTTAAAGGTTCTCTAAAAACTACCCTTCCCTTCACTTATAAAATGGTAAATTATTCACCACTTCAATACACACCTCATATTAAAATTTATACTTGAAAATATTCCATTTTTATCTCAATTTAACCCTCTCCCAACAACATAATCCCCTGGTAACACATATTTATCCTAATCCCTTCAAATTTAAGGAGACTTCCAAGGAAATTTCAAGTCCCTGACGTGAGTATTATCAACTACTTAGTTTTCTTCTTAATTATATTCTTTTAAATTTATTATATACACACTAATATAATGATATTATTATTATTTATATACTTTAATGTTACTATATTAATTTTATTTTCATTATTTATTCATATACCTTATCCATTAAGAAAAACAAAACCATTATTTGGGCATTGTTTGGACTATCGCCTCTACGATGTAAAATGTTTCATTTTCCTTCACCAACTTAAAAATTTGAATATAGGGATGGTATTAAATGATAAATATAATTTTTATGATATCATTAAGTTTATGTTATTATATATTTTATAACCTATTAATGATATGATTAATAAAAAATTATCGTTAATTTAATCATTTAAAATAAGTGTACTAAGAGGATAGTATTTTATTCAAATTATGTAAAGATTTTATAACCTATATTTATTATTATTATTCATTAAAATTATAATATATCACTATAATAAACACTAAATAATATCATTATAATTCTGGTATAATTATATTACAACAAAACCACCTCATATTCATCTATTAAATCTAGGTATGTTCATGGTTAGGTTGGTTTAACCACCTAATTGAAAAGTACTATGAATTAATGTCATAGATGACTATGAAAATTTATTTAATGGTGTAATATTATAGAAATATTTAAATAATGTTTTTATTATTTTGGTAAGGTTATATCAACATTTAACTCATTAATTAATAAAAAACATTTTGTTTTTTAAGAATCACTGAAACGTGATCGTCGTTAGTTTCATCATCATGGTTAGTAACCAAAAATAAAATGAAATGAAATTATAACCTTATAAAATATATTTTAATTTATAATATAGTATCTTATATGATCTATTAATGGTAAACATTGAAATAATAATATACATGAACATCACTATTAAGAAACTAGTACAAACGATGAAAAACATTAAACACACAATGTGGAAAATAAGAAGAATTAATATAGATAATGAATATTTATAAATATTGTGAATGAAAATAGATATTATAAAGGTTATGAATTAATTTATTAATAAATATTTTTTTTGATATAGGAGGTTAAAGTATTTTCATGGTAGTTAGGACAATAGGTAAGGGTCTCAGTCTCAATTTCCTTTCATTGAGACATGTTTATGTCATACACCATTTTTTCTTTTGTATGGTTCACTTACCACATAATTTTAATATTTATATAATTATTATCATATATTTCATGATATTAAATTTCCCATTTCATGTTAAATTTCTCATGGGATTTTGGTTCCAATGTTCCAAAGGTTATAAGGTTTTTCATCTCAATTTCCCTTTATTTATTTGGTGTATATATTTTTTATTTGAGATATCATATCATAAATATTATTTTAATAATTTTATTTTAAGTTAAATTTCATGAAATCTGTTTTAAGGTGTTTTTATTTGAATTTTTCTAAGTCGTAAGGTTTTTCTGGGTCTTAATTTTCATTATTTGATATATAGTAAATTTTATGCACCATGTTCCCTTTTTATGGTTTTCTGTTGATTTATTATCCCATGAATGTTATTTTTCATGTATTTCACTGTATTTACTAACCAAATCATGTTCCCTTTTTCAAATGGATATTGATTCATTTGTTTCCATGATAGTGAGTATTTTTGGTAACTAAATTTTAGTTCATTGATTTATGATCATTATTTGAACTTATAAGTTGGGTACATTATTCCCTTTTATTTTATTAGGTGATATTATCTAATTTTTTTCTATGGATATACATTCCTAACACATAAACCCTTTGAAAAATATTTCTCATTTCTTGATATGTGTTCTATTGAAACCATCCACTTTATTTCTCTAGATAGATTATGATCATATTATTCTAGTATTTTCATAGTTTTATGCTCATTGATCTATACAGTGTGAACATTGAATTTTATATAACTTGTATTGGATGATGTTCAACTAGAAATTATGATACTCTAATAACATAGGGAAACGTATTTCCATTCTCATATGGATTATTATTGGAAAGTTGACTGTGTATTGTTTATCTATCCACCTTCTTCCTTAATATGGGTTATGATCAGGTTATCCCTTTTATTAACATAAGAAAATTTATTGGCATTATTTATGTTATTATTTCAACACAGATGATTATTATCAAGGTTTATTTTATATTGTTTATCTATTTTCTTTATAGTGAATGCATTAGAATTAAATAAGAGATGGTTATGGCCCTACATTATATAACCCTTTAATACATTAATAGGTATCCTGAGAAAAAATAGGTTGGGTTTTGATATATGACTCTTCCTATAACTAGATATCATCTTGTCATAATGTCTTGACATTGGGATGTCTTAACTACAATATTAACAACAAGTAAAGTATCTTGGAACAAGTCCTTGAAAACTAGTTTTTGATGTCTGACATTATGCATCCATCAATATGAGATAAGTATTACTAATACCTATGTTTTCATTTATTGTCATGGATATTGAATGATTTTAGTTTAAATTTGATTATTTCTTCATGTTGTTTACTTATTCCCACCATAATGTTTATTCCCTATTTATTCCATGATTTCTTCAGTTATATGTTTCCCTTACTGATCATTTGATCTCACCCCTTATTAAGTTTTTATTTCAATGGGTTATGCAAAAAAGTAATACATGTGACATTTTTATAAGGATAACAAGTGTGAAATAATTTTTGGGACACATTGAAGACTTTTCATTAATTAATTAGTTTCATATATAAAGGGAAAATTTTCCATTTGATACAAAAACATTGGATTTATCAATTTATATTTTTTTCTAATTCTATAAATATCTAAACATAAAAATATCCTTTAGATATAAGAGATCAAATAATCATTTATTGTTTTTGTAATTAAGGATGGTTATATTCATGCTTTCAAAGATGGTGTCAAAGAAAGTATGTAAAGTATGTGTTTAGGGCACCAGATTGGAGAGTGTGGGTCTAGGGAATCACATAAGATGCATTAAACATCCCATATTAATGATCGTATATGCCTTCACTAAGAGGTGAAACATCACTTTGATGATCAGTAACTAAATCATCCATTAAAAATTCTGAAACAACCATCACCATGGCCTGGGGTTACCCACCACGACAAGGTGACCTTGATCACACCAAGCCTAGGAAACCTGACACAGTGACCCTCTATGGTGTGTTGTAAAAAACATGGTCATTTTGGACCAACCATTATTTCCACCATAGTGTGGTGGCATCCATTATATTCATGGTCCATAGGTATACCACTAACATCACTCACCAGAGACCACACCCCACCATGGGAATGTTGACCCAACCCATTCCATACATGTTGTTTAAAGTCTCAACACTACTTAGATTATGATGTTTTCTAGCTCGTGTTTCACCAAGAAGTGACAAAACCCCTATTTAATCCACCATTAACATCTAAAAATTACAAAATCAAAACTTAACCATATCATGGATTGAAATAAAATATGCATGTGACTCAAAGGGTGTTACAAACTCCCTATGTGACTCAACTCCTTTCAATACTGTGAATTTTAGAGTTTTATATTTTGAAGATATACCCTAATTTTCCATATTCACAGATATCTCTCATACTTATAACCTTGTAAAATTCATCAAAATTTAATTCCATTTGTAACACCCTATGGACTATCTAGTGTTTCTAGAACTATTGTACTTCTTTTATTCCTTAGACCATCCAAAAATTTAGGAAGTCTATTCTATTAAACTTCATCCATTGATGATACTTTTATCTCATTATAATTCTCCACTAAGTTCTAATCTTTCCATGGGATCTATTTATTTAATATGAAATTTCATATTTTGACCACCTTCCGAAGGCTATTATCCTATAGTCAAAATCCAAACTCTTCATCACCATACCCAATAAAGTAACACACATGGGACTTAGAATCAATATTTTCCATCTCCTTAGAAACAATGTGGATGTAGGTGATTTGAACAAATACTTTGATATGGGTGAACTAAAACTTCCTTATCTTCCAAAAGACTTATGGTAATTCCTTTCCCAATGGAGAATATGGACTCATGTTGATCAAGTATGTTTCATAATTCACCACTTATACCCAAAACACATTGGTGAACCCTGTGTGAATTCTCATACTCTTTTACTTTTAAATTAATTTTCAATTCATCCTCTATATGACACTATTATGTTATAGAGTATATGTTATGATCTTCTCAAACTATATGCTTTTCTGGATATAGAACCTATAGAACTCTCTTGTTCTGTACTCCCCAACATTATTAAGACTTAAACACTTAAGTTTGTAACTTGTATACTTTTTCACCATAGATATCTATCGAAAGAAGTTTCTAAACACTTAATAATTTTTCTTGAGAAATAAGACCCACAATTTCCATGTTGCATCATCGATGAATTTCACATAGAAGAATAAACCTATATGAGAACAAACTGATGTTTTCCCCTATACATTAGTATGAACATACTCTAATTCCTAGTTCTTTAGTGTTATACCTTTCATGTAGAAGGAAATATTATGCTAATTTATGTAGATACAATATATACTTGTCTTATACTCTATGATACCAAACATTATCATACCTTTATCGATGATTATCATTATCCCTTTCTCACTCAAGTGATACAGACAGTCATTCCTTGACTTTGTAGAAGTTACTTTGCTGATATCCATCATACCTTACGATACTACCATGGATACAATGTTCCATATCTCACTCCTTTTGGAATGTCTATATAATCACATGATATTTTCCACACTTCATCCATAGATTTTTTATAGAAACCTATATCATCTAACTATCCAATAAAAATTAAGTTCTTCTTTAACCATGGTATGTGGCACACACTATGAAACTCTATAAAATTTTTGTTCCTTATCCATAAAAAAACATCACCCTTTTTAATAATCTCATGATCTCCTTCATCCATAAGATGAACCTTTAAAAATATTTTGTAATAATAGTTCCTCATACTCCCCCTCTTGGGTATTTAGTGAAATGAAGATCTGGAGTATATAACTAAGACTCAAGTGAGCTAGTGGTACTCGAAAATATACCACTCTTGTCTTCTAATATAGGATGCATAAAACCACTTCCAAAAGTGTATCTTCTATAATTCACTCTTTATTTATTCCAATATTTTTTTAGGTAACCTTTCTTCCAACAATGAAAACACATGAGACAACATTTTTCTAAGCTACTCTTGCTTCATCTTCTCCCTCTATTCCTTTTTCTATGACCATTTCATATTGTGGGGCGCCCTCTTCCTTACGTACTATAGGAATTTATAGAATATTAATGGATCTCCTTTTGATAAAGTGAATTGTTCAATATCAGTTCTATAATGTATGTAAAAACCAACTCATATTTTCTACTTGAGTTACTTACAACAGTCATCATCACATCCCAAGTCTCAAGGAATGATGAAAGTAATAATAGATCCCACTCTGAATCTCTAAATTTTACCTTTAATGACTCTAACTAACTTCTGGTGATGTTGAATTTGTTAATGTAATTTTTCATTGGTTTACCTTGTGACATCCTCATGTATAAAAATCTCTACAAAAGTAATGATTCATTCATTATTAACAGATTTTCATACATGTTAGTGAGAGTCTCCATAAGTTATGATGTGTTTTTTATTTCTATGGTATTATAAGCCACCTTTTGAGATATTGACATTCATATCAACCTCATTTATTTCTTATTTATCCTCTCCCATTCTTATTTATTCATCACTTTTGACTTGGTACCCATCAATGAAAGATCAAGGTCCTTCTTTAGTAGAAAATAATCCATCTACATTCTATATAACCCAAAATCCATATTGTCAAACTTCTCCACCTAGACCTTACCATCATTAAATTTCATTTATCTATAAGATAATGAAATCCCACTAAATTTTGTAACATGTAAAATAGAGTCACAACTGCTTATAAAAAATCACTTATAAGGAAAGGGGAATAATGATCCTACTATAATGATCTCTAAAACACCTTCACCGGGGTTTTTATATCTAAAAATATCTAATAAAAAATTTGATACCAATTTTTTGTTTTACAGTTATCTTTCACTAAATCCATGTAAATACATCCACTGTAACTTACTTAGGAAAAAATTTATTAGTGAATGATATTATGCTATAGTGACCAAAACCTGGAAGGAAATACACCCAAATACCCACACCATAACACACAACCTCTTGAATACAAACAAAAAATAATTTTAGAAGACAATGATCGAAAGAAAACAAGGAAAAAATAATGAAATTTATGTGGTTTGAATGTGAGTCCAACTCCATAGGGGGAATGTTGCTTTACATTATTCAAGGAATTAGAATATGATTACAATGATTGATACACTAATCACAAATGACCCTCCCTACTAAATATAGTAGAATCCAACTAATGAAACAAGTCTCTATATCTTTTGATCTCCCTTTGAAGTTCTTAAATTTAGCTCTTATATTCATGACTACCTTTATATTCAATAAAAGGATCCTACTACCTTAACTCCTCAAATAGATACATTGTGCACACTTCTAAAACTCTCACAAGTTTTCCCTTATGATCAAAGAAAATAAATATTATGTTTTTACCTTTGCTGAAAAACCACTAGGGTGATCCTTCAGAGGGACTATTAAGTTTTCACAGAGTTACTCTAACCCAGGTACTTTGTGCTCCACTCATGGGTTCTATTCAACTAATTCAATGGGTATCATCTAATCACATCTTCTGGATGCCATTCTCCAATCATATGCTCTGTAAAACTTCCCCTCTTTTGAGATTCATGGCTGCCACTCCATCTCCATTAGAGTTCCAGAAATTATTTTTTTTGAAATTTATCCTTCTGTTAGTCTAATTTTCATAGTTTGAAAATAGTTTTCTCACACTGATAGAACCTAACATTAAGAACCCAACACAATGTGGTGAAAATCACCACACTGTGGTGAGTGTCTTCTCATAGTTTTAGTGTTACATAAAAGTTTCCATGAAGAATGATGTATAATATTATTATATAAAATCTCCCATACTGATTATCATGATTATTTCGTCTCATTGAAATATAACAAGATGATGTATGGATGGAATATTGATTTCTGAATAATTTAAACAATTGGATCAATAAATAAGGTGGAAGCCAAACGGTTTGGATGTTTCATAACATATGAAATGTTATAACATTAATATGATCCTTTATTCAGTTAAGGAGGCCTATAAATGGAGTTTCTTAGACCTCATTCATGACATAGGGTTTTATCCTCTATTGGCTTAAACTCTCTCAAAATCTCTTCTCTCTATTTGCCTTTAAGAAAGTGGAACTAGTGCATCATTATGGAGAAAATTTCCCACTAAAGCATTTGAGGATTCTAGTGTCTAGTGGATACCATGAGAGATAAGAACCTATTAGTTTTTTTAGGGAACTCAATCAAACTCATTGTTAATGAAGATTAAAATATTATACAGTGAGTTATGGTTTTTTATGGTTTTTATTGTCTCATCCTATCGATTCTTCTCCTAATCGGTCTTGGTATGATTTTTTGTGTATTATTCCATTGATAATAGGTATAGAGATGTTCCATCAAACTAATTGAATATTTCCTATAAATTTTTGATAAATTATATTTCTAAAATAAAATAACAAAAAAATCTTCAAACAAACATGATGGGTTATGGAACCATGTGACAGACAACATATACCAACAAATATAAATATATTTCATATTTTTTATAGTCTCAAGTAAAAAATATCTATTGGTTATACCACTAGGAGACATAAAAATCCATATTTCATTTCTTGATCCTGAATATAATAAAATATGTATTTTTATTACGGATGGACATGAATCAGGTACCTATGAAATTTAGGGTAATAAAATCCTAACCTATTTATTTTTACAAAACCATAACCAATTTATTTTAAAAATTCACTACCCTAACTCTACCCTATTATATTTTTAACTACCATAACAATTTTAATTACTTGATTAAAATTTTAAATATTTAAATTTTATTTATAAAACTTAAATAAACATATCAAAAATATAAGTAAATATATTTTATAATTGTACTTTATTTAATAACATATAGTAACGAATTAAAAATTTAAAATTTACTTATAAAAATAATATAAACCAAAATGAAAATAAATAAATAATTTTAATAAATGTAATGTCTTTTAAATATTTATTATTGGTTAATTATTAACAAATTTCATAATCAGGTTCAGGTTTTTAGTACCCTAAGAGTACTAACCTAACCCTACCAGTTTATTAATCAGATTTTCTATTTGGTATAATAACTATAAGGAATCGGCCTTAAACTTTACATAATCATGAGTTTTTAGAAAAGAATGCACTTTCTTGTATTTTGAAGATATTTTTAGGTTTAGAGTTTTATAGAATTAGGTCATAAATCATACATATAAATCATATCTTAAAAGTGGACACTTTTGGTTAGTATCCACTTTTCTCATAGTATAAAACTTTTATGATTTAACAAATTTTCTTCTCATAAAAAATCATAACTTTTAACTTAACTTATTTATTTTTAATCATCCTTAAACCCTATGGAAAAAAAATTTAAAACATGGGATGAGAAAAAAATATCAATAAGGGACATAAAAATTAATAAAGAAATAAACTCGTTAGTCCCTAAATACTTAAAAATAATCCTTTTCAGAATAAACTTTGGGGTTCAGAATAAACATTTTCTTACCCAAGAAATCAAATTCTCTACCCAAATATTTTCATAAAATATTTTTAAAGGAAAAATAAAAAACATAAAGTTTTCTTTTCTATAGCATCCTGACCTGAGATCCACTTAACTCATGCCCCGAGCCGATGGGTCACATGGCATCAAGTGCACCTCACTGTATGCCAGAGGCTTCCAACTAGTAGTGATGGTGTAAAGTTTGAATAGTAGGGAGACTATAACCTCATATCAAAGGGGCATAGCAGATAAAAAATAGATACAATCAATAGTGGAAGAATATATAAATAGATAGAACTAATAAACTAATGTGGAATCATAAATAGATAACTAAACAAGTAAGAAGTGAAAGATAATAAACTAAACAACTTAAAATAATATCAAAATCATGTGTAGTAGTGTCTGATACATGATGGATGGCTTGTTGATAATAAAAAGGGGAATATGGGTCAGATAGGTACAATCATTCTATAAGAACTAAAAAAATAAAATAAAAGGAAAAAACAACTCCATAAACATATCAAGAATATCCCCAATACTCTACTACTAAACTCCAACTAAAAGTAATCATGTGAACATATTGAAGCAGGGCACTTTCACTTATAAATATATGCAGACAGATAATCTTCTTAGGTACCAAAGGCAGCCCGAGTAGGGTGTGAGATAAAAATCTCATTAGGCCACCAGCAATGGTGTCTACATGTAATCCAAGAATTCCTTGTAACTAAACAGTGTGTAAGTATAATATACTAAGTAAATCAATTCTAAAATAAATAACCAGGCTACTCAAGTTCCTAAGGGACACATGACGGCTCTACCTGCTTTGTCTCATTGTCAGAAGGAATGTATGAATAGTCACTATATATATATAGTAGTAATATATATAATATAATTATATATATTTCATTCACCTATATGTACCAAGTACGTGAGTATGTAAGTGGACATATACCAGGAATACTAGTGCTAGCTGGATCGGGTGTAACTCATATATCCATTACCAGTCTAATGAGCCTATAAGGCCATACAATAGGGTATATTACCTACATCACAATAGAATGAGAGACACCATGCAACAACACTTTGGATGGAGAGTGATTCATCATGGAAAAATTATAATCATGGAATGTGATGTGTAAAACCCAAAGCCCATATAGCATCACTGGTGCGAGACGTCGTGCTCAAGACCCGATGTAAGGAAGCGTGATATCGCTATGTTCAACGGTCCCTTACCATTTTATCACAGCCTACATAAAGGAATATTATAAGTATAATCATCATGGGGCATTACCTCCCATCCAATTCTTTTATATATCTCATATACATATAAGAGGCATAATCATTCATAATATAATACATAAGGCATAACCTCTTATGCATTTCATTAGCCAAGTTCAATTTCAATTAAATCATTGTCATTACCAATGATAATTCATATTAATTTAAACAAGAGTCATGTCCTTACCATCCCTTGGGGTCATTTTATTTAAAACCAATTGATTTAATTTAAGAATGGTAACCCATGTGATCAATTCCATTTTAACCATTAAATCCATTAAAACATTGAAACCAAGTCATAAGGATCTAAGTGTCAATTAGAATTTTTCATGGTTAATTAATTTAAAGGATTCCACTATCTTATTTAAATCAACCAATTCAATTTACCAAAACATGAAAAAATAATTTATAAATTTCAATGGGACAAAGGGTTATTTAGAAGATTGCATGATCATTAAGGAAATTTCCCACTTGGGAAATTCCAACTATAAGAGAGACAAACACCTAATATGTGCCTTGATCTACATTTAATACACATATATCAAGGGTAATTTCATTTAAAATATGTGTTAGAAAATATTTATAAGTTTTGTGCATTTGATCCAATTAACCAAAATTGTCATTTCCAATAGAACACCCATGGGGTGTCCATATATGGTATGTGAAACCTCTAAACCACCAAATGAGAATCAATTAACATGTATCTAGGTATAAGGGTCAATTAGAGAAGAATTAATCAATATAATTGGGATGCTCAGAAAAAGATGATGTGAGACACAACGACATAATTATAAAATGACAAAACTAGAAGAGAAAATGATGTGACCACCTAACTCAAGGTCATAGATGAATCCTCACTTAATATCGGCCTTAGATTCATATTAGTTTAGAAGAGATCTAGTAAATAGTCCAATTCCCTAAAAATAGAGAAAATGAGCCTACACCTAAATAGTGTAATGGATTATAATATTAACTTTGATAGGAGTTTAGATACTATGGGAGCTTACCGAGAATGATCTAATACTTCTGACATATTAAATAACGGACACCAAATGGAGAAGCTACATCAATGCCTGAATTTAGGTATTTTTAGCTCAAAAGAGTGGAATAACGGATTTTGGACACTAGAGAAAGAAATGGAAAAGACAAATAATCTTATAACTTAGAAGAGGTAAAATGGTAAATTTACCCCAAAATATCAAAGCGCATAGTTTAGGTACACAGTTGTCTATAGAAAAGGTTCACCCTGCATGGTTAGGCACACAGTTTGACTAACCATGTGCAAACCATGTATAATGGCTCTATCACATATCTGAAACCATATGCATGGTTGTGTTCCCTGGATCGGATGGTTTTAAACAAATCGTACGACCCAGTATGTTTACCCCTTTCAAAGCTTCGAGCTCCGAATGAGCCCCAGACGCACTCGTGACCTCTGTGACTTGATTAGACATGTTTATTAGGGTTTTTTAAGGTGTTAAAATTGAAAAACTAACAATTTGTACCTTCATTGAAAATATTGTTCTTTACAACCTACCCTCCTTAAAGCAACTCGCCCCTGAGTTGGCCTTCTAAGGGTAAAGAGGTATCATCGGCTAAGAGTTTCGACCACTGAGAACATATATCAGCTTCCCACTCCCATGTATCATCATGTACTTGGTCATGCTACCATAGCACCCGTACAAACGGAACTGACATGCCATGGAATATCTTCATGCAATAATACACTATATGTACTGGATAATCCTTGAAGGAAGCATCTACATACAATTTGACCTCATCAAGATGAAATACATGTGACGAGCCTAGATGATATCGGCGAAGCTAATATACATGAAAGACATCTTTCGTAAAATGGTATCTCTAAGGAAGTTCCAACTGATAAGCCACTATCCTGATCCATTTCACAACCTTGAAGGGTTCAAAAAAATCTTAGTGAGAGCTTACCTTACTTCTGAATACGTCTATTCCCTAGCCTGGGTGATACTTTCAAGAAAACTTGGTATTTGACCTGGAACTCAAGAGTTCATCGGTGTCTGTTGGCACATGACTGCTGTCTAGACTGAGCTATCAACATGTTATTTCTGATCAGCTAGACCTACTCTGTAGTTTTCTGAATGAGACATGGTCTAAGCATAGCTGCTTCCCCTAACTCTAGCCAGCATAGTGGTGAGCGGAAAGGCCTGACATATAAGGATTTATAGGGAGCCATCTCGGTAGTATTCTGAAATCTTTTATTATAAGAAAACTCCACAAGATGAATGTGATTCTCCAAAGAACCTCCAAATTCAATAAAACAGTTACAGAGCATGTCCTATAACACCTAAATACCACGCTCTGTCTATCCATCGGTCTATGGGTGATAGGTCTTGCTCAAAAGTACCTACATAAACAAGGCCTTCAACAATCCCTGAAATAACTATGACATGAAATGAGCATCTCTATCATAAATGATAGAATCAGGAGCTCCATGAAGATGTAAAACCTCTCTAACATACAACCTTCCTAACTTTTCTACCATGAAGATCTCACACACATGTTAGAAGTGTTAAACCTTCATCAAATGATCAATGATAACCCATGCCATATAATTTCCAGAAGGTGATCTAGGTAAATCAATCATGAAATCCATTTAAACATAATCCCATTTCCACTCAGGAATGGACAATAGCTGTAAAATCCATGTCGGTCGCTGATGTTATGCCTTCACCTACTGATAGTTGGAACACCCAGTGATGGATCCATAAATCTCACATTTCATACCAGGCCACCAATACAAGAACTGAATATCCTAATACATTTTGGTGGCACTAGGGTGAACCACCCATGATAACGCATGTAATTCTATCATTATCTCCTCTATGATGTTTACTGGGACCCATACACACCCATGAAATGATAAGGTATACTCCCCATCCACAGTCCAACCTGAATATGTATCCACATCTGAAACATTTTCCCTTGGGGCAAGGCCTTCAGGATCAGATAATTGTCTCATTCTCGCCTATTCCACAAGAGTATAATTCACTATTAAGGTTAAGAGGATAGTCTAAACATGGTAATCATAAACCTCAATGTTCATATATAAGAATAAGGCTATAATCTTACATTCGCCACTGGATTCCTGAACTGCCTGGGTTTGAGTCTTTTGACTCAAAGCATCAACTACTGAATTTTCCTTCCCATACATGTAGGCAAGCTCGAAATTGAACGACTGTGGGTGCTCCACCCACTCATGTTGTCTGAGATTCGAATCCCACTATGTGAAGATATATTTGAGGATTTTTTGATTATTGAATACCAAAAAAAATCTCTCCAAGTAAATAGTGTCTCCAATAGCATAAGACATGAATAAAAATAGTGAGCTCAAGGTTATGCATCAGGTAATTATTCTTGTGAGGCCTCAAATGATAAGACTCATACGTGATGACTCACTCATCCTACATCAGAATAGCTCCAAGACTAATACATAATTCATTGTAGTATATAGTATATCTCCTTCCTTGATCTGGAGAATCAGTATCGATCCTAAAGTCAAACGACCCTTCAAGTCCTGAAAGGATGCTTCACAAGCTTCTGACCATATGAATTTCACACCCATATTTTTCAATCCCGTAAGCGGTGCTGCAAGGCATGAGAAATACTATATGAAGTATATATAATATCCTAATATCCCCAAAAAACTCCTAATGTAAAATACATCCTTGGGATTCTCCCAAAGAACTACATCTCTCACTTTTTATGGATCTACTGAAACTTCTGATTCCAAGATGATGTGACCCAGTAAGTGGAATAAATCGATCCAAAAGTGGCATTTACTGATCTTAGCATAGAGATGATTCTCTATCATTGTATTTATCATGATATCAAGATGTTTGGAATGGTAATATCTGGATCATGAATACACAAAGATATCATTAACAAAGATAACCACAAATGAATCCATATACAGGTGAAAGGCCTGATTCATTAGATCCATGAAAATAGAAGGTGAGTTCATGAGTCCAAACGGCATAACCAGGTACTCATAGAGACCATACCTGCTCCTAAAAGATGTGTGAGGTATGTCTGAAGTCCTGACATGCACCTGATGATATCCTGACCTCGGATCTATCTTTGAAAACACTTTTTCTCCTTATAATTGATAAAAGATGTCATATATTCTAAGAATTGGATATCAATTATTTATCATTATCTGATTCAATCGATGGTAATCCACACAGATTCTAAGGGTACCATCTACCTTCTTGGAGAAAAGGACTGGTGAACCCCAAGGAGAAGTGTTGGGGCATATAAAACCTTTATCCTCTAAATCCTCCAACAACTTTTTGATATCTAGAAGTTCCTTAGGTGTCATCCTATAAGGAGTAATGGTCACTGATGTTTCTTCTAGTGTAAGATCAATAGTAAACTCTAGCTATCAAACTACAGGAATACTAAAGAAGTCTTTTGGAAAGACATCTCTATAACGCTCCACTACAGGAGGAAAAACAGTAGGTCATAACCCCTAGTCATCAAAGAAAAGACTGGTGATCTGACTTGTCACACTACCTAGCCTCATCTATTCGGGTCCTACTCGTGTCTCATTGACATACCACTCACTATTATGCACATGAATAATTCCCTCTAGTGATGTAAACATCACACTTTAATGATATAAATCAAGATGGGATTAATAGAAAACTAAACAGCCTATCCTGATGATTACATCAAATCCCTTCATGTCGATGATATATAGATTTCACATGAAAAGGTAACTACCTATCTCAAAGGTACAGTCCCTATAATGGTGAACGCACTCTGAACAGATATCTAATTGTGTGTCTAGAATCAAAACACCATGAAAGTTCTCAATCTTGAGACACAAATTTCCCATAATAGTCTCATATATAAAAGAGTGAGACAAACCTATGTCAATTAAAGAAGACACTAAATTTGAGGATACTAGAATAATACCTCGTACAGTAGAAGGTTTGATGCTCTGCTCCTCTAGCATAGGTTGGACTGTATGTAACTGGCATGTATCGCGACTTTATGTATATGTCTAACTTCCCTAAGCAATCCCACTCTGCTGGTGCTGAGAATCATATGTCTACCTACCTCTACCTCGACCACCACCTCAGCCTAATCAGCTAGTGGTATTCCAGCTACCTACCTAATTTGATCCTAATGGTCTATATCCTTATTGAGGATGTAACATTACTTTAACATTTTATCAGGTATTCCCTTAACATCATTGTGGTTTTTCCTCCTTTGTGATTAGGAGGATATAAATAATGGTGAAGCCATAGATTTTTTGGACTTTCAACTTTAACCAGCATTTTATATAGGATGCAAGAATATTTCACACAGTGTAATTGGGTTACACATTGTGTAACTGTTACTGGGTATAAGCTATGAAAGGGGATTCATGCTGTGAAATATTACACATTCTGAATGGTGGTTTCACATCGTGAATATTTTAAATAACAGATTTTTAATATGAGGCGATGAATTTTTAGGAATATTTGTACACCGTGGATTTCACAGTGTGTAACTATACTACACATCATGAAATGTCCTACGTCTAGATTTTAAATTGGGTGAGCAGTTGTTTTGTCATGGGTCTTTCTTCAGACATCTTGACTCTCGAACCAAGGCTCTTCCTGGGAGATTTTTGGAGACATGCTCCTCCTAGATTGATTCGTTCGGCATTAGATCTCTATTGTGGATATGTTGCATCTATCTAGGTAAGTGACATTTCTTCTTCTTCATAACTTTTGATCACGATATCACTATTGGGTGGTATCTTTGGATCTGTTGGTTTAAGATGGTGTTGTCTTATTGGTTTCTCCAAGATCTATTGTAAGTTCTTCTTCCAAAGTACTTTATCTTCATTGGACATGGTGCGTCAGGCATTTGTATAACACCTCAAGATTTCATAGTACGTTATCTCATTAAAGTAATTCAATAGCTTGTGCTACATGCAACACCGAGTTCAAACGTACCAGAACTTACCAAACTAGCTATTCGAAAAGTGGTTATGAATAGTATTAACTTCATTTTGAATCTTATATACTCTATATAATTTTAATACCCATATTATGTGTTTCTTAGATATAATATAAGAACAAATTCAATTTTTCAAATAAAGGAAGTATTTTTCAAAAATTCAATTTTACCATCTACTAATGGTGAATTTTATTTAAATGAAATATCTGACACTTTATATTAAATTTGACAAAATAAACTTCTTATTTAGAATTGGGACATAAAAATTTATTTTGGACAAATTTTTTGTACTTTTCTGATAACTTTCATATTTTTATGAATAGTGAAAAATACTATGTTTTAATTGAAAACAACTTTTTTAATTGAAATAATTTATAGTGTTAAATTATGAATTTGAATTTTTTTAAAGAATAATTAGATTATATTTTTATCATTTAATAAAATTTAGGTCATTATAAGTAATTTCACATTTACATTTTACATAAACACATGTCAATCTTTTGATAATTTTTACTTTTTTTAAAACCCGCTTTTTGGTTTTGACAATGGGAATTAATTTTAAATTAATAAATGAAAATTCTATGTTTTGAATTTGGTAAAATGGAATTAATTTTTTAATTCATAATATATAAATTATCTTAGGGTAAATTTTTGGTATTTTTCTGAAAACTTTCAATTTTTGATGAATAGTGAAAAACACTGCGTTATTATTTAAAACTGACTTTTTATTTAAATAATTATTTTTTTATTTACATTTATTTTAATTCAAAATATATATATATAATACCTATATAAGTTCAATTTAATTCATTGGAGTCATTTTATAATAAAATTATATGTATAATATTTTATTGAACTTTTTAACGTTTTTTTTACCCACCTTCTAGGAGGATTTTCAAATTTGCATAAAACATAATTTTACCACTTGTATGAGTAGAATTTAAAATATTAGAGATACATGGTTTACATAATTAAGTAAAATTTGGTTCAATAAGATGAAAATAATTTTGGGTGAATAGTAAATTTTGACTTTTATTTACAGCGGTTAAAAGTAAATAGGGTAATTAAGGGTAAAAATGATATTATAATTACCCTAACACATGTCCTAATTCTATTGGATAAGTGTAATTCGACCAAAAACAACCTTAGGAATAAAATATGATCTTTCTTAGTTCACTTGGATTAGATTAGGACATTTATTATTATTTTATTTAAAGAATAGTTAAAAGTGTTAAATTCAATGTTTAATAACTAAACCATTTTTTATATTGGGTTACACACAATATAAATTTGACTATAAATATTAATTAGAAATATAAAAATATTTCCTACATAATGGTATTTTATTTATAATTTTTAGATATTAAATAATTTAATTTATTTATGACACAATGGTGATGTAGTAATTACATTATTAATGAAATATTAAAATAATTGATATTATAAATATCCAAATAAATGTGAATTGACACTTCTGATGAATTACACTAATTTTATAGGTTAATATGACATGTTAGAGTTTATTATGTAAATTTTTTTGGAAGCGATAAGGTTGTTATGACTTTCACAAAAACAAAATACCAAATAGTGTCAAAATTGACATAAATTAGTTTTTAAAACAAATACTATATTATTGGTTGATATAATATTCCTAAAATATAAGGTTCGTCCAAAGGACTTGAATAATGTTATATATGTTATTAATGAACCACTTGAGGTTCTCTTGGAAGTTTAGAGTAATTTTATTAACCATATAGTGTAAGAATACAAGAAGACATGGTAAAAGTTAAACTATTTAACTAAGAGTTAAATCTAAAAGATAAAGTTAAAATGGTAACCTAAACATGACTAAAACCTATTGGTTGAGATTATTTCGACCCATAACCACCTAAGTCTCTAAATAAATTCATTTGGAGCCATTATAAACCGAATATGATTGTATAATAAATTAATATTTTAATCTTTTCCTAAAGTGACCCTCACCCCTCTTATAAAAGGGCACTTCCCCTTCTCTTAATTTCACACCTCCAAATCCATTTGTATCGGCCAAACCCTTCCAAATATCCTATCAAATATCCTAACTTCAACCTAGAGGCCTTACTTTGATCATAAATCCAACCTAAGGATCCCTTTTGATAAACTCAAAAGGAAACATCTGAAGAAAAGGTAATAATTTCACCACCCTCTTTCAAGTTCTTTTCTTCTTCCACTTCTTCTTTATTTGTTGTTTCCATACCAAAATAATAACTAAATTACCTCCCACATACTATGATGTTATTATAAATATTTTACAACCATATTTGTTATTCTATCCATCCTAAAAATGACAAATTCACCATAAGTTTGTATGTACGGCTTACCATCTCTACGTCGTGGTGTAGTTTGTTATTCAAACACTTCATTATTTGGATTGGTATAATAATGAGTATAATTGATGTAAATAATAATTATAACATTTTAATTATTCTGTATATATGATATACTATCCAATTATATAATATTTCACCATCAAAAGAATGATATTGGCGCTCGTGCGTACGTATGGTTTACCGTCTCCACGACGCGATGAGATGTCATTCCCCATCGTAAACATTCAAGAATAATTGTCATTTGATGATTAAAAATAATGTTTAAAGACTTGATATCATTCTGGATATGAATAAGATACATCCTATCCATAAAAAACATGAATTGTGTAACAAATCATATAAAGGAAAACGAATCAGTTAACACCTGAAATGATGATACTACTGAAATATCATTAACAAAGCAATATTATAAGATCATATAAAATATCATATTAATTTATACGGTTATTTTATAATTTAACAACAATGATTTCACCATTATACAGGAGATTAACCTACCCTCATCCAAGGAAAAGTACAAGGTAAGGGTTAATTTTACAATCTCTTTATTATCTGAGGTTGTTTTTACGTAATTATCTACTGGGAAAAATTTATTATCTATATAAATGTTTCATAAAAGAGTTTTCAAAGGGATTATTTTTAAGGGACTCTTTTACTAAAACTTCATTTTAAATGTTTTAAAGATTTATTTTTCTAAACCTTTCTCATTAATTTCCATGTTTTCAAAATGATTTTAAGGATTTATTTATATGGACATGAATGTTTTAAAATGTTAATTCCTTTCAAAAGTTTCAAAGTGTTATAAGATACTTTGATTCAAAAATATATTTTAAATGAATTCCTTTATAAATTGTGTGACTTTTAAAATGATTTCATGAAAAATGGATATTTCTCTCAAAGAGTTTTACTGATCACTTTTAACTATGTCAACATCCTTTACTAGATATTATTCTTGATCAAGGTTGATTTATTATAATACAATATTCCATATTGTATTGAATGAGTTATGATATGTTTTACTGTGGATGTGATATTTTTATACCATTCATGGTTTATGGTTAATGTATTAACACTTCGTATGCTAGTTGTAATAGAAATATTTATGTTATGTTTAAACCTTTTCATATGAGGAATGCATTGGACTTAGTAAATGATGGGTGGAGACCACTATAGCTCCTCGATGCATCGGTAGGTCTCATGAGACGAACTAGTTTCTTGGCACAAGGCTTTGACAAATTCTTATTTGTAGTCTTGGCAGAAGGCCTTGACTATGTGGTTATGAAGTCTGGCATTATGCATTCCATCATTACGAAATTGGCTATTGATATTGCATGTGATTATTCGACTAGTAGAATATCCATGTGAATAAGTAAATGGAATTATTTGATCTATCATTGCCATATTATGGTAAAGTTTATTTTTAAAAGGATTATGTTTTAGTTTTATACATTGCCTTAAATTTTTATGTTTACTTATGAAAGTTTTCTCTATATTGTTATCTTTACTGAGCATCTGAGCTCACCCCTTTCTATGTTTTATTTTTCCTAGGATGTGAAGAAGTATATTATGACTGACCTGCAGGGATAGTCTAAGGGATATGAATGTGGTCAATGGATAAAATGTTTTTGTTGTTTTTTATTTTGTAATGTAATGTAAAAGTTATGTATATATCTAGTAATTTGAAGGCTACTAAACTGATCTATATTTCAAGACTTGATCCCTTGTGATCATGCCAATGTTATGTAATAATGCACCGACTCTGGGATTCTGGGGTCGGGGCATTACAGTTAGTATCAGATGAAGTTTATACAAACTTTAGAAACTAGATTTAGATAAAATCTGATTAGATCACATTACCCTAAGATAGACTTTGAGGATTAGTATAGAAGAACTTCCTAGAATTTTGGTAATATAGAAATTTTGTGTATTTTCCAAGCAATATATCCTTGTCTGGATACGAGCAGGTAGAGGCCACTCTGGCACAGATATACCTAGGAGTGAAAACTCCGACAAAAAGTTTAGAGCTTCACCCGGGGTATCCTGGTACATGACAACGGACCTTGTTGCACTCTTGGTTGCAACAATCCTGAGGGATATGTTTAGGATAATTCATATTTCCATTACAAGCTATTATAAAGGATTTAGGAGTAAATAATTCCTCAAAAAACATTTTATGATTATAGATTATATTCATAATCTTTTTAATTTATGTTAGGTATTTTACAAGTTTGGAATTATTCATTGGGATTCATAAACTAACCTAGTGTATTCCATTGTTTAGAAATGGATCCTAGTAGAAGGAATGATAATTCCAAGAATACGCATGATCATAAGATTAAGAAGGATCATATCTCTAATGGTATTAAGCCAACATTTAAAAGGGAAATAGTCTCCCATGTATTCTCATCATATGATGAAATAGTATCATGTGTTAATAAGATAAGTAAAGAACTCTATGAGTCCTATGGCTTTGAAGGGAAGAAAGAGAAGAAAATGATAGAAGAGAGAAAGATGGATAAAGGGAAGAGGGGAAAGAAGGATTTTCCCATGTGTGATAATTGTGGAAAGAATCACCTTGGTAAATGCTTGAAGGGAATGGGAGTTTGTTTTAAGTGTGGAGAAAAAGGACACCAAGTACGTAATTGCAAGGGTAAGAAAAAGGTTTCAAATGTACAATGCTTCATCTGCAAGGAGTTGGGACACTACGCAAATCAATGTCCAAATCATCAGAGTATACCCCAAATGATGCTATTGGATAATATTCAAATTATGATACTACCGAAGATGAAGAGGAATGATTAGATTTCTTATGTTGTTATTAAAGTATTGTGTCATTTGAGTATTGTATTAATGATGTACATGTTATAAGAATTATAGAGTATATAAGGATTGTATTTCAGTACTATTTCATTAAGGACTTAAGATTGTGTGGAACCAAGAAAAGTGACTCAATAGCAGGTTAAATTTTTTGGAAAATATATGGTTGAGAGAAAAATAAACCATAATATAATTTTGATACTAAGGTAGTGATTTTGGAATAATATATGATTGATTTGGATAAATTATATTGGATATTCTTGATTACCTTGAAACTGATTAATGATTTGCATATTCCATCATTGTTGGAGTTTACAACATTTTTGGGTAGAAGGAGTATATCCAGTATTCTATCAGGAATAAAGAAGCATGAATGTAATCAATAAGGTTTTATGGTAATTTGGGGTGTTATAGTGTTTTAAAAGAATACATGATGAAGGTATTCACATGTTATTACGTGACAAAAAGAATCTTCATTGTGTTTACCTTTCTTATAAATTTTGGAATGTGATTTTGGACATAAGTATTTTGGATAAGTCTAAAGGTTGGAATCGATTAAGTTTGACATTCGATACTATTATTAAGGTTAAATCATTTCTTGATATTATTTTTGTATTTTCATAAAAAAAACAACCTGGAGGTCGGGCGACAACCCGTCGCATCTAGCAAGGCCGCGAGACTTGAACCCACAACTGAAGAGCGACAAGGGTGCATCACCTACCACTGGCCTACGTGATGTCCTGGTTTGTATAATGTAGTATTTTTTAAATGGTCTGACAGATAAATTATAAATTCATTTTTTTGGAACCCTATGCGATTAGGATAAATAGAATATTTTTTAATTCTATTATCTTTTTGAGTGAAAGATGAGTTTGTGGTAGGAATTAGTTGAAGGATGAAACTTTACTTGTCAAGTGTATATATATATATATATTCCTCTTATTCTATTAATAAATTAATTCTTAAACTTTAGTAAAGGGATCTTAAAACCAAAAATGTGGTACCCTAATACCATATGTTTTGTTGAACCGATGATATTTTACATCATCTTAGATTGATGACTTTGAGGCCCTCAATTTTACACTTGTTTTTTATTGATGACCTCAATCACTCCCTATAAATATTTATGTTTTTTCTCTAATTATGTGTCTCTAATTGCCACCAATGTTCTCTTAATCAATATCATAATTTGGTGGTGACTTTTTTATTTCCATTTCCCTCTAATTAAGACTAAATTTTATTAAAACAATGCCCGATGTGGGTTTTCCACAAAGGTATTTTTCTATTTTTAACCATTTATTTTTTGAAGAACAATTTCAAATTGCGAGGACGTAATTTATTGAAGTAGGAGATAATGTAACACCCCAAGATTTTATAGTACGTTATCTCATTAAAGTAATTCAATAGCTTGCCCTACATGCAACACTGAGTTCAAATGCACCACAACTTACCAAACTAGTCTTTCAAAAAGCGGTTATGAATAGTATTAACTGAATTTTTAATCTTATATACTATATAATTTTAACACCCATATTATGTGTTTCTTATACATAATATAATAACAAATTAAATTTTTCAGATAAAGGAAGTATTTTTCAAAAATGCAATTTTACCGCCTACAAATGGTGAATTTTTTTAAAATGAAATATCTAACACTTTTATATTAAATTTGAAAAAATACAATTCTTATTTAGAAGTGGGACATAAAAATTTAGTTTGGAAATTTTTTTTGTACTTTTCTGATAACTTTCATAATTTGATGAATAGTGAAAAAATACTATGTTTTAATTGAAAACAACTTTTTTAATCGAAATAATTTAGAGTGTTAAATTATTAATTTTAATGGTTTTGAAGTATAATTAGATTATATTTTTATCATTTAATAAAATTTAGGTCATTATAAGTAATTTCACATTTAAATTTGACATAAACACATGTCAATCTTTTGATAGTTTTTACTTTTTTTAAAACCTGCTTTTTGGTTTTGACAATGGGAATTAATTTTAAATTAATAAATGTAACTTCTATGTTTTTAATTTGATAAAATGGTCTTAGTTTTTGAATTTTTAATATCAAAATTATCTTAGGGTAAATTTTTGGTATTTTTCTAAAAACTTTCAATTTTTGATGAATAGTGAAAAAACACTATGTTATTATTTAAAACCGAATTTTTATTTAAATAATTATTTATTTTATTTAAATTTATTTTAAGTAAAAATAGATATATAATACCTATATAAGTTCAATGTAATTCATTGGAGTCATTTTATAATAAAATTAGATGTATAAAATTTTATTGAACTTTTTAACGTTTTTTTTTACCCACCTTCTAGGAGCATTTGCAAATTTGTATAAAACTTAATTTTACCACTTCTGTGAGTTTAATTTCAAAAATTCAAGAGACATGGTTGACATTAGTAAGTAAAATTTGGTTCAATAAGATGAAAATAATTTTTGGTGAATAGTAACTTTTGACTTATTTGTTGTGGTTAAAAGTAAATAGGGTAATTAAGGGTAAATATGATATTATAATTACCCTAACACATGTCCTAATTATATTGGATGATTTTAATTCGACCAAAAACAACCCTAGGAATAAAATATGATCCTATTTGGTCCATTTGGATTAGATTAGGACATTTATTATTATTTTATTTAAATAAGAGTTAAAAATGTTAAATTCAATGTTTAATAACTAAACCATTTTTTATATTAAGTTACACACAATATAAATTCGACTATATATATTAATTATAAATATAAAAAAATTTCATACATAATGGTATTTTATTTATAATTTTTAGACATTAAATAATTTAATTTATTTATGACGCAATGATGATACAGTAATTACTTTATTAATGAAATATTAAAATAATTGATATTATAAATATAAAAATAATGTAAATTGAGACTTATGATGAATTCCAATAATTTTCTAGGTTAATATGACATGTTATGGTTGATTAGATAAAAAAAATCAAAGTGATAAGGTTGTTATGACTTTCACAAAAACAAAATACCACATAACTTAGTTTTTAAAACAAATACTATATTATTGGTTGATATAATATTACTAAAAATCTAAGGTTCAGCCAAATTTCTTAAATAATATTATGTATTTCATTAATTAACCACTTGAGGTTCTCTTGGAAGTTTTGAGTAATTTTATTAACCATACAGTGTAAGAATACAAGAAGACACGGTAAAAGTTAAACTATTTAACTAAGAGTTAAATATAAAAGATAAGGTTAAAATGGTAACCTAAACTTGTTTAAAACATATTGGTTGAGATTATTTTGACCCATAACCACCTAAGTCTCTAAATAAATTCATTTGGAGCCTTTATAAACAAAATATGATTGTATAATAAATTAATATTTTAATCTTTTCCTAAAGTGACCATCACCCCTCTTATAAAAGGGAACTTCCACTTCTCTTAATTTCACACCTCCAAATCCATTTCGATCGGCCAACCCATGCCCAAATATCTTCTCAAATATCCTCCCTTAAACCTATAGGCCTTACATTTATCATAAATACAACCTAAAAATCCCTTTTGATCAACTCAAAAGGAAACACCCGAAGAAGTGGTAATAATATCACCACCCACTTTCAAGTTATTTTCTTCTTCCACTTCATCTTTATTTGTTTTTTCCATACCAAAATAATAACTCCAGTACCTCCTACATACTGTGATGTTATTATAAATATGGTAAAACCATATTCGTTATTCTATCCATCCTATAAATGACAAAGTCACCATACGTGTGTACGTACGACTTACCGTCTCCACGTTGTGATGTAGTTTGTTATTCAAACACGTAATTATTTGGATGGGTATAATAATTAGTATAAATGATGTAAATAATAAATATAACATGTTAATGATTCTTTATATGTGATATACCATCCAATTATATATTATTTCACCATCAAAAGATTGATATTGTCGTTCATGCGTACGAATGGCTTACCGTCTCCACAACGCGATGAGATGTCATTCCCCATCGTAACCATTCAAGACTAATTTTCATTTTATGATTAAAAATAATGTTTAAAGACTTTATATCATTATGGATATGAATAAGATACATCCTATCCATAACAAACATTAATTACATAACAAAGTATATAAAGTAAAATGAATCAGTTAACACTCAAAATGATGATACTACTGAAATATCATTAACAAATCAATATTAGAAGATCATATACGATATCATATTAATGTATAAGGTTATTTTATAATTTAATAACAATTATTTCACAATTATATAGGATTTTAACCTACCCTTAGCCAAGGAAAATTACAAGGTAAGGGTTAATTTTACAATCTCTTTATTATCCGAGGTTGTTTTTACATAAGTATCTACTGGGACATATTTATTATCCATATCCATGTTTCATAAAAGAGTTTTAAAAGGGATTATTTTTAAGGGACTATTTTAATAAAAAAACATTTTAAATGTTTTAAATATTTATTCTTCTAAACCTTTCTCATTAATTTCCATGTTTTCGAAATGATTTTAAGAATTTATTTATATGGACATGAATGTTTTAAAATGTTAATTCCCTTCAAAAGTTTCAAAGTGGTATGGGAAACTTTGATTAAAAAATATATTTTAAAAGAATTCATTTATAAATTGTGTGTTTTTTAAAATGATTTCATGAAAAATGGATATTTCTCTCAAAGAGTTTTACTGATTATTTTCAACTATGTCAACATCCTTTATTGGATATTATTCTTGATTGAGGTTGATTTATTATAATACAATATTCCATATTGTATTGAATGAGTTATGATATGTTTTACTGTGGATGTGATATTTTTATACAATTCATGGTTTATGGTTAATGTATTAACATTTTGTATGCTAGTTTTAATACGAATTTTTATGTTATGTTTAAACCTTTTCATATAAGGAATGCATTGGACTTAGTAAGTGATGGGTGGAGCCTGCTATAGCTCCTCGATGCATCGGTAGGTATCATGAGAAAAACTAGTATCTTGGCACAAGGCCTTGATAAAATCTTATTTGTAGTCTTGGCACAAGGCCTTGACTATGTGGTTATGAAGTCTGGCATTATGCATTCCATCATTATGAAATTGGCTATTGATATTGCATGTAATTATTCGACTAGTAGAATATCCATGTGAATAAGTAAATGATATTATTTGATCTATCATTGTCATATTATGCTGAAGTTTATGTTTAAGATGCTTATGTTTTAATCTTATACATTTCCTTAAATGTTTATTTTATTTATGAAAGTTTTCGCTATATTATTATCCTTACTGAGCATGTGAGCTCACCACTTTCTATGTTTTATTTTTTCCAAGATGCGAAGAAGTATATTATGAATGACTTGCAGAGATAGTATAAGGGATATAAATGTGGTCAATGGAGAAAATTTTGTGGTTGTTTTTCATTTTTTAATGTAATATAAAATTTATGTATCTATCTAGTACTTCCAAGGCAAATAAATTGATCAGTCTTTCAGGACTTGATCGCTTGTGATCATGCCAATGTTATGTAATAATTCACCGACTCTAGGCTTTTGGGGTTGGGGTGTTACAATATTTCTTTAAGGTATGTAGGTTTCCTATCTTCTTTCGACCCCCTGTATTCTAAATTGAATCAATATTTTTGTAGATTTGATTCTAGTCCCTTCATTGAAGTTGTTGGATTTCATTGATTTTGGTTTCTGTTATAGGCATGTGCGGCCCAAGTTTTGAGGTAAGTGGTTCTGTCTCTGGCATATGATAATGGATCCTATTGTTTTCTTTACAAACTAGTTTGTATTAGAATTGGAATTATTGTTTCATGTGTGTTGAAAATGGTTTTTAGTGAAAAATAGTTTTTCCATGGTTATTGATAAATAGAGAGAAAATGTATATTTTCATAGCATGGAAATGGAATTTGTGAAATGGTTTTGAAGTGGTTTTCAAAGAATTTAAATGAATTGTGAAAAATATCACATGGGTTAACTTGGGTAATTTGGTGGAAGGTTTAACTTGGGGGCATTATCCATTGTTTTGAGATTATCAAGAAGTTTTATCTTGGGGATTTTCTCTATTTCCTAGGCCTGTTTTTCTAAGGGGGAAATATTGACATTTTTTGGGGGTTTACTCATAAGGTATTTCTCTTCTTCGTAGACCTGTTGTTCTAGGAACTAGTTTTTTCACTTTATTACTATGATACGATTAGTTTTTAGCCTATACCTATATTATTCCTTAGTGTTATGATACCTATTATTCTATTTTTTATTACTTTACTTTTTGAGTTATTTTTTATATGCATGTTTATGCTTGTGGAAAATGATATGGAAAATGTGCTTTGAAATTGATATACCTGTTTTTTTTAGAACTATGGAAAAATGGAAATGTTTACCATGTTTTCTATAAAACTAATTTAATACTTATCATTCCATGTTTTTACTTAAAATGAGCATGTAGGAATTTTTATATAGAGGTTTGTTATGGAACACCTAGGTGGGATCCTACTGAGCCCATTAGCTCACACCCTATACACCTCTTCAATGGTGTGTAGACCTTTGTTTGTCTTACAATGTAGTGAAAGTTAAGGTGCTGCAGTGAGGTGGTGAGGTTTATTTCATATGGTTGGGTAGCTGGTGGTGAGATGGTAGGAGTTTTCCATGCCATCGTTTAGAGTAGCTATTTGGCTAGGGTCCTTTACAGTTGGACTTGTCCTTTGAAGTTTTTAGATACTTTTATTATTTTCTAATTCAATTGCTTTCTTACATTTATGGCATATATATCTTGTTTGTTTTCTATTGTTCCTTTTTGTTTATTATATATAGGTCATGTGTTTGATCAGTTTGGGTGAAATCACCCCCTCTATTGTGTTTTTTGATGCACGAGTGCTGGTCGCCGGCTAATGGGAATCGAGAACGCCCTTCGAGTATGTAACGGAATAGTTTGGGTGCAAGGTATGATGGAAACATGGGTTATTTCATTATAATTTGGTATCAAAGGAGGTCTTTTCTCAAGATTCCATGTCTTGGGATTTCTATTATACTGAATATAGGATTTTCAGGACATGAGAGGTATGTTGCAATAAGTGTCTGGATAGATCTTGTCATAACGAGACTCAAGTTTCCATGGGATATTGGGATGTGTGTCTCAAGTGTTGGTTTTTTGTTTTAAAATCTCAATTTTTTCCTATGTTTTTTCTAGTTTGAGCTTATATTTGTTCTGTTGCCGGATGGTTATTATGTTTCGGTGTGCAGTAGTGTGCCTCTGAGATATCTTCCACGAATTCCTCAGGAAGGTGCACCTGATGCTCCTCAAGGGAACCCACCTATATATCATAATATTATTGAAAATATCATATAATAAGTATGTGTTGTTTATCAAGATATACCATGAGTTCAAAACATAGTGGTTCAAGTAGAACCAGGAGCTGGAGGAGAGAGATATTGATTGCAGGAGTTCTTGCACAAGAAGACACTATCCTTTAAAGTAATGAATGATCCTCAAGAGGTGGAGGACTGGTTGGATAGGATCAATCAAATATTTTACTTTCTAGAGAAACCTAAGAATATCAAGGTAAAGTGTGCAGTGTTCAGACTTGAGGGATCAGGCAAGCGTTGGTGGGATTCTATGGTCCAGGCAGATATGCACGTAGACTTGGATTGGAAGGGTTTCAAAACCCTATTCTTTTAGAAGTTTTTTCCAAATTAATTGTTTTTGTATAACTATCTAAAGTTCCTTTCTTTATAATAGGGAGAGTTTTTGGTGTCGGCATACACCAATTGTTTTTTTGAGATTGTCTGTTTTTCCTAGACGTGGTGAAGAATGACCAGATGAAGGCTCAGAAGTACTTGCAAGGTTTGTGACCGGATATCAAATAACAGGTGTTTATACTGAATATTTCTACATATGTGGAGACGGTAGACATATCTATGATGTCAGAAATGAATATGGTGGTAAAGGTTGTATTTTCCACCTCTTCTCTTCCATCAGGTGGCAACTTCATTGGCGCACATGGGAAGAAGAAGAAGTGGAAAGATCATCATAGGAGTAGTGGAGGTGGGTCTCAACAGCGATCCTCCTCTAAACCATCTATTACATCGGGTAATGTGCCTATGACTTGATATTAGTGTGTCAAGGGAGGACTCATGAAACATTCTTGTCCTATTCCCATGAAGACGTGAAATAGTTGTAGATTTGTTGGTCACTTATAGTGTTTCTGTCAAGCTATGAATACACCTCATTATGTTTAGGGTTTTTCAGCTCCAAAGACTATTGTGGTGTAGTAAAAAGCTTCAAAGACTATAAGGATTCAGCCATAGGCCTTAGGATTGAATCATTTTTACGTAGTAGATGAGTGTATAATGGAATTTGATGCAAGTCTGGAAATAGTGAGAGGTACTATCCTTATTTCATATTCAGTAGAAATTGATTTATTTGATATTGATTCCTCCCTCTCATTTATATCTTCACATTTTTTTGATGTTCTTAAACTTCCAACAGAACTTATGTTCTTTGAAATGGAGTTAGAAACACCTATTGGTAAGAGGAAAGAGTAGGGGTTCATGTGTCCTTCTTATTTTTTAACGATAGCTAATATAGAGTTGGTCTGTGATTTTCTTGTTCTTGGTATGGATCTGTTTGGAATCATCATCAGTATGGATTGGCTTGTTGCTCATCGATTCGAGGTTGATTGTTATCATCAGTGTGTCTCATTTCTTGCTGCAAATGGGAGATCTCATGTGTTTCAGGGAGAGTGGAATCAATGATCTGGTCGTGCAGGGCCTTCCCACCTAGAGATCATAAGTTCATTGTCTGTCATTGTGTTTGAGCCTGATGGAATCTATCCTATCATTGATCTTCTCTTTTTTGTTTGAGACTTTCTTGACATTTTCCCAGAATATTTTTTCAATCTTCCTCCATAGATAGAGGTAGATTTTACGATTGATCTAGTTCCAAGTACGCAGCCGATATCGATACCTTATTATCATATGGAACCAGTGGAGCTAAAAGAGCTCCAGATTCATTTGGAAGACATGTTGGAAAAAGGTTCTCTTCCCCCTAGTGTTTCATCTTGGGCATCACCTATACTCTTTTCTAAGAAATCAAATGGTTCACTTTGGTTATGTGTGTACTATTGAAATTTTAACCAGGTAATAGTTAAGAAAAAATATCATTTTCCTCATGTGGATGATCTGTTTGATTAGTTAAATGGGACATAGTGGTTTCTGAAGATCAATATTCAGTCAGGTTATCATCAACTCAGAGTTCGGGAATCTGATATACCAATGATAGCCTCTAGGAATAGGTATGGCCATTATGAATACCTTGTAATTCCTTTTGTTCTGACTAACTCTCCTATAATTTTTATGGATATGATGAATCGGATATTCCATAAATATCTTGACACTTTTGTGGTCGTGTTTGTGTATGATATTCTGGTTTATTCAAAATATGAGCATGAGCATAAGCACCATATGAGTTTGGTTCTAGAAATTTTGAGAAGTCGTTGTTTGTATGGAAAGATTTCAAAATTTAGTTTCTAAATTAAATAAGTGAAGTTCTTGGGTCACATAATTTCAAAGCATGGCTTATCAATTCATCCAAATAAGGTAAAGGATGTTTTTTCATAGAAGGAACCACAGAATGTCTTTGAGATATGAAGCTTCCTTGGTCTTGTTGGATACTACTGAAGGTTTCTCAAGGATTTCTCTAAGTTGGCATCACCTTTGACTACTCTTACCAGGAAAGCAGTGAAATTAAAATTGGATGTTAAGTGTTAGTCTTCTTTCAATGAACTAAAATGAATTTTTTCATCAGATCCTATTCTCATCTTACTCAAGCTAGGTAAGGGATATATGGTGTTTTTCGATGCTTCTGGTGCTGGTTTGGGATGTGTGCTTATGTAGGATGACCATGTGGTAGCTTAAGACTCTCATTAGCTTAGGACGCATGAAAATAATTACCCCACTCCTGATTTAGAGATTGTTTCAGTCATGCATGCACTTAAATGTTGGCATCACTATCTCTTTGGGTAGAAGTTTGTGGTCTTCTGTAATCATAAGAGTTTGATTTATATATTTTCTCATAAGAACTTAAATCTTAGACAGAGATGATGGGTATAATACCTTCAGATGTTTGACTTTGATATCACCTACACCCCAGGGAAGGTAAATGTCATTTTAGATGCTCTTAGCAGGAAAGTACCATCACAGGTTTTTTTGGAGTCGAATGAGGAGTGGAACCTGTTGGGGCTTTTCACTCAGTTGCATCTAAATGCTCATGAGGATGTTTTGGGTATGGTTTTGACCAGTGTTAAGTTATCATCATCTCTCTTGGAATCTATTTTTTGATTCAACAGCATGATGATGAATTTCAGAATACTCGAGAAAGCCTTTATAGTGGGGAGACTATTTTGGGTTGGTCTCTCTCTTCAGATAGTATGCTCTACTTCAGGAAAAGGGTTGTCGTCCCAGCATCTGTGAGGAATTTAGTCTTGTTATATTATCATAGATATTCATGGGTTGTTCATCTAGGCACTATGAGGATGTATTATGACATGAGGCAGTGATTTTGGTGGTTGGGTATGAAGCGTGACATCGTAGAGTTATTTTCTCGTTGTTACACCTACCAACGGATAAAGTCAAAGCACTTGAAACCTTCTAGTTTGCTTCATCCTATTTCAGTGTCGATATATAAATGGGATGAGGTATCCATGTATTTTGTTGTTGTATTTTCATAAACTCCCTAAGAGATGAATTCTCTATGGGTGGTTATTGATCGGTTAATGAAGTCTACTCATTTCATTCCGATTAGAGACACCACTAAAGTTGAAGATCTGGGTAATCTATATGTGAAGGAGATTATGAGGTTACATGAGATTCCTTCTTCTATAATTTTGTATAGGGATACTAGGTTCACCTTGAGGTTCTGGAGGATTCTTAAAGATTCCATGGGAACTCAAGTCAAGTTAATCACAACTTACCATCCATAGACAGACGGTCAGACAAAGCATCTGATTCAAATCATGGAGGATATGCTTTGCACCTATGTCTTGGATTTCAGAGGATCATGGGATATCCATATGGTACTGGTTGAGTTTGTTTATAACAAAATATATCATTCATTAATCATAATGGATCCCTTTTAGGTGTTGTATGGTCGCCCGTGTAGATCACCCATTTGTTGGGATGAGGTCGGTGAAGTATCTTTAGTTGGACCAAGTTTGGTTCAAGAAACGTCCATGACGATTCAGGATGTACATCGACACCTAGTTACAACCCATAGTCGAAATAAATCGTATACAGCGGTGGCATCAACCTTTATAGTTTTCCATATGTGACTGTGTTTTCTTGAAAGTTTATCTTCAGTTGGGTCACCATCGACTTGGAAAGCAAGGAAAGTTGGATCTGAGATATGTTGGACCATTTGAGGTCACTGAGTAGCTCAGATAAGTTGTTTATCAGTTAGAATTTCTGGTTCAGTTGATAGTTATTCATGATGTTTTCCATATATCTTAACTTAGAAAATATCACACTGACTCCACTCACATTCTGAGTTGGGAACAAATAGAGTTAGAGCCAGATGCTTCTATTCTGGAGAAACTAATTGATATCGTTGACTCTCAAGTGAAATTCTTGCATGGGAAGTTGATTCTGTTGGTCAGAGTTCTATGGAAACAAGGATCATGTTCTCATGAGACTTGGGAATGTGAATCATTGATGAGGGATTAGTAGCCTTATCTCTTTCTGGGGATTACATCTTCCACATGAATTCCTAGGGATGAAAATTATTTTCAGTGGGGATTTTGTGACATCATGTTACTATTTTATCAGGAACTCCCTTAACCTCATCATGGTTTTCCCCTCATTTTCGATTGAGAGGATACCTATAATGGTGAAGTTATAGATTTGTTGGACTTTAAACTTTAACCATCCTTTTATGCAGGATGAAGAAAGATTTTAGGCCGTGTAATTGAGTTACATAGCATGTAATTGTTGCTGGGTACAAGATGTGAAAGGGGATTCACGTTGTGAAATATTACACGTCGTGAATAGTGGTTTATGTCATGAATATTTTAAATAACATATTTTTAATCCAATTTGATGGATTTTTTGGTGTATTTTTTCACCATGGATTTCACGGCGTGTAACTATATTACACATCGTGAAATAGCCCGCGTCTATATTTTAAAGTGGGTGAGTGGCTATTTTTTCGTGGATCTTTCTCTGAACCTCATGGCTCTCAAACCAAGACTCTTACTAGGTGTTTTTTGGAGACACCGCTCCTCCTAGATTGATCTGTTTGGAGTTGGATCTCGGTTACGGCTGTGGTGCATCTCTCCAGGTAAGTGACCTTTTTGATTCTTTGTTTCTTTTGATTGTGGTATCACTATTGGGTGATGTCTTTGGATCTGTTGGTTTAAGATGGTTTTGTCTTCATGGTTTCTCTAAGATCTATTTTGTGATGTCGTTCCAAAGTCCTTTTTCTTCATTGGACGTGGTGCGGTAGGCGTTTTTCTTTGAGGTATATTGGTTTTCTCTCTTCCTCTGACCCCTTGTCTTCTAAATTAAATCAATCTTAATGTGGATTTGATTCTAGGGCCTTTGTTGACATTGTTGGGTTTCATTGATTTTGGATTCCATTACAAGTGTGTGCAACCTGAGTTTTGAGGTAGGTGGTTCCGTCTCTAGCCTATGATAATGGATCTTGTTGATTTTATTTAAAAACTGATTCATATTGAAATTAGCATGATTTTTTCATGTGTGTTGAAAAGGGTTTTTAATGAAAAATGGTTTTCCTTAGTTATTGATAAATGTAGAGAAAATGGGTATTTTAAAAGCATTGAAATGGAATTTGTGAAGTGGTTTTGAAATGGTTTTCAAAGAATTGAAATTAATTGTGAAAAAGAGCACATGGGTTACCTTGGTTACTTAGGTGGAAGGTTTAGCTTGGGGCCATCATCCATTGTTTTGTGATTATCAATGAGGTTTGTCTTAGGGATTTCCTATATTTCCTAGGTCTGTTGTTCTAGGGGACTGATATTGACATTGTTGGGGGGGTTTACTCATGGGGTATTCCTCTACTTCCTAGGCCCGTTGTTTTAGGAACTAGTTTGTGTACTTGATTATTGTGGTATGAGTAGTTTGTGTCCTGGACTTGTAGTATTCCTTGGTGTTGTGATATCTATTCTTATGTTTTGTATTTCTTGGCTTTCTGAGTTAGCCTTGATATACATGTTTATTCTTGTGGAAAATGGTATGGAAAATGTTCTTTGAAATTGATATACCTGGTTTTGTTTAGAACAGTGGAAAAAAGGGACATTTTTACCATGTTTTCTATAAAACTGCTTTACTACTTATCATGTCATGTCTTTACTTAAAATGAGAATGCAGGAATTGTTATGCCTTCTTGTTATGGAACACCTGGGTGGGGTCATACTAAGACTATTAGCTCACACCATGCATACCTATTCGGTGGTGTGCAGACCTTTTTTTGTCATCCAGTGCAGGGAAAGGCAAGGTGTTGCAGTGAGGCAGTTAGGTTTGTATGTTTTGGTTGGGTAGCTGGTGGTGAGATTGTGGGAGTTTTCCATGCCATTATTTAGAGTAGCTGTTTGGATAGGGTCCTTTGTAGTTGGACTTGTCCTTTGGAGTTTTTAGACACTTTTTTGTTGTATGTTTCTGCTATTTTCCTACAGTTATGGCATATATATCTTGTTAGTCTTCCACTATTACTTTTTTGTTTAGTACATATATGCCATGTGTTTGATCAGGTTGGGTGAAATTGTTCCCTTGGTTGTGTTGTTTGATGCTCAGGTGATTGTCGCCAGCCTGTGGGGATCAGGAATTCCCTTCAGGTATGTGACATAATGGGTCGAGTGTCAAGTATGAGGGCAACCCCGGTCGATTCATTACAGAGGAGTAGGTGCAGATCCCCGCTTGCTAGGCACTGAAGGGAATGTCCTACAGAAATGCTAAAAATGGTCCATTCTATCGTAGCCTCTTCACTCGACCGGATCACACAGGCACTGTGGTTTTATATGTCCCAGCTTCCTGCACTGGTGACAAACTAAAAATCTATCTGTGCGAGGATCCAAATTGATTCTACCTCCATGAGTAGCCTCAAAGCGCCTCTTTCACCCAAAAGATGAACCACTAATAGCTCTAGGTGTCGAACTACCCTGACTCACACCTTCATCTTCCCTCAAGTTCTGCTCTGTAATAAGGTCCTGGTTGACGATTTCAGAAATGGTTTTCAACCTAAACACATTGACCTGCAATCGAATGGTGTAAACCAACCCATCCTCGAATCTCCTGGCAGTTATAAGATCATTAGCAGCTAGAGATGGAGCGAACCACTACAACTTAGTGAAATGAGCATAGTATTCCATAACATACATGCTTCCCTACTACAGGTTCATGAATTCTCTAACTCGGTTATCCATCAGAGTTTGGGGAAATAAATAGTCATAGAAGATTGTTTGGAAGTCATCCCAGACCATATCATGACGTTGATCTGCTTGGGTGATAACATCCCACCACCGCTTGGGTGAATCTCGCAGCATATAAGATGCTAGCTTGAACCTCTACTCTGGAGACATCTCTAGATGCTCAAATATGGATAATATCGCCTTGAGACATGACTATGCAGCATGTGATGCGCCATCCCCCAAGAAAGTGGTAGGATGCCACTGCTGAAACTTGTGAGTCAACTCTACCATGCTTGGGGTAGGTCGAACTACACCTTGCATCGACTACAACATACATAGGAAATCCTCACAGAACTGGGCATCTGCGCCCATATCAGGAATAAGAAGTGGTGCCATAGGTGGCACAACAAGAGGAATCACTAGAGGCTCAGGTCCCACCACCTCAGGGGCATGGTCGTCACCACCTTCAGAGCGCACGATGGGAGGACGTCATGACGGTATGACACTACAATGCCAAACACATGCCTCAGAAGCAATTTAATCAATTTAGAAGATTGCATTTAAGAAACTAGGATAGGTATAAATCCTTCCTATAAGAACGATCACACCTCTCTACCTACTTCAAAATCCAGTCTAGATGGTAGAAAGAGTCCATAATAGGCCATAAGAATGTAAGAGATGCCCCACTACCCACTACTAAGGTAAGGCTTGGGTCCAAGTCTCTATTTCAGACATATATAAAATGGTTGTTTTCAATTTGAAAGTCATATTTGTTTTGAATTGGTGCTAGTGTAAACATTTAAATCACGTAGAATGGTTGAATGAGATGGTCTACCATTTTCCGATTTATAAGGGCCCATACACTACAGGAATTTTGGCTTTTTGCAATGGACTATTTTTTACGGATGGAGAACCCGTCGCAAATTGTCTGTCGGAATAGAATATTTGCAACGAGAGTCGTATCCCATCGCAAATAGTCCATAAAAACCATATTTACGATGGGAATCACTCACCGTCGAAAATACCTTTGGAGCGTTGTGCGTGCCAAAGTGAGAGATGAGTATTTGTGATGGGAATCAACCCCCCTCGCAAATACTCATACCGGTTTTCTATTATTTGCAACGGGGGTTTACTCCTGTCGCAAATAATGTGTCGACGGGATAGTATTTTCGATGAGTCATGCCGAAAATACTATTTTTTATCGCTACCACAATTAATAACTGTATAACTATTTGTGATGGGGGTTTACTCTCATCGCAAATGATGTGTCAGCTAGATAGTATTTGTGACGGGACTCGTTGCAAATATTATTTTTTACCGCTGCCACAATTAATAACCGCATAACTATTTACAACAGGGCATGTCGCAAATAATAGTATTTGCGACGAGAATCTCGTTGTAGATAGTCTTGTTGCAACTGATCTAACCTATATATATTCCCCCCCCCCAATTTTTTTCCATTCCCACCTTCTCTAAACTCTTCTGAACTTCTCTTCTCTTATAATTTTTAGTTTAAACATTTCTTAGTTTTAAACTTCACAGGGGATCAACATTCAAGTTGTGCATCAGTTGAGAGATTCAGTTTCAAGGTATTTTATTTGTTTTTATTTTTTATTTAATATTAGTAATACTTACTATTAATTGGTAGTAATTAGATTTTAGTAGAATTAATTCATTTTATTTTTTATTAATTAATTTTAGAAATATTTAGTTTTTATTTGCAGTAATGTTTTTAATTAAAATTAAATAGTTTTAATTTTCAATAATTTCTTTAAATTATCAGTAATTAGTCATAATTAGTTGTAATTAGTAAAAAATAGTGGTAATTAGTAAAAAGTATTAGTAATTAGTAAAAATTATTGGTAATTAGTATTAATTAGTAAAAATTAGTGGTAATTAATAATAATTAGTAATAATTAGTAATAATTAGTAATGATTAGTAATAATTAGTAATAATTAGTAATAAAAAGTAATAATTAAAAATAATTTGTGGTAATTTGTAATAATTAGTGGTAATTTGTAATAATTAGTAATAATTAGTAATAATCAGTAAAAATTAGTGTTGATTAGTAAAAATTAGTGGTAATTAGTAAAAAATAACAGTAATTAGTAAAAAATTGTTGGTAATTAGTAATAATTAATGATAATTAGTAATAATTAATCATAATTAGTGGTACTTTGTAATAATTAGTGATAATTAGTCATGATTAATAATAATTAGTGGTGATTTGTAATAATTAGTGATAATTTGAAAAAACTAGTAATAATTAGTAAAAATTAGTAAAAATTAGTGGTGATTAGTAACAATTAGTGGTAATTAGTAATAATTAGTAATAATTAGTGGTAATTAGTAATAATTAGTAATAATTAGCAATAATTAGTAATAATTAATGATAATTAGTGGTAATTTGTGATAATTAGTGATAATTTGTGATAATTAGTGATAACTAGTGGTAATTTGTAATAATTAGTGATAATTTGTAATAATTAGTGATAATTTGTAATAACAGGTAATAATTAGTGGTAATTAGTAATAATTAGTAATAATTAGTGGTAATTGGTAATAATTAGTAGAAATTAGTGGTAATTAGTGGTAATTGGTAGTAATTATTAATAATTAGTACAAATTAGTAAAAATTTGTAATAACTAGTAATAATTTTTTAAGATTAGTAATAATTAGTAATAATTAGTGGTAATTAGTATTAATTGGTAATAATTAGTAATAATTAGTGGTAATTAGTAAAAATAGTGTTAATTAGTATTAATTAGTGGTAATTAGTATTAATTAGTAATAATTAGAAATACTTATTTAAAATTAGTAATAATTAGTAATAATTAGTAATAATTAGCGATAATTAGTAAAAAAATAGTGGTAATTAGTAATAATTAGTGGTAATTAGAAATAATTAGTAAAAAATAGTAATAATTAGTAATAACTAGTAATAATTAGTAATAACTAGTAATAATTAGTAATAACTAGTGGTAATTTGTTATAATTAGTGGTCATTAGTAATAATTAGTGGTAATTAGTAATAATTAGAAAAAATTAGTAAAAATTAGTGGTAATTAGTAAAAATTAGTGGTAATTAGTAAAAAATGTGGTAATTAGTAAAAATTAGTGGTAATTAGTAAAAATTAGTGGTAATTAGAGGTAATTAGTAATAAAGTAGAAAAAATAGTGATAATTAGTAATAATTGGTAATAATTAGTGGTAATTAGTAATAATTAGTGGTAATTAGTAATAATAAGTGGTAATTAGTAATAATTAGTGGTAATTAGTAAAATTTAGTGGTAATTAATTAAAATTATTAATAATTAGTGTTAATTAGTAACAATTGGTGATAAATAGATAACATTGACAAAATTTACAAGTAAATTATAATTTATTAATTTTATACTCTTTGTGGTTCATCTTTTTCTTTTATCAAATTATTAATAAAACATTTATTTATTTTATATTTTTATAAAATATAGAACAAGTCAACAATGGTCTTTATTACATGATAGAGGTTGGATCAATCATCATGGGAATCCAAATGGTTCTGGTATAAATCATGTATATATTGAGTGTGTCGAAGATTTTTTATCATTTGCATCATCAAAACCAGAATTTGTTTTAGAAGGTAAAATTAAGTGTCAATCTAAGAAATGTGATCTGAGGAGGTTTGGCACATTTGACAATGTTGGGGGTCATCTACTTCTTTTTTGTTTTCAAACAGATTATGTTTTTTGATATCAACATGATGAATGTAGTTCCAAATAAGATGCTAATAATTTGGTTCTAGATCTATCTTAGTTTTAAAATTTAGTACATGATCTAGAAGGTCTATCTTTTCAAAAAACTGAAACTCGGGATGATATTGATTTAACTCCTGAGTTGGAACCATCTCAATTTTATGAGTTGCTGAAGTCTGATGATGATGCCTTATATCCTGGTTACATGATAAGAAAATTTAAAGTGGTTAAAATTTTTATGGATATTATATCAAATAATGGAATTTCAAATAGTTGTTTTGATCAGATATTCTCTTTGGTTAAATCACTGTTACCTGAAGGAAATGTCTTTCCTATAAATTTTAATGAGAGCAAGAGGCTGGTTTGTAATCTTAGTATTGGTTATCATAAGATTCATGCATGTTCAAATGAATGCATCTTATATTAAGGTGAAATTGATTCGTTGGTTAGTTGTCATATATGTGGAAAATTGATGTACAAAGAGGCTCAAATAGGGAAGTCTGGATTGATTTATGTAAAGCAGTTGAGGTATTTCCCTCTTACACCCAGACTACAGCGTTTATTTATGTTTCAGAAGACAGTGTCATTGATGTCATGGTACAAAACCAATATTTCAACTGGTAGAAGCTTAAAGCATCCATGTGATGGTGATTCATAGAAAAATTTTGAACATGTACATTCTTATTTTCCTTCAGAAGCTCGAAATGTGTGATTGAGTCTTTCTACTAATAGTTTCTATCTGTTCGGTTCTTATAGTAGTTAATATTCTTATTATTATATCTTCATAACTCTATACAATTTACCTCCTTGGATGTTTCTGAATGATCCATATATCTTTTTGACCTTATTAATTCCAGGACATCTAAAAAAATATCAATGTTTATTTGAAGTCATTGTTTGATGGGTTAAATTTATTGTGAAATAATGGTGTCAATACATATGATGTTGTTGCGAAACAAAATTTCTTAATGAAAGTTGCATTGATGTGGATAATTATTGAATTCCTAGCATATGGAATGTTATCTGGTTAGAGTACACATGGTCCAAAATCATGTCCATACTATGTGAGAGATAAGAAAACATTTATGCTCGCCAATGGAAGAAAAACTTTTTTTGACTATCATCACAGATTTCTTCCAACTGATCATCCTTTATGGAGGAACAAATATCATTTCAAAAAAGGAACAATTGAAAGAGATGGAACTCCAAAATTGATCTCGAGTATAGGGTTAAAATCTATTTTCTCTTCATTACCTCCCATTACATTTGGAACAATAATAAACCAATAAAAATTGATGTATTTGGGAAAAAACACAATTGGATAAAATGGAGCACTTTTTGGGATTTGTCATATTGGTCTAATCTTTTGGTCTGTCACATGTTAGATGTCATGCATATTAAGAAAAACTTTTTTGATAATACATTTTATATAGTTATGGACACACCATATAAGACCAAAGATAATGTAAAGGCATGATTAGATTTTTCCTAAATTTTCAGGCCACCAGAACATAAACTATTTGAAAATGTCAGATTATAGAATTTAATGAAGCCAAAAGTAGCTTATGCAGTTTCCAAAGAAAATCGATTATTATTTTGTCATTGAATTGTAACTTTGAGGCTTATAGATGGTTATGTTTCCAATTTGTATAGATGTGTCAAAAATGGTTATATTATCAGATTAAAAAGTCATGACTGTCATGTTATAATAGAAAAAATTCTACCAATTAGATTTAGAGGCTTGTTCACTACTGGAATTTGAGTTATTTGTGACGGGCTATTTACGATGGGATCTCGTCATAAATAGCACATTTTAGAAAATGATGTTGCAAAAAAAAATACTATTTGCGATGGGAAATTGTACCGTCGTAAATAGTTATCTGTTTATATAGATTATATATACAAAAACCTATTGTGATGGACTAATTTTCCCATCGTAAATACTTATTTAAAAAATATATAAACTATTTACGATGGGGTCCCATTGAAAAAGGACTCGTTGCAAATACTTAATAAAATAAAATAAAAATATATTCAATAAAATAATGATAAATTAATATTAGAAAATTATATTATTATTAATACTATTAATATAAATAATATTATATTATATAATAATAATACTAATATTAAAAATATAAAAAAATAGATTATTATAATATTAATAATAAAATAATGATAATAATATAATAATTTTATTTTTATTATTAATATTTATGAAAAAAATAATATTAATATTATTAAAATAAAAAAATATTAAAATTCTTGATATTCACAAAAAATAATAAAATATTATTATTATTATTAGTAAAATAAACAAACATTAAAAAATATAATACTAATAATAAATATTAAAATATTAAAAAAAAATTGTGTAATATTCACACCAATATAAAAGACAGAAACTGTAAATAGTTAATATTACAACAAACTTTGAATTCAAATATTTTTAACATTAAAAAAATCACTAGAGGTAGTCTTTTGGAGGAGGTGGAGGAGCTGAAGGAGATGGTGGAGAAAAAATCATCTCTAAACTACGAGTCAGACGGTGCATGTACTCCATCTTCTTGTGATACTGCTACTGCCATCAATGTGTCTGCTCCTTGTACTGATGTTGCTATTGCTACTGGTGTTGGCGCATCTCTTCATACTGCTTACACAAACTCTCTATAAGCTCACTCTGAGCTTGCAGCTGCTCCTGATACTGTAATCCAGAAGATGATGTCTCTTCACAAGATCCTCTCGAGCTGGACACCGACATCGCAGCAGTATCATAATAAGTCTCATGAGTCAAATGAGAGTCGATACCAACTACTCGGCCCTTCTCGAATCCATACTGGGTCTCCTGCATCCATGTCGCCTCATCGAAATGGTGGGCACTAGTCTGATCAGCCGTCTCAACCTGACTCTCAACCTGTGTCTGAGAGGTCGTGGCCTCATATGACCCCTTCAGTTCCAATTTGAAATTAAAATAGTGAAAATAATATACGCAGCTAATTTTCAAACTGAAAAAAAAAATATTGATCACAATCTAATGTTGGAGATCACCTCTAATCTCTCCAATGGCTAGATCACTGTACATCCTTTGATAAACGTCATACTCCATAATATCAGGCTTCTCGACTGCCTATATGAATATAAAATAAACTATGTATATTTAAATTTATATAAAATATTTAAAAAAAGTACTTACCAGATTCTCTCTATGCGTACTAAATGTACGACTACCGGCTCGATGTGTCACCTCCTGTCTCCCCCGATTCTGTCAGCCCAATGAAGATATCCTCTGAAATCCACCACCCAACCAGTGTGAACATAATCCATCCCAAACATGAGATAAATTGTACTATGGTCGGTGGGCTCTACACGACTCAACAAATACTACCACTCCTAATTTCTTCATGGCCTTCCTTCTCAAATTTTGCAAAAAACTGACAGAAACAGTCACGCATAGACACCTCCCATGCTGCGTGGATAGCGTCACACATGCTATCATCGATGGGATACTATAAACTCTACAAATAATTTATAATATCAAGTTATTAATGAAATAAATTTAAAAATAAATACTATTTATTTACATACTAGCCAATGATTGAACATTCCAAGTTGCACATCAATGGGGATTTATTCCCACATGATCTATGGCTGAGAAAAATAATTGTGCAAGATAGTGCTCCCCTGTCTAACAGCTATATGTGCAAAACTGTGAAAAAGAAAAAATAATAAAACAATTAGTATATAAATAAATTAATGAAAAATAAATAAAATACACAGGTTATCGTACTTTAGAGTGTGTGGATCAAATCCAACAAGTGGACGTCACTCGGTGATAGGGTCAGGAATCATCAGTCGCATATGACCGCACCCCCTCCACATACCCCCTGAACCGCCAGTAGGCTGAGGGTCATATGATCCCAAATCCTCCTCATCCAAAGGTAGGTCAGCCTCCTACAACTCATGGAATATATCATCATCCATCTAAAACACAAAATGATTTTTGTTAGAAAATATTTGAAAATAACTATTATATATAGATATATATTAGTTATGATTATAACCAGCATTTAATTGTGTCAATGTTCAACTTAATCATCATCTTCATATCTGACGATGTCAATGCATTCATATTCCTCCTCAGCATAATCAATATCCATATAAGTTTTAGATTTATCATCTCTTTCCATTTCAAATTCATTTGTAACATCATTAACATCATTGTCACCATAGACCCTTAATTGTGGGGTTTCATCATCGATATTCATGTCTCTTTGTGAAAAAGATATATTTTGAGTAGTCTCTTGAAAATTTTCAATTCCTTTCACTTCAGAAAAACCACATTCAGTTTGAGTAAACTAATTTTCCCAAGATTTTATTTTTATTATGCTCCACCAATCACTCAAGTCTCTTGAAGTAGCACAGTACTTTGTGTAATAAATTTTATGTGCCTATTGATCCAGTAAAAATGGTTCATTTACTGCAAAAATACTTTTATATTTAATATCAATGATGTCAAGAGTCGGATGAACACACAAGCCTCTCTGAGTATCTAACCACTGACATTTAAACATCATTATGTAATTTTGTCCTAGATAACACAGTTCAATAATTTCATCCAGCATGTCGTAAAAATCAACTTCAGTTTCTCTATGATGTGATCCTCTCAAGAAAACTCCATTGTTCATTTTTTTTATTCCCCATATGCACGTGTATGAAATTGAAAACCATTCACCACATATGCATTATAAGATTTAACCATTTTGGATGGTGGGTTACTCAATATACACAGTCACTTATCAATTTTATCAGCATGTTGAGACACCTAAAAATTTGTAAAAAAATTATCAATATAATAAATAATAAACTGAATTAATATGTTAAACCATCAATAATTTATCTTACTAGTTTTTGAAACCATTGAGAATTTTTTTTGTCAACGTTCTTCAAGAGCAACTGTTGTAATTTGTGGAATTTGTTTCTTGATATGATTATCATATAACCTAAAAATAAAATGAGTTTACTTACTGTAATATAAATTATAGAATAATTGATAGAAGAACTCACAGTACAAATGATGTCATTTCTTCACAGTTGAGCAAAACATATATATAATCTCTATGATATTCATCATCTGAAAGCCATCATTCATGAACTCCACTGAAACCAAGCTCTGGATGATTAAAAATTGATAATTGATTTTCTATTTTATCATCAACATTCCCCTCATTCCATCTCATGCGGTTGTGTTTTGAGGGATATTTAGATTCAAAAATAATGAGAGCAGAAAAAATAAATTTCCTCTTGCAAATAAGCTTCAGCAATTGAGCCTTCAACTAATGCTTTGTTACGTACTTTTTTTTCAATTTCTACATGCATCTCTCAAATGGATACATCAATCGAGATTGTATTGTACCTCCATATTTTTCTTCATGTGGCAAATGTAATATCAAATGTTCCATTGAGTCAAAAAAAGTCAGCAGAAATATTTTTTCCAATTTACAAATAATTACAACATCTTCTTCCAGTTTTCTTAGTGCATCGTATTCTTTTGTCACCACACAAATGTCTTGGAAAAAATATGATATATCTGTTATCGAATCCTAGATCATGTAATTTAAAAAACCTCTAAATCCAATCATAATAAGTTTTTCCATTATAACATGACAATCATGACTTTTTAATCTAGTAATATAATCATTCTTAACACATCCTCCCAAATTAGAAGCATATCCATATAGAAGTCTCAAATTTTCAATCCACTGACAAAATAATAATCAACTCTATTTGGATAGTTTATAATCTTCTTTTGGATTCATTAACCTCTATGATCTAACATTTTCAAACAGTTCAAGTTTTAGTCATCTGCACATTTGGGCAAGATCTAATCATGCCTTTAAATTATCTTTGGTCTTACCTAGTATATCCAAAACTACATGAAATAAATTATCGAAACAATTATTCTCAATATGCATGAAATCCAACATGTGGAAGACTAACAAATCATACCAATGTGGAAGATCCCAAAAAATACTATGTTTTATCCAATTGTGTTCTTTCCTAAATCCATGAATTTTCTATTGGTTTATTGTTGGTCTAAATGTGATGGGAGGTAATGAAAATACAACTAATTTTAACTTTGTACCTGAGATCATTTTTGGAGGTCCATACCTTTCAATTGTTCCTTTTATGAAATGAGATTTGTTCCTCCGAAAAGGATGATCGGTTGGAATAAATCTGCGATGATAGTAAAAATAGCAAGGTTTTTTTCCATTGATGAGCATAAATGCTTTGTTGTCTTTCATACAGTAAGAAAATAATTTCAGACCATGTGTACTCTAGCCAGATAACATTTCACATGCCAAGAAGTCACTAATTGTCTACATCAATGCAGTTTTTAGTAGGAAATTTTGTTTTACAGTAACATTATATGTACTAACACCATTAATCCACAATGAATTTAACTCATCAATCAATGGTTTCAAAAAAAAATCAATATTCTTTTTCGGATGTCCTGTGATTAATAAGGTCAAAAAGATATAGGTCACTTTCATCAAAATTCATGGAGGTAAATTTTACGGAGTTATAAATACATGCCAACATGAATAATGACTACCATAAGAACCAAACGGACAGAAACCATCAGTAAAAAGACCCAATCGCACGTTTCGGGCTTCTAAAGAAAAAGACGGATGCACTCTGTCAAAAATTTTCCATAAATCACCATCATATGGATGATTCAAGCTTTTACTAGTTGAAATCTTGGTTTTGTTCCATGACATCATTGACGTTGTGTTTTGAGACATAAATAAATGCTGCAACCTAGGTGTAAGTGGTAAATACCTCAACTGTTTTACAATAATCGATCTAGAATTCCCCGGTTGAGCTTCTTTATACCTTGATTGTCCACATTTGGGACAACTATCCAACGACTCATTTTCACCAGAATATACAATCCAATCATTTACACATGCATGAATCTTCCGATAACTAAGGCCCAGATTATGAACCATCCTCTTGCTCTCATAGTAATTTGTAGGCAACACATTTCCTTCAGGTAATAGTGTTTTAAACAAAGAAAATATTTGATCAAAACAGTTGTTTGATATTCCATTATCTGATTTAATAGCTATAAATTTTGAAACCGCTTCTAATTTGATTATCTTGTAACCAGGATATAATTCATCCTCACCAAACCTCAACAACTCATAAAATTTGGATGGTGCCAACTCAGGAGTTAAATCAATATCATCCTGAGTTTGAATTTTTTGAATAGATGGACTTGTAACATCATGTACTAAATTTTGAAACCATGAAAGATCCATAATCAAATTATTAGTATATTCTCTGGAACTGAATTCACTTTTTTGATGCCAAAAAACATAATCTGGTTGAAAACCAAAACACAAGAGATGTCCCTCAACATTTTTAAATGTGCCAAATGTTCTCAGAGCACATTTTTTACAAGGACACTTAATTATTCCTTTTGAAACAAATTTTGGTTTTGATGATGCAAATGATAAGAAAGATTCAACACCCTCAATATATACATGATTTAAACCAGAACCATTTAGATTTTTGCGCTGATTTATCCAAGTGTGATCATCTAATAATGAATTTTGTCGACTTCTTTGTTCTATATTTTTCTAAAAAATATAAAATCATTACTGTTTTTGAATAATTTGAAATTATAAAAACACTATCCAAAAAAAGAAGATTAATAATTATAGTTACTTCTTACTAATTACCATTAATTACGGGTGACACAATTTCCAGTGGATTGGCAGCTACTCTTTTGTTTGACGGCTCATTTACTTGTAACTTTCTCACACTCAAATCACAATGAAGAATCTGCTTGGAGGTACACATATCCATTCTCGTGCATACGAGAATACATAAGCGTACCTCCGATCAGATTATTCGTTGTGATTTCAGTGTGAGAAAGATGCAATTAAATCAGTCATCGGACAAAAGAGCCCCCTTTTCATTGATGAATCATCTTCTTGCAACTGTCACCGCCTGAAAACATTATGAAAAATGTGGTCCTGCGAATGCATATCCAAACTCTTGCATACGAGATTGGATATGCATACGTAGAAGCATATTTTTCATAATGTTTTAAGTCGGTGACAGTTGAAAGGAGAAGAGTCATCGAGCAAAAGGAGTGTCACTAATTCACTGAAAATTATGCCAAGTTCTTCTAATTTATTACAATTTATTATAATTATTCCTAATTATTTTAAATTATTCCTATTTATTCCTAATTATTCCTAATTATTTCTAATTATTCCTAATTATTCCTAATTATTTCTAATCATTCCTAATTATTTCGAATTATTTCTAATTATTCTTAATTATTCCTAATTATTCTTAATTATTCCTAATTATTCCTAATTCTTCCTAATTATTCCTAATTATTCCTAATTATTACAATTTATTACAATTTATTACAATTTATTACTAATTATTACTAATTATTACTAATTATCCCTAATTATTCCTAATTATGCCTAATTATTCTTAGTTATTCCTAATTATTCCTATTTAATCCCATTTATTCCTATTTATTCCTAATTATTCCTAATTATTCCTAATTATTCCTAATTATTCCTAATTATTCCTAATTATTTCTAATTATTCCTAATTATTCCTAATTATTTCTAATTATTACTAATTGTTACTAGTTATTATAAATTATTACTAATTATTACTAATTATTACTAATTATTACTACTAATTATTACTAATTATTACTATTTATTGCTAATTACTACTAACTACTACTAATTATTACTAATTACTACTAATTAGTACTAATTATTACTAATTATTACTAATTATTACTAATTATTACTAATTATTACTATTTATTACTATTTATTACTAATTATTACTATTTATTACTATTTATTACTATTTATTACTATTTATTACTATTTATTACTATTTATTACTATTTATTACTATTTATTACTATTTATTACTATTTATTACTATTTATTACTACTTATTACTAATTATTACTAATTATTACTAATTATTACTATTTATTGCTATTTATTGCTATTTATTACTATTTATTACTAATTATTACTAATTATTACTATTTAGTAATATTTATTACTATTTATTACTATTTATTGTTATTTCTTACTATTTCTTACTATTTCTTACTAATTATTACTATGTATTACTAATTATTACTATTTATTACTATTTATTACTATTTATTACTAATTATTACTAATTATTACTAATTATTACTAATTATTACTAATTATTACTATTTAATTCTAATTATTGCTATTTATTACTATTTATTACTATTTATTACTATTTATTACTATTTATTACTAATTATTACTAATTATTACTAATTATTACTAATTATTCCTAATTATTCTTAATTATTCCTAATTATTCCTAATTATTCCTAATTATTCCTAATTATTCCTATTTATTACTATTTATTACTATTTATTACTATTTATTACTATTTATTACTATTTATTACTAATTGTTACTAATTATTACTGATTATTTCTATTTTGTTATTATTTATTACTAATTTATTACTAATTATTAGTATTTATTACTAATTATTAGTATTTATTTGTATTTATCACTAATTATTACTAATTGTTATTAATTATTACTAATTATTAGTATTTATTACTAATTGTAAATATTTATTACTAATTATTAGTATTTATTACTATTTCTTACTAATTATTACTATTTTTTTCTAATTATTACTATTTACCGCTAATTATTACTAATTTCAATTAATTATTACTAATTAGCGTTAATTACTATTAATTACTGCAAATTAAAGCTACTAATTGCTAATTACCGCTAATTATTTATATTCATTGCTAATAATCATTAATAATTATTAATTACTACTAATTACTAATAATTAGTACTAATAATTTGAATTTATTGTTACAAATAAATACTGATGACAAAACAATCTAAATCTAATTTAATTACAACTAATTAACAATAATTAAAATTAATATAAAAAAATGAAATAAATACTAAATTAAATAAAGCATAAATACCTTTAAACTTAATCTCTTATAAGTGTAGACGACTTCAAAACTTGTTCGTAAAAAAATCTAACTTAGAGAAATTTTAACTCTAAAATTAGAGTTTAGAGAGAGAGAAAGAAAGTAGAAATTGAGAGGGAGAATTAAAAAAGGGAAGGGGGTATATATAGGTTAGATTATTTAAGACGGTACTATTTGCGACGGGTGTCCCATCGCAAATACCTTTGATCGCATTAATTACTGTCGGTGGTTAAAAGAGTATTTGCGACGGGTCCCCGTCGCAAATAGTGACCTACCGACATACTATTTGTGACGGGGGCATATCCCCATCGCAAATAGTATTTACCGTCGTCGGGTATTTGCGATGGGGAGGCACCCCCCGTCGTAAATACTCTTCCTGCATTTTTATGCGAAAATCGCGCCAAACCTTTTGCGACGTGACCCCTTATCTCATTGCAAATAATGAGTTATTTGCAACGGGATAAGTTCTCCGTTGCAAATAACTCGTCGCAAAATGCCATTTTTCCCGTAGTAGTTTAATTATATGATTTGGGATTCGCTAATGGAAATATCATATTTTTTCTGTGACCTTTTTTTCTGTAAAAACATATTACAATTCACTAAGTAGACTGCAAGAAGAGGTTGTTTTCATTTTATGTAAATTGGAAAAAATATTTCTGCTAGCTTTCTGTAATTCAATGGAACATTTGATATTAAATTTGTCATGTGAAGCAAAATGTGGAGGGTCGGTACAATTCTGATGGATGTACCCATTCGAGAGATGCATACAGAAATTAAAGAAAAAACTACATAACAAAGCATCGGTTGAAGGATCAATTGAAGAAGCTTATTTGTAGGAAGAATTTTTTGTTTCTACTCTCATTATTTTCAATCTGAATATCCCTCAAAATATTACTACATGGGCTGTAATAAGAGAAATTTTGATGATAAAATGAACAATCAATTATCAATTTTTAATCAGCCCGAACTTGGCTTTGGTGGAGTTCATGAATGATGGATTTCAGATGATGAACATCATAGAGCTCATACATATGTTTTTCTCAACTACAAAAAAATGACATCATATGTACTATGAGTACTCCTATCACTTATTCTATAATTTTTTCAGTAAATTAATATTTTTTTATTTTTAGATTATATGATAGTCATATAAAGAAACAGTTTCCACAAATTACAATAGCTTCTCTTGAAGAACTTTGACAAAATAATTTTTTCAACTAGTTTCAAAAACTAGTAATGTAAATTATTTATGGTTCAACATATAAAATCAATTTATTACTTGTTATATTGATAATTGTTTTTAAAATTTCAAGTATCTAAACATGATGATAAAATTGATAATTGATTGTGTGTATTGAGTAACCCACCATCCAAAATGGTTAAATCTTGTAATGCATATGTGGTGGATGGTTTTCGATTTCATACATGTGCATATGGGGAATCAAAAAATAATGAATAGTAGTGTTTTATTGAGAGGATCTCATCATAGAGAAAGTGAAGCTAACTTTTATAAAATATTGGAAGAAATAATTTAATGGTTTTATATGAGATGGAATTATGTAATGATGTTTAAATGTAATTGGTTGGATACTGAGAGAGGCTTTCATGTTCATATGTTTCATGGAATCGTTGATATTAAATATAAAAGTCTTATTATAGTAAATGAACCATTTTTATTAGCTCATCAGGAACATCAAATTTATTATGCAAATTATTGTGATATTTCAAGAGAGTTGAGTGATTGGTGGAGTATAATAAAAATGAAATCTCAGTAAAATTAGTTTATCCAAAGTGAATGTGGTTTCTCTGAAGTGCAAGGAATTGAAATTTTTCAAGAAACTACTCTAAATCCACCTTTTTCATGAAGAGACATGAATATCGATGATAACACCCCCACAGTTATGGGTCGATGGTGATGATGATGTTATTGATGTAACAAATGAATTTGAAATAGCAAGAGATGATAAAGCTAAAACACCTATGGAAATTGATGATACTAAGGAGGAATATGAAGATATTAACCTCTTCATATACGAAGATGAGGATAGAGGTGAAATTTGAGATAGTTAAATACTGGTTATAATCATATATAATATATGTCTATATATAATATTTGTTTTCAAATATTTTCTAACAATAGTTATTTTGTGTTTCAGATGGCTGATAGATGATTATTAAATTTGTTTCATGAGTTGGAGGAGCCTGATCTACCTAGTGATGAGCATGATATTCCATCATATAACCCTCAGATTGTTGACAGTTCGATAATGGCTCAGAGAGGTCGTGGTGTTGTGAGATTGATGATTCATGACCCTACCCTGAGCGACATCCACGTAATGAGTCCAATCCACGCATGCAGAGAAATGTTTAGTTGTGTATTTTAGTTAGTTTTCCTTAATTTTCATTAATTTATTTATATACTAATTGTTTGATTATTTGTTCATATTTTTCACAACTTTTCGCATATAGATGTTGGAAAGGGGAGTGTTATATTATAGAATTATTTTTCTGGAGCATGGGTGACATGAGATCAGATTCTTATTGATGTTCAGCACCACATGTTTCATCATTGGGTGATATGTAAATGAATAATAATTATTTTGAAATTTATTTATTCAATAATTTTATATTTTTAATTATTTATAGGTTTTATGGTATCTCATCGATGATAACATGTGGAACTCTATTTAGGAGGCATGGGAGAACTTTATTTTTGATCATTGTCATCAGTTTTTGTACAATTTGAGGAGGACAGCCATGCAGAAAGTGAGAGTCACAGAATTTGATCAGTTTTGTTGCACCCACTAACCATATTACATCTCATCTCAGGTTTGGGATGGATTGTGTTCATACTGGATGTGAGCTAATTTTCATAGGAGTGCATCATTAGGTCGAAAGAATTGGGGAAGATAAGAGATGACGCATCAAGCTGGTAGTCATATATTCAGTACGCATCGACAACATATGGTAAATAATTTTTATAAGTTATATAAATTTAAATGTGAATTGTTTATTTGATACTCATATAATCGATCGAACATCCCGATATTACAGAGTTTGAAGTTTATAAGAGAGTGTACAGTGATCCTGTCACTAGAGAGATTATAGGTGATCTTCAGTATCATATTTTGGTTGGTATTATTTTTTTTAGTTTTAATATTTACTACAAATAATATTTTAACTATTTTAATTTTAAATTGTAATTGAACGAGTCATATGAGGTCACAACTTCTCATAAACATGATGAGAGTAAGGTTGAGACCAATGATCTAACCACCAATGCATCAACATTTAATGACGCGGCATGGATGAAAGCTACTCAGTATGCCTTCAAGAAAGGCTGAGTTGTTGGTATCGTCTCTCGATTGACATCTGAGATTTATTATGGTACCATTGTGATGTCTATGTCCAGCTCGAGGGGATCTCATGGAGAGTCATTATCATATGTTTCACAGTATCAGGAGTAGGAGCGAGCTTAGGGTGAGCTTATAAAGACCATGCATAGGGAGCATGAGGAGCTCCATCAACAACAACAGGAGGAGGAGGAGTACATTCATTGATGGAAGACGCAGTAGCATGAGCAGACGATGGAGTACATACGATGTTTGACTCATGGTTTAGGGATGAAGTTTCTTCCACCATCTTATTTGGCTCATCCAACTTCTCCATCTCCTCTATATGACCCCACCCCTCAATGATTTATGCACGTTTTCTTATAAAAATTTGAATGTACAATTTTTTTGTAATTTATTTATTAATCTATATATTTGTGTTATTATATAGGGTGTTGTTTATATTGTTTTGGATATTTTGCTTTTTATTATTTTTTATTTTTTTATTTTATTTTTAATTATTTTTATTTATTTATTATTTTTATTTATTTATTATTTTTATTTATTTATTATTTTTATATATTTTTATTTTATCATTGTTTATTATTTTAATTAGTTTTTTATTAATTTTATTAATATTATTAGTTTTTATTTTATTATTTTATTATTTTTTGTTTTATTATTATTATTATTTTATTAAACTTTATTAATATTTTTTATTTTTATTTTATTATTTTATTATTATTATTATTTTATTAAATTTTATTGATATTAATATTTTTTGTTTTTTTTAGTTTTTCATGACGGGTGGATCATCCTGTCACAAATACTTATTTGTGATGGGCACATCCACCCATCGCAAAAGATTTTTTTTAAAAATCTGGATAAACTATTTGCGGCAGGAAGGGCTCCTGTCGCAAATACTTCAATTTCCAGTTATGATACTCCTTATGAATCAAAACATGACATCCACTTGACCCACACCATAACATGTTCCAACTCATGCGACCAATGGATCATAGCTCAACATGCCATAATTGTATGCTTAAGGTGTTTGCTTTAACCTATTCAGGAAAACGCTATTAGATTAAGGGAGACACTTTAAGTATCAATTAGGTTTTCCAAACCCTATAAGAAATGTCATCACAATTAAATATAATCAAGGCACTAATAATATGTGACTGGAAAATTCAAACACGACTTATGACCAAGTTCCACGCATTACCAATTTCCAATCTATTGTCTCTAAATAGTAATTCAGGGAACTGCTATGATACCACTTTGTAACGTCCTGACCTGGGATCCACTTAACCTATGCCCGGAGCCGGTGGGTCATGTGGCCTTAAGCATGACTCCTCATACACCAAAGGATATCAACTAGAAGCGAGGATGTAAAGGTGGTATAATGGGGAGACTATACCCTCATATCAGAGTGGAATAGTGGATACAAATAGATTTAATAAACAATAGAAGAATATATAGAAAAACAGAACTAGTAAACTAATGTAGAAGTGTAAATAGATAAATGAACAAGCAATGAAATATAATAAAGTGAACAACTGATAATAATATCAAAATCCTATGTGGTAGTGTCTGATACATGATACATGGCATGCTGATAATAAAAAGGGGAACAAGGGTCAGATAGGTACAAGCATGCTATACAAACTACAAAAAGAACAAAAAGGACAAAATAACTCCATTAGAATCTTGATCCTATGCTTGATCCTCTTCTACTAAGTTCCAAATAAAAGTAATCATGTTAATATCTTGAAGTAGGGTGCTTTACCTTATCAATACCTATAGACAGATAATATTCTTAGGTACCAAAGGTATCCCGAGTAGGGTGTGAGATAAAAATATCAATAGGATACCACCAACGGTGTCTACAGGTTATACAAGCAATGCTCTTAACTAAATAGTTTTTAGGTATAACATAATAGTAAAGCAATGTGTGAAATAAATAATTAGGTCGCTTAGGTTCTTAAGGGACACTTGATAGATCTACCTACTTTGGATCATTGTCGGAAGGAATTTATAAACAGTCACTATATATATAGTAGTAATATATATATATATATATATAGTATAATTATATATATTTAATCCACCTATATAAACCATGTGCGTGAAGATGTAAGTGGCCATATACCTGGAATAAAAGTGTTGGATGGATCAGATGTAACTTAGACATCCATTACCAAACTAATGAGCCTATGTGCCCATGCAATAGGGTACATTCCCTACATCTCAATAGAGTGAGAGACTCCATGTAACAAAACTCGGGGTGGTGAGTGAGCCATCATGGAAACACTCTAATCATGGAACATGGAACGTAAAGCCCAGCGCCCATATAGTATCACTGGTGCGAGACGTCATGCTCAACAACCGATGTAAGGGAACATGATATCGCTATGCTCAACGGTCCCTTACCATCATATCACAGCCTACATAAAGTCATATTATAAGTATAACTGGAAAGTGGAATTACCTCCCATCCAATTATTTCATATAGCCCATATACATGGAAGAGGCATAATAATTCATAATATAATACATAAGGCATAACCTCTTATGAATTTCATTATCCAAGTTCAATTTCAATTAAAGCATTGTCATTATCAATGAGAATTTATATAAGTATAAATAAGGTGCATGGAATTACTATCCCTTGGTTTTGATCCATTTAAAACCAATTGATTCAATTTAACAAAGGCAACCCATGTAATCAATTCCACTTTAACCATGCAATCCATTAAAAAATAGAAACCAAGTCATAAGGCTCCAAGTCTCAATTAGAAGATGTTGTGGTCAATTTATTTAAAGTATGGCACTATCTCATTTAAATCAACCCATTCAATTTACCAAAACATGACAAAACCATTTATAAATATCAACGGGTCAAAGGGTCATTTAAAATATGGCATGATCATTAAAGAAATTCCCACTTGGAAAATTCCAACTATAGGAGGGTCAAGCACCTAAGATGTGCCTTGTTCTACATTTAATACACATGTATCAAGAGTAATTTCATTTAAAATCTAAGACATAAACTATTTAAGAGTTTCGGGCATTTTATCTAATTTACTAAAATGGTCATTTCTAATGGCACACCCATGGGGTGTCCATATATGGTATATGCAACCTCTAAACCACCAAATGACAATCAATTAAAATGTATCTAGGTACAAGGGTCAATTAGACATGAAGGAATCAATATAATTGGGATGATCGGAAAAATTTGGCATGCATCACAACGGTGTAATTACAAAACTGCAAAACTAGAAGGGAAAATGATGTGACCACCTACCTCAAGGTCGTAGACAACTCCTCGCTCAATATCGACCTCAGATTCATATTAGGTTGGAAGAGATATGAGAAATGGTCCAATGACCTGAAAATAGGGAAAATGATACTACACCTAAATAGAATAATGGATTCAAATATTAGCTTTGATTGGAGTTGAGAGACTAGGGGAGCTTACCGAGACAGATCCAATGCTTCTGATAGATCGAAGAACAGACACCGGATGGAGAAGCTGCTTCAATGCCTAGATTTAGGTGTTTTTGATCTCAAAAGAGGGGGAGAAGGGATGATGGACACTAGATAAATAAATAGAAAAGGGAAATAATATTATAAATTAAAATAGGGGTAAAATGGTAAATTCATCCCAAAATATCAAAGCATATGGTTTAGGCACATAGTTTCCAAACTGTGTGCCAACCGTGCACAATTTTCTATAGAGAAGGGGCACCCCGCACGATTAAGCACACGGTTTGGCTAACCATGTGCAAACCGTGCATAATGGATTTGTCCCATATCTACAACTAGTCGCACGACTGTTCACCCTGGGTCACACGGTTGTAGACAAATTGTGCAGCCCAGTGTGTTTTTTCCCTATCGAAGCTCTAGGATTTGAACGAGCCATGGATGCACCTGTGACCTCTGTGACTTGATTAATCATCTTTACTAGGGACATTTAAGGTATTCAAATTGAAAAACTATTGATTTGTACCTTCGTTTAAAATATGGTTCATTACATTTTTAGTCGTGAAAAACTCATGAAAACTTTTTAACAAAGTTATATTTTTCACCAATAAAAAGTATAAAATACTTTCCTTTAAACATAGTCTTTTTATCTTACCTTGTTAAATCATGAGATTCCTATAAAAATGATAGAAAGAATAAATAAATCACATAGGCAACTTTAGGAATCATTTTCATACCACTCTTACATATAGAGTAACCCTCACGATTACGCATGGAGTAACCATCATGGTTACACTTGGAGTAACTATCATAGTTACATGTGAAATAAGCATCATGGTTATACTTAGAATAAACCTAGAGGTCAGATTCTCAACTTAAATTTTACCTAATTCATTAGAGGGATATCACAGACCCATGTGTCCTTGTTTTATAATAGAACCACCCATAATCATAAAAAAATTCCCAAAAACCATAACATAATCATAACACATAAAAAAATTCATCATAAAAACATTCTTTTCACCCATAAGTAATCATTTTCAAATATTGATATATCCATTTCCTTTAAAACCTAATTTTTAAAACTAAAATTTCCAGAATAAAGGTATTGGGTCTTTTTAATAAAACATGTAATATTATAAATGAATCCAAACTTAAAATAATGGTTATAGTGGTGAGAAAATTCATTGTCTCTATATACATTAAAATAAAACATTTCTTTTATCTTTTATAAAGAATTCAAACATTCCGTATAAAATATATAAAAAGATTCATTTTGAAAACCTTTGAAATAAATTTAAAAAGTGACATAAAATTTCCTTTATAATTAATTTATGTCCAAACATAAAATAATTTTAAAAATATGTCCATGGAAGAAAGATAATTTTAAGGGAAACTTTAAAATATGATTTTTTAAAGAAAGTCTCTTACATCAAGTCCAACTCGACATGTATGTTCTTTATCATCCTGAATAACAAACTTATGTTATTTATTTACTTTCTTAATAACCGTTTTAAATTTTATTATTCCTTTTATTTTATATCTTACCATGTTATAATCAATTACCCAATCAATTAAGTTCGTGTTAGATATTTTGATGACATTCGGTTTATATGTCCTAAATGGATTCAGCAGGTTGAATATGGTCAAATAGTTCATAATAACACCATATCTAGAATAATAATAAATAAATAATTATCATTTTTATACACCGATTATACTTATAAAACCAACTATAAAATATGGTTATGAAAAATGAACTATGTTACGATCGTGGAAACGGTAGGTTGTACGTATGCATTAGTAACGTTTCCATTTTTCAACAAATATTATGGAAAGAAGTTAAGTATTATTTTATATTTCAATAATGATATTTATATCTTTAATATCATATTATTTATTTTAAATACACTTGTATATATCATCCATGTGATGTGGTGATGAAAAACGAATCACGTCACTTCATGGAGGTGGTAATCCACACGTACGCACAAACAACGTTATCACTTTTTAGTGAATGGAAATGTAACAAATTAAATGATATATTATATTTTTAGAATTATAAATATATAATTAATATAATTTATATACTTTAAATTCATAATTAAAACTAGTTTTAAGAGGTGGTTATGGAAATTGAATTACATCGGTTCACAAGGTGGTAGTCTGCCGTACACACAAATGATGGTTATGTTTCCCATTTGATGGAATATGATATGGATATAGGTTATGTAATTAACATAATAAAATTTAAGTACATTGAAGATAATGGTGTTATTATTTCATCATGTTTTAAGAATATTTGAAGAAGTTATAAAAGAAATAAAATGAAAACGCTTGATTAAGAACTATACCTCTTCTTCGGACAACCTCTTAAGGTTTACACCAAAAGAATCCCTATAATGGTTTTATGATAAAACAAAGGATTGTTAGATGTGGGTATTTATTTAAGGAATTTATTTTTTTAGGTATTGGCTGAACCAAAATGTTTTTTAAGTGTGAATAAAAGAGAAGAAAAATTCCCTTTTATAAAATAGGGGAGGGGCACTCTTGGAATTTCTTAAAATATTAAATTCGTATAAATTAATTTTGTTACCCAAATAGATCTAAATTGATAAAACTATAATATAAGATGAATATGATTCTAAATCCTCTCATATAATAAAATATTTACATGTTTGGATCATATTTTTACCGGTATCATTTTGTTTTAACCTTTCGTTAACTCTTCTAACAATTACAGTGATATCAATGTTTTTTACTATTAAGGGGTTAATACGGTTACTATAAAGGTAAAAATGGCCCATAAATGGATCATGGTTGATTTCATAAACCACACATCATTAAATTTCCCAAATATTATATTTTTATTAATTTTGAATTATTAAAAAAAATTATTTTATTATAAAATACCATTAATATCAATTTTGGAACTATTCATTTGATTTGACTTTTAAAACTAAATACAACAATTTAATTATAATAAAATGAATACACACATCTATAATATTTCTTTTTTATCTTAAAAAATCTTGGAACATAAAAACTCACTCAGATAATATTATTTTTAGATATTTTAAAATCATTTTATTGATTTTTTTCACTACTAGCACAGACACTATATTAGTGTTACATAAGCATTTAAGGTAATTATTTCATTAATAAAAATTATAAAAAAATTACCATGATAAATATACATATATTTAAAATTATTATTTTAACCAAACATATCCTATATTTATCCCTATGTTAAAAATATTATAGTTATTAAAAGTAAGAGTGACATTTTTGGATTTATATTCACTTAAATATTATAAAGTTTGAAATCATGTCCAAATGGAAACAAAAGGACATGTATTAAAATTTTGGATAATTATTAATGATATATACTTATCCAATAAAATTAATTCAAGTTTTAGGGCCATTTTCTATTCCTTACCATTTTATTGTTTATCTTAATTACTCGATTTACCTTTATCATGGTAACAAAAATTACTAATGTTACTATTTATAATGTCAAAAAATAAAAGGGGATTATTTAAAAAAATTGGACCCATAGATTTAAAATATGGAATCCATTTTGAAAAATTCAAAACACATAAATGTTATAATTTAATTTAAAATTAAACTCGCAATATGTAATGAAAAACAATTTTTCATAAAAAATGCCTCTTTTAAGTATAAAATGTTTTTATACCAAATTAAAGTATAAAATTAATTAAAAATACTATAATTGGATTATTTTTAATCAAAATAAACTAATAAAATTTTAAAACTAATCCAAAATATAAATTTACTTTGTAAATACTTTAAAAGAAAATACAGTTTTCAATAAAAATCATTATTTTCAGAATTAACTGAAAATTCAAAATTTTCAAAATATTATCAAAATTTCACCATAATATAATTTTGATATTAAAATTTAAAAAATTAAGTTAATTTTATCTAATAAATTTTTTAAATATTCCAAAAATTAATTATAATATTTTCTCATAAAAATAAATAAAAATCATTTTTGAAGAAAACGTATTTTTGAAGCATAAAATGACTTTTATAAAAATTGAGTGCTTATTTTATAAGAATTAATCAATAAATTTATACTTATTATGAACATTATATGTGTTTCATAAATTAGTTAATCTAATTCATACCTTCCAATTTAATATTTTAACTGTAACGATCATATTTAAATAATAATATTTCCTTATTCGTTAAGCCTCAGTGTTACATATCTTGTACGCTATCAAATATAGTTTTTCTTTTAAAATATTATGATATTACATCCCCCCCTTAATAATTTTTTTCCTTGTAATTTTAACTTTTTTTGGTAACCAAATGTTTGACATTTGAAAATTCCTTTGTAGAAACTCACATCATAAAAAGGATTAATAAAACTTTCTCTTGAAAAAGGGAAAGGGAAATACGAAGGTTATATGAAATAACCCAAAACTAGGTTTCTGAATAAGATAAAATTAGCAGGAAGTGAAAATATATACATGGAATAAAATTTTAATGTCTAAATATTGATAGAGAGTGACAAAGATCATTGATCGTAATAAAGTTAACATCCACAAAACTGTAAATCAATGAGGTGTGAAAAAGACCACCGATTCATCAAAAAGTAAGGTAATAGGATAACATTTTTTTAAGATCCTTTTCCCTAGAGATAATAAATTTATTTACCATATAAAATAATAACATAAGGAAATATTCTTACTTGATAAGTAGAATTTCATCCTTTAATCTATTTACGCTACAATCTCATCTTTTTCTCCAAATGATGAGTATTCAAGGTAATTTTTTCATGCATGAAGCACTAAAATCAACTTTTAATGGATCACATAACCATGAAAGAATAAAAATATATTCCTCTTATCTTTATACATTAACCAAAAGCATAATGGTTATCACAAGGTAAGATAATTCCCAAAATAAACAAACCTTCAAATGAAGAACTGCAACATTAATCACTTAAGTCTCAATAATAACACCCAAAGTCTAACTTAGATCATTCAATAAATAACTAACCTTAAAATTCTTTAAACTATTATAGACTAATATTTATACCCAAATATTAGAATGATTTGATCACATATTCTTCTGGGAAAAATTTAACATCTATCTCCAAATGGCATCAATTGCTCTTAAAGTCCCATACCAAAAATGTTTATGGCATGGTTATATAATCTACAATATATGTTAATTATTTCCAAAATAACCATAAATCCACATTAAAACATACATGCTTCCAAAATTTCATTCAAACTTTAATACTCAAATAAAATCCCATAAGATTCTATATAACTTAATCGTATAATGTTCCCAAAAATATAGTGATCTTCTTCTGAAATTCACTTAATCACCAAATCAATTTCTAGTATCATGGTTATTTATATGATAAAACACATTTTACCAACAAAAAATCAATATTTATTTGTAATTCCTTACTAACTAGGACATCATGTAGATCAGTGGTAGGCGGTGGACCCTTTTCTCCATTTGGTTGTAGGTTCAAGCCCCACAGCCTTACCAGATGTGATAGGTTTTCCATTTTATAAAACTATACTAATATAATTATTATAATATTCCCAAAAATATAACCTTAATAATAAAATATTATATAAATCCTAAAGGTTATCAATATCTTTGAACTTATTTCCACAAAAATAAAAGACCATTCTTCCACAAATAACTTTTTCACATGTTAAAATTAAGGGTTACAGATACGTCAAAAATCTACCAACACTAAATAAATGTCTCCCAAATTATTCCCATCACATAAAACCTAAAAAGGGGGGTTTAAAGCCTTTGAACTTATGATCAACCTTAAATGTACCACTACATCATAACTCTTGAATCACTATATGTTGACACCTTAATTGTTCAATGTTCTTCATAATCCATTAACCATGATTTTCCATATTATCCCTTAATAATTCCTTCCTACAAAAAATATAAATTATGTACCTAGATTCAATAATGTTAGAAAACAATCAAATATATAATACATACCTTTCATATGTCATTTGTAGATTCCTCATATTTAACAATAATGGAATTAGGAATTTCTAAACATTCATATGTACGATCTTGTTGATTCTATTCTTGAGAGTTCCCCATAGGACATCGGTTTTCATAATGCTCATACTCTCCATATTTAAAAAAATTAAATGGATTCCTTGGGAAGAACTTTATTCCACTTCACGGCATTAACTGAACTCTTCATTTTTTCTTAAAAGATTAATTTTTTATGCCCTCCTTTACCACTTACAAAAAAATCTTCATGTTCTTTTAAGAAATTTTCTTAGGTGTTTCTTTCCACATTCTTGACACATAGGTCATTGAATATTTTTACCTTTATGACCATTATCACATGAACTTCTATAGATCTTCATTTCTCTCTTATTTTATGTGTTGTAGAACTCACCTATGTTCAAGTTATTAATCATAACTTGTGATAGTTAGTTAAGAACAACTATAAGAGTTTTCACTACAACTCGCATTCTTTTTGGTTGCTCATTTAGAAAACCACCACGTTTTTCTTCACATACATTATTACTTCGGTTCCTACTGGATCCAGCCATTTACTAAAACCAAAAAGGTTAGTGTGAGCATATCAATAAAATCAAAATAAATCATCTTATGAGAAGGATAAACACTAAGATATCCATAACCATGGTATCTTTAACTCTTTCTTTTTATAAAAAATAACCATAATTCTCCCAGACATACTATACTTTTTGGTTATAGAGTGATTTTATCTTTTTATACAATAACATCTTGTTCTCTAAAGTTTTATAAACCTTTCCTCTAATACCAATTGTAAGGAAATGACCTTAAACTTTACATAACCATGATTTTTTAGACAAGAATTCACTTTCTTTAATTTCGAGGATCTTTTCAGGTTTAGAGTTTTAAAGAATTAGATCAAAACTCACACATAACAAAACCATATTTTTTCGAAGTAGACACTTCTAGTCAATATCCATTTTCCCCATGATATAAAACTTTCCCAATTTAACAAAAAAAATCATAAAAAATATTCATAACATTCGACTTGACTTATTCTTTGTTCTTAATCATCCTTAAACCCTATAAAAACATTTTAAAATGTGGGATGAGCATAAAAATCTTATTAAGGTATATAAAAAAAGGAAGAAAGAAAGAATCTTGTTAGTCTATGAATACTTACAAAAAATTTCTTTTTCAAAATAAACTTTGGGGTACAAAATGAACATTTTCTTACACAAGAAATGTAACACCCCGAGCTTCCATGATACGCTTCTCATTTAATAATGCAATAGCTTGCATTGTACGCAACTTCAAGTTCTAAAACACCGCGACTAATCATAGTAGTCGTTATGAATAGTAATAACGACTTTTTAAAATTATAGAAATTTTATATTTCAAAATGGACTTCATTTTTGTATTCATAATATTGAAATTAGCCTATGTTGAATTTTTTGTAATTTTATGAGAACTTCCAAATTTTTATGAATAGTGAAAAATAATTAAAACAACTTTTTTAATCAAAATAATTTATAGTGATAAGTTATATTATTGAGTGGTTTTAAAGTATAATTAGAATATATTTTTACCATTTTATCCAATGGTGGTCATTATAATTAATTTAACATTGAAATTGGACATAAACAATTGCCAATCTTTTGATATAAATTGTTTCTTAAAAACACGCTATTTGTTGTGACAGCGGGAATTAATTATAAAATTAATTAATGCAACTTATATGTTTGGAATTTTGTAAAATAGACATCATTTTTGAATTTGGAATATCAATTATAGCCTAGGGTGAAATTTTGGCTTTGTTCTGAAAAACTTCAATTTTTGATGAATAGTGAAACCACTAAGTGGTAGTTAAATAACTGATTTTTTCGTTTAAATAAAATATTACCACTTCTGTGATTTGATTTTCAAAAATCCGACATACATGGTTGTCATTAAGAAGTAAAATGTGGTTCAATGAGATTAAAATAATTTTTGGTGAATAGTAACTTTTAAGTTCTTAATCGCGATTAGAGGTAATTAGTGTAGTTTAAGGTAAAAACAATGTTTTAATAATATGATATAAGCTTGACACTTGTCCTACTCCTATTGGATGAGTCATGTCCGACCAAGACAATCCATGGGTCAACTTGGGGACCCCATGGAGCCACTTTAGTTGGAAAATGACATTAATATTTATTTATTTAATGTTAAAATTAAATTGACACAAACATGAGTTGTTTTACTAAAACAGTTTTTAAGTGGGGTTACACAAGTCCAAATTTTGATTATAAATATTCATTAGAAATATAAAAAGATTTCCTACATCATAGTATTTTTTTTATAATTTTTAGAGATTAAATAAATTAAATTATTTATGACATCATTATGATGCAGCGATGACCTCATTATTTAATGATTTAAATAAAATAAGAAGATAATGAAAATTCCAAGGCTTACACTTGTCCAAAGACTATTGGATGAGGATATTTCGAAATCTTATCACCTTATCCTCGAATTATATAAGTGTGGGACCTTTATAAACCGAAAAGCATTGTATAATTGAATAACATTTCATTACTTTCCAAAAGTGCCCCTCCTCTCCACTTATAAAAGGCCCCCACCTCTACCACCTCATTCACACTTTCAAGCCATTTGGCTCGGCCAACCTCTGACCAAATACTCTCCCAACATTCCTCCCTTACTCCTAGAAGCCTCACTTTGGGAAGAACGCTTCCCAAGGAAGCCTTTAGCTCAAATCAAAAAGAGTTACCCGATTTGGAGGTAATGTCTTCTCTAATGTTGTTTTGTTTTATTTTTCTTCTCCAACCCCATAAACTCTTTTTATTCATTTCTTTTGTAACAACACCAGTATCCTCAATATACTAGGATGTTGTTATAAGAAGGATTCGAGCTACAATTACACACACCTACATCTAATGGTTAAAGAACATACGGTTTCTGTGGATGGCGAATTTCTGCCTCACGAAACGATGATTGTTCAACACTCATATAACACCTTCAAAGGAGGCCATTAAGATGTCACTATTTTTATATATGATATATAATATGTTTATGTTTTACTTTTTCTTCTGTATTTCTCATTTATGGCATACTTTATGATTTCCATTATGGGTAAAACGCGATAATTTCATTTTAGGAAGTGCGGACTACCGCCCCCTCAAAGTGATTTGAATCGTTAATGACATATGTGGGATGTATAAAGGATGGAGTAAATGGTATTATACAATATATTATACTGGAATTATATTATACATTTATATCATTATGATTTCATTCCATTAAATATGAAATAGAAATGAAAGTAGCGTTCATGCGTACGTACGGCTTACCGTCTCCATGAACGGTGCATTTCATTTCTTACCTCTAAACGTTACGTAATGTTATAAATGAATGTATATACTGGATATATATGATATATATGACATCTAAATCATGAATATAATTCTGGATATAATGGATATTCTACAACATAAACAACTTGTAAATATAAGAAGTTTATTGTTGACTCAAGTACCAAAGATCGACAAAAGGACCGTTATTAACATAAATAATTACATAATGTTCATAACATTGTAATAAGTGATATAAAAAGGATAATGAAATTAAAAATGGTTCTTAATAAGGTATATATTAACTCTAGTTTATTATTCAGGAGGTTAAAGAACGGTTGAGTCAAGTCAGACACGAGGTAAGGGAATTTCTTAACCCAACTTCCATTCTTTGGGTTAATCTCCTACTTTAAAATTATTTCATGATATTATTATGTCCTATATTGTATTTGTACATTATTTATGTGTACTTATAGTGAATACACATTATAGATGTACTTTATTTAAAAAAATGATCTTTTTAAGGACTTCGTCTCAATCCCCTTTCATTGAGGCATATTTGGCTTTATACACAACTTTCTTTTATACGGTGTATAAACCCCTTCGACTTTTACATTTATTCAAAAGGAATCTTTTTTATATGAAGAGTTTTACTAAACGACAAAAAGGGAATGTTTTCCTTTCCGTACTTATGCGGCGACAACAACTTCTCTGCCGCCGTGACCATTATTTGAGTTTCGGCTTCCTCTACAAGCCATCACTTTTTTTAATGAAAAATAAATACAAAGTTTTAACTTTCTTTTATTTTGGTATTGAAAATGGTTTTGAAAGCGTTTTTATTATATCAATGTGTTGTATTGATATCTTGTGATTGAAATGTGGAAATGTTATGTTTCCTTTATGTATGTTTTATGTGATACGATTATGTTATGGTTTATGATATGTTTAAACCTATTCATATGAGGAATTCATTAGACTTAATAAGTGACAGGTGGAGCCCGCTATAGCTCCTCGATGCATCGGCAGGTCTCATGAGACAAACTAGTGTCTTGGCACAAGGCCTTGACAAAATCTTATTTGTGGTCTTGGCACGAGGCCTTGGCTACGTGGTTATGATAGTCTGGCATTATGCATTCCATCATTATGAAAGTGGTTATTGATATTGCATGTGATTATTCGACCAGTAGAATATCCATGTGATGAAGTGAATGGCATTATCTCATTTTACTTTTGCCATATTATGTTGAAGTTCAAGTTTAAAAGGCTTTTGTTTTAGTTGTACATTGCCTTAAATTTTTATGTTTATTTATGAAAGCTTCCGCAATATTGTAATCCTTACTGAGCATCTGAGCTCACCCCTTTCAATGTTTTAATATTTTACAGGATGTGAGGAAGTATTTTATGAATGACCTGAAGGGATAGTCCGAAGAGGATAGAAGTGTGGACTATGGAGACTATGTTATTATAGTTTTTCACTTTGTGATGTAATGTAACATTTATGAATGTATCTAGTGTTTCCAAGGCTACTAAACTAATCGGTCTTTCGAGACTTGATCTTTTGTGATCATGCCAATGTTACGAAGTAATGCACCGACTCTGGGTAGCTAGGGTCGGGGCGTTACAGTTGGTATTAGAGGAAGTTTAGTACAAACCTTGGAATCTAGAATTAGATAAACTCTGATTAGAGCACATAGACCTAAGGTGAACTTTGAGGATTAGTATAGAAGAACTTCCTAGAATTTTGGTATTGTAGAGATGTTGTGAGTTTTCCGAGCAATACATCCTTGTCTGGATACGAGCAGGTAGAGGCGGCTCTGGCATAGATGTACCTATGGGTAAAACCCGAAAACACCACTTTGAGCTAGACTCGAATGGGAACTGGTGCACGACAACGGGTCTTGCTGCACTCTTGGTTACGACACTCCCAGGGGATATGCTTAGGATAATTCTCATTTTCTTTACAAACAACTATGAAGGGTTATGAGTATATACTTTCTCAAAGGAAACATTTCTTTTTATGATTATGGATTATATCCATAAATAGTTCAATTTATGTAAAGTGTTTTATAAGTATGGAATTATGTATTTTGATTCATAAACTAATATAGTTTATGCCATTGTTTAGAAATGGCGCCTAGTGGAAGGAATGGAAACTGTATCAATACACGAACTCCGTGTAGGGATTGCCCTCCTACTCAAGATAATTATTGTGGATCTGGAGATACAACTGGTGCTGATCAACTTATTACCATACTGGGACAACTCACTCAGGTTATGAATAATAACCTTACTCGTATGGAGCACCCTGATCCGCAACGTGGAGGATCAATGTTAGACCGCTTCATGAGGCAACAACCACCAACCTTCAATGGGAGTACAAATCCTATAGTAGCTGAGCAATGGATAAATTCCTTAGAGAAAATATTCCATGCCTTGGGGAGTAGTGAAAGGGAGAAGGTTGTCATGGCATTTTACCGCCTCACTGGAGATGCCGATCAGTGGTGGTCGCTGATTCAAAACACAAAGGAAGATGATGACGTATCGAATATGGAATGGAGGGAGTTCAAAGATCTATTTTTAGAAAAATATTTTCCTCGTGACCATCGAGCAGATATGGAAAGGCAATTTCTGAGTTTGAGGCAGAAGGAGGATGAGAATGTCGCAAAGTATGAGGCTAACTTTACAAGGTTAGCGAGGCATGTTGTCGATTATATACGTAACCCAAGGAGTAATATTGATCGTTTCTTTGATGGGTTAAAACCATTTCTCCGTCGAGCTTTAGTATCACAATCCTTCTCATCATACGAAGATATTGTCTCGTGTGATATCAAGACAGAAAAGGAATTCTCTAAGTCTTATGACAACAAAGTAAAGCAAGAGAAGAAGAGAACGGTGGAACAAGAGACAGATAAAGGGAAAAAGGGAAAGAAGGATTTTCCATTATGTGATAATTGTGGGAAGAATCACCCTGGTACTTGCCTAAAAGGAATGGGAGTTTGTTATAAATGTAGAGAAAAGGGTCACCAGGCTCGTGATTGCAAGGGAAAGAAAGAGGCTATCAAAGTTGAATGCTACAATTGTAGAGAAATGGGTCATTATGCAAATGAATGTCCTAAGCGTCAGGGAAACTTACCTCAGAAAAGGCCAAGGGATCAAGGACAATCTTATGCTGTTACTACAGTTGAAGCAGAATAACTAATGTATTGGTGCTTTTGGACTCATGGATTATATTCTGGTTATTAGAATAATGTGATATATATATAAGGATTGTACTGCAGTACTTGTTGATTTTAGTAAGGTTTTAATATGATGAAGGTAATCATATTTTAAGTATGTGACAATAAGAGAATCTTTACTTTGTTTGGGGAATCTGATGTTACAATTGATTTTGTAATTTAGAGACCTTTTAGAGAAAGTCTGGACGGAGGTATTTTGGATAACTATTAAGGTTGGAATGGATTAAGTTGAACCATGGATAGTATTGTTTAAGGTTAAAGCATTTATGAAGATTATTTTTGGAATATTATAATACTATAGTTTTAGGAAAAAGGACAACCTGCAGGGTGGGGCATAACCCATCGCGTCGGACAAAGCTGCAGGAATCGAACCCACAATCATAGTGCGACATGCCTTTATTTCCTACCACTAGCCTACAGGAAGTCCCTGGTTATTACAAAATAATTTTACTAATCTAAATGGTATGTGTTAACATTTGGAACCTTATACAATTAGTATAAGTATAATAATTTTGAGTTCTATTATCTTTTTGTGTGAAAGGTGAGTTGAAGGTTGAAACTCTAATTGTCAAGCATAAATATATATATACCTATCTGTTATTCAATGAATAAATTAATTCTTAAACTTTAGTAAAGGGATATTAAAACAAAAAAATGTGTTACCATAATACCTTATGTCTTGTTGAACTGATGATATTTTAAATCAACATAGATTGAAGGCTTTGAGGCCCTCAATTTGACAGTTGATTGTGATTGATGACCTCAATCACTCCCTACAAATATTTATGTTTTTCCTCCAATTATATGTCTCTAATTGCCACCAATGTTCTCCTTATCGAGATCATAATTTGGTGGTGACTTTCTTATTTCCATTTCCCTCTTATTAAGGCTAAATTTTATTAACCTTATTTCCAATGTGGGTTTTCCACAAAGGTATTTTCTATTTTCAACCTTTTATTTTCAAAGAAAAATTTCAAATTGCGAGGACGCAATTTATTGAAGGAGGGGAGAATGTAACACCCCGAGCTTCCATGATACGCTTCTCATTTAATAATGCAATAGCTTGCATTGTACGCAACTTCAAGTTCTAAAACACTGTGACTAATCATAGTAGTCATTATGAATAGTAATAAAGACCTTTTAAAATTATAGAAATTTTATATTTCAAAATGGACTTCATTTTTGTATTCCTAATATTGAAATTAGCCTATGTTGAATTTTTTGTAATTTTCTGAGAACTTCCAAATTTTTATGAATAGTGAAAAATAATTAAAACAACTTTTTTAATCAAAATAATTTATAGTGATAAGTTATATTATTGAGTGGTTTTAAAGTATAATTAGAATATATTTTTACCATTTTATCCAATGGTGGTCATTAGAATTAATTTAACATTGAAATTAGACATAAACAATTGTCAATCTTTTGATATAAATTGTTTCTTAAAAACACGCTATTTGTTGTGACAGCGGGAATTAATTATAAAATTAATTAATGCAACTTATATGTTTGGAATTTTGTAAAATAGACATCATTTTTGAATTTGGAATATCAATTATAGCCTAGGGTGAAATTTTGGCTTTGTTCTGAAAAACTTCAATTTTTGATGAATAGTGAAACCACTAAGTGGTAGTTAAATAACTGATTTTTTCGTTTAAATAAAATATTACCACTTCTGTGATTTGATTTTCAAAAATCCGACATACATGGTTTTCATTAAGAAGTAAAATGTGGTTCAATGAGATTAAAATAATTTTTGGTGAATAGTAACTTTTAAGTTCTTAATCGCGATTAGAGGTAATTAGTGTAGTTTAAGGTAAAAACAATGTTTTAATAATATGATATAAGCTTGACACTTGTCCTACTCATATTGGATGAGTCATGGCCGACCAAGACAACCCATGGGTCAACTTGGGGACCCCATGGAGCCACTTTAGTTGGAAAATGACATTAATATTTATTTATTTAATGTTAAAATTAAATTGACACAAACATGAGTTGTTTTACTAAAACAGTTTTTAAGTGGGGTTACACAAGTCCAAATTTTGATTATAAATATTCATTATAAATCTAAAAAGATTTCCTACATCATAGTATTTTTTTATAATTTTTAGAGATTAAATAAATTAAATTATTTATGACATCATTATGATGCAGCGATGACCTCATTATTTAATGATTTAAATAAAATAAGAAGATAATGCAAAATCCAAGGCTTACACTTGTCCAAAGCCTATTGGATGAGGATATTTAGAAACCTTATCACCTTATCCTCGAATTATATAAGTTTGGGACCTTTAGAAACCGAAAAGCATTGTATAATTGAATAACATTTCATTACTTTCCAAAAGTGCCTCTCCTCTCCACTTATAAAAGGCCCCCACCTCTACCACCTCATTCACACTTTCAAGCCATTTGACTCGGCCAACCTCTGCCCAAATACTCTCCCAATATTCCTCCCTTACTCCTAGAAGCCTCACTTTGGGCAGAACGCTTCCCAAGGAATCCTTTAGCTCAAATCAAAAAGAGTTACCCGATTTGGAGGTAATGTCTTCTCTAATGTTGTTTTGTTTTATTTTTCTTCTCCAACCCCATAAACTCTTTTTATTAATTTCTTTTGTAACAACACCAGTATCCTCAATATACTAGGATGTTTTTATAAGAAGGATTCGAGCTACACTTACACACACCTACATCTAATGGTTAAAGAACATACGGTTTCTGTGGATGGCGAATTTCTGCCTCACGAAACGATGATTGTTCAACACTCATATAACACCTTCAAAGGAGGCCATTAAGATGTCACTATTTTTATATATGATATATAATATGTTTATGTTTTACTTTTTCTTCTGTATTTCTCATTTATGGCATACTTTATGATTTCCATTATGGGTAAAACGCGATAATTTCATTTTAGGAAGTGCGGACTACCGCCCCCTCAAAGTGATTTGAATCGTTAATGCCATATGTGGGATGTATAAAAGATGGAGTAAATGGTATTATACAATATATTATACTGGAATTATATTATACATTTATATCATTATGATTTCATTCCATTAAATATGAAATAGAAATGAAAGTAGCGTTCATGCGTACGTACGGCTTACCGTCTCCATGAACGGTGCATTTCATTTCTTACCTCTAAACGTTACGTAATGTTATAAATGAATGTATATACTGGATATATATGATATATATGACATCTAAATCATGAATATAATTCTGGATATAATGGATATTCTACAACATAAACAACTTGTAAATATAAGAAGTTTATTGTTGACTCAAGTACCAAAGATCGACAAAATGACCGTTATTAACATAAATAATTACATAATGTTCATAACATTGTAATAAGTGATATAAAAAGGATAATGAAATTAAAAATGGTTCTTAATAAGGTATATATTAACTCTAGTTTATTATTCAGGAGGTTAAAGAACGGTTGAGTCAAGTCAGACACGAGGTAAGGGAATTTCTTAACCCAACTTCCATTCTTTGGGTTAATCTCCTACTTTAAAATTATGTCATGATATTATTATGTCCTATATTGTATTTGTACATTATTTATGTGTACTTATAGTGAATACACATTATAGATGTACTTTATTTAAAAAAATGATCTTTTTAAGGACTTCGTCTCAATCCCCTTTCATTGAGGCATATTTGGCTTTATACAGAACTTTCTTTTATACGGTGTATAAACCCCTTCGACTTTTACATTTATTCAAAAGGAATCTTTTTTATACGAAGAGTTTTACTAAACGACAAAAAGGGAATGTTTTCCTTTCCGTACTTATGCGGCGACAACGACTTCTCCGCCGCCGTGACCATTATTTGAGTTTCGGCTTCCTCTACAAGCCATCACTTTTTTTTAATGAAAAATAAATACAAAGTTTTAACTTTCTTTTATTTTGGTATTGAAAATGGTTTTGAAAGCGTTTTTATTATATCAATGTGTTGTATTGATATCTTGTGATTGAAATGTGGAAATGTTATGTTTCCTTTATGTATGTTTTATGTGATACGATTATGTTATGGTTTATGATATGTTTAAACCTATTCATATGAGGAATGCATTAGACTTAATAAGTGACGGGTGGAGCCCGCTATAGCTCCTCGATGCATTGGCAGGTCTCATGAGACAAACTAGTGTCTTGGCACAAGGCCTTGACAAAATCTTATTTGTGGTCTTGGCACGAGGCCTTGGCTACGTGGTTATGATAGTCTGGCATTATGCATTCCATCATTATGAAAGTGGTTATTGATATTGCATGTGATTATTCGACCAGTAGAATATCCATGTGATGAAGTGAATGGCATTATCTCATTTTACTTTTGCCATATTATGTTGAAGTTCAAGTTTAAAAGGCTTTTGTTTTAGTTGTACATTGCCTTAAATTTTTATGTTTATTTATGAAAGCTTCCGCAATATTGTAATCCTTACTGAGCATCTGAGCTCACCCCTTTCAATGTTTTAATATTTTCCAGGATGTGAGGAAGTATTTTATGAATGACCTGCAGGGATAGTCCGAAGAGGATAGAAGTGTGGACTATGGAGACTATGTTATTATAGTTTTTCACTTTGTGATGTAATGTAACATTTATGAATGTATCTAGTGTTTCCAAGGCTACTAAACTAATCGGTCTTTCGAGACTTGATCTTTTGTGATCATGCCAATGTTACGAAGTAATGCACCGACTCTGGGTAGCTAGGGTCGGGGCGTTACAAGAAATCAACTTCTCTACCCAAATATTTTAATAAAAATATTTTAAATTCAAAATAAAACTCATAAATGTTTCTCTGCAGTCGTTAAAAACTCATAAAAAAATCAAAAAACTATACTTTTCACCCATAAAAAAAGTAACAAATGTTTTCCTTTAAACAAAAGCTCATTAGCTTACTTTGTGAAATCATGAGATTCCTATAAAAACCATAGAAAACATAAATAAATCATGTAGGAAACTTGAGACATCATTTTCATTTAACTCTTACATATAGAGTGACCCTCACGATTACACATGGAGTAACCATCACGGTTACACTTGGAGTAACTATCACAGTTACACTTGAAATAACCATCATAGTTATACTTGGAATAACCCTCATGGTCAACTTCCAAACATAAATCTTACCCAACGCATTGGAGGGATATCACAGACCCACCCATCTTTGGTTTATAATATAACCACCCATCATTATAAACAATATCCATAAACTGTAACATAATCATAACACATAAAATCTTGCATCATAAAAATATTCTTTTCACCCATAAGAAATCATCTTTGGATATTGATATATCCCTATCCTTTAAAACCCAATTATCAAAACTAAAATTTCCAGAATAAAGGGAAAGAGGGGTTTTATTTAAATAAAAACTGGTATCTTATAAAGAAAGTTAAAGTTCAAATAGTAGTTATGACGGCGGGAAAAGTTGTTATCGCCATATACATTAAAATAAAACACATGTTTTGTCTTTTATAAATAAGTAAAACATTCCATATAAAATACATAAAAATATTCCTTTTGAAAACCTTTGAAATAAAGTAAAAAAGAGACATAAAATTTCCTTTATAGTTTATTTATGTTCATCCATAAAATAAATTTACAAATATGTATTTGGAAGAAAAAGAATTTGAAGGGAAACTTTAAAAGATGATTTTTAAAAGAAAGTCTCTTACATTGAGTCTCACTCGTCACATGTGTTTTTTATCATCCTGAATAATAAACTTATGTTAATTATTTACTTTATTAAGAACCTTTTTCAATTTTATTATTCTTTTTATTTTATCTCTTACCATTCTATAATCAATTACTCAATCAATTAAGTTTACATTAGATGTTTTGATGACATTCGGCCCATTTTTCCTAAACGACTTCTGTAGGTTGATTATGCTCAAACAGGTCATTATATAACCATTTCAATAATAATAATAATAAAATAATTATAATTTTTATATATAAATTATACTTTTAAAATCAACCATAAAATATGGTTATGAAAAATGAATCATATTACGATCATAGAGATGGTAGGTCGTACGTACGCATGAGTACTGTTTCTATTTTTCAATGAATATTATAGAATTAAGGTAAATATTATTTTATATTTATATAGAGATAATTATATCATTGATACCAAATTATTTTTTTAAATACACATATATATCATTTGTGTGATGTGGTGATGAAAAATGAATCATATTGCTTCGTGGAGGTGGTGATTCACACGTATGCACGGATGATGTTATCTTTTTTCAATGAATGGAAAGGTAAGAAAATAAATGATATACTATTTGTTTATAATGATAAATATGTCATGAATGTCACATATATATACATTAAATCCATCATTACAAATGGTCATAATAGGAGGTGATGGAAAGCGAATTGCATCGGTTCGCGAGACGGTAGTCCACCGTACACACGAACGATAGTTTCGTTTCTCATTTGAGGGAAGAGGTGACAAATATAGGTTATGTCATTAACATAATAAAATCTTAGTATATGGAATATATTGGTGTTATTATTTCATTATGGTTGAAGAAGAGTTGAATAAGTTAGGAAAGATTTAAAACAAAAACACTTGATTAAGAATTATACCTCTTCTTCAGACAATCTCTTAAAGTTTACACCGAAAGATTCCCTATGATGGTTTTTTGATCAAACAAAGGCTTCTAGGATGCATGGAGGGATGCAAGGAAATGATTTGGGTAGGGATTGGCTGACCCAAAAAGTTTTTGAAGTGTGAATAAAAGAGAAGATGTGTCCTTTTATAAGAGAGAGGAGGGACACTCTTGAAATTTCTTAAAATATTAAATTAATATAAATTAATTTTGATGCTCAAATGGCTCCAAATTGATAAGATTCGAAGCTAAGACGAGGAAGAGTCAAAATCATCTCATCTGATAAAATTGGGACAAGTTTGGATTACATTTTTACTCTTATCATTTTTTTTAGCCTTTCGTTAACCCTTTTGACAATTACAATGATATCAATGTTTTTTCACTATTAAGGGATAAATATAGTTACTATAAAAGGGGAAACAACTCATAAATGGACCATGGTTGATGTAATCAACCATATTCTATTCACTTGGATGAAGATAGTGTTTTTATGAATTTTAAATCATTTAATAAAATATTATTTATTATAAAATATCATTAATGTTAATTTTGGAACTATTTGTTTAATTTAACTTTTAAAACTACAAGAAAACTATGGGATCCAAATCCAATACATTCAAACCTCTATAATATGTCATGTTTATCTATGAAAATCCTGGAACACAACAACTCACTCAGATAATATTATTTTTAGAGTTTTTAAAATCATTTTATTTATTTTTTTCACTGCTTACACAAGCACTATGTCAGTGTTTCATGAGCATTTAAATTAATTATTTCATTACTAAAGATTAGAAATAAATTATCATGATAAAAGAAAAGCATTTAGCTTTCAAATGACTATTTATAACCAAACACATCCTCTATTTATCCCTATGTTAAAAATATTATAGTTATTAAAAGAAAGTGACATTTTTTACTTTATATTCACTTAAATATTATAAAGGTCAAGCCCCACCGTTGGTGGTGGGGTGGTAAGGGTTTGGGTGGGGTGAGGGGTCGGTCGCAGGGTCAAGTCTCTGGGTCTGCGATTTACTATAGTTTTCTTCCTTGCGATGTGTTCTACGGTGGTGGATATAATCAACTTAGTAAATATTATAAAGGTCAAAATCATGTCCAAATGACAACAAAAAGCTATATATTCGACTTCTGAATGATTATGGATGATTTATACTCATCCAATAAAACTAAGGCAAGCGTGAGAGCCATTTTTTAGTTCTTACCATTTTATTTGCACCTTAATTATCTGATTTACTATTTTATCATGGTAACAAAAATTACTAATGTTACTATTCATAAAGTCTAAAAATAAAATGGTCATATTTACCAAATTTGGATCTACTAATTCCAAATATGTAACCCATTTTTCAAAATTTAAAACAAAGTGGTGACAAAATTTAATTTAAAATTAAACCAGCAAAACGCGACGAAAAACGGCTTTACGGAAAAATGTCTTTTTTTAAGTATAATTTTTTTATATCAAATTGAAGCATGAAATTCATTCCAAATACTATAATTGAATTATGTTTAATCAAAATAAACTAATGAAATTTTAAAACTAATCAAAAATATAATTTAACTTTGTAAATACATTAAAAGAAAATATAGCTTTCAACAAAAATCAACATATTTCACTATTCATTGAAAACTCTAATTTTCCAGAAAATTCTCAAATTTTCACCTTTAGCTGATTTTGGTATGATGATTTCAAAAATGAAGTTCATTTTATCAAACACATTTTTTAAATGTTTTAGAAATTAATTACAATATTTGCTCATGGAAAGTAATAAAAATCATTTTTACAGAAAACGTGTTTTTAAAGCATAAAATGTTTTTAATAAAAATTGAATGCTAATTTTCTAAGCGTTATTTTATACATTTACATTGAGTATGACCTTTATTTATATTTCATAAAATATCTAATCAAATTCATATCCGTCAAGATTATAACGGTCATATTTAAATAATAATATTTATTGAATTGTTAATCCTATTTTGCACGATATCAAACATAATTTTTATTTTAAAATCTTGAAATATTATAATAATGCGTGACACTCTCTTAACCACCACCTAACTATAATTTTTATGTCTTATTTTCCTTTATAAAAATTATTCAACGCATTCTTTGTCCGCTAAATTATGAATATTCTATTGATTCCCTGACCGATGCATCATGTGCCCTCGGTCATTTGCTTACGCATCTAAATTCACATCAGGCTTTGGCAGCACCGAGAGATGATTTCCGATCCGGAGCGCCGTCGGGGACTCATCATCTTCATCCCCCTTTTCTTGTTGGCGGCGATCCGTACGGTTTCTTCTTCATCTTCATCGGTTCAGGACGCTGATCGTCCCACTGTCTACGATATCCTCCAACAGTACGGTCTCCCCCGGGGCCTCCTGCCCGATTCAGTGTCCAATTACTCCCTCTCCGGCGATGGAAGCTTCTTGGTCGAGCTGCCAAACACCTGCTATATCCAGTTCGACTACCTGGTCTACTACGATAAGCGGATCAGGGGGAAGCTCAGTTATGGATCCATCACGGGCCTCCACGGCATCGAGGTCAAGAGATTTTTTCTGTGGCTAGATGTCAGTGAGATCAAGGTGAAGTCATTGGACTCCGATAGCATCACTTTCCAAGCGGGGATTTTCAACAAGGAGCTCGATGTCTCGCAGTTCACGACCGTCCATTCTTGCAGGGACGAGGTCAACGGTCCCGACGACCGATCTGGGGAGGATGCCCTTAAGGTAAGAAACGCTTGTTTTGATCTCGCTTACCCACTGCTCTCCAGGATGATCGTTTATTTGTACATGCCTTGTGGAAAAACCTGTGCTGATGATGGACATTCTTATTTGTTGAATGACAATCCGTTGATCGATTTGTCAACATGCAGTAGATAACTTCCTTAGGTTAGCCCCAAATGACTCGTTAACCTTAGTTAAGCAAACGATGATGATTTACTACTGTCAGTTATGTGATGTGAAGGGAAATTCCGCCCTCATGTATTAGGGTTCAAGTACCCAGGTTCCCTTCTAAACTGAAGACCTCTGTTTGTGCTGCTGCAGATCTGGCTTTGAGATTCAATTTGGGAGTGTTCTTTTTTAAAAACATCTGTTTGTGTTATTGCAAACTTGGCATTTAGATTCAATGTGGGAGTGTTCTTTCTATAAGGCATATGTTTGTGGCATTGGATATTTGGTGTTTAGATTCAATCACAGTGTTCTTGTTAAGGGCATCTGTTTGTGCTATTACCCATTGGGCTTGTAGCTTCATTTTGGGAATGCTGTTCTCGAGGACAGGTTGTTCATGCTGTATCAATTGCAGTGCTTAATTGGATAATTGTCACTTCCCCCTATTTGTACCGAACGTATGCCGCATCATGTGGGGATGCTGGGGGTAGGGGGACATGCGATGTGCATCCAATTTGTGACAAGCATCTTGTTAACATCCACATAAGAAACAATGGTTACACGGCGATTCATGTGATGTTCTCTGGTGTACAAGTTCTCTAATTCATATCTTATAGATGACTTAGGTATCTCTATGCAAGTCTCTGGTCTCAGTAGTCTTGACATATCATCAAAACCCATTATTTTCATGATGATTCAAAGTATCTTTATGAAAATGATATAATCAAAATGTCAACAAATGATACAAAGTGTCTCCTAAACTGATCACCTCATAACTGGGTTTAGGACGCAAACTAACACATCTGGATCAGTCATGCACTCTGTTAATGACCATTTCTTCCTGTTGCATTGCAGCTCGGCTGCAAGGATGGTATTCAAATGCTGCTGACGGAGTAGGCCGGCTGCTGCCTCTGGAAGTGAGGTGACTGCAAACAGCCAAGGTAAAAACATATATTTTTGTTTCTGTATGTGTGCATGTGCATGAATGCATGTGTATTATTAGTGTGTGCATGTGTATGTGTAAAATGATATTATATGTGGCTTTAGCTCGTAACTGTATATTTGTATCTGTGTATCTATGGTGGCATTTTATTAGGCAGCTGCCTGTAGTGAAACTTTCGTGAAGTTTCTTTAGTTAGGGAGCTGCTGCTGGGTTTAGAAAACTTGTAATGGTGGGCATGAGATTGGGGTTGTGAGTGCAGTAAAATATTTTAAATTGTTTGCTTATCCATTTATAATAGGAGTTTATTTCTATTTTAATAGGTCCATGTATCTATCAGTCTATCTTATTCTCCTATTTCTAGTTTTTATTTTGTATTTACTATCTATTTAATGTTATCTCTCTATAAAAAAAGAATGAGAGAAAATAGTCAGAACTTCTTATTTCATTTCTATATCAACACACACATATACATTACATAAATCCATGATCAATGGTTTAGATCAATTCTTATATGTCATATCAAATCCGAAGGCTAAAATTTTATCCTCATAGACAATGTGCTCGGGAAACATTATTTATTGGAAATTGCGATATCAAAAACCTGAGAAAAAATAAACGAAACAAAAAATAACTGAATTTCATGCTTATTCAAAGCTGCATCATTGAAAGCTTTATCATCAAAACTGTGGAAAATTTGATGATGGAAAAAAGGGTACATTATGCTCCATTCTCCCTCATAAAATAATGATAGATGTTGAAGTTTATAAATCATTTTTTCAAAAATTTAAGTTGATAATGTTTGTGAATAAATAGGCAAAATTATCACATAATCTATTTTTTTTGGATATCAATCTTACAAGATTCGGGGCAGAAGCAGTGTCCTGGGTTGTCAAATTTAAAGTTTAATTCAAATTCAGATGTCAGTATTTGAAGAATGAGACATGCGTGCTTATTTTATGAATAAATACTTGAATAAATAATTAACCGACGAAAAAAATAGTCATCGCATTGATTTTAATGAAAATCGACATGAAAAATCATTAAAAAATAAAATATTTTTTATTTATAATGTCGGTTATTTAGTATAACTGGTATGAAAGTCTATTTACCAATCGATGTGGTAAATCCTTTTTTCACGTCGGTTATTATTACAATCGACGTGAAAATTAATGTCTAAAAAATTATGAAATAACAAATAACCTCGAGTTGCTATGGAGAAACAAAAACATCAAAACTGCTATTCAAAAATAAATCTAATTTTCAACATTGATTTATAGATTAAAATGCTAAAATAGTTAGTTTGAAATTACAATAAAATGATTGTTGATTAAATTGTGATGATAATAAGTAGTAAAAAAATCATATGAAAAGGGAAGAGAAAAAAAAATCGATGAGAAAGAAATAAAACATTCATTACATCAAAATCAACAATTCGCGTGGTTTCTTAAATCGGTGTTAACTTTTTTTTTTAAATAATTTTGTGGCGGTTTAACTTTTATTTTTTTTTTGAAACACAACACATCTTCCCCTTGACACCCCTCACCCTCCTTGAACCCGACACCCCCACCCCCGAGCCCTAGCCCCTCGTTGTTGATCCGATCCTGAGCCGCCAATACCCCCTTCCCCCACCAACATCAGATCCCAATCCCGAGCCGCCGACACCCCTCACCCGCACCTCGAGCCCCCCCGATCCTGATCCTTAGCCACCAAGCTCTCTCCCCCGAATCGTCGCTGCCACTGCTCCCCCTGATCACCGCCCCGCTGCCTCCCCCCCCCCATCTGCTTGCTGTCGTAGGATCCTTCTTCCTCATTGGTTTTAGATCATCAACGTTTTATTATATCAGTCTTGAGGTAGATGTTTTTATGTAATTTCTTCTTCTTTTGATTCATTTACTGATATAATTCTAATTTATTCCATTTGAGACTGGTTAAGCTTAATTTATCGATTTTAACAAAAAATGACCCATTTTTAAGAAAATTGTGTTTGGCATTGATGCCTTCATATAGTGATTTAATCCTTTGTTTTGAAATGCTATCAGTTTTTTTTCACTAATCTCAATGGATTTCATTATCAAAATATAAAGTTTCCTTTTAATAAAATTATGTTTATTCACTAATGTTAATTCCACATGCTTTAATGCTTGTGTTGCCTTTAAATGTGTTTTGGAATGATTTAAAGAAAAACATTCAACAATTTGTTTTGAATGATTTATCTTATGGTATTTCAAAACATTGAAGGCATTTCATAGCGTTTTCACATTCTTTTCTCAAAGGCCATTTCAACACATTAAAACCAGTTTTAAAGGAAACAAGTATGATTGAGTTTTATAAAATTAATGGTTGAATGAAGTGTTTTATTTTGTTGATAAAGGAATTTTTTTACCAACATGGTTTTCCCTAAAGGACAATTTGGAAATTTGTAATGTAAATTATCTTATTTGATAAATTCTTGATGAATCTTTTACTTATGATTTTCCTTGATATCTGGTTCTTGGTGAAAAATATAATGATTGTTGAAATAGGGGGTTTGGTCATTGAAGGATCTTGGGGGTGGGAAGATATGAGAACTTTGTAGCCAATGGAATGCTGATTGTTCATGTTTAGTATATTGAGGATCATTATTTAGATCCCTGTTTCTTGAAATATCACTCACCGATTGGTCAAGGGGAATCCGTGATAGAATGATGAGTGTAACACCCCGACTTTAGTTTCTCAAAGTCGGTGCATTATTTTTATTACATTGACATGATCACAAGAAATTGAATCCCGAAGGATCGATCGGTTTAGTAGCTTTAGAAAAACTCGATACATATATAAGTTTTACATTACATCTTGAAATGAAAAACAACATAGTGTCTCTTTTGAAAACACTCATACCCCTTAGACTATCCCTACAGGTTAGTCCTAACATACTTCTTCGCATCTTGGGAAAAATGAAACACAAGAAATGGGTGAACTCAGATGCTTAGTAAGGATAAACAATATAGTGGAAGCTATCATAAGCATAAACTTTTAAGGCAAGGTATAAAAATAAAACAGAAACTTTTTAAACATAATCTTCAGCATACTATGACAATAATAAATCAAATAATTCTATTTAAACATTTACATGAATATTCTAATAGTTGAACAATCATATGTAATATTAATTACTAATCTCATAATATGGAAATGCATAATGTCAGACATCATAACCATACTTCAAGGCTTCGTGCCAAGACCATAAATAACCATACCGTTAAGACATCGTGCCAAGACACTAGTTTGTCTCATGAGACCTACCAATGCATCGAGAGGCTATAGCGGACCTCACCCATCACTTACTAAGTCCAATGCATTCCTCTTATGAAAGAGGTAATACATAACATAACCATTCGTATTAAAACTAGCATACAAAATGTTAATACTTTAACCATAAACTATGAATGGTATCAAAATAAAATATCCACAATCAAATATATCATAAACCATTTAATACAATATGGAGACTTGTATCATAATAAATCAATCTCAATTAACCATAAAATCCAACAAAGGATGTTGACATAAATGAAAATAATCTAATAAAATCATTAAAACATTTTGAGAGAAATATCCCTTTTTTACTTTGAAATCATTTAAAACCTGTGAAATTATAAAAGAAAACATTTCTTTTGAAAATAACCTTGTAAGCATGTAAGAGAAGCTTTAAAATGTTAAGGCGTAATAACAATGGAAAATAGTCGCTCACGCTGTATAAGGTAAAAAAAATTCTTTTCTTAATTTGTCGAAAAGGTCATGAAGTACCTCGTTTGGAAAGCGACGGAAAGGTTCCTTTCAAAACATTTTTATAAAAAGTAAAACATGAGTAGAAATGACTTTAAACAATTTTCGATAATACTTTGAAATATATTTTAAAAAACATGGATATGGATGATAAAGATGTCCCAAAAGATACTTACGTATGAACAACCTCAGATAATAATGAGATTGTAAAATTAACCATTACCTTGTACCTTGCTTTAGTCAAGGGTACATTAACCTCCTGTATAATGGTTAAAACATGTTATTAAATTATACTAGAACCATATCCATATTTATGATATCATATACGATCCTCTTATATTCTTTTGGTAGTAATATTTCAGTATTACCGTTGTTTCGGGTCTTAACTGCTTTGTTTTCTCATTCCTGTTTTGTTATGTAAGTCATGTTTGTTATACATAAGATGTATTTTATTCATATTCAGAATGATATTAAGTTCACAATCATTATTTTTACTCATCATATAAATTTTATAATCACTTTTGAATGGTTAACATGGAGAATGAATCTCATCGCGTCGTGGAGATGATAGACCGTACGTACGCACGAGCAACAATATCATTCACTTGATGGTTAAACGGTATAGAATTGGATGACACATTAATTATACAGAATTATTATCATGATATAATCATTATTTACATCCATTATACTCATCATTACACCCATCTAAATAAATTATAAATGAAAAACAGTTTGCACCACGACTTGGAGACGGTAAGTCGTACACACATACGCATGGAGATATTGTTTTTCGTAGGATAGGTAAACGGAGGAATATGGTTATCCTATAATCATAATAACATCTCAACATTTATATTATACTGTAGATATTAATTTAGTATGGAAAAAACATAAGAAGAGGAAGTAGAAGAAGAAAAGAAATTGAATTGAATTGGCAAAACAATTACCTCTTCTTCGAGTGTCTCCTTTTGATTTGCACAAAAGGACTCCTTAGGTTAACTTTTTGACTAAAGTGTGGCCTCTAGGATGAAGTGAGGGAAGTTGGGAGAAGTGAGTAGGGGTTGGTCGAGTCAAAGGGATTTAGATATGTGAATTAAAAAAAAGGAGAAGTGCCCTTTTATAAGAGAGGTGACAAACACTTTTGGAAGATCTTAAAATATTAATTTATTATAAATTAATTTTTGGTTTCAAATAGCTCTAAAGTGATTTATTTCGAGCCTACGATGAGGATGGGTGTAAATCCCCTCAACCAATGAATTTTAGACATGTTTAGGTCATAAAACTAACCATATCTTTTGGATTTAACCCTTAGTTAAACAGTTCAACTCTTACCGCGTCTTCTTGTATTTTTACACTATAGGGTTAATATAGTTATCATAAAATGTCAAACAAACCCCAATTGGACCATTTATGAAATATTTGACATTATACATGTTAGTTTGGCTGAACCTTAGATTTTTATAACTTTTATATCATTTAATAAAATAGTATTTATTTTAAAATATCATTTTTGTCAATTTTAATACTATTCAATATTTTAATTTTAAAAAATATAAGGCCAACATGATAACTTCAAACCAATACTTTCAATAGGTCACTAATATGTCTAAGTTACCTATAAAATTAGAGGATTCCATTAATTAAGTAAAATTATATTTATTTTAATATTTTTAATATCATTTATTTGATATTTCTATTAATAAAATAATTTCTACATCACTATTGTGTCGCCATTAATGGTAATTATTTAATCTCTAAAAATTATAAATAAATTTATATGATGTAGGTAATTATTTTATCTCTTCGAAGACTTTATAATCGATGTTATCTCCTGGTGATCTCAATATTAAAATTGTTATACTTATAAGAAATGAGAGTGATATTTTGTCACATTCATTAATTTTAATAATATTCATGTCATATTCATGGACAAGTTTCCATTAAATGATTCAAAATTGATCATTATGATATCTTTAATATTATCATAATAATTTGTCCCAATTATAGATTTTTATGAATTTTGTATCATTTAATAAATTATGATTTTTTTAAATATCATTTATATCAATTTTGACACTATTTATTATTTAACTTTTTATAAATTCATAACTTGATTCCTTCGAAAAAACTACATTAGCTCACCCCTAATGTTACTATGTCATCCCAAAAATTCGTGGATGACATAAAATGTTACAAATTATATTTATTTTAATATTATTAATATCATTTAATGGATTCTTCTTTGAATAAATCAATTACTACATAATCATTGTGTCGCCATTTAATTTAATTATTTATTTTCTAAAATTATAAATAAATCACCATAATGTAGATAAACATTTTTTTTAATTTCTAATGACTATTTATAGTCGACAATATCACTCATATATCCTCATATTAAAAATATTTTACTTGTTAAAAAAAAGTATAACAAAATTGGGTTTTCTTTTAAATATAATATTATAAATATTTTAAAGTCATCCAAGTGGCTCCAAGTGGTCCTAAAATCAACCCAAAGATGATTTTGGTCGAAAAAAACATACTCAATGAAATTAGGACAAGTGTTAGGGTAATTATAATATTATTTTTACCTTTAATTACCCAATTTACTCTTAACCGTGGTAATAAAAAAAATTACAAAAGTTACAATTCATAATACCCAAAAATAAAAGGAACCTATTTACATAATTTGGACCCAATGATTTCAAATATGAAATCCATTCTCAAAATTAAAAATACAAAATTTGCAATAATTAATTTTAAACCAATCCCGTTGTTGGAATGAAAAATGGGTTTTCAAAAGCTAAAACATTACAAAAGATTGAAATATTTTTACATCAAAATTCATGGTAAAATTAATATCAATTACCAAAATTATATTAACCGATAAAAATATATTCTATTTGTACTTTAAAACCATTCAATAATATAATTTATCCACATAAAATATTTTTATGAAAAAAGTTGTTTTCAATTAAAATTCAGTATATTTTTAATATTCATCAAAACTTCAAACTTATCAGAAAAATATCAAAAATTCATCCAAAGTAAATTTTTATATCCCTATTCCAAAGAAGAAGTTTATTTTGTTAAATAGAATATATAGAAGTTTCAAAAACAGGATTTAAAATGGGTGCGCCATCAAAAGGCGATAAAATTTCAATTTTTGAAAAATACTTCTTTTATCCGAAAATGGAATATTTTCTTATATCATGTATACAAAATACATATGATGAATTTTAAAATTATATGGAATAAATATAACTCAAAATGTGGTTAATACTATTCATAATCTCTAATTTAAAGACTAGGTTATATATTATATTAAATAATAATATTTTATTAATATATTGTTGTTTGGTAGAGTTGGGTCTTTCTTGTAACACAAGACAACTCATTGTTGTGTGTAGCGTAATCTTAACATGGTGTTGCGTAAAAAGAAAGAAAGTAAAAAAATTAAATTTATTCAAAAATGAAAATATTGTAAAGTATTTGGGTGTTACATTCTCCACTCATTCAATAAATTGCATCCTCAGAATTTAAACTTGGGATTAAAAAATAGGGGTTTGACATTTCAAAACATCTTTGCTAAAATTTCACATCAAAAAAAGGATTAATGAGACCTCAACTTTAAAATAAAGAAAGGGAAGTACATAGGTCATAGAGATAACACATACTAAGGTTCCATGTAGGAAAACATGAACATGAAAGAAAATGTAACCATCAAGTTCTGATGGAGAGTGATAGAGAACATGCTTAGAAAAAAGTTAACAACCACAAAGCTATAAATCTATGATGATCCAAGGGTCCGTTTGATTCATCATAAAATAAAGTACTAGGAAAACATTTTTGGTTTTATGATCTTTTCCCTAGAGTTGAAGAATTCATTTATTTCATAAACTAAGAACATAATGAAACATGCTTACTTAACAAGTAGAGTTTCCTTCAATAATCGTTTTACACCACAAACTCATCTTTTTATCCAAACGATGAGTGTTCAAGATAAATTCTTCACACTTGAAGCACTAAATTCATTTTTTAGAGAATCACATAGTCCACAAAATATTAACTATATATTTCTACTATCTTTTGTCATTAACCAAAACCAAAATGTTAGTACAAGATAAGATATTTCCCAAAAAGAATAATCCTTTATAAGAATAAAGACTACTTTTAATCTCCAAAATTCATTTGTAATACCCAATATTCAATATAGACCATTCAATAAATAAATATCCTTAAAATTACTTAACACAATCCAAACTAAGATTGAAACCCAAAATTCAGAAGGATTTAATCACACAGTCTTCCAGGATAAATTTTAACATTTATCTCCAAATATCATAAATCACTCTTAACATCTCATACAAAAAAGTAATTAACTTAATCACATATTTTCCAAAATAGGCTAATCATTTCCATCAGTAACCCAAATCACTATGAGTCCACAATAAAATCATAGATTCTTCCAAAATAAAATTCAACCATTACTCCTCAAATAAAATCCCATAGTATTCTATCTATATTAATCTTATAAAGTTCTCAAAATAGTAAATGTCTTCCACAATAAAATTTATCTTTTAATTCCCAAATCATTTTCCCATTCCAAGGATATCTATTTGATAAAACATAAGTACCCAAAATCAACTTATTCTTATTCCATCAACTTGTTTAACTAAAAAGAAAATGTCATACTAACCAGGGACTTCATGTAGGCCAGTGGTAGGTTCTTCCCCCCTTGTCGTCCTTCGGTTGTGGGTTCAAGACCCACAACCTTGCCGGACACGACGATTTTTTCACCCTTCTTGCGGGTCATCCTTTTTCTAAACTACATAATTCTTATAACATTCCCAAAATGAGATAAAATCTTGAAAAAAGATAAAATAAAATAAAAAATAACTATAACATATTTTAATCTCAAATTTTATCTCATGCCTTTCATTTTGCATCCCAAAATGTAATATCCAATAATTACCTCAACATTATGGATCATATAAAACCTAAAGTTTATTTATACCTTTATAATTATGTTCACACAAGAAAAGATAATTCTTCCTCAAATAATATTTTCACATAAAAAACATCATTGTTACACAAACTAAAAAAATTTATCCAAAGTAATCCCATTATCAAAAGAGCGTTAATACTTTTAAACATTTCATCATCCATTTATTTCCACATAGGTCCTTCCTTGGCCTAGAGGTTATACTATAGAATAGGGAATTGACTCGGGTAATGCCCAGGTCACCTAAATTTACAGAAAATGATTGTAAATGGATTCTTAGGATCAATTTTATTTTATCCCATTGTACTCTTTATTTTTCCTCAAAAATTATTTGCTTTATGTCCTTTCCCACAAATAAAGCATTTCTTTGTTCCGTTGAGTCAATTTCCTTGGTGTCTCATTCCAAATTTCCTGCATGATGGAAATTGGGATTTCTTTTCTACATGGTCTCAACCACTGGAGCTCTTAGAATGCTCTGACTTTCTCTTCTTTGGTGAGTTTGGGATTTGGTTAATGTATATGTTGTTAATCATATTTTTGGAAAACTGATTAGGCATAAGCACAATATCTTTTACTCCTATCAACATTCCATTTGGTTGCTCATATCCACCACCTTGTCTACCTTGTCCATCATGCTCAATGTTAATATGACTTCTTTGGGATCCATCCATTGACTAAAACCAAAAAACATAGTGTGAGTTAAAATATTCGTAAAATTATTTAATGAATATAATGACACTTTATTTTCACTCTAAAACACCTTAGGTTTAACCAAGGTTATTGATTCACATATTATATTAAAATCCTTCATATTGATTTGTAAAGAAATGTGAATTATCCTATGCATATCCCCAGAGAGTGTCAAACCAGGTGCACGGTAAGGCCTGTTGTTGTGTACCGGGTTACCCAGAGTTAGGCCCATAACACCTTGTTGGAGTTTTCACCCCTAGGTACATCTGTGCCAGAACCACATCCACTTATAGTATGCAGACATGGATGTATTGATTGGAAGACCTACATAATCTCTATATTAATAAAAAAAATTATGTTCTTCTATACTTATCCTTATAGTCTATCTTAGGGTAATGTTCCCTAATCAAAGTTTCTCTAAATCTAGTTTGAAAGGTTTATATGAAACTTCATTTGATACCAACTGTGACGCCCCTAACCCAGTTTTATAGAGTTGGTGCATTATTTTTATTACATTGGAATGATCACAATAAATTAAATCCCAAAGGACCGATCAGTCTAGTAGCCTTGAAAAAACTAGATACATATATAAGTTTTATATTACATCTTGAAATAAAAAACAACATAGTGTATCATTTGAAAAAACACATATATATTAGAATATCCCTATAGGTTAGTCATAATATACTTCTTCGCATCCTGGGGAAAATGAATCATAAGAAAGGGGTTAGCTCAGATGCTCAATAAGGATAAATAATATAGCAGAAGCTATCATGAGCATAAACTTCTAAGACAAGGTATAAAACTGAAACATAATACTTTTAAACATAATCTGAAGTATACTATGGAAAGAAGAAATCAAATAATTCCATTTAAAAATTCACATAGATATTCTACTATTCGAATAATCACATGTAATATCAATTACGAATCTCATAATGAGGAAATGCATAATGCCAGACATCATAACCATACAGTCAACACCTCATGCCAAGACCATAAATAAACATACCATTAAGGCCTCGTGCCAAGACACTAGTTTGTATCATGAGACCTAATAATGCATCGAGGGGATATAGAGGGACCCACCCATCACTTACTAAGTCCAATGCATTCCTCTTATGAAAGGGGTAAAACATAACATAAACATTCGTATTAAAACCAACATACAAAATGTTAATACTTTAGCCATAAACCATGAATGATATCAAAATAGCACATCCACATTCAAATATATCATAAAACATTCAATATAATATGGAATATTGTATCATAATAAATCAACATCAATTAATTATAAAATCCAAAAAAGTATGCTGACATAGATAAAAATAATCTAATAAAATCATTAAAATACTTTGAGAGAAATATCCCCCTTTTTACTTTGAAATCATTTAAAAGATACGAAATTATAAAAGAAAACATTTATTTTAAAAATAACCTTGTAATAATGTAATGGAATATTTAAAATGTTAAGGCATCATAATGATGAAAAATAGCCGCTCGCACCATATAAGTTAAAAAACATTCTTTCCTTAATTTGTCGAAAAGGTCATGAAGTACCTCGTTTGGAAAGTGATGGAAATATTCCTTTCAAAACATTTTAGAAAAAGTAAAACATGGGTAGAAATTACTGTAAAAAATTGTCAAATATATTTTGAAATACATTTTAATAAATATGAACATTGATGATAAAGATGTCCCAGTAGATACTTACGTATGAACAACCTCAGATAATAACGAGATTGTGAAATTAACCCCTACCTTGTACCTTCTTTCAATTGAGGGTGCGTTAACCTCCTATATAATGGTTAAATCATGTTACTAAATTATACTAGAACCATATCCATATTTATGATATCATATATGATCCTATTATATAATTTTGGTAATAATATTTCAGTATTACTATTGTTTCACGTGTTAACTGCTTTGTTTTCCCATTCCTGTTTTTTCATGTAAGTCATGTTTGTTATGTATAGGATGTATTTTATTCATATATATAATTAAATTAAGTTTATATTTATTATTTTTACTCATCATATAAATTTTATAATAATTCTTGAATGGTTAACGTGGAGAATGAATCTCATCACGTCGTGGAGACGGTAGGCCATACGTACGCACGAGTGACCGTATCATTCACTTGATGGTTAAATGGTATGGAATTGGATGGTACATTAATTATACAGTATAATTATCATGATATATTTATTATTTAAATCCATTATAATAATCATTATACCCATCTAAATAAAGTATAAATGAAAAAAAAAATTCACCACGACATAAAGACAATAAGCTGTACGTACACACGCATGGTGATATTGTTTTTCATATGATGGGTAAAAATAGGAATATGGTTCTCCCATAATCATAATAACAACTAAGAATTTATATTATACTATAGATATTAATTTATTATGTAAACAACATAGGAATATAAAGTATAAGAAGAAAAGAAATTGAATTGAATTGGTAAAACAATTACCTATTCTTTGAGTGTCTCTTTTTGATTTGCACAAAAGGACTCCTTATGTTGGATTTATGCCCAAATTGTGGCCTATAGGATGAAGTGAGGGAAGTTGGGAGGATAAGTGTGTAGGGTTTGTCAGAGATAAAGGGATTTAGAGGTATGAATTAAAGAGTAGGAGAAGTTCCATTTTATAAGAGAGGTGAGGGGCACTTTTAGAAGATCTTAAACTATTAATTTATTATAAATTAATTTTTGGTTTCAAATAACTCCAAAGTGATTTATTTTGAGTATAAGATGATTATGGGTAAAAATCCCTTCAAACAATCAATTTTATACATATTTAGGTCATAAAATTAACCTTATTTTTTGGATTTAACCCTTAGTTAAACAATTGAACTCTTACCGCATCTTCTTGTATTTTTACAGTATAGGGTTAATATAGTTATTATAAAATGCCAAAAAAACCCCAATTAGATTATTTATGACATATTTGAAATTATAAAAGTTATTTTGACAAACCATATATTTTTAAGACTTTTAAATCATTTATTAAAATAATACTTATTTTAAAATATCATTTATGTGAATTTTAATACAATTCAATATTTGTATTTTTAAAAATATAAGACCAACATGATAACTTCGAACCGATACTTTAAATATGTCACTAACATGTCTAAGTTATCTATAAAATTATTTTATGTCATTAATTAAGTAAAATTATATTTATTTTATAAATTTTAATGTCATTTATTTGATATTTCTATTAATAAAATAATTTCTGCATCACTATTTTTTTATCATTAATGGTAATTATTTAATCTCAAAAAATTATAAATAAATTTCTATGATGTAGGTAATTATTTTATCTCTCCATATAATATTTATAATTGATGTTATCTCCTGGTGATCTCTATATTTAAATTATTATACTTATAAGAAACTAGAGTGTGACATTTTGTCACATTCATTAATTTTAATAATATTCATGTCATATTCATGGATAAGTTTCCATTAAATGATTAAAAATTGATTATTATGATATCTTTAACATTATACTAGTAATTTGGATAAATTATATATTTTTATGAATTTTATATAATTTAATAAATTATTATTTATTTTAAAATCTCATTTATGTTAATTTTGATAGTATTTGTTATTTGACTTTTTATAAATTCATAACAACTTGATTCCTACGAAAAAACTATATTATCTCATCCCTAATGTGTCAATGTCATCCAAAAAATTCGTGGATGGAATAAAATGTTTCAAATTATATTTATTTTAATATTATTGATATCATTTAATTAATTCTTCCTTTAATAAATCAATTACTACATAATCATTGTGTCACCATTTAATTTAATTATTTATTTTATAATATTATAAATAAATAAATAAGAATAATATAGATAATTTTTTTATTTCTAATTACCATCTATAGTCGACCATATCACTCATATAACCTCATATTAAAAATATTTTACTTGTTAAAAACAAAAGAATAACAAAATTGTATTTTCTTTTAAATATAATATTAGAAATATATTAAAGTCATCCAAGTGGATCCAAGTGGTCCCAAAATTTACCCAAGGATGATTTTGGCCGAAAAAAACTTATCCAATGAAATTTGGAGAAGTGTTAGAGTAATTATAATATTATTTTTACCTTTAATTACTCGATTTACTCTTAATCGCGATAATAAAAATATTTACTAAAGTTACTATTCATAATGCCAAAAAATAAAAAAAACCTATTTACATAATTTGAACCCACTGATTTAAAACATGGAATCCATTTCTCAAAATTCAAAATACAGAAGTTGTAGAAATTAATTTAAAATTAATCCCGTTATCAGAAAGAAAAATGAGTTTTTAAAATAAAAAACATTGCGAAAGATTGAAATGTTTTTAAATCAAAATTCATGGTAAAATTATTGTAATGACCAAAATTATATAAACTAATAAAGATATTTTCTATTTTTACATTAAAACCATTCAATAATATAATTTATCCACATAAAATATTTCGATGAAAAAAGTCATTTTCAATTAAAATTCAGTATATTTTTAATATTCATCAAAACTAAAAACTAGTCAGAAAAATATCAAAAATTCATCCAAAGTAAATTTTTATATCTATCTTCCAAATAAGAAGTTTATTTTGTTAAATAGAATATATAAAAGTTTCAAAAACTAGATTTAAAATAGGTTCCCCATCAAAAGGCGACAAAACTGCTTTTTTTGAAAAATACTTCTTTTACCGAAAAAAGAATATTTTATTATATCATGTATAAAAAATACATAAGTTGAATATTAAAATTATATTGAATATATAAAATTCCAAATTTGGTTCATACTATTAATAATGGCTAATTTAATGTTTAGTTTATATATTATATTAAATAATAATATTTTATTAATATATTGTTGTTCGGTAGAACTGGGCCTTGCGTGTAACGCAAGACAACTCATTATTGTGTGTAGTTTAATATTAACATGGTGTTGCATAAAAAGTAAGCAAGACACAAAAATTAAATTTATTCAGAAATGAAAATATTGTAGTCTTTGGGTGTTTCTCCCCTTCTTCAATAAATTGCAATCTCAAAATTTAAACTCGGGATAAAAAACTAGGGGTTTGACATTTCAAAACATCTTTGATAAAATCTCACATAGGAAAAAAGATTAATGAGACCCCCACTTTAAAATAAATAAAAAGAAGTACGAAGGTCACTAGAGATGACACATATTAAGGTTCCATGTAGGAAAACATGGACATGAAAGAAAATGTAACCATAAATTTTTGATAGAGAGTGATAGAGAAAATGATTAGGAAAAAGTTTACAACCACAAAGCTATAAATATGCGACGATCCAAGGGTCCATTTGTTTCATAAAAAAAAGTACTAGGATTTTTTTTTAGTTTTATGATCTTTTACTTAGAGTTGAAGAATTTTTTTACTTCATAAACTAAGAACATAATGAAACATCCTTACTTACTTAACAAGTAGAGTTTCCTTCATTAATCATTTTCCACCACAAACTCATCTCTTTCTCCAAAAAATGAGTTTTCAAGATGAATTATTCATTCTTGAAGCACTATATTCAATTTTTAGAGAATCACATAGTCCAAAAAATATTAACTATATATTTCTATTATCTTTAGTCATTAACCAAAATCAAAATTTTAGTACAAGATAAGATAATTCCCAAAAGGAATAATCATGTATAAGAAGAAATACTACTTTTAATCTCCAAAATTCAATAGTAATACCCAATGTTCAATATAGACCATTCAACAAATAAATATCCTTAAAATTCCTCAAAATAATCCAAACTAAGATTGAAACCCAAAATTCAGAAGGATTTAATCATAGAGTCATCCAGGATAAATTTTAACATTTATCTCCAAATATCATAAATCACTCTTAAAATCTCATACCAAAAAGTAATTAACTTAATCACATATTTTCCAAAATAGGTTAATCATTTCCATCAATAACCCAAATCGCTATGAGTCCATAATAAAATCATAGATTCTTACAAAATAAAATTCAACCATTACTCCTCAAATAAAATCCCATAGTATTCTATTTATCTTAATCATATAAATTTCCCAAAATAGTGAATTTCTTACACAATAACATTTATCTTTTAATTCCCAAATCATTTTCCAATTCCAAGGATATGTATTTGATAAAAACTAAGTACCCAAAATCAACTTATTCTTATTACATCAACTCGTTTAACTAAAAATAAAATGTCATACTAACGAGGGACATCACATAGGCCAGTGGTAGGTGCTTCACCCTTGTCACCCTTCGGTTGTGGGTTCAAAACCCACGACCTTACCAAACACAACAGATTTGTCACCCTTCCCACTGGTCGTCCTTTTTATAAAACTATATAATTCTTATAACATTCCCATAATGAGATAAAATCTTCAAAATAAAATAAAATAAAAAATAACCATAACATATTTTAATCTCAAAGTTTATCTCATGCCTTTCATTTTGCATCCGAAAATGTAATATCCAATAATTACCTCAACATCAAGGATCATATAAAACCTAAAGATTATTTATACCTTTATAATTATGTTCACACAAGAAAAGATAATTCTTCCTCAAATAACATTTTCACATAAAAAACATCATTGTTACACAAACTAAAAAAAGTCATCTAAAGTAATCCCATCATCAAAATAGAATTAATGCTTTTAAACATTTCTCATTCATTTATTTCCACATAGGTCCTTCCTTGGACTAAAGGTTATCCTATAGAATAGGGCATTGACTCGGGTGATGACCAGGTCCCCTAAATTTATGGAAAATGACTGTAAATGGATTCTTAGGATCAGTTTTATTTTATCCCATTGTACCCTTCATTTTTACTTAGAAATTATTTGCTTTATGTCCTTCTTTTACACACATAAATCATTTCTTTATTCTGTTGAGAAACTTTCCTGGGTGTCTCCTTCCACATTTCCTGCATGGTAGAAATTGGACTTTCTTTTCTCTATGGTCTCTACCACTAGATCTCTTAGCATGCTCCACCTTTCTCTTATTTGGTGAGTTTGAGATTTGGTTAATTTATATGTCGTTAATCATATTTTTCGGAAATTAATTAGGCATAAACATGAAATATTTTACTTCTATCAACATTCCATTTGGTTTCTCATCACTAGCACCTTTTCCACCTTGTCTATCATGTTCAATGTTAATATGACTTATTTGGGATCCATCCATTGACTAAAACTAAAAATCATAGTGCGAGTAACAATAGTTGTAAAATCATTTAATGAATATATTGACACTTTATTTTCAATCTAAAACACCATAGATTTAACCAAGGTTATTAATTCACATCTTATATTAAAATCCTTTATATTGGCCTATAAAGAAATACAAATTATCTTAAGAATATCTCCAGAGTGTCAAACCAAGTGCACAATAAGTAATATTTTCATATACCAGGTTACCCCGAGTTAGGATCGGAACATGTTGTCAGAGTTTTCACCCCTAGGTACATCTATGCCAGAACTCTGTCCACTTATAGTATACATACATAGATGTATTTCTTGTAAGACCCACATAGTCTCTATATTAACAATTTTTTATGTTCTCCTATTCTTATCCTCAAATTCTATCTTAGGGTAATGTTCCCTAATCAAAGTTTTTCTAAATCTAGTTTCTAAAGTTTGTACTAAAATTCCTTTGATAACAACTGTAATGCCCCGAAACCAGTTTCCTAGAGTCATTGTATTATTTTTATTACATTGTCATGATCACAACAAATCAAATCCTGAAGGATCAATCGGTTTAGTAGCCTTGTAAAAACTAGATACATATATAAGTTTTATATTACATATTTAAATGAAAAAAACATAGTGTCTCATTTGAAAACACTCATATCCATTAGAATATCCCTACAGGTCATTCATAATATACTTCTTCGCATCCTAGGGAAAATGAATCATAAGAAAGAGGTGAGATCAGATTCTCAGTAAGGATAAACAATATAGTGAAAGCTATCATAAGCATAAAATTTTAAGGAAAGGTATAAAACTGAAAAACAAGACTTTTAAATATAATCTTTAGCATACTATGGATATAATAAATAAAATAATTCCATTTAAACATTTACATGGACATTCTACTAGTCAAATAATCGCATGTAATATCAATTACTAATCTAATAATGAGAAAATGCATAATGTTTGACATCATAACCATACAGTCAAGGCATCATGCCAAGACTATAAATAACCATACCATCAAGGCCTCATGCCAAGACACCAATTTGTCTCATGAGACCTATCAATGTATTGAGGGGATATAACAGGACCAACGCATCACTTACAAAGTCCAATTCATTACTTTTATGAAAGGGATAAAATATAACATAAACATTTGTATTAAAACCAGCATAATAAATGTTAATAATTTAACCATAAACCATGAATGAAATCAAAATAGAACATCCACGTTCAAATATATCATAAACCACTCAATACATGATTCATGCTCAAATTTACACAAGATAAGAAGGTAGAATGGTCCTTGTAGTCTAGTTTGGGTTGTCGAATCCTCAGAGACCTAAGAAGTAACCTACATAGACGTACATTCTATGGATTATTTTTGGCTATGAAGTGGCCAACTTGGATTGATTTAAGATGTTTTTAAATTAAATCTAATATACTTAAGTGAATTCAATTTTAAATAATGATTTGATCCTAGGTTATCACTTGGGGTGGATTGGACGTATTCCCTTTTCAATTATTTCAATTTCTTATATTTGAGATGAGTTCATTTAAGGAGATAAAAAAACTTCATCACTTAATGATTTTATACCAACAAACCATAATAATAATCACCTATACACTTGGAGGGTCAAATTTATGAGCACTACAAGGTAAAGGTTTGTATTATCACTTAAAGTATGTGGCCTTAAAATTCAACAAGGATGAAGAAGTTTTAAAATCATCAAATAAAAATCTCAATTAAAAGAAGTGATTATACATTAATGGAGTGATAAATAATATCCAATCCAGCACCTTGATACTCCCTTGTATCAACCCATAAGTTGGTTATCCCTCCATTTATTCTATGGTTTCAATAGAAGTGGGAAGTAGACTCACGAGGGAGGAATTGAAGAAGTAAAGAAAACAATAAAAAGAAAATGATCACTCCACCGTTGTGTGAATAATTTCACAAGGTTTGGTGTGAATAAATTCACACCTTGAGGAAAAGGTATCAAAGTGATATGGATAATAATATAATAATAAGATAATAAGAACTTTTATTAAGAAACTAGGATGAATTAAAATAACTTACATGTGGAAGACAAACTTGAGACAACAAAATTGCAGCATAACATTACAATGAAATAAAGCTTAAAAGATGATCAAATCCTTCATTACCACTGAATTAAATAAGAATATCAATATTCATGGGTATAAATACCAATATTACAAAGCATCCCACTTGATTATGGTAGGCTTATGGTGGTGGAAAGTAAGGGAGAGTGGACTTCTGTATCCTTGACCTGAGGTGGCATCCAGCTTTCATACACTAAACATACACATCTAAATGGACTTATAAATGGCCTAATTGGAGTGGGAAATAGAAGAAAAAAGTGAATATACTGATGTATCCTAGCTCTCTATAAATTTCATCCAAAATAGAGTTGTGGTTGCTGAGATATGATTAAATTGGTGGAATGATTTTACGAGCCATAGAATCTGGCCCAGAATTTTATATCCATATTGGTCCTCCTTAATAACCACCATAGAGGAAGAATTATCACTGGATCCTGAATACTTATTTGTTCCTCTATATTTCTTATATCATCCCACGAAATTTGGGCTTCATTGGGTTGTATGTTGGGCCCCACATTCTCATCAGTGGGCTGGTGTCCAATCTACCTTCTCCAGAATTGTTTGCATGAAATCCCATTTTGGTGGTCTTCCAATGTGAATCTTCCAACACTCCACAAGTATGAATTGTTCCCAATATAATTATAAACCTGAAAATTAAATATTAAAATAAAATCAAGATCATTGGGTACTTTAAATGATGTTAAAAAATGTACCACATCAAAGTGCATTTTAAGAAGGAATTACAATCATAACGTGAAATGATGTTCAAAGTGTAAAATGCACTAAAATGGTGTTTTTGAATAATAAAGAACATGAATATTATATATATTAAAAATGAATATTATCCTCATTTAGTGGCTAATCACACCCCCAACTTTAGTTTTTCTAGTCCTGAGAAAAATATATCTCAACAATATGAAATTTGGATTCCCTTTTCCAAAAACATTTTAATACACAATGATCACCCAAAACCCTTATACCAAAAACTTATAAAACCCATAAAAATATTTTAATACATGATATTTTCATAAGAAGATCCCAATACCAATCCCATTCCTTTATTAAAATTCATTTCCATATTTCATCCAATATTAATTAAGAGTGATGAAGTGTTGTGCATCACATTAGACATGGGGGTTAATCTTTATTCAAGAGGGAAATTATGGAAGCACTAGGTGGAATCACATTTAAATATTAAGATGAGTATTCAATTTTTTTATTGTTTTTTTTTGTTTTTGCAATTTTTCCATGGTAATTGAAATTGCACTCAAAAGAGTCAACCCCTGTAGCAAGACTTTGTCGATGACTCCCAGGCTCAAAGACAATAGGGCACCAAGTGAAGCCCACATACTCATGCATCATCTCGAGTTAACTCAATCTAAAAAAAAATCAAATTTCCAAAAATAGAGATAAAATTACTAACTTTGGGCTAGAAAACTATGGAGTCACAATCCCCAAGTGCCTAAAGCCACGCATTAGGCCATTTCATTTCTCTACATGCAAATTTATTATTTTTTTAATTTTTTTATTGAATACTCATATTAAAACTAAAATTATTACCAAAACTATGCTATTTATTTAGAGGACCACATGAACTCAAACTAATACCCCACTATCCAAAGGACATGCATTGTGATCTTTTTTTATTTGGATGAAAATATAAATGATGAAATATCACATTGGACAACCATAATTTCCAAAATCTATGCTCATGAAATTATACAAGGATTAAAATCAGAATTGGGGCTTGCTAAATTATTTGATATTCTGTTTCAAAGTGTGCAATGTGTATCACCATGTTCAAAGTTAAAGGAATTTTTCCTTCTATTTACACACATTTTTTTTCAAATCATTCATTTTTTTGACACAAAAGCATTTTTTATTTTATCTCCCCCCAACTTAAAATAACACTGTCCCTAGTATTTAAAGAAAAGAAAATTTAGAAGGGGGTAGAGGGAGAGAATGAGATTTCAAAAAGGAAATTGAAAATGAGGATCATGGAATGAAGTCACATTGTGGTTGAAGTTGAAATTCTTGTTGCTCCCTTTTAATCCCTTGATCTCGATGTCACTCTGAGAATTCTCTAGTGGAAAAAAAGAAAAACAAACAAACAAAAAAAACAAAAAAAACTATACATATATATATATATATTTATATAATAAATAAAGTAAAATATAAGTATATATATAAAAATTATAGAATAAGGATGCAAAAAAAGCCATAGGTCAGTGGTAAGCGTGCCCACTATCTCCCTTTGGTCCCGAGTTCGATTCCCCGTGGCTTCGCCGGTTGTGACGGGGTTTGACCCACGACCTATGATGTGTCCTTTTTTATTAAATATTTTTCTTTTTTTGTATTTTTATTTTAACCTAAAAACACATAAAAATCAAATGAAATGATGATACATTGTATTCTTTTTAAATTTCTGGGTAAGGTATTACTCAAGGATCACACCACGTGACACAGATGAATATGGTGCTCCCCTTTCATACCCATCCATATTCATAATAGAAGAACATGTCAACAATCTATTTTTTTATTCTTAAATATCAAAATGATTAATTAATCCTATTAGAAAAATAAATATGATTCCAAAAATATTGGAAACATGAAAATAATGGGTTTCCTCCCATGCAACGCTTTTTTTTAATGTTGTTAGCCTGACATGGATCCTAAGTCTATCAATTTTTTCCTGGTTCATAGGTTGGATCAGTTAACTCAACCTCTATTTCCTGTTTATTGAATGATTCAATGAATGGTTTTAACCTATGACCATTAAACTTGAAAATGTGACCACTAGTGGGATCTTGAATCTCTACTACCCCATGAGGGTACACATGATGCACTATGAAAGGACCTAACCATCTAGACCTTAACGTTCCCGGGTGTAAATGAAGTTTTGAACTATATAAGAGCATGAATTTTCCCAGTTCAAAATGTTTGACTTTGATATTCCTATATTGGTAGGCTTGAACTCTAGCTTTATTGATCCTTGAATTTTCATAAGCCTCCATCCTTAGTTCCTCAAGTTCATTGAGATCTAATTTCCTTTTTGTTCTGGCCAATGAGTGGTCATAATTTATTTTCTTAATTGCCCAAAAAGACTTATGCTCAATTTCAACAGGTAAATGGAATGATTTTCCGTAAACCAACCTATATGGTGACATTCCTAGGATGGGTTTTTATGCTGTACGATATTCCCAAAGAGCATCTAAGAGTTTCTCGGACCAATATTTCCAAGAAGGATTGACATTTTTTTCAAGAATATTCTTAATCTCCCTATTTTCTAACTCATCTTGACCATTAGTTTGAAGATAGTATGTAGTGTAAACTTTATGAGAAATCCCATACTTAAATATGAGTGAAGAGAATGGACGATTGCATAAATGGGTTCCTTGATCACTGATTATATCCCTAAGAATTCCAAATCGAGAAAATATGTGCTCTTTAAGAAATCAGATCACAACATGATGGTCATTAGACTTTGTGGGAATGTATTCAACCCATTTTGAGACATAATCAATAACTAAGAGGATGTATAGGTATCACCTAGAGCTTGGGAAATGACCCATGAAATAGATTCCCCAGCAGTCAAAGATTTCAATCACTAAGATGGGAGAGAGTGGCATTTGATTCCTTTTTGTGATTGACCCTACTTGTTGAAACTTAGGACAACTTTGACAAAATGTGTAGGAGTCCCTTGAGAGGGTGGGCCAGAAGATACCACACTGAAGAACCTTATTATAAGTTTTCTTACAGAAAAAGTGACCTCCACATGCCTCGCTATGACAGAATTTAAGGATGGAATCTTGTTCAGATTCTGGGACACACCTCCTAATGACTTGGTCAGGGCAGAACTTATAGAGGTATGGATCATCAAACACATAGTTCCTAACATCAAAAAGAAATTTCCTTCGAGATTGAGTCCCTAAGAATTTTAGAATGACTCCTGTAACTAAGAAATTGGCTATGTCGGCATACCAAGGGTAGTCACTCACAGAGTATAGGTGTTCATCCGTAAATGAATCAGACACAGAAAGGTGATTTGAGTTGTCTTTGAATTCCATCATAGAGATGTGATCAACTAAAAAATTTTCAACGCCCTTTTTATCCTTGATTGTGAGGTCAAATTCTTGTAAGAGAAGGACCCACCTAATCAGTCTAGCCTTTGTATTTTGTTTTTGGAAGACGTATTTTAGTACAGAATGGTCAGTGAACACAGTGATGTGGGATCTTAAGAGGTAGGACCTAAACTTCTCCAAGGAAAACACAATAGAAAATAACTCTTTTTCAGTGGTGGTGTAGTTGATTTGAGCATCATTTAAGGATTTTCTTGCATAATCAATGACATAAGGAGTTTTATCAAAACGTTGTCCTAACACAGCTCCAACAAAAAATTCACTAGAATCACACATAAGTTCAAAAGAAAGGTTCCAATTTAGAGATTTCATAATGGGAGGAGAGGTGAGAGAGGATTTGAGGGTTGAGAATGAACCCTCACATCTTTCTGTCCAAAAAAATGGAGCATCCTTTACTATGAGAGCACAAAGGGTAAATGAGATTGAACTAAATTTCTTGATGAATCTTCTATAGAAACCAGCATATCCTAGGAAAGACCTAACTTCCTTGACAGTTTTGGGTGATGGAAGGTGAAAAATGATGTCAACCTTGGCTTTATCAACTTCAATCCCCCTACTCTAGACTAGATGGCCAAGGACTAGTCCCTCTTTAACCATGAAATGACATTTTTCCCAGTTTAGGACCAGATTCTTTTCTTCACATCTTGACAAGACTCTCTCTACATTCCACAAAAATCCCTCAAATATATCCCCAAACATAGAGAATTCATCCATGAATACCTCTATAAAATCTCTTACCATGTCTGAGAATATTCCCATCATGGACTGCTAGAAGTTTCCAGGGGCATTGCATAAACTGAAGGGAATGCATTTGAAAGCAAAGGTTCTGAATGGACAAGTGAATGTAGTATTCCCTTGATCATCTAGGGAGACCTCAATTTGATTATACCCTGAGTACCCATCTAAGAAACAGTAGAAGGCATGACATGCCACTATCTCAAGGACTTTGTCAATGAATGGTAAGGGGAAATGGTCCTTCTTGGTAAATGAGTTTGGCTTACTATAGTTTATTCAGACTCTCCAGCCACTACTCCCCCTAGTTGGAATAATCACTCCATCCTTATTGGTTATCACTGTGATTCCCACCTTCTTGGGAACCACTTGGATTGGGTTGACCCACTCACTCTCAGCTATGGGATATATGATACCATATTTTAACAATTTTAGAAGTTCCTTCCTTAATACCTCCATGAGATTAGGATTGAGTCACCGTTGAGGTTGATGACATAGCTTTGAATCAGATTCTAGAATTCTCCTATGAGTCCCGATAAGTGGGCTAATCCCAGGAATATCATACAGGGTCCAACCAATAGCCTTCTTATGTTTTCTAAGGACATATAGAAGCATCCTCTCATGATTGGATTCAAGATAAGAAGAAATGAAAATTGGATGTGTTTTATTGTCCCCTAGGAAGGAATACTTGAGTGCAACGGGAAGTTCCTTCAATTCAAGATCAGGTTGGTTCAGAATTTCAGCAGAAGATTGGGACATTGGATCGAGATCAATTTTGTTTCCTAGAGTTTTAGATAGGATTTATTCCCCATGTGTAGAAGTTTCAACTATAAGATTGGTTTGATCTGATTTAGGGAAGGATGTTTGATTGGTCTCCATGAAAGTGGTTTTCTGAAAGGTTTCACTGATTATTGGACCTAAGACTTCATCATAAGAGTAATTTTAAAATGATTCAAGCTAAGGAGATAGACTTCCTTCATGTGAACAAAGTAAATCAATCTCATCCTAACTTAAACATCCATAAAATATTCCTTTATGTTCTATGGATTCATTATCAATGCTTCCTATCATGTTTACTTCATGAATGTCCTCATCATCCCCTATTTGTGATCTTGCATTATAGATGTTCAAGTCTAGACTCATGTTTCCAAAGGTGATGATCATGTTCCCATTTAAGACTCAGATAATAGAGTTGATTTTTGTAAGGAAAGGACGACCAAGAATGACTGGGGTTTGTTCCTTATTTCCTAAGTTTAGATGGTTATCGAGGACAATGAAGTCAGCAGGGTAGACAAAGTTTTCAACCTTTACCAGAACATCCTTTAAAATCCTCTTTCTAACCCTAATGCTACGATCAGAAAGTTGAAGTGTGACAAATGTGGGTTGGAGCTCTTCTAGGCCTAACTGGCAGTACACAACACAAGGGATGAGATTGAAACTAGCACCTAGGTCACACAAGGCCTCGACAACTTTTCTCTCTCCTAGTTCAACATTGATGTAAGGGAAACTCAGGTCTTTCAACTTAGGAGGAATGGTCACTTGAATGTTGGTACTCACATTTGCAGCCAAAAGGACTTGGTTTTTATGTGAAAATTTTCTTTTAAAAGTGCACAATTCCTTAAGGTACTTTGAGTAGGCAGGTATGGTTTGGATTTCATCGAGAAGGGGAATGTTCAACTTGACTTGTGAGAATATTTTTCTTAATGTTTCACTCAATTCAGGCTTTATTTTTCCCCTCATGCGTTGATGAAATAGTGCAGGTTGTGGGGTTGTTTGTTGAAGAATTGTTTATTTGAAAATGTTATCATATTTTTCAGTTTGATCATTTGGTTCATTTGAATTTTCATCCAAGTTTGAATCTTCAGATGGGTTCTGAATTCGTTTTTCAGGTTTCTCAATTGATTTCCCACTTCTTAAAATAGTCACATCCTTTAGTTGTTCATGAGTTGTTTGAGGACAACTTGACTCTCCCCTTGAATTTGAGGATGGTATTGCCTTATTAGGCATGGGTGCCTTTGCAGTTTTCATGGTTTGAAGTTCTTGTTTAAGGGAAGAGACTTTCGATTTCATTCTTTCCATTTTTTTGCACAGTTGTTATAGTAGGATTTGTGGAATAGTTTGGGTTGGTTCTTGAGAAGATTGGTTTATCCTAGGGGGATATTTTGGAGGTGGGATGGTTTGTTGAAAATGGATCAGTGGCTGTTGGTATTGGATAGTTTGGGTTTGGAACTGGTTATGGGTTCGGTAGTTCTAATGGGGGTAAGGATTTTATCCCTATGGTTGGCTAGGTTGTTGGTTATATTTCTAGCGGAAGCCTGGGTGGTCATTATACCTTGGGTTGAAGTTGTTTTGGTATTGAGGATTTTGAAATTTCAAAGAATTTACTTATGCTGGGGGTCCTCTTAAAAGAACATACTTGATGGATGGAATGGTTGGGTAGTTGTCTGTCTTATGGTCATATTTTTCACAAATTGTGCAAACAGGTTCTACAATTTGGATTTCATGTACTTTCCTAAGGTCTATCTCTTCAACCTTCTTAGAGAGTTCTATGAGTTTAGCCCTAAGGATTTATTCTTCTCTAAGTGTATGAATTCCAATATTTCTTTGTGGCTTTTCAGAATAAGGTGAAGTTCTCCATGTTTGGTTTTGTTCAATAAGTATTTCCAGATACTCGTAAGCATCATTTGGGGCTTTGTTTTTAAAGGTTCCATTACACATCATGTCAATGAATTGTTTGTTCCCCGAACCCAACACTTCATAGAAAATTCTCGCTTGTTTAGGAATAGAAAAACCATGGTGTGGAACCATGTTTAGAGTATCTTTGAACCTCTCCCATGTTTTATAGAATGAATCTCCCTCTTTTTCTAAAAATTTTTGGATACTCTTTTTAAGTGCAATTGTTTTGTGGTGGAGAAAGTATTTTTTATAGAATTCTCTTTGTAGTTGGTCCCAAGAGTTGATGGATGATGGTCTCAAATTGTTTATCCAATTTTTAGCTCGATCCTTTAAAGAAAAAGGAAATAGCCTCATCTTAGCTGATTCTAGTTGATGTGGGGGACACATGATTTCTACAATGTCATTAAAATCCTTAAAGTGAAGGTAGGGAATCTCAGACTCCATTCCATGGAATCTGGGAAGATGGTTTAGGACATAGGGTTTAAAGATGTAGTTGTTATCTCCTAGGGAGTTGTGTATAATGCATGAGGGGGCATTGGTCCAGGAAGGTGTGAGGTAGTCATTCATGGTTTGATCAACTGCATTCCCCAAGTTTGGGGCTGCCTCATTTGGGTTTGCATTTTGGTTTCCACCCGGGTTTATGAGTTGATTTCTTTGAAGACCTTCCATTGAAATGAGCTCAATTTTGGACTTTGGAATATCAAGAGGATTAGGATCTAATGGAAAAAATCCCCTAGGTTTACTTGACTCCCCAACCCTAGGACTTTTCACCCTAACTATACGGTTTGATTGATCGCAGGTGTAGGCGGACATGCGCCAAAAGAAAAAAACAAGAAAGGGACAAGATAAGAGATCTTGGGTGAGAATAGAAGAAATGGGAGAGAATATAATGGGTGTTGAGATGACTTACTTGGGTCCTCGGAAACGGAACCAAAATTTGATTCACACTCAAATTTACCCAAGAGAAGAAGGTAGAACAGTCCTTGTAGTCTAGTTTGGGTTGTCAAATCCTCATAGACCTAAGAAGTAACCTACAAACACGTACATTCTATGGATTGTTTTTGGATATGAAGTGGCCAACTTGGGTTGATTTAAGATGTTTTTAAATTAAATCTAAGAGACTTAAGTGAATTCAATTTTAAAGAATGATTTGATCGTAGGTTATCACTTGGGGTGGATTGGACGTATTCCCTTTTCAATTATTTTAATTTCTTATATTTGTGATGAGTTCATTTAAGGAGATCAAACAACTTCATCACTTACTGATTTTATACCAACACACCATAATACTAATCACATATACAATTATAGGATCAAATTTTTGAGCACTCCAAGGTAAAGGTTTGTATTAGCACTTAAAGTATGTGGCCTTAAAATTCAACAAGGATGAAGAAGTCTTAAAATTATCAAATAAAAATATCAATTAAAAGAAGTGATTATACATTAATGGGGTGATAAATAACATACAATACAACCCCTTTCTACTCCCTTGGATCAACCCATAAGTGGGTTATCCCTCCATTGATTCTATGGTTTCAAAGGAAGTGGGAAGTAGACTCATGAGGGAGGAATTTGAGAAGTAAAGAAAACAATAAAAAAATGATCACTCCACCATTGTGTGAATAATTTCACAAGGTTTGGTGTGAATAAATTCACATATTGAGGCAACGGTATCAATGTGAGATGGATAAGAACAGAATAATAAGAGAATAAGAACTTTTATTAAGAAACTAGGATGAATTAAAACAACTTACATGTGGAAGACAAGCTTGAGACAACAAAATCACAACATAACATTACAATGAAAGAAAGCTTAAAATATGATCAAATAATTCACCAACACTGCCTTAAATAGGAATCTCAATAGGAATGGGTCTAACTCTCAATAGTAAAAAGCATCCCACTTGATTATGGTAGGCCTAAGGTTCTGGAAAGTAAGGGAGAGTGGACTTCTTTATCCTTGACCCGAGGTGGCATCCAGCTTTCATCCACTGAACAGATGCATCTAAATATCCTTCTATATGTACGAATTGGAGTGTTCCATATAAGAGAAAAGTGAATATCTGGATGTCTCCTAGATCTCTGAAAAATTTCAGCCCAAATGTATTTGTGGTTGCCGAGATATGATTAAATTGGTGGAATTATTTTATGGACCTCAGAATCTGGCCCATAATTTTATCTCCATATTGGGCCGCCTTAATAAACACCATTAAGGCCGAATTAGCACTGTATCATGAAGAATTATTTGTTCCTCTATATGTATTCTATCATCCCACGAAATTTGGGCTTCATTGGGCTTGTATGTTGGGCCCCAAATTCTCATCAGTGGGCTGGTGTCCAATCTGCCTTCTCCAGAATTGTTTGCATGAAATCCCATTTTGGTGGTCTTCCAATGTGAATCTTCCAACACTCCACAAGTATGAATTGTTCCCAATATAATTAGAAACCTGAAAAATTAAATATGAAAATAAAATCAAGATCATTGGGTACTTTAAATGATGTTTAAAAATGTACCACATCAAAGTGAATTTTAAGAAGGAATTACAATCATAATGTGAAATGATGTTCAAAGTGTAAAATGCACTAAAATGGTGTTTATGAATAATCACTACGGGAAAAATGGGTAATAGCGACGGGGTATTTGCGACGAGAATTATTCCCGTCGCAAATACCCTTCGCAAAGGAGTATTTGCAACGGGCAACTATTCCCGTCGCAAATAGTTTGGCGCGAAATGCGCGCCAAACCCCGCGAAGGTTATTTGCGACGGGGTTCTATCCCCGTCGCAAATAACCGGCGGTGGTTAAAGACTATTTGCGACGGGACTGCAGTCCCGTCGCAAATACCCCGGCGGCAGGGGTTATTTGCGACGGGCCCCGTCGCAAATAATCGTGTTAATGCCGCCAATAATTAAATGCGGTCAGGGTTATTTGCGACGGGACCCGTCGCAAATATCGTTATTTGCGATGAGTTTTCCATCGCAAAAAAGCCCGTCGCAATTAATCTAACCTATAAATACTGCCAACCATTACAATTTTCTCACTCTCAATCGTTCCAATTTTTTCGCTCTGAATCTTTTACGACTTTCAGTTGTAAATTTTTTTTTCCGACTTCGAGGATTCAGTTGGTGGTGTTCTACAATTACAACGGCTCGACATTGACATCAAGTTTAAGGTTTTTATCTGAATTTTAATTTAATATTTATTTTATTTATTATATTTATTTAGTTTAAATTTTTAGAATTTTTTTTCTGATTTCTAATTAGAAATAATTATGAATAAGTATTAATAATTAACAGTAATTAGAGACAATTAAACACTAATTAATTAAAAATAGTTAGCTGTAATTACAATTAATTAGCAGTAATTATGAAAAATTAAAATTAATTTGAATTAATTAATAATAATTAGAAATAATTAACATTAATTAGTAATAATTTATAATAATTACCAATAATTAGTAATAATTAGTAATAATTAGTAATAATTTCCAATAATTAGTAATAATTTCCAATAATTAGTAATAATTAGTAATAATTAGTAATAATTAGTAATAATTAGTAATAATTAGTAATAATTTCCAATAATTAGTAATAATTTCCAATAATTAGTAATAATTACCAATAATTAGTAATAATTAGTAATAATTAGTAATAATTAGTAATAATTACCAATAATTAGGAATAATTAGTAATAATTCGTAATAATTACCAATAATTAGTAATAATTACCAATAATTCGTAATAATTACCAATAATTCGTAATAATTACCAATAATTAGTAATAATTAGTAATAATTAGTAATAATTAGTAATAATTAGTAATAATTAGTAATAATTAGTAATAATTACCAATAATTACCAATAATTATCAATAATTAGTAATAATTACCAATAATTACCAATAATTATCAATAATTCGTTCTAATTACCAATAATTACCAATAATTAGTAATAATTACCAATAATTGCCAATAATTAGTAACAATTACCAATAATTACCAATAATTAGTAATAATTAGTAATAATTAGTAATAATTTCCAATAATTAGTAATAATTTCCAATAATTAGTAATAATTACCAATAATTAGTAATAATTAGTAATAATTAGTAATAATTTCCAATAATTAGTAATAATTTCCAATAATTAGTAATAATTAGTAATAATTAGTAATAATTAGTAATAATTACCAATAATTAGTAATAATTTCCAATAATTAGTAATAATTTCCAATAATTAGTAATAATTACCAATAATTAGTAATAATTAGTAATAATTACCAATAATTAGGAATAATTAGCAATAATTAGTAATAATTACCAATAATTAGTAATAATTACCAATAATTCGTAATAATTACCAATAATTCGTAATAATTACCAATAATTAGTAATAATTACCAATAATTAGTAATAATTAGTAATAATTACCAATAATTATCAATAATTAGTAATAATTACCAATAATTACCAATAATTAGTAATAATTACCAATAATTACCAATAATTATTAATAATTACCAATAATTACCAATAATTAGTAATAATTACCAATAATTACCAATAATTAGTAATAATTATCACTAATTACCAGTAATTAGTAATAATTTCCAATAATTAGTAATAATTACCAATAATTAGTAATAATTAGTAATAATTAGTAATAATTTCCAATAATTAGTAATAATTTCTAATAATTAGTAATAATTAGAAATAATTACCAATAATTAGTAATAATTACCAATAATTACCAATAATTAGTAATAATTAGTAATAATTTCCAATAATTAGTAATAATTTCCAATAATTAGTAATAATTACCATTAATTAGTAATAATTAGTAATAATTAGTAATAATTACCAATAATTAGGAATAATTAGTAATAATTAATAATAATTAACAATAATTAGTAATAATTACCAATAATTCGTAATAATTACCAATAATTCGTAATAATTACCAATAATTAGTAACAATTAGTAATAATTAGTAATAATTAGTAATAATTAGTAATTATTAGTAATAATTAGTAATAATTAGTAATAATTACAAATAATTATCAATAATTAGTAATAATTACCAATAATTACCAATAATTAGTAATAATTACCAATAATTTCCAATAATTAGTAATAATTACCAAAAATTACCAATAATTAGTAATAATTAGTAATAATTATCACTAATTACCAATAATTAGTAACAATTAGAAATAATTACCAATAATTAGTAATAATTACCAATAATTTGTAATAATTCGTAATAATTAGGAATAATTACCAATAATTAGGAATAATTTGTAATAATTAGTAATAATTAGTAATAATTAGTAATAATTAGTAATAATTAGTAATAATTAGTAATAATTAGTAATAATTATTAATAATTACCAATAATTACCAATAATTACCAATAATTACCAATAATTACCAATAATTACCAATAATTAGTAATAATTACCAATAATTAGTAATAATTACCAATAATTAGTAATAATTAGTAATAATTAGTAATAATTAGTAATAATTACCAATAATTAGGAATAATTAGTAATAATTAGTAATAATTACCAATAATTAGTAATAATTACCAATAATTACCAATAATTAGTAATAATTACCAATAATTACCAATAATTAGTAATAATTAGTAACAATTATCACTAATTACCAATAATTAGTAATAATTAGAAATAATTACCAATAATTAGTAATAATTTCTAATAATTACCAATAATTAGTAATAATTAGTAATAATTAGTAATAATTAGTAATAATTACTAATAATTAGGAATAATTAGTAATAATTAGTAATAATTACCAATAATTAGTAATAATTACCAATAATTATCAATAATTAGTAATAATTACCAATAATTACCAATAATTAGTAATAATTAGCAATAATTATCACTAATTACCAATAATTAGTAATAATTAGAAATAATTACCAATAATTAGTAATAATTACCAATAATTACCAATAATTAGTAATAATTCGTAATAATTAGGAATAATTACCAATAATTAGGAATAATTCGTAATAATTAGAAATAATTAGTAATAATTAGTAATAATTAGTAATAATTACCAATAATTACCAATAATTACCAATAATTACCAATAATTACCAATAATTACCAATAATTAGTAATAATTACCAATAATTAGTAATAATTACCAATAATTAGTAATAATTGGTAATAATTAGTAATAATTAGTAATAATTACCAATAATTAGGAATAATTAGTAATAATTAGTAATAATTACCAATAATTTGTAATAATTACCAATAATTCATAATAATTACCAATAATTCATAATAATTACCAATAATTAGTAATAATTAGTAATAATTAGTAATAATTAGTAATAATTAGTAATAATTATCAATAATTAGCGATAATTAGTTTTAATTACCAATAATTACCAATAATTACCAATAATTACCAATAATTACCAATAATTACCAATATTTACCAATATTTACCAATATTTACCAATAATTACCAATATTTACCAATAATTAGGAATAATAACATTATTACATTATTAGTATATATTATTATTATTATTAAAATAATATAATTTTATATATTATATAAAATTCTCCTTTCATCTGTGTGTTTTCTGTCTCCACATGTAATATTTGCATTCTTTTTCAAAATTATCAACCTACTCACCAATGGAGAGGTGAAAGTGAAATAAAATATTACATGTGGAGGCAAAATGTTAAACACACGGATGAAAGGAGAATTGTATATAATATATAAAATTATATTATTTTAATATTAATAATAAAATATACTACTAATGTAATAATGTTATTATTATATAATTAATATTTATGAAAAAATAATATTAGTATTATTAAAATAATAAAAAATTTATATAATATTAAAATTATCAATATTTTTAATAGGTTTTGCTTTATTCTCAACATATTCAATTCTTAAAGGGTCAATTTTTAGGTTTATCTCAATAAAAAGTTTACGTCAGTCATGTCTGATGTAAACTCTATAATTATCCTTGCCTGAGTGTTTTTTCTAACAAATTATTCAAAACTAGTAATGATTTTATATTTTATAGAAAAATATGGAACAACGAGGTCGTCAACAGTCATTATTAGATGACCGCATATGGATAAATCAATGTAGAAATCCAAACGGTTCTGGTTTAAATCCAGTATATATAGAGGGTGTGGAGACTTTTTTATTATTTGCGGCATCAAATACAGAATTTGTTTCAGAAGGCAAAATAAAATGACCTTGTAGAAAATGTGCATTGAGAACATTTGACACGTTTGAAAAAGTGGGGGGACATCTCTTGCGTTTTGGTTTTCAACCAGATTATGTTTTTTGGTATCAACATGGTGAACGCAGTTCCAGAGTAGGTGATACCAACTTGATTCCGGATCCATCCCGGTTTCAAGATTTAGTACATGATGTTGCAGGTTCATCTGTTCAACATACAGAAACTCCGGCTGATATAGCTTCAAATCCTGAGTTGGCACCGTCTGAATTTTATGAGTTGTTGAGGTCTGCTGAGGATGCATTATATCCTGGATGCAAGATGAGCAAATTAGAAGCAGTTGCAAAATTTATGGCTATCAAATCAGATAATGGAATGTCAAACACCTGTTTTGACCAGATATTTTCTTTGCTTAAAACACTGTTACCCGAAGGAAATGTTTTGCCTGCAAATTACTATGAGAGTAAGAGGCTGGTTCGAAATTTGGGACTTACTTGTCAGAAGATTCATGCATATTCAAATGACTACATTTTATATTCTAGGGAAAATGAGTCATTGGATAGTTGTCCCACATGTGGGCAACTGAGGTATAAAGAAGGGCAACATGGGAATTCTGGTTTGATTCCTGTAAAACAGTTGAGATATTTTCCGCTTACATCCAGACTTCAACGTTTATTCATGTCTAAGAATACAGCGACAATGATGTCATGACATAAAGGGAATATTTCAACCGATAAAAGCTTGAATCATCTAGCCGATGGTGATTTATGGAAACATTTTGATAGAGTGCATCCATCCTTTGCTTTAGAATCTAGAAATGTTCGACTGGGCCTTTCCACTGATGGTTTCTGTCCGTTCAGATCTTATGGTAGTAAATATTCATGTTGGCCTGTTTTTTTAACTCCGTGCAATTTACCTACATGGATGTTGATGAAGGATCCATATATATTTTTGACTTTACTAATTCCAGGACATCCGAAGAAGAACATTGATGTTTATTTGAAACCATTGATTGATGAATTAAGTTTATTGTGGAGTACTGGTGTCAGTACATATGATGTTGCTACGAAACAAAATTCCATACTGAGAGCAGCATTGATGTGGACAATTAGTGACTTCCCGGCTTATGGGAAGTTATCTGGCTGGAGTACACATGGTCAGAAATCATGTCCTTACTGTATTGGAGAGAACAAATCATTTATGCTCATTCATGGAAAGAAATCTTGTTATTTTGACTGTCATCGCAGATTTCTTCCAGCTGATCATCCTTTTTGCAGAAACAGATCTCATTTCAAAAAAGGAACAGTTGAAAGGGATGGAAATCCAAAAATGCTATCAGGTTCGGAGTTAAAATCAGTTGTATTTTTATTACCTCCCATCACTTTTGGTCCCACAATAAACCAACAAAACATTTCTGGTTTTGGGAAAGAAAACAATTGGATTAAACGTAGCATATTTTGGAATTTGCCATATTGGTCTGATTTGTTGGTCCGCCACATGTTGGATGTCATGCATATTGAGAAGAACTGTTTTGATAATTTGTTTCATACAGTTTTGGATACGCCAGGAAAGAGCAAAGACAATGTAAATGCACGTTTAGATCTTGCCCAAAATTGCAGGCGTCCAGAACTGGAACTGTTTGAGAATGTCAGAATAGAAAGGTTACTGAAACCAAAAGCATCTTATACACTGTCTAAAGAAAATCGTTTATTATTTTGTCAGTGGATTGCAGATTTGAGACTTCCAGATGGCTGTGCTTCCAATTTGGGTAGATGTGTAAAGAATGGTCATATTATTGGATTAAAAAGTCATGATTGTCATGTTATAAAGGAAAGACTTCTACCCATTGGATTAAGAGGTCTGTTGAATTCTGTGATTTGAGATTCCATAACAGACATGTCTCATTTTTTTCGGGAAATTTTCGCGGCTACAGCAGATTATGATGCTCTATGCAAACTTGAAGAAGATGTTGTTGTAATTATATGTAAACTGGAAAAAATATTTCCACCGTCTTTCTTCGACTCAATGGAACATTTTATGTTACATTTTCCATATGAAGCCAAATGTGGAGGTCCGGTACAGTTTCGATGGATGTACCCATTTGAAAGATGCATGCAAAAATTGAAAAGAAAAGTACGTAACAAAGCATCTGTTGAAGGATCTATTGCAGAAGCTTATTTGCAAGAGGAAATATCTTTTTTCTGCTCCCATTATTTTGAATCTGAGTATCCTTCAAAACACAACTGAATGGGATGGAACGAGAGGAATATTGATGAAATCGACAATCAATTATCTGTTTTCAACCAGCCAGAGCTTGGTTTTGGTGGAGTTTATGAACGCTGGCTTTCAGATGATGAACATCACAGAGCTCATACGTATGTTCTGCTCAACTGTGAAGAGATGACATCAGTTGTACTATAAGTGTTTATATCACTTATTCTATCATTTATGTTACAGTAAATAACTTTGTTTTTATAGGTTGTATGATAATCATATCAAGAAACAAATTCCACAAATTACAGCAGCTGCTCTTGAAGAACGCCGACAGAAAAATTTCTCTCAGTGGTTTCAAAAACTGGTAACATAAATTCTTTATCTTTTAGAAACTCATTCAATGTATAGTTTATTATATTGATAATTATTTCACAAATTTTCAGGTGTCTTGACATGCTGATAAAATTGACAAACAACTGTGTATATTGAGTAACCCACCTTCCAAACTTGTTAAAACTTATAATGCATATGTGGTGAATGGATTTCGATTTCACACACATGCATATGGGGAATCAAAAAAAACAATGAACAGTGGAGTTATCTTGAGAGGATCTCATCATAGAGAAAATGAAGTTGACTTTTATGGAATACTTGATGAAATCATTGAACTCTGTTATCTTGGACAACATTACATAACCATGTTCAAATGTCGGTGGTTGGATACAGATAGAGGTGTGCGTGTTCATCCGACTCATGGAATCATTGATATTAAATGTAAAAGTGTTCTCGCAGTAAATGAACCATTCTTATTGGCTCAACAGGCACATCAAGTTTATTACGCAAAGTACTGTGCTACATCAAGAGACTTGACTGATTGGTGGAGTATAATAAAAATCAAAATTCGAGACAATCAGTTTAGTCAAAGTGAATGTGCTTTCACTGATGTGAAAAGAATTAAAGTTTTTCAAGAGAGTACTCAAAATCAATCTTTTTTACAAAGAGACATGAGTATCGATGATGACACCCCACATTTAAGAGTCAGTGATGACGATGATGTTAATGATGTCACATATGAATTTGAAATGGTAAGAGATGAAGCAACTGGAACTCGAATGGATATCGATGATGTTGAGGAGGAATATGAAGATGACATTGACATATATGAAGATGATGATGAAGATGAACACTGATAGAATTCCATGGTAGTTATATACAATCATAACTAATATATATGTATATATAATAGTAATTATCAATTATTTTCTAACAACATTATCATTTTCTGTTTTAGATGGACGACGACACATTTCGTGAGTTGGCGGATGCTGACCTGCCTTTCGATGCGGATGAGTTGCTGGCAGATGACCCTCAACCTGTAGGCGCTCCAGGGAGTATGCGGAGGGGGCGCGGTCTTGCACGATTGATGATTCCTGACCCTATCCCCGAGCGACATCCACGTCTTGGGTTTGATCCACGCACACAGAGGTGTGATAACCTGTGTGATAACCTGTGGATTTGACTAAGATTTCATTAATCTATTCACATAATAAATGTTTATTATTTTTACAGTTTTCCACATATAGCAGTCGGACAGGGCAGCGCTATTTTGCACAACTATTTCTCTCATCCTTGGACCACATGGGAGCAGATTCCCATTGATGTGCAGTAGGCTATGTTCGGCCATTGGTTGGTACGTACGTAAATAAATAATTTTTATTTTGAAAATTATTTCATTTATAACTTGATATTTTGATTTATTTGTAGGGTTTATGGTATCTGATCGAGGATACCATGCATGACGCCATCCACGAGGCATGGGAGGTGGCCATGCGTGATCGCTTTCGTCAGTTTTTTCACAATTTAAGAAAAGCTGCCACGAAGAAAGCAGGAGTGTCAGATTTTGACGAGTCATGTAGAGCACACCGACCAGAGTACATTTCATCCCATGTATGAGATGGATTATGTGCGCATTGGTTGAGTGATGCCTTTCAGAGGAGATCATTGGTGGGGAGGCAGAATCGGGGGAGACAGGAGGTGACTCATCGAGCTGGGAGTCGTACTTTCAGTACTCATAGACAACATCTGGTACGTACATTATTTATAAATATTTTATATAACTATAAATATTAACAGTTTATTTTTTATTCTTATAGGCTGTCGAGCACTCCGATATTACGGAGTACGACGTATATCTGAGGATGTATAGTGATCTTGTTACTGGGGAGCTCAGAGGTGATTGTCAGCGTCACATCGTGGTCAGTATTATTTGTTTTCAAGTTTAAAAATTAACTGCATATAATATATCCACAATTTTAATTTTAAATTGCAACTACAGGAGTCATATGAGGCCGCAGTGTCACAGACCCGGCCTGAGAGTCAGGCCGAGTCATCAGATCAGACCACTGGCCGTCAGTTTGATGAGGCGACATGGATGCAGGCCACCCAGTATGCCTTCGAGAAGGGCTGGGTAGTTGGTATCAGCTCTCGACAGACTCCCGGAGATTATTATGGCAGTGCTGTGATGTCAGCGTCCAGCTCGAGAGGAGCTCATGCATCTTCTTCTGCTACACAGTATGAGGATCAGTTGCGATCTCAGACTGCACTGATAGAGAGTCTCCGACAGGAGAAAGAGCTGATGCGTCAGCAGCAGCAGCATCATGAGGAGGAGCATCGACGCCAGCAGTAGCTGTACGTGAAGAAGATGAGTCGGTGGCAGCAGCAGCACCAGGAGTAGATGGGGTACATGCGCCGACTCACTCATACTTTAGGGATGGAGTTTCCTCCACCAGCATCTGCAGATCCCCCTCCTCCCTCCCCCCCTTCAGATTAGAGTTTGTTTTTATGTTATAAAGTTTGTTAAATCAAAATATGATTTTTTTTTTCTATTTGTAGTTTCAGTCTCATTAGAAAATATTAATAATATTATATTTTGAAATAAAAATATTAATATGAATAATAATATTATTTATATTTTATAATATTAAATTATATATATATATTAAAATTTTATAATATTATAATTTAATCATATTTTTTTTGTAATATTTGAATTATTTTAATATTTGAATGTAAAATAATTCTATTATTTTTATATTAATTAAAATAACTTATTAATATTTTATTTATTTATGAATTATAATTATAATATTATTATATTAATTAAAATCATTTATTAATATTCTATTATTTTTTATTTTTTAATTATAATTCTATTATTATGATATTAATTAAAATAATTTATTAATAATTTATTATTTTTATTTGTGAATTATAATTCTATTATTATATTAACTAAAATCATTATTAATATTTTATTATTTTTTATTTTTGAATTATAATTCTATTATTATTATATTAATTAAAATAATTTATTAATAATTTATTATTTTTATTTGTGAATTATAATTCTATTATTATATTAATTAAAATCATTTATTAATATTTTTTTTTATTTTTGAATTATAATTGGATTATTATTATATTAATTAAAATAATTTATTAATAATTTATTTATTTTTATTTTTTTATAGTATTTGCGACGGGATACTATGCCCATCGCAAATAGTATTATTATTATATTCATTAAAATAATTTATTAATATTTTTTATTTTTTTTAAAAATAGTAATTGTGACGGGCCCATCGCAAATACTATTTTAAAAAGTTTTTTACAAATATACGGACTGATATTTACGACGGGAAGGATCTCCGTCGCAAATAATACCTTTAGCAACGGTCCCGTCGCAAATAATTGTTGTTGCGACGCCGTTTTCCGCAACGGGCTATTTGTGACGGGGGCCCGTCGCAAAAGTCTATTAGTGACGGGATCCTGACGCAAATTCCCCATCGCAAATGGCATTATTTCCCGTAGTGAATAAAGCACGTGAATATTATATATATTAACAATGAATATTAGCCTCATTTATTGGCTAATCAATACAATATGGAATATTTTATCATAATAAATCAACCTCAATTAAGTATAAAATCCAGTAAAGGATATTAACATCGATGAAAATAATATAATAAAATCATTAAAACAATTTGAGAGAAATATCCCCTTTTTTACTTTGAAATCATTTAAAAGATGTGAAATTATAAAAGAAAACATTTATTTGAAAATAACCTTGTAAGAGTGTAAGGGAATATTTAAAACTTTAAGTCGTCATAATGGCATAAAATAACTACTCACACCATATAAGTTAAAAAAATATTGTTTCCTTAATTTTTAAAAAAGGTCATGAAGTACCATGTTTGGAAAGCAACATAAAGATTCCTTTAAAAACATTTTATAAAAAGTGAAACATGGGTGGAAATAGATTAAAACTATTGTCGATAATATTTTGAAATACATTTTAAGAAACATATAAATTGATGATAAAGATGTCCTAGTAGATACTTACGTCTGAACAATCTCAGATAATAAAGAGATTGTGAAATTAACCTCTACCTTGTACCTTCCTATAGTCTAGAATGTGTTAACCTATTGTATAATGGTTAAATCATGTTACTAAATTATAATAGAACCATATACATATTTATAATATCATATATGATCCTCTTATATCCTTTTGGTAATAATATTTCAGTATTACCGTTGTTTCGGGTGTTAACTGCTTCATTTTCCCATTCATGTTTTGTCATGTAAGTCATGTTTATTAAGCATAGGATGTGTTTTATTAATTTAAATAATGAAATTAAGTTCATAATCACTATTTTTACTCATAATATAAATTTTATAATCATTCTTTAATGGTTAACATAGAGAATGAATCTCATAGCGTCGTGGAGATGGTAGGTCGTACATACGCATGGGCGATAATATCATTCACTTGATGGTTAAATGGTAAGGAATTGGATGGTACATTAATTATACCGAATTATTATCATGATATATTAATTATTTAAATCCATTATAATCATCATTATACCCATCTAAATAAATTATAAATGAAAAATAGTTTTCACCATGACATGGTGACGGTAAGCCGTACGCACACACGCATGGTGATATTGTTTTTCATATGATGGTTAAAATGAGGAATATGGTTGTCCCATAATAATAATAAAATATCAGAATTTATATTATACTGTAGATATTAATTTATTATGTAAACAACATAGTAATAAGAAGTAGAAGAAGAAAATAAATTTAATTGAATTGGGAAAATAATCACCTCTTCTTCGAGTATCTCTTTTTGATTTTCACAAAAGAACTCCTTAGGTTATATTTCTTCCCAAAGTGTGGCCTCTTGGATGAATTTAGGGAAGTTTTGAGGATAATTGGGTAGGGTTTGGCTGAGCTAAATGGATTTATAGGTGTTAATTAAAGATAAGTTCCCTTTTATAAGAGAGGTGAGGGTCACTTTTAGAAGATCTTAAACTATTAATTTATTATAAATTGATTTTCAGTTTGAAATAGATATAAAGTGATTTATTTAGAGTCTAGGATGATTATGGGTAGAAATAACCTCAAACAATGAATTTTATACATGTTTAGATCATAAAATTAACCTTATTTTTTGGATTTAACCCTTAGTTAAACAATTGAACTCTTACCGCGTCTTCTTGTATTTTTACACTACAGGGTTTATATAGTTACTATACATTACCCAAAAAACCCCAATTGGATAATTTATGACATATTTGACATTATAAAAGTTATTTTGAAAAACCTTAGATTTTTATTACTTTCATATCATTTAATAAAATAGTATTTATTTAAAAATATCATTTATGTCAATTTTAATACTATTTAATATTTGCATTTTTTAAAATATAAGACCAACATTATAACTTCAAAATAATACTTTCAATATGTCACCGACATGTATAAGTTATCTATAAAATTATTTTATATCATTAATTAAGTAAAATTATATTTATTTTAATATTTTTAATATTATTTATTTGACATTTCTATTAATAAAATAATTTCTCTATCACTATTGTGTCATTATTAATGGTAATTATTTAGTCTCTTAAAATTATAAATAAATTTCTATGATGTAGGTAATTTTTTTATCTCTCCATATAATATTTATAATCAATTTTATCTTCTAGTGATCTCTATATTTAAATTATTATACTTATAGGAAGTGAGAGTGTGACATTTTGTCACATTCATTAATTTTAATAATATTCATGTCATATTCATGGAAAATTTTCTATTAAATGATTAAGAATAGATAATTACGATATATTTAACATTATCCTAGTAATTTGGATGAATTATATATTTTTATGAATTTTATATAATTTAATAAATTATTATTTATTTAAAAATCTTATTTATGTCAATTTTGACACTATTTATTATTTGAATTTTTATAAATTCATAACAACTTGATTCCTTAAAAAAAACTACATTAGATTATCCCTAATGTGTCAATATCATCCATTTTTTTTGGATGGCATAAAATGTTTCAAATTATATTTATTTTAATATTATTAATATCATTTAATTGATTCTTCCTTTAATAAATGAATTACTATATAATCATTGTGTCACCATTTAATGTAATTATTTCTTTTATAAAATTATAAATAAATTGTCATAATGTAGATAATTTTTTTATTTATAATTACTATTTGTTTTCAACCATATCACTCATATAAACTCATATTAAAAATATTTTACTTGTTAAAAACAAAAGTATAACAAAATTGGATTTTATTTTAAATATAATATTATAAATATATTAAAGTCATCCAAGTGGTTCCAAAGAAGAATAAAAAAAGTCCAAAGTAAAATTTTATATCCCTCTTTCAAAGAAGAAGTTTATTTTTTTAAATAGAATATATAAAAGTTTCAAAAAATATATATAAAATGTGTGCGACATCAAATGGCGGTAAAAATACATTTTTAAAAAAATATTTTTTTATCTGAAAAATGGAATCTTTTCTTATATCATGTCTACAAAATACATAAGATGAATGTTAAAATTATATAGAATATATAAAATAAAAAATGTGGTTAATACTATTCATAACTGCTAATTTAATGTTTAGGTTATATATTATATTAAATAATAATATTTTATTAATATATTGTTGTTCGGTAGAACTGGGCCTTGCATGTAATGAAAGAAAACTCATTTTTGTGTGTATCGTAAGCTTAACATGATGTTGCATAAAAAGAAAGCAAGAAAAAAAATTAAATTTATTCAAAAATGAAAATATTGTAAAGTCTTGTGGTGTTACAATGAGAAAGTGTAGATTTATTCTAGGATTTTACAGACTCACACACCATGTCACGACTCGTCCCTCGGGGCCCGTGCTGTGACTACCCCAAGCCCACCTTCCATAGGCTAGGGGATAACAACTAACACCAAAAAGGTGTATCCTTAATACGGGAAGACATTGCCTTTTAACCTGTACAGACACATAGTCTAAGAACACAACAAGAAGCAAGCACGATGTATACTGTTGTAGTAAAAGTGTGCTGAAAGTAGAAGAGTGCTGAAAGTAAAAAGGGGCCGGAATATAAGCCCAACTGAAAAAGGTATAAGTAAAAATGAAATGTACAAAACAGCTCTTGGATCGTCCACTGAGGATCCTACCTGAATGGTAGGTATAGTTCACGATTAGTAGTCACCACGTCACGTCATGCCAAATGGTCCACCTCTGGGTACTGTCCTTTCCTAGCTCCCTCAACCTCGATCACTACTGCCCGTCTTCTATACAAGACACAACAAGGTGCAAGCGAATCCCATGCAGGGGTGAGTATAATGATACTCAGTAGGGACCTTGAGACCCCCATAGGTCTCCCAGTGTTCCACAAAGGAAATACCACAAAGCAAGACCCCAATCTCAAGCACGAAGTGATATACATCAATACTTCTTAGGTATATACCCATAAATATACCTAAGTTTTCAAGATATAATCATCTCAAACATGATGAAAGAATACCACAAAGGTAACACCATGAATATAGAAGTACCACATAGGTAACACCACGAAGATAGAAGTACCACACATGTAACACCATGAAGACAACACCACGAAGGTAGAAGTACCACATAGGTAACACCATGAAGACAACACCACGAAGGTAGTAGTAACACACAGGTAACACCACCAAGATAGAAGTACCACAAAGACAACACCACGAAGGTCGAAGTACCACATTGGTAACACCACAAAGATAGAAGTAATACACAGGTAACACTACAAAGTTAACACCACAAAGGTAGAAGTACCACACATGTAACACCACGAAGATAGAAGTACCACACAGGTAATGCCACGAATACAAGACCATGAAGGTAGAAGTACCACACAGGTGACACCACGAAGATGGAAGTACCACACATGTAACACCACGAAGACAACACCACGAAGGTAGAAGTTACACACAAGTTACACAACGAAGATAGAAGTACCACACATGTAACACCACAAAGATAGAAGTACCACATAGGTAATATCACAAAGATGAAATTACCACATAGGTAACACCATGAAGATAGAAGTACAACACAGGTAATATCACGAATATAGAAGTACCACACAGGTAACACCACGAAGATAGATAAACTGCACAGGTAATTCCACGAAGATAGAAGTACCACACAGGTAATATCATGAAGATAAAAGACTCATATCACACAAGTTATAACTTAAGTACTGAAGTACAGATGATTATTCGTAAGGCTAGATCATTTTATTCGGTTAAGAAGCACTGTTGCTAACCCATACAGAATCGATAAGTACTAAACCCCGCTGACCCACACAGGATCTGACCCACACAGGATCGGTATGCGTTGACCCACATAGGATCGCTGAGCACTGACCCACATAGGATCTGATAGATTCTGAACCAAACAGGATCAATAGATGATGACCCACACAGGATCGATAGATTCTTACCCACACATGATCAACGTTCTTTCTTCATGTTACATCCAGCCACAGGATTCCTCGCACCCGGTGCGCTCGAGTTCTGTAGAATCTGCCCCTCGAGATATCGGTCATACCTCAACTGCCACTAAGCTCTACAAAGGAGTAACTCAAAGGAACGCCATGTCATAAGGGTTCCAATGCGATAGACGGTACATCAATCGAACGCCCAGTATGTGAGTTATAAGCGTTTTAGTTTCGAGGGCCCGGTTGGATTTAGGTTTGATCCAACCCGACCATACACCAACTGTCTCCAAAACTCAAGTGGAGTATACCAAAAGTACCGTCTCAATACAAGGATCCCAAAACCACATACGGTTCATCAAATGGATGTCCGATTTTCAAGATATGGCCCTTCAAGTGTTTCTCGGTCCGGTTGGGCCCGGGTTCGGTCCGCCCGGTCGGACCGACCCGGTCCGACCCAACCCGATCCGGGTCATACTCTACTGGGCTAGGATGCGGTGGGCTCGAGCCACTGGGCCGCGGTCTGGCCTGACCCTCAAGTGGGGCAGCCCGACCCGCAAGGGGGTGGCCCAGCCCGCAAGGGGGCGGCCCGACCCACCGGTCCGGCCTGCAAGGGGGCGCGGCCCACCAGGCACGCATCACACTGGGCAGGTGGCCCGACCACTGTGGAGTGCAGCCCACTGGGGGCTCACGCTAGGTGGCATGGGGGAGCGGCTCCCCCGATTTCCCAAATGGCCTAAGCCATTCGGTTGGTGCGGCAGCCCTTTTGCCTGGGGCCCACCCTAGCTGGCGCGGGGGTGAGACCCCCGATATCCCAAATGGTCGTGAGGGACATTCGGTCTTCTCTGCAGCGGTGATGCCACGTGGCACCTCTAGGTGGTGTGCGAGACCTGCTGGGGCAGGTCCTGACTTCCGTCGCGGTCAGCCGATGCTGGCTGCTGTTTCCAACGGCGCACGAAGGCACACCACTCCGCCACCCATGGCTGGCCGGTGTGCTGGGCGCTATCTCTAGGTTTTCTGCAACTGACGAGCTACATGCCGCATCCTATGGAAGCACGCTAGTTGCGCTGCCCACTTCTTCCACTGTCGGCTGGTGTGCCAGCCGCCTACTCCGACCGCCGCAGATGACGAGCCGTGGTCGGTTCCTCTGGCGACGTGCGACGGCACGCCGCCACTTCTTTCATGGCCAGTCATTTCCGGCCTCCACCTTCATCTAATGTTCCGGCTTCCGTACAACCCAAATTAAAATCCTAAGAAGAACACATCAATTCCAATGAAAATGTGGAGGGTGCAGGTCTTGTTCGTTTGGACTGCACTCTCTGCGTTAGCTTGGTAACATGAGGGAGATAAAAAATTAATCAATCTCATGGGATTTAAAACAAGATAAAACCCTACATCAAGAATGATGGAGAATGGCCACGATCGAGGAAGTGGGTCAGTGTTCGCTGTCCCCTGTAACTAGTCTCCAACAATGTCACTCGATCGTCGATATTCGGTTTGGGGTTTCGATGTCGCTTGTCACTGATCACCAGAACCGGCTCAGTCCTCTAAGGGTTTGGCATCTCGATACTTTGTCAGCTCTTAGTTTCTTGGTGATTCAGTGCCAATACCTCTCCCTAGGCTCTATATAAATAGGACAGGGGGAGGGTGAGCAACAACACTGGGAATTAATGGGGGATCATTAATTAGGAACCTTCCTAATTCCCCAATGTTTCTGTTACTTAGGATTGAAAGGTCAATCCATTTATTGGCTTGAAACGTCGCTGGTCCCACGTTGCCTCTTGTCCGTTGAAGGAATAGAATGAAAATAAATTAACAAAGTTATTTTATTTATTTCTTTTAAAAAGTCCCAAAAATTAACTTTTTCTCCGGACCTACTGCGGTCTAAGTGAAGCCTCCCTTAAGCGAATCCCGACGTTGCATATTCAACGGTGCCCTCGGATTTTTAATCTGAGCACTGGTTCAAAAGTTAGAAAATATAGCTCGAGTGTTTACTGAACGTACCATAAAAAAAGTTCAGAAATTCATTCCAGGTACACCGGGCCTCAAAATCACACGCCGTTAATTTTTTCAGACTCGTAATAATTCCATATAATTAAAAAAAATTACATCGAAAATCCGGGTCTTTACACCCCAACTATAATCTACCTATAAATTTGAATTTATTCTAGGGACATGCAATGAGGAAGCATGTGTGCTATGAGTCGGTAAGCTTGTGTACATTTTAGTTACAAAATTTGAATGTAGAAATTTTTTGTTATATTTTTCTTGTCTTTTATGGTATCACTAATATACCTAGGACTATCCAATGATATATGACCTTGACTGTAACACCCCGAGATTTTATGAGAAATATTTTTTTTAATTTCATTGATGTCTTGTACGCTACACCAAGATTAACTTGCGCTATACGCAACACTGTATTAGCTTGCAGTATACGCAAACACTATTCTAGGCTTATGTTTCATGCCGGAGAAACCTTCCCCGATAGCGTGTGTTGTACGCAATACCGAGTTTCACTAAACAAGATATTACTATAATATTATTATGAACTAGCCGTTATGAATTGTAATACCCAATTTTTGAAATTTTATAAATTGTATTTTTCAAAATGGACTTCATTTTTGATTCGAAATATCTAAATTATCCTAGGGTGAATTTTTGGTATTTTTCTGAAAACTTTCAATTCTTGATGAATAGTGAAAAACACTGAGTTATTGGTTAAAACCGACTTTTATTTAAATAATAATTTATTTTATTTAATTTTAGGTCAAAATAGATACATAATAACTATACAAGTTCAATGTAATTCATTGGATTCATTTTATAATAGTTTTAGATATATAAAAATTTTATTGAATTTTTACCGTCTTTTACCCACCTCCTAGGAGCATTTGCAAATTTACATAAATCTTAATTTTACCGCTTCTGTGAGTGTGATTTTGAAAATCCGAGAGACACGGTTAATATCAAGGAGTAAAATGTGGTTCAATAAGATAAAAGTATTTTTTGGTGAATAGTAACTTTTTACTTTTATTTACCACGGTTAAAAGTAAATAGGGTAATTAAGGGTAAAAATGATATTATTATTACCCTAAAACATGTCCTAATTCTATTAGATAAGTATAATTCGACCAAAAACAACCTTAGTAATATAATATTATCAGTTAGGTCCACTTGGATTAGATTAGGGCATTTATTATTATTTAATTCAAAGAAGAGTTAAAAGAGTTAAAATCAAAGTTTAATAACTAAAACATTTTTAATATAGGGTTATACATAAGATAAATTAGACTATAAATATTCATTATAAAGATAAAAAGATTTCCTAAATAATGGAATTTTATTTATAATTTTTAGACATTAAATGATTTATTTTATTTATGACACAATGATGATGCAGTAATTACCTTATTAATTAAATATTAACATAATTGATGCTATAAATACCGAAATAAATTTAATTTGAGACTTTTTATGAATTACAGTAATTTTATAGGTCAATATGACATATTATTATTGATTTAATTAACTTTTTTCGAACTAATAATGCTGTTATGATTTTCAAAAAAATCAATTACCAAATAGTTTCAAAATTGACATATAATAGTTTTTAAAAAAAATATTATATTATTAATTGATATTATATTACTAAAAATCTAAGGTTCGTCCAAATTACTTAGATAAGGTTATATGTATTAATAATGAACCACTTGGTGTTCGTTTGGCTTGTTATAGTAAGTTTATTAACCATATAGTGTAAAAAAATAAGAAGACATGGTAAAAGTTAAATTATTTAACTTAGAGTTAAATCTAAATGATAAGGTTAAAATAGTAACCTAAACTATTCTAAAACATATTGGTTGAGAGGATTTTGACCCATCACCACTTTATCTTCTAAATAAATCAATTTTGAGCTATTATAAACCGAATATGACTTTATTATAAAATAATATTTTATGTTTTTCCTAAGGTGCCCCTCTCCTCCCTTATAAAAGGGAACCTCCTCCCTCTTCTCTTTACACAATTTTGAGCTTTCAAGCTCATCCAAAACCTGACCATTTTCCTTATAAGCTTCCCTATAAACATTATATAGGTTCTGGTATCCTCAAAAGACCAACTCTAGTGCCTTAAGAGAAATCTTAAAAGAGGTGTGTCGAAGAAGAGGTAATCTCTTCTACCGATTCTTTCAAGTTTTTCTTCTTCTTCAACATCTTCTTCTTTAGTTGTTTCATTATAAAGTAATAAAATCAGTATCACTAATATACTAATATGTTATTATAAATATGAAACAACCCCATTTCACCTTTTATCCATCCTACGGAAAATGAAATCACCCTGTGTGCGTACGTACGGAATACTGTCTCCACGCCGTGGTGTAATCTATTTTTCCACCACCACCTTACTTGGATGAGTATAATGGTATAAAGAATAACTATATATATTTATTATAACATAATAATTATTCTGAGATATTATATAATCCACTCCAATTCAATTCAATAATTATGGTAATGATATCATCGCTCGTGCGTACGTACGGATTACCATCTCCACGACGCGATGAGATTCATTCTCCATGTTAACCATTAAAGAATGATTATAAAGTATATATAATGAATAATAATGAAATATATGACATAATAAAGCTACTGGATTTGTTTATATATATATTTCATCTACTTACTTCCATTCAAGTTAATAAATAAAGGAAAATAGTGTTCATGCGTACGTACGACCTACCATCTCCATGAACGGTGTATTTCATTTCATTTATCTATCTATTACATATATATATATATACTTAATATATATGATATATAAATAATGATTTAAATTTTGGAATGAATTAAATCATGATATAATTAATAATAATACCAAGAACAAAAATTCCAAACACGTACGATAAATAAAACGATTTTACCCAAAACGATGCTTTAACATGAAATTTACAAAAGAAAGGGTAATATAAAGTCATAAGTGAACCATATATGATATCATAAAAATTAATATGATTCTGTAATAAGTAAATGAAATTATTTAAATCATTATACAGGAGGTTCAAATACATACGAAGCATATCATAACTAAGGTAAGGGATAACTTTTCCAATCTTGTTTTTATCTGAGATTGCTTATACGTAAGTATTTACTGGGGTTATATTTTTCATCCATGTCCATAAAAAATGTTTTTCATAAAGTGTTTAATATTATTCCATGTATGTTTAAAGTCATTTTTACCCCTCTTTGACTTTTACTTTGTGTTATGGAAGGAATATTTATTTTGTTTACCATATGTGGTACTTTTTGACTTTTCCATTAAAAGTACAAGGAGAATGTTTTTTAACTTATACGGAATGAATGGATTTTTATAGTTTTATAATGCCTTATTTTTATTAATATTACTCTATAATATTTCATGAATATTTTTAACAAAATCCTTTTCTTTTAAAATTATGTGTCATTTTGTGAAAAAAAATGATTTTTAAGAAGAAAAGATATTTTCCTCAAGAATTCTTTTCAAGTGTTTTATCAAAACCATTTTCCATATAAGATGAAATTATTTCATATGTGTATGTTTCAAGTATAATATCTCTATGATTTACATGGTTTCACTTTTCTTATGATGAAATGATATCCATTTGTTTTATATGGATTATGTTATGATGGGATGATGTATATGAAACCTATTTAATTATTTGGGTTATGATGAATGATTTATGTTTATGTTGTGGAACACGTAAGAATGATTTCAATATGAGATGGTTGGGAACTATATCTCCATCCAATGCATTGGGTAAAGATTTATATCTCATGAGATAGACATGGCTGGAACGGTACGTTAATCCGGTTCAGTGATACAGGACTGGAACGAGGAGTGAACTCGATTCAGAAAGGGATTTTGTCCACTAAGATGGTCTTGACAGCAATGCCTTGCTAATATGGATATCATATCATTTGATTAATGATTTTATACAATTAAATGTTTTATTCCCATGCTATTTTATCATGATTGATGTTCCTTTATGACCTATGCCTTACGTACTGCAAAGATTTATTTCACAACTCAATATTTTGATGTGTAAACTTTATGTTCATTTTTTTGAAGTTCAAATGTATATGGTTTGTTTTAGTTTCTCCATTATTACCCTTACTGAGAATTTGGGCTCACCCTTTATATGTTTTCTTTTTCCCAGGGTATAAAGAAAGTTTTTAGGTAAGAAAAAAAGGGAATATCTTTATGGGAGATGTTGAAGATCTTTCACCAAGATTAGAAGATTATATTACGAGTTTCCAAAGACACTAAACAATTACGGTCCTTGTGTGTTTGTTTTTGTTATGTATTAAGTATTCTGAAAAAGTAATGTAATGTCCATGTATGACAATCTTTGGGTCTCTACAGTTGGTATCAAAGGAAAGGTTTAGTTAACCTTTGGAAACTAGGATGCGAAAACTTTAGTGAAATCCATATATATATTTCTAAGGTATGTCTAGGGATGTCCCTAAGGATAAGTATACGTATAGGTTATAGTCCTAGAATTACGGTAACAATATTAGAATTAAACCTAAGATTTTATATATTGAAAGTAGTCCCCCTTTATTATGTTGTTTTCCTAGCATGATTTTTGACTCTCACACTGTTATTTTTGGGTTTTAGACAATGGATGGAACCCGAAGGAACCGTGTTGATCAATGTAATAGAAAATGCAATGATTGTACTCCTGAACAAACCAATGTTATGGGAGATGGAGTGAAAAATATTATTTCTATACTTACACAAGCTATTAATCATTCTGGACTTCCAAATGAGGAGAGAAAGGAACAATATTCTATTGAGTCCTTTATGAGGCAACGCCCACCTTCTTTCAGTGGGTCTTCTGATCCACTTGTTGCTGAACAATGGATTAGTACCATTAAAAAGATATTTTAGATACTTCGCTGTTCAGAACATGAAAAATTTATTTTGGCTCTTTACCAGTTAGAAGGTGAAGGAGCCCAGTGGTGGGCTCTAATTAAGAATAAAAGGCCCCAAGATGAAATTGAATCAATAGAATAGGACAATTTCAAGAACTTGTTTTTCAATAAGTACTTCCCTTGTATTCTTAGAACAAATATGGAAAAGGAGTTACTTTAGCTTAAGCAAAATTATGATGAATCTATTAGTATATACGAATCAAATTTTACAAGGATTGCAAGATATGCATCTGCCTTTATCATCCAACCTGAAAGTAAAGTTGATCGATTCTTTAATGGCTTAAAACCAAGTCTTTGAAGGGAATTAGCTATAAGAGACTTTAGTAGCTATGAAGAAATTGTGCATTGTGCTATCAAGTTATAACTGTAAGTTGGTGTTACATATCCATCTCATGGTTTTGACAAGAAACGAAAGATGGAGTTCAAGGAAAAATCTCAAAACAATGGTGAAAAGAAGAAGAATGTTTCTTTATGTTCAAAGTGTGGAAATAATCATGGTGGAGGTTGTCTTAAAGGGACTAGAAAATGTTTTAAGTGTGGAAAAGAAGGTCATCGAGCAGCTGAGTGTCAAAGTAATGGGAAAAGGGTAGCTAATGATGTGAATAAAGAAAAGACTAAAGAGAACACACCACCAACACTTCAATGCTACAAGTGCAAGGAAATGAGACATTATGCTAATCAATGCCATAATCCAAGGGTTAATGATGATCAACGTGAGAAACCTCTTAAGGAAAAGGATAAAGGGAAGTCACATGCGCTCACTATTTGTGATGTTGAGTATGAAAATGATGTTGTGGAATGATTAAGTGTTTATGTAATGAGATTTCAAATTAGTGTCATGGAATCTCATTTATGGTATCATGGAATTTTGGAATATATATGTATTGGTTTTCAATAATTATATGGTACCAGTAACCATGAAAAGTGATTGAAATATTTTTGGAAAGCGGATGATATGCGCATAATGAAGGGATAAAGAGAAAATGAAATGTTTGATAGTATTCATGAGCTCATGACTGATATAAGGACAAAGTGATATCACGGTTGGAGTATATAGAAATTTTGGGATTTTGGTATGTTGAAAGAGTTAACTTTTGATAGTATTCATGTTTTCACTAAGGTTATATGGTAATTCATCTTTCAAAAGAATACATGATTAAGGTATTCACACATTTGGAATGTGACCAACAAGATACATCTTATGATATATGGGGGATAAATGATGGTATTCACGTTCTTGTTATGTGACCTTTCAAGTAATAATTTTCTTTATACTATGAGATTGGACAGATGTATTTTGGATAAGCCTAAAGATTGGAATAGATTATGTTGGACATAAGATAGTATTTTTTAAGGCTATAACTTTTTGTTATGTTATAATATTATAGTTTTAGAAAAAGGACAACCCATAGGACGGGCGACAACCCATTGCGTCGGACAAGGATGTGGGAATTGAACCCACAACTGAAGTGCGGCATGCCTTTATCACCCACCACTGGCCTACAGGAAGTCCCTGGTTACTAGAAACTAGTTTTATTTTATTAATCTCTATGATAGATGAACTATAAGTCCATTTTTGGAATCATATACGATTAACCTCACTATAGATGGACTTATGTATATTTGATAACTTTTTCTAACCTTTTGTTTGAGACATATGGAATGACCTATCATTCTATCGCATGATCTGCTAACACTTTTCAAAAGAAAAATTCAACTTCATTTCTTTAAGTGGTGAAGTGGAAGTTGTTCAAGGCACGAGCAACGATAAGATTGCACCAAAATCAAGTAAGTATTTCTTTTAATTCAAAAAAATTCTTCAACATTTGGGAAATGATCCTGAAATCCAAAAAAGTTTTCCTAGTGCCCTCATATCTGATGAATCAGATGGTACCTTAGATCATCATAAATTTATGGCTTTGTGATTGTTGGCTTTTTCATATCCATGTCCTCTAACACTCTCCATCAGAACTTGTTGGTTAGATTTTTCTTCCATATCCATATTTCCACCTATGTTCTCCTATGTGGAAACCCAGTGATGAGTTAATCTGGGTAACCGTTACACTTCTTACTTTACTTTTTAAAATTAAGTTTTAGTATTCCTTTTACGATGTGGGTTTTTATGAATGAAACATTCAAGTAGTAAACGATTTATAACCCTGATGAATTTCGAGGGAAAAATTCATTTTAAGGGGGGTAGAATGTAACACCCTGAGATTTTATGAGAAATATATATTTTTTAATTTCATTGATGTCTTGTACGCTACACCAAGATTAACTTGCGCTATACGCAACACCGTATTATCTTGCAGTAAATGCAAAAACTATTCTAGGCTTGTGTTGCACGTCAGAGCAACCTTCCTCAATAGCGTGTGTTGTACACAATACCAAGTTTTACTAAACAAGATATTACTATAATATTATTATGAACTAGCCGTTATGAATAGTAATACCCACTTTTTGAAATTTTATAAATTTTATTTTTCAAAATGGACTTCATTTTTGATTCAGAATATCGAAATTATCCTAGGGTGAATTTTTGGTATTTTTCTGAAAACTTTCAATTTTTGATGAATAGTGAAAAACACTGAGTTATTGGTTAAAACTGACTTTTATTTAAATAATAATTTATTTTATTTAAATTTATTTTAGGTCAAAATAGATACATGATAACTATAGAAGTTCAATGTAATTCATTGGAGTCATTTTATAATAGTTTTAGATATATAAAAAGTTTATTGAATTTTTACTGTCTTTTACCCACCTCCTAGGTGCATTTGCAAATTTACATAAATCTTAATTTTACCGCTTGTGTGAGTGTAATTCTGAAAATCCGAGAGACACGGTTAATATCAATGAGTAAAATTTGGTTTAATAAGATAAAAATAATTTTTGGTGAATAATAATTTTTTACTTTTATTTACCACGGTTAGTAAATAGGGTAATTAAGGGTAAAAATGATATTATTATTAACCTAAAACATATAATAATTCTATTGTATAATTATAATTCGACCAAAAACAACCTTAGTAATATAATATTATCAGTTAGGTCCACTTGGATTAGATTAGGGAATTTATTATTATTTAATTCAAAGAAGAGTTAAAAGAGTTAAAATCAAAGTTTAATAACTAAAACATTTTTAATATAGGCTTATACATAATATAAATTAGACTATAAATAGTTATTAGAAAGATAAAAATATTTCCTAAATAATGGAATTTTATTTATAATTTTTAGACATTAAATTATTTATTTTATTTATGACACAATAATGATGCAGTAATTACCTTATTAATGAAATATTAACATAATTGATGCTATAAATACCCAAATAAATTTAATTTGAGACTTTTTATGAATTAAACTAATTTTCTAGGTCAATATGACATATTATTATTGATTTAATTAACTTTTTTTTAACTAATCATGCTTTTATTATTTTCAAAAAAATCAATTACCAAATAGTGTCAAAATTGACATAAAATAGTTTTTAAAACAAATATTATATTATTAATTGATATTATATTCCTAAAACTATAAGGTTAGGCCAAATGACTTATATAAGGTTATATATATTAACAATTAACCACTTGGGGTTCTTTTGTCTTGTTATAGTAATTTTATTAACAATATAGTGTAAAAAAACAAGAAGACATGGTAAAAGTTAAATTATTTAACTTAGAGTTAAATCTAAATGATAAGGTTAAAATAGTAACCTAAACTTGTCTAAAACCTATTGTTTGAGAGTATTTATACCAATAACCACTTTATATTCTAAATAAATTAATTTGGAGCTATTATAAACTGAATATGACTTTATTATAAAATAATATTTTATGTTTTTCCTAAGGTGCCCCTCTTCTTCCTTATAAAAGGGAACCTCCTCCCTCTTCTCTTTACACAATTTTGAGCTTTCAAGCTCGGCCAAAACCTACCTATTTAAATTCTCAACTTCCATAGAAACATTATAGAGGTTATGGTCTCCTCAAAATACCAACTCTAGTGCCTTAAGAGGAAGCTTAAAAGAGGTGTGTCGAAGAAGAGGTAATCTCTTCTACCGATTCTTTCAAGTTTTATTTCTTCTTAAACTTATTCTTATTTAGTTGTTTCATTATAAAGTAATAACATAAGTATCAATAATATACTGATATGTTATTATAAATATGAAACAACCCCGTTTCACCTTTTATCTATCCTACGGAAAATGAAATCACCCCGCGTGCGTACGTATGGAATACCGTCTCCACGCCGTGGTGTAATCTGTTTTTCCACCACCACCTTACTTGGATGGGTATAATGGTGTAAAGAATAAATATATATAGTTATTATAACATCATACTGATTCTGAGATATTATATCATCCACTCCAATTCAATTCAATAATTATGGGAATGATATCATCGCTCGTGCGTACGTATGGATTACCGTCTCCACGACGCGATGAGATTCATTCTCCATGTTAACCATTCAAGAATGATTATAAAGTATATATAATGAATAATAATGAAATATATGACATGATAAATCTACTGTATTTATGTATATATATATATTTCATCTACTTACTTCCATTCAAGTCAATAAGGAAAAGAAAAAAATGTTCATGCGTACGTATGACCTACTGTCTCCATGAACGGTGTATTTCATTTAATTTATCTATCTATTATATATATATATACTGAATATATATGATATATAAATCTTTATTTACATTCTGAAAGTAAGTAAATCATGATATAAGTAATAATAATATCAAGAACAACAATTCCAAACACGTACGATAAATAAAACGATTTTACCCAAAACACTGCTTTAACATGGAATTTACAAAAGAACGAGTAATATAAAGTCATAAGTGAAACATATATGATATCATAACAATGAATATGATTCTGTAATAAGTCAATGAAATTATTTAAATCATTATACAGGAGGTTGGGATACTTACGAAGCATATCGGACCTAAGGTAAGAGATAACTTTTCCAATCTTGTTTTTATCCGAGATTGCTTATACGTAAGTATTTACTAGGGTTATATTTTTCATCCATGTCCATAAAAAATGTTTTTCATAAAGTGTTTAATATTATTAAATGTATTTTTAAAGTCATGTTTACCCCTCTTTGACTTTTACTTTGTGTTATGGAAGTAATCTTTCTTTTGTTTACCATATGTGGTATTTTTTTACTTTTCCATTAAAAGTACGAGGAGAATGTTTTTTAACTTATACGGCATGAATTTTTTTTTATAGTTTTATAATGCCTTATTTTTATTAAGATTACTCTACAATATTTCATGAATATTTTCAACAAAATCATTTTCTTTTAAAATTTCATGGCATTTTGTGAAAAGAAAATGATTTTTAAGAAGAAAGGATATTTTCCTCAAGAATTCTTTTCAAGTGTTTTATCAAAACCATTTTCCATCTAAGATGACATTATTTCATATGTGTATGTTTCAAGTATAATATCTCTATGATTTACATGGTTTCACTTTTCTTATGATGAAATGATATCCATTTGTTTTATATGGATTATGTTATGATGGGATGATGTATATGAAACCCATTTTATTCTTTGGGTTATGATGAATGATTTATGTTTATGTTATGGCACACATAAGAATGATTTCAATATGAGATGGGTGGGACCTATATCTCCCTACAATGAATTAGGTAAAGATTTATATCTCATGATATAGACATGGCTGGAACGGTAAGTTAATCCGGTTCAGTGATACAGAACTGGAAAGGGGAGTGAACTCGATTCAGAAAGGGACTTTGTCCACTAAGATGGTCTTGGAAGCAATGCCTTGGCTACTATGGAAATCATATCATGTTCTTAATGGTTTGACACAATTAAATGTTTTATTCCCATGCTATTTTATCATGATTGATGTTCCTTTATGACCTATTCCTTACGTACTGCCAAGATTTATTTCACAACTCAAGATTTTGATGTGTAAACTTTATGTTCATTTTTTGAAGTTCAAATGTATATGGTTTGTTTTAGTTTCTCCATGCTTACCTTTTACTGAGAATTTGAGCTCACAATTTATATGTTTTCTTTTCCCAAGGGTATAGAGAAAGGTTTTAGGTAAGAAAAAAAAGGGAAGATCTTTATGGGAGATGTTGAAGATCTTTCACCAAGATTAGAATATTATATTCCAAGTTTCCAAAGACACTAAACTATTACAGTCCTTGTGTGTTTGTTTTTGTTATGTATTAATTATTCCTCAAAATTAATGTAATGTACATGTACCTCAAGCTTTGGGTCTCTACATTGACACTTGGAATTGGTAGTTTTTATATATCTCTGATCACTTGATAGTTACCCTGACACTAGAATTTCCACATTTGAACTCCTTTATTATATCTATTTGATTGTTATGTGGTACATTTTTTTACCAATGTATCTTCCTTGATATGACTTATTCCTCATAGGTACATGGTATATACTCATAGATTCAATATAAATTATTGAAATTGGATTGTGATACCTTTTTCAATGATTTTTTGAAAGAATATTTTTTTAAAATGGATTTCAACATGTATTTTTCCTCTTTGGTTTCTTAATGGGTTTTAAAAGAAAAATTTAACTATTTTACACCCCATTTTCCTCACAAATAGACTTTATGAATTTCAATTATCCTTTTTAAAATTATTTATTATTTACCATATGTATTTATAGGATCACATAGTACTATGTATAGTTTTGGAATAGGATCACATAGTACTATGTATAGTTTTGGAATAGGAATACCCAATCTTCCTGAAAATACAGTATCATTAAATAGACATTAGACATTATATCAAATTTTTTTTGTGTATGTTTAGGTGAATCTGTTTGATCACCTTGATAAATTATTGAGAATTTTTCTTTAACATGATTTGATCTCAAATCGTATTGATATTTATTTTCCTCTTGGAGATATTAATTAAGCATATTTAGAAAACTTATCAGTTTAGGCATGAATTTATAGAAGACATTTGTGTACATATTTCAATCTAATCATTGAACCTACATTAATGATCTTGGACTAGTTATATTGATAGAGGTAATTTTTAGAGCTTGAAATATAATCAAATCATAATTTACTAAGTATTAAGTTATCAAATTATGATAACTTTAGAATTTAATAATAAAATTTTAGTAGAATAACATCTAGTTACATCTATAGGAAATTTAATGATGACTAACACAAACTAAGAAGTTAAACTAGAAAATTTAAGTTATTTATTCATGAGGTCCTCCAACACTAGCAATACTTGTGAAGCATTATGTGACATCCCCTATAGTACTTATATGAGTCTTCTTATATAAATATTCTTATATAAATATTCTTATAACTAATTGGGTTGTGGTTTTTTCACTTTCATTTATCTATTTTCTTATTTTTTAATAGATATGTGTTTTAATTTTTTTAATAATGTGTAGGCACATTGTGATATATAAAGATAAATGATGGATCACATTACTGAGGAACACACCTCAGTATGCTAAGGGTTTAGAGGAGTTTTTAGATTTTTCAATTTCCAATCGATCTGTTGATGGAAGAATAAGATGTTTATATCCTAAATGTAAATTTAGAAGATGGTTTAAGAGAGATAAAGTTTATGAACACTTGATATTGAATAAAATCCCTACTCAATATTTATATTGGATTTGGAATGGAGAATCGAACGTTACAAAAACTTTGAGCATTGAGGTTATTTGATAGAATGAGCTTCAAAATTCATCGACAATGGGTAATGAAATAAAAAACCATATTAATGATGCATTCAGTGTTTCAAGAAAACAAAATCAACATCAAAACATATCAAAACAACCAGTTGAGGGTGGTATAAATAACAACGTGACGACTGATGTTTTTGAGACTATAGGAAGACCAAATCAAGATTGTAACATATTATTGGATCCTAATATTTATTATATGGAGACTAATGTAAGAGAAAACTTCACTGAGTAGAAAAATGCATTTCATGGTTTAGTTGATGATGAAAATTAGGAGTGGTATAGTGGATTCTTGAAATATTCAAAACTTTCTTTTCTACTGAAGTTGTACCATATCAAATGCCTATGTGGAATTACAAATAAGGTGATGTGCATGATATTGGAATTGTTTCATGATGAATTTCCCAAAGAAAATATTCCTGAGTCTTTTTATAACATGAAAAAAGTTGTTAACAATCTTTGTCTGAGTTATACAAAAATGCATGCATGGCCCAATGATTGTATGCTTTATTGGGGAGAGGATTCAAGTAGAAAGAATTGCAAAAAAATTTCTTCTTCTAGATGATAGTCAATGTGTGATGTTGTAAGTATGAATTAACATAATACTATGAATAAGAAGAGAAGGAACACACCTACAAAGGTTTTTCATTACTTTCATTTAAAGCCTCAGTTGCAAAGATTATTCATGTCATCAAAAACCACTGAACACATGAAGTGAAATTCTATAGATAATAATAATGATGGGTTAATGAGACATCCAATAGATTAAAAATCATGGAATAAATTTGATTAATTACAGAAAAATTTCTCATCTAATCCTAGGAATTTTCAATTGTGATTGGCTGCCAATGAATTCAACCCATTTTGGACTTTGAGCACCAGTTATAGAATTTGGATGGTTGTTTTGATCCCTTACAATCTGCCTTCATAGATGTGTATGCAACAAATGTATTTTATAATTTCGATTATTATTCCTAGAAAAAATCCTAGAAATGATATTGATGTATTCTTATAGATTTTAATAGAAGAATTATAGAAGTTATGGAGCAACTGTGTTTAGAAATATGATGCATCTTCTAGAACAATGTTCAAAATGTAAGCTGCTCTAATGTGGACCATTAGTGACTTCCCTGAACTTGGGAATTTATATGGTTAAAGAACTTACATGGGTTTGGATTTTCCTATTTGTAATGTTGATTTTTGATCCTGAACGACTACCTCATAGTAGAAAATGGTGCTTCTTGTGTCATCAAATATTTCTCAATGCATCTCATAGATTTCATTTGAACAAGTCAAAATTCAATGGTTCTATTAATCGTAGACCACCTCCTTATTTTTTGACAGGTTATAAAATATTATCACAATTTGGAAATATTGAAACTAAATTTTGGATAGTGTATCATTTTAATGATAATGGGAAATGAGTTCGAAGTGCATCATCAAGTGAAATCAGAATGAAACAATGAAAAAAAGAAGAATATTCTTAAAACTTATGTATTGGGAATTTAATTTGTTGCGGCATAATCTTGATGTGATTCATATTGAGAATAATGTTTGTGATAATTTTATCTTCACATTTCTTAATGAGCATGGAAAATCAAAGGATCATATCAATGCTTGGAAATACTTATAAGTAATGAACATAAAGCGTGATCTCTGGCCAGATGAGAATGGAAAGTATGATCCAACAATTTTTACAATAAAAAATAAGGATAAAGATACATTCCTTATAATTTTAAAACATGTAAAGGTATTTGATGGGTTTTCAAGTAACATATCAAGGTGTGTTAACTTAAATCATCATAGGTTACATGAATTGAAAAGTCACGATTCACATATTTTGTTACAGAAGCTGCTACCATTGGCATTGTGTACATTATTACGTGAAACTGCTATTGTACTCTAATTTTTCACATTATTCAGAAAACTATATGAGAAAACTCTACAACCATTTTAGCATGAAAAACTTCAGGAGATATTTGTATTGACACTTTGTACAATGGAGATGATCTTTTCTCCATCATTTTTTACTTTCATGATGCATTTATCTTTGTATTTGGTTGAGGAAGCTAAATTAGGAGGCACTGTACATTATCAATGGATGTATACAATTGATAAGTACTTTATTTATATGTTTTTTCATTTATATAAACTATTCTTGTCACTTAATTAAATTCACAATTATTTTTTTTCTTTTATTTCACAGATATCTTGGGAATCTGAAATCATATGTGAAAAATAAATCTCAACCTAAAGGATTTATTTGTGAAGGATATTTGGAAGAGGAGTGTCTTATCTTTTGTTCTAGATACTTTTATGATATTGAGACAAGATTAAATTGTGTTGGACTTGTTTATGACACATTGAATCAATCTCAACTACCTATGAAATCAAAAATATTTATTGCTATTGGCCAATCAGTTGGGAGGAGATCAAATGTTACCCTGATAGAAATGGAATTATCACAGGCACATAGATATGTGCTGCTGAATAGTGAAATTTTATATCCATTTATTAAAGAATTTAGGATTAAAAAAACTACATAAATGAGAGTCCAAACACAAAATGATAAATATACAAAAAAATCTATTGATAAATAGCTTGTAGAATGGTTTGCATGACGCGTAAGTTCATAAATATTGCAATAAATACATATATTAGGTTGAAACATATATTTTTTAAATATAATAATATACATTACTTTGTGTAGATCATGAATACTGATACTTGAGATGATTTTTCAGAATATTTTAAGTTTAGAGTTCGAGGTCCTCTAAAACTGGCTAGAAAGTTTTATGCTTACAATGTGAATGACTTTAAATTTCATACAGTTGATCGAGAAGAGGGTTAGAAGACACATAATAGTGGTATATTTATGTTTTATGAAGTGGGATACTATGGAAAGTTGACTGATATTGTCAAATTAAACTATCATGGGAATTTTTTAGTTATTTTATTCAAATGGAATTGGGTCGATTTTATCAGGGGTGTTAAAAGAGATTCCTTAAAATTTACTTTTGTGAACTTCTCTAGATTGATGGATGTTGGTGACTGTGAATTATATTATCCATATATCTTATCATTGCAAGAAAAAATGGTATATTATGTGAAATATGTTGCAGATGAAGGGTGGAGTGTAGTTTCTCATGTAAAACAAAGAGGCTTGTATGATATGGGTGATGAAGTGGAATATTTGAACTCTGACATTGAATCCCATCAATAAAAAGAATCAAACTTATTTTTCCATCATGATATTGAAAATATTAGTCTTGAAAGGGTGGATTAAGTAAATTAAGTAATGATGTATTAGGAAAATGAAATGATCGAAGGAGAAAATGATTGTATGTGCAATTATCCATTAATTTATCAACCACTTATGTCATTTGTGCAGTCAATCATTACGATAGTTATGTATATTTTGTTTATTAGTACTGTTCATTTGTTATAATTTCTAAATTTTTTTTCTGCATAATTTTTTTGAAATATATGTTCTAAAGTTACTTTTATTTGATTAAATGACAGGAATGACAAGAAGGAAGCATTATATTGATACCAATTGTCCCTCAGTAGTGAGGTAGTATGCCACTCTTAGTTCTTCGCGAGGATATTGAAGGGTGATAGTTATAGGTACAAATTTTAATATGAATAAAGTTATTACAATTTTTATATTACTAACTACTTTTTCATAAAAGATGGAAAAAAATGATACTACGGAGAAAAATATGAAAAGTTTAGATGTATAGAACTAAAATGGACTAAAGATAGTTGTCCCATTTGACTGTTATAGGGTCCCTACAGATGACGCTGTAGGATTATTTGGCTGTATTCTTGGCCAGTTAGTGGAAGATCCGGTTACCCTTCTGATTACATATGATGATTGGAGACATATTCCTTCATCTTGGAAAAATGAAGTTTTTGATTCACAAATAAAGGTAATTTTAATACATTATGGTGTAATTGAATGTCATTATGTTTTTAAATTCTAATATTTTCAAAATTAATCTCTTTGTACAGATGTTTTTCCACTTTCTTGTTTCTTATGTTGTAGCATGAAAGTGGACATTGAAAGTGTTGGTTGATTTATATCAGAAGATGACCAGATCTATCCTCGATGATATTGCATTGATGATTGGTGGTGAGTAGGTAAATCACAAAACTTCAAAATCATTTAGTTCATATACTTTTATTGGTTGTAAGTTTAAATATAAATATACAACATTGTTTAATTTTAAATATAATTATCTTATAGGTTCCATTAGATGGAAGTAGATATGGAGATGAATATGAAGATGTAGATGGAGAGGGTGATGAGCAGAGTTCATCTGGTAGTGATTAGGGGTCTTTTTGATGTCTTGGACTAATATGGAATGAGATGGTTTGTTGATGTATTATTTGTGACAGAGACCTGAAACCATTCATGGTTGGATGTAAACTAATATACTTGTTTTTTCATGCCATATTTGTTATGTATGTGTTATTTTGTGTGATTCTGATAGGGATTTTTTGTGCTACTGATAGTTGGTACGCTTTCTTTTCATTTGTTTTTTTTCAGGGTAGTTCTGGGGCTGCAAAATTTGTAGCTGGCATTTTTTTTGTAAATAAACATTTAGTGATGGTTTAAACCTCTACTAAATATGATATATTTTTATTCATATTGGTTAAAACCAACGCTATAAGATGTATTTTTTTTATGGTTAAAACTACCACTAATTATGACACACTATTATTTAGTGGCGATTTCAATCCTTTTAGTGGCGTTTTTGTGGGGGATTTTTTTTGCGATTTAAAGATGGTTAAAACTACTGCTAAATCCTCACCCCCCTAGGAAACCACTAAGAAAGTGAAAATAACCACCACTAAATATGATTTCTACGCCATTTACTAGAAACTGACACTAAATGGAAGAAACCACCACATATTGGATGTCGACACATGATTGAGTGATGATTTTTTGAAGCCGTCATAGAGCCATGTGGCGACAGTTTAAATCACCACCAAATAAAAAAAACCACCGCTACTCGACACTTTTCTTGTTGTGATTTCATGTCTTTACCTTACTTTAAGATCATTCTATCATCAATGCTTGTGAACATAGATGCACATCATGGAAAAAAATTTCAGAAATATTTTCACATGTCACATCTCTTATCATTGATTCCACCCTCCACCGCAAAACATTTATCATGGTTATTAAATCACTAAGCTGGCTACAAATAGTTAGTTATGATCTAGTATAAATGAGTGAAGATCGATGAATTTTTAGGGTGATAATATTTACAGATCACCAGTAAATGAAAATTTTGAGAGGGAAAATGAAATATATATACATGAGACACAACATATATATAAGCAAGAAAAATTCAATGAAAATATTCTATGAGGGGAGTAGTGTGGGAATTGAAAATTTGAAGTGTGGTGAAAGAGTATGGATGAATATAGGTTAGGTACACACTAATTTTGAGCTATCTGAACCCTAATAAGTTTAAATTATAAATAACCTAACCTGACTATACCTACCCTGCCACTATATGTCATCCCAAATCCCCTATCGGTTGTATGCACCCTGGTTGGATATTACCCAAAATTGTATTAAAAAAATTTAAAATAAAAAATATAATAAATGGGTTAGGATTTTCAAATATACTATCACCATTACCCAAACCCTACCCAATTAATAATTGAGTTGGGAATGTGAAATCCAAACCCGATTTAGGGGTACCCAAAGCTGATTTAATTGGGCCGAGTACTCACTAAATGGGTACCCACTACAATCTATATACTAGGGTTAGATTTTTTTAATTTATTTTTAATGTCGGTTATTTATAGAACTGGCATGAAATATAATCACTTTTAGGTTTTTAAATCAATTTTTTAATAACTGATGTTAAAAAATATTTTTTTTACATTTTTTATTAAACAATAAAAATAAAAAATACAATGTTAAAAGTATTTTATTACTTGAGGTACTCTCAAAATGTGAAAAAATAATGAAAATTAAATAACTTTGGTGTTAATAACTATTTATTTAATTTATCACTTCTTAAAAAAATTATTTTAGTGACATAATTAAATAAATCACATGTAATAATTAATTCAATTAAATAAAGATGAAATAATTATTCCATTTTCTAACATATTTTCTTTAAGGTCAATTGATTTTCCATTATACTTTAGGAAACATTCTTTCATCAAAATTACAATCAACAAACATTGTTGTAAATGCATCTTATTTCATTATTTCAATGTACTTTATAATTAAGGTAGATTCAAATTTATCATAAATTTCCAACCTTCTTTGAGGTCTCAATTTTTTTCATTGTGGAGGTGTTTTAAACACAAATACAACACAACCAAAGTTCCTTAAATGTGAAATAATTGGTTCATGGATACAATATAATTGTAAATGATAATATTTATGATAATTTGATGGTTTTTTTTGAATCAATATTGACGCGTGCAAAATTTCATGACCCCTTTTCAAATTGTGTAATTGCATTTTCAATAGCAACGATCTTGCTACAATGCATTGCAAATGCTTTATAAATAATTTAGAAAGACAATTTTGATTATGAAAAATATTACTAGGATTTTTAATATTTATTTCAATTAGAATGAAATAATTATTAATGTTTTTAAAATCATGTGATGAATATTTACCAACATTATCAATTTGAATATGCATAATCAAGTAATCTGGGAATTTTACCCTCAATATAATTATTTGTGTAGGAAATATCACAAACTTTAGGATATGATTTTATAATAAGTACAACTAAGACCATCTATTGGACGCATCAATCAAAGTCATAAAATACCTAAATGATTCACATGATGTGTAATGATATAACTCAAATACCTAAAAAGTACCTGAACTAGTCTGCCACTAACCTCAAGAGAGTTCCTCGATCTCAAAGGGATAGAGACCAGTGATGAGGGTCTTGGTTTATCATTGGGGAATTATTTACATACTCTAGTTTATATAATATTTCATGGATTGATTTCTCCAAAATCCTGGTGTGATCTATCCATAAGTTAGGCCTTCCTAAAAATAAAACATATAACTCATTTTCCATTTGGAATTATTAGGTTTATAAAGATATATTAACACTTAATCAACACAATAGAAAGTATTAGAAAACATAAATCCCAAGAACACCATTCCTTTGAAAACATAAAACATACAAACAATAAATGAAGAGTGTGTACCTTACATCAGAGTTCATTGTTGTTATTTCCTTCAATATATGATTGATGAAGATCACTAGGAACTATCAATAGAATGTTCCTTCTGAGGTGCATCCATATATTATACCAAATCACTAAAATTATTTGAGAAAGACCCACCCACCTTAAAGATATTCTAGTATCTCAAGATGTAGAGGGAGGAGGGAGAGAGCTTCAGGAGGGAGGGGGAATCAACCAACAACTTTCTTGAGAATTCACACCAAATCTCATGGACAAGCCTTCTTTATATGGGATACAAAGACAATTTTAGATCCCTTGTATTTACTCGCACATTTCATAAAATTATAAGTAAATTTCTTAGGTTACAAGTATTCAAACCTTCGACCATAACCTCTCTTATGTGTTTTCATCTTTTGAAATTGTTGATTAATGATAGTCTATATGTAAAAGGCTTGAACATTAACTCATTAACATTTAATTTCCAAAGTAAATAGTAACACTTATAAATGAATTGTACCATGTGATTCATGATATTACAATTCAACCAAGTTGTTCAATATGACTGGTCCAGGTAGCCATGTTTTGACATCTCAATATCATATAAACCAATATACCCAAAGGCACTAAACTTTCCTTTTACCACAAGTATGTCATACCCTATGACATACTCACATCGTGCTATATGATATATAGGCTTTTAACAAATATTTCCTTCAATATCTCACTTGCATAAAATCCTTATAGACTTTGTGTCATTTCAACTTATATTATATCATATATAATTTCTTATGAAACCATATCCAAAACTTCATTTGAATATATTCCACAATTTTTTTGGAAAGTTATCATAAACTTCACTAAATATTACATCATTTTCAATAACTTGAAAATATCCATCCAAAAATCATTTTGGATAAACTCTAAAAAACTTTTAAAGTATCTCTAAGTTTTATAAAACTCAATTACCATTCGGTTAACCCAAAAAGTGTGATCCCATAGGCCTTTGTAGTATTGACAACAAATATGAATTCTTAAATTCATAAATGTAAATAAAGAGTGACCTATAGTAAAACATCATTTATACTAAAACTAGAAAGGGATTTGGTGTGATATCCATCAAAACACATGTATCACTATACCCATGTACACCATCTATATCATATAAAAGCATGCATATTCATATATTCTCTTTGTCCAAGACATCGAGTGACCATGAGACATAGAGTATGTCTATCCTGTATATCCTCCTCATATTTTCTCAATTCTCCAAGTATATATTAACCACGTCGATGAGAACATCACATCTCATTTATCTAGTAGTTGAGCACATCGCATGCCCCTCATACAAGTAGATATGTACATCATATGTACAATATACATATGGTGACATTGTGATATTTTTCATGATTATTTTAATATAAAACATATTTTATACACTTTAAATAATTAAACTTATCAATATTTAATTATTTTATTAATTTATGGTAGGATACTAGTTTTAATAGAAAAAAAGCATAAAAGTAATGAATGAAACATATAGATAATGTCCCGTGACAAAGGATAAGTCAAGGCCTGAGCCTGGAGCTCAAAACTGAAAAAACAGGATGAAATAGAGTGAAATATGCTAGAAGCACACAATTCACTTTGTGAATCCACTATTCATGATGTGAAATCATCGATAAAAGAGAGCTATAGGAATATGTAATGGAAAAAGAGGATTATAGGCCAGAAACACATGGTTAATGGTGTGACACATATGGTCACATCATGATACTCCAAAAAAATAGCTAGACAATTTTCAGATCGTAAAAAAATTCCACGAATTGTTCGACACCACAATATTCACATCATGAAAACACTATCCATGATGTGAAATAACCTAACAGACCTAGAAACACATAAGTTTGACAAAAATTATGAAGAAGACCTCATTTTTTTAACCTGGTACCACCAAGAACCCATAGGATTGACCCATAATAATTTATTTAGGCAATTATGATGCCTTGGAGCTACTGTTAATCTTTATAAATAGAGGGCCTGAGGGTATTGAAAGGAGATCAACATGAGAAGGGGTAGCACTTGACAAAGAAGACCCTGCTGTTGTCCTAATTTTTCACTTTGTTTTATTTTATTTAATTATTGTGATGCATCCCTTCTCCTAAATCAACTCGAATTCCCTATCCATGGAGGGGTATTTTTTGTTCGTGATCAGAAAAGGGGAGGTTAGAAAAAAATGCAATGTTTGATTTTCTATGCTAAATTAAATAAAAACCCTTATATCTTCTTTCATATGGTTTTAATTCTTAATTCAATTTTTAATACCTAATTCAACCTTGTTAGGGTTAGATTATTTTAATTTGAATTGCCTTGGTTGATGATCTATATCTCCCTCCACCCAATTCCTGTCTGTTTGTTAGGGAATAAATTAAGGTTGGGTGGTGAGTGCTTAGTGATTTCCAGTACGTGTGAGTAATTTTAATTGGAATTGTTGGTAATTAGGGAATAAAAATACCTAATTAGGGGATTTTCTAAATTCATCACGAGGAAACACTAAAACTCCACACACACAGGAAGGAGAGTGAAATGATTTAAGACTTAAATTAGGGATATACTCACCATCACTATCTTGATAGGGGAGAGATAAGAATCCATATATTAATCTCTCTCTTAACAGTCAGTAGAATAAAAGCTGGTAAAAACTGGAAACTAGGATAACATCGAATTAGGTCCATCCAAGACTAAATAAATCATTATATCTCTTCAATTTTTTAATCATTTATTTAACCTGCCTTCCAAATTCTCAATTTCACAACCAAATTTCTCAAACATATAATCAAATCAGTTTCCTCAAACAATTTTAAAAGTGAAAAACCCATTTTTTGTGCACTCCTCTTTCGAAGAAAACCTAAGGTTAACAGACTACATTACTTAGGCAATAAAAAATTGTTTTGTCATGCCCCATGATAGGCATGCATCAAACTTAGCACTGTTTTTGGGGAGGCAGTTCCTAAAAACACCAAAAAAATTTAATTAAATTGAATGATCTGAAGTTGAACTGAAAAATTAATTGATTTTGATCCTAAATTTTAATGAACAATAACCATGTTAAGAAACATTAACATATAAATATGATTTGAGTAAATAAAACTTATATATTCAATTGAAAATATTAGAATTCACTCTAAACTCAAGGAAATGGATGAAAATACCAACCAAACCTTTAGATATATCCACACACCCTAATTTATCAATCCTCAAAATCAAATTGTTATGCTTGCTGCACAAAACGATTTCTAATTTCATGTCAATATGATTCCAGTACTCCCAAAATTTTATGGTCTTTTAGGATAAGAACCAAATTAGCATATCCAAGAATTTAGCTTTGCCTGTTCATGATTTAGGCTAAGGGGATCACCTGAAGATCAGTTCAACTGGATGGAATTTCTCATTTCACTTGAGGGTGCTAAAAAGGAATAGTTGTACAACCTACAACCAAGAGGAGTCAATGAATGAGAAGATATCAGAATATGATTTATGTAGATATTTTTATCCACTTCTAGGATCATGAAAATTATAAAGGAGATATATTCTATTTTCTAATCGACCAGAGAGACACCCTATGAATAATAGGGTAGGTTCAAGAAACACTATGAAAGCTTCCCACATACATCCATGGGGGTACATCATTTCCTCATCTTCTTCTACCAAGGCCCACTCGATAATGATCAAAACCTACTTGATTACTCATCTGGAGGATTCCCAATAGACAAATTTCCTATAGAAGTGATAGGATTAATTAAAAATATTTCTCAAAACTCATAGCAATTTAACACTAGAGGTACAAGAACAAGAGACATACACGAGGTAAAAACTTCTGATTCTTCACTTTTATTTATAACTAGAGTTGACGAATTAACCAGTTTAGTGAGATAACTTGCTATGAACCAAGTGAATGGAAAACATATCCCACCTCAAGTATGTGGTTTATGTTATTAGTCTGCTCATTTTACTAACCAGTGTCTAAAACTGTATGGGATAGAAAGATGTGCTGCAACATTTCAGCCAAGACAATTTTAGCAGAATTAACAACATCAACCCCTAAACCAACCCTGATATAGATTCCAACAAAACTAGGCGAAACCCTCTTTTTAAAATCAATAACAAAATCAACCTCCCATCCAACAATAAGAATATCAGAACCCACTATTATTTCATCCACCCTATAAGCTATCGTATCAGTAATAAGACTTGAAACCAACACCTTTCCATCATAAATCATATGAAAAACCATAAAAAAGTTCTTAGTAGAACCAATAAGTAGTAGAGACTATAGAGAGAAATAATATGGTAAAATATCTTTTAAACCAATTCGCAACTATTATAGAATTTTTGACCAAGAATCCAAGAAAACTACCAGTGTAAATAGTACTGAATCCTAATAAAAACATGAGAGTGATTACAACATGAAGTGGAAAAGAGATCCATACACCTAAAAAATTAAGACTGATGATTTTGAGAAACATTATGAAGACCAACCCATCCATCCAAAATAAAGGGATCAAAATAAAAAAGGAAAAAAAATTGGGTTTATAAAGGAAGGACCATAAACACCTCTTAAAAAACAACAAAGATAAAATAATGATATTCAGGTACTATTTACTTCTAGATTAATCAAGTCAAATAAGGGAAAAGAGGCGTGACTTCAATAGGAAATTCAAGAAACCTTAAAGAAGGTTAAAATCAATATCCCACTATTGGAAGCAATCAAACAGGTCCCTAAATATGAAAAATTTAATGATTTGTGCAAGAATAAAAGATAGCTTGATGGAAATTAGTTAATCATCTTAGGGAGAAACATCTTAGCACTCATCACACCTCCAATTACATAAGAATGTCAAGATCCAGGGACTTTATCCATTACATACACCATTGTATTTTTGAATTTTAATAATTATTTATGATATCTAGGTACTTTAATAAATGTTATGCCACACTGTATGTATACATCTTTGTAGATTGGAGAGTTAAAGACCACCAGAGTGGTGGTCTAGCTCCCAAATAGATCCACAGTTTTTCTAGAAGGAGTTTTTGAATATGTACTTGTTCAAGTCAAAAATATAATATTCCCAGCTGACTTCTACATGCTAAACATAGAAGAAGATAGGATTTCATCACCCTCACCCATCATTTTTGATAGGCCATTCCAAAAGACTGTAAAAACCATCTTCAATGTACATGAAGGTACACTTACAATGGAACTTGGAGATTTTATAATACACTTCAACATACCTGACACAATGAAGCATATTTAAATCAATCATTCACTTTATGCAATCACCCATGAAGACAATACAAAAAAAATAAAGATTGAGGTATGTTTCATGAATTCTTAGCTTTGGAGAGTAATTTTCATTTTAATGTACCAATACCTAAAAATTTGAACATTCTAGTTTCCAGTTAGAGGATGATGTGACATATAATTTCTTAGATACTTTACTAATTGATGAAAAAATGGATATGATCTCTTCCACATAGTAGATCCAATCCTTAGAAGTAGGAAACCTTAATTCGATATCATTCCTTGGAAAACCTCCAAGTCTAGAGTTAAATCCACTACAAAGTGATTTAAAGTATGTTTACCTTATGGAAGAAGAGAAATTATGAGTGATCATTACCAATAATATATTTGATACCCAATAACAAAATATGACTAACCTTCTAAAAATAAATGTATAAGCCATAGGACGGAGTATAGGAGATATCCTGGGGATTAAACCTTAAAGTCTACTCTTATAGAATATTTTTAGAAGGCGATTATTGACCAGTAAGACAACCAAAAAGAAGACTTAATCATACCAACATAGAGGTTGTTAAGAAATAGATAAAAAATTACTAGCATATGACATAATTTACCCAATATATGATTCTCAATGGGTCAGCCCAATCCATATGGTACCAAAGAAAACTAGTCTAACTATTATCAAGAATCAGAAAAATGAACTGATCCCCATGAGAGTGTAATAAATATAGAGAGTTTATATTTATTAATAGAATATGAATTAAGTTACTTGAAAATACCATTTCCCATCCCATTCATTGATAAAATTCTAGAAAGTTTATTAGTGAAAACTCATTATTTATTTTTAGATGGGTTTTTAGGATACTTCCAGGTACCAATTTCTCCAGGAGACTATGGGGAGATGACCTTCACTTGTAATTTTGGAACCTTCACGTACAAAATGATACCTTTTGGGATATGAAACACCCTAGGTACTTTTCAACAATTTATGGTGATTATTTTCTTTGATTATACTGAAGAATTCATGGAGGCATTTCTTGTTGACTTTACTATTTTCAGAAATTCTTTTGATCATTTCTTAAGAAATTTGGATTTTTTTTTTGAAAATGTGCATTGAGAAAAATCTTATTTTAAAACTTAAAAAATATCATTTCATGGTAACAAAGGAATAGTTGGGGAACACAATTTCAGAAAAATGAATTGAGGTAGATAATTAAAAATTAAAGCAATTAATTAATTTCAATATCTAACTTGTTTGAAACATGTTAGATATTTTTTAGAACATGAAAGTTTCTAAATATTATTTATCAAAGATTTCAGTTATATTTCTATCCATCTCTCAGGATTACTATTACAATAATATGATTTTAATTTTGATGAAGATTTTAGGAAAGTGTTTGATAAATTGAAGCAAAGGTTGATCACATCACCGATAATGAAACCAACCATCTAGGACTATCCTTTTAAGTTTCTTTATGATGATTGAAACCAATCCATGGGAGCCTCCCTCTTGCAAAGAATTGAAAAAAACCATAAATCATAGGCTACACATCAAAGACATTGGATGACATGCAGATAAACTACACGACTATAGAAAATGGGTTCCTTAAAGTTATTTTTTTACTAAATTAATTAAAATCTTATTTTCTTTTAACTAAAGTTGTTGTTTCTTCTGATCATGAAACACCTAGGTACTTAATGAAGAAATATGATTCCAAGACAAGGCTGGTAATATGGATGATTCTATTATAAGAGTTCAATTTGGAAATTAAAGACAAAAAGGGGACTGAAAATTAGGTGGACAACCATATGAGTCGACTACCCAACACTGCTGAAGTAGATATTCCATGTCAGAACCCAGGAAATGATCAAATTCCAGGTGAAAAAATTTACATCATAGAAGGAGAATTACCATGGTATACTGAAATTGTCAATTATTTAGTCACATATCAGATACCATCTCATATAAACTCTCATCATCAACATAAAATTAAATCTAACTCTATATTTTATATTTGGGAAGACCAATTCCTTTGAAAGATATGCACTGATCAAGTAATTAGAAGATTTTTACCTGAAAGAGAAATTGAATCAGTTTTTTAATTTTTTCATACACTATATCTTGGCCAAGAAAGTATTAAAATTTGGAATTTATTGACCCATATTATTTAAATATGCACATGATTTTTTAAAAAATGTGAAAAATGCCAGTTTTCTGGAAATACCACAAAAAGAAAAGAGATTCCCCAAAAACCAATTACCTTATATGAAAATTTTTAAGTGTGGGGCATATAATTCATGGGTCTATTCCAAATTTCATTAGGTAATTATTTTATTCTTATATATGTATATTATGTTTCAAAATGGGTGAAGGAAAAACCTCCAGGAGTAATGATGCTAAAGTTGACTATGATTTTCTTAGGAATAACATATTTTGTAAGTATGGAGAACCAAGATCAATCATTAGTTATCCAAAGACCCACTTATACAATTGGAAAATGGAGGAATTACTAAAATGGTATGGGGTGCATCATAAAACACCAACCCCATACTATTAAAAAACAAATGTCCAAGTAGAATTTTACAATAGATAAATCAAAGGAATTCTATAAAATATGGTCAAACCTAATAGGATGGACTGGAGCCAAAAGTTGGAAGATACCCTATGGGATTATAGGACCACCTATAAGACACCCATAGGAATGATCCCCTACTGATTGATTTATTAGAAGGGCTACCACCTCCTTGTGTAATTTAAATACAAATCTTATTGGGTTGTGAGACAAATGAATCAAGACCATGAAATTGTTGGGTAATAGAGGATATTGTATCTATAGGATCTAGAGGAAATAAGGAGATAATATTTTGAAAATTCAAATATTTACAAAGAAAGAACAAGGATAACCCATGAAAAAATAATTCAACCAAGAATCTTGAACCCTAGAGATCAGGACTGTTATGCAACTCCAAACTCAAACTTATGCTAGGTAAATTTCATTCCATATGGGAATGACCTTTTACTATTATTCAGGTATACCATTTTAGTTCTATTAATATTTCAAAGGAGGGAGGAGGAAACCCATTCACTATAAATTGGTAGAGGATGAATAAGAACTATGGGACCTTACCTCAAGAACCAATGGAGGAGATTACACTCCTTCACCCTGATTGCTAATGAAGACCCACCAGGTTGTAACTTTCCTTTTTATTTGATTAAATGTGGTAATTATATTTTAAATATACTTACACTAATATTTAATTTAAATTAATTGAGTACACAACATCAGTTAAGTGAGGGTGAGGGTATCTTGTAGTCTAGTATTTCTTTAAATTTTTTTCATTCTTTGAGTTAAGACAATGATGTTAAACAAAAGTTCTTTTGGAAGGAAACCCATGTTTTTTTTCCTTAGTCCACTCTTCCCCCAACTCTTATTTAAATATAATTGAACAAGCATGAACTATCATTTTTTTCTTCTTTTTTATAGATCTATAATAAAGATAACACAAGGTGGGAAAAGAAATCCAAGAAACTATATAGAGTTAACATCATGAAATAGGAATTCACATCATAAAAACGAAAATCATGCTTTGTAAAGGATAATTTATGATGTAAAATGATGTAATATAGAGCTGTTAAATGAAAATTATTCATGCCTTGAAAATGTTGCAGAATAAAATTGAAGGAATATGATTTGCACAAATCGACGGAAGTATCATTGCTAATGAGAGTTTTCTTTTACATTCATTATCTTATAAACTCCCTATATTTTTTTTCTTCTAAAAACCCATTTTTTATGTTTTAAAAGAACATTGTGTGCCTACAGTTAGCCTTCTTTCTTTACTTGACTGGACTAGGAGACATGAATTTCTTAGGAATCACATAATGACATGTTTTAGGTTTTTAATCTTATGATATTGAATGATTAAAATAGGAATTCACTAATTAGAGTGATTCTTAGGATGTTAATTTTGATAAATCCTGATTTAATGGAAATAATTAATTTAGGTAAATGAGATTTCCCTACCACTTTCATACTTTGAATTTCTGAAATTTATGTGGATTGATTTGTAATTATTATTTCATTCCATGAGTAATTGTACCAAAATCATATGTTCCATTACCGAGAGGGTTTCTAGACCAAATAATTTCCATTTATATCTTAAGAATACCTTTTGAGTGATCTTGGAGCATGTCACCTGCCAGAACTTTCATTGGAACTTGTCAAAGATTTGACTGTAAAAAACCACATTTAACATGATTAAGACAATTTTTGTTATTAGTCCCTTATACCTGATACCACCTTTTACACTAATCATTATTTATCCCATAGAATTTATTAATGGCCTTTATAGAAATTAGCCACATTAAAATCCATTTATATCCATCCATACCCTTCCCTATGTATATTGCATGATATTATAAAGTTAAAGTGTTGGGGTGAGGTAAGTCTTAGAATAAGGGATGTATTACATTGTAAAAAAATAACGGGGGTTCTATTTTGGGTATTGGGATAGGATTTCATTGTACTTATATTATTACCCTTCTTAACAAAAAACAAAAAAAGAAAAGAAAAATAATGGGTTGTGTTTTGGGAAAATAAAAAATCACCATTACTAGACCATTGATTTTATGGAAAAGAAACATGTACTCATGGTATGATCATAACTATACCTGAATTTTCATCATGAGTGATGAGATAAAATAATCCATTGAGAGGTAAATCAATACTTGGAATTATTGATAATGATGAATTATGATATATGAATTAATGAATGTAAAATATTTATCATTTTCAAAGAGAAAAGTAAAATGATTGGATTGATTAGTCTCTTTGAAAAGTGAAAAGTTAAATTGATGTTTAATGTAGAACTTGAAAGTATAACCTCTCATTTATAATTAATTGATTTAATTTTTTTTGAATTTGAATATTGGAAACATGGTGTTCCTAATTAATTTTTTTTGAGATTACATGATTAAGGACAAGAAAGTTCTAAGTGTGGGGGAATTGATAGAGAAATATTTTACTTGATTATTTTAATATAAAACATATTGTATATACACTTTAAATGATTAAACTTTTTGATATTTAATTATTTTATATTTTATAAGGATACCATGTTTGACAGAAAATGATCATAAAAGTGATGAATTAAACATATAGATGATGTTCCATGAAAAAGGATAATTTGAGACCCAAGCTTGAATGTAAAGACCCGGAAATTTCAAGGAAAATTTTTTGTTATTTTTTTTTTGGAATTTTATGAGTCCGCAGTTTCTGACGGCACCTGATTCCGAGGCCCGGAGTGCCCGGAATTAATTTCCAAAGTTTGGCTCGGGTACGTTCAGTGAACGAACGAGCGGGATTTCCTAACTTTTGATCCGGTGCTCGGAATTGAAATCCGAGGACACCGATGAACTCGTAGCGCCGATATTCGCTTAAGGAGACCTTTCCCGAAGTTGCGTTTACACGAGGGGAGTTGTAAAAATAAATTTGTGAATGTTAAAATAAAAATTTAACTTTAATTTTTATTTTTATCTTCCTTAAGTGTTTTTATCCTTTGGGTGGAAGTTGGGTGACAACCCAACTTCCCTTGGGAGGTTAAGAGGGTGGTGGGGCCCACACGAACCCCACCCCTTCATATTCTCTAACCCCCCCCCAACTCACAATTAATGATGTAAACTTAGGTTATAACTTATGTCATTAATAAGTGAGTTTAATTAAAGTTTTGAAATTCAAACTCTTGAATTTCAAAAGACTTATGTTGTGTTGTGTTAAGTTGTAAGGTCATGCTTTAATTTTAATAAACTTAAGTTATAACTTAAGTTTTAATTGTGGGGAATTAAATGAAGAGGTTTGAATTTCAAACCTTTGAAATTCCAAACCCTTCTATTTAATTCAGTTTTTAGTTTCCTTTGCGGGTTGGCGTTTGCTGTGCGGAGAGGAAAAGAGGGAGGCTTCTTGTGAGTTCTTCCTCCACGACGAAGAACGCGGCGTCCTTCTTCCACGACGTCGGACTGCAATGCGTTGGATTTCCTCCACGACGCCGCAACGCATCCTCTCCGCGACGTGCTTTCCGCGGCGAATCTACGTCTGACGCCGCAACGCACTTTCCGCGACGTGCCTCTCGCGGCGAACCCACGTCCGTCTACCGCGACGCCATAACCGCGATGCCGACGACGTCTTCTTCCGTGACATCCGACCTCCGCGACGCTCGTCCTTCGCGGATCGTTGATGAGCTCCGCGAGCTTCCTTCGAGGTAGGGGTTCTTGAGTTCGTTGTTTACATTTTAATTGACATACCTCAAGTATTTCTAAGCCACTTGATATCAAACTAACGGGAGGAGGCCGGTCCGCACAAACACGGCCGATCCTCCTCCATCGTGGTTTAGTTTTATTATGGTTTGAAGCGGGGTAACGCGGTACCATTGCACCGCGCGAAAAGAATTATTTAAGGCCAGTTTGAGTCACGACGAAGAACCGCGACGCTATAATGCCGCGCCTTTGAGAACGGATGAGACTGCGGCCGGAGTCGGGCCGTGGCGGTGGGGCGCGACGTCGTTACGCTACGAAAATCTTGCAAGGACCGAACAAGAAGGGCGGCCGGAAAAACCGGCCACCGGCGGAAAAAGAAGAACCGCGGCTGGACGGCCACGGCGAAACACCAAGAGGCGGCCGACCATGCCGACCGCCGGTTATCAGAACAGCCGCGGCCCTATGGCCGCGGCGGAGGAGCTAGGGGCGGCCGGCCTTGCTGGCCGCCGGGAATCAGGAAGGGCCGCGGCCCTATGGCCGCGGCGGAGCAGCCAGGGGCGCCGGCCTTGCCGGCGCCGGAGATCGGGTGGGCCGCGGCTCTACGGTCGCGGCGGAATAACCAGGGGCGGCCGGCCACACCGGCCGCCGGAAACCGAGGAGGAGCCGCGGCGGAGAAGAGAAGGCGGCCGGCCGCGCCGGCCGCCGGTTTGCTCGGAGGCGGGACCCGCAGGTCCCGCGGGTGGACAAACGGCCGGCTTCAATGCCGGCCGTGCTTTAATTTCCGGGGGTTTGAAACCCCCGGCAGCCGAGGAACGGGCCCCCCTCACATGGGGGGGGGGGCATTGATTGAAGTCACGGGGGGCGGCGCCCCCCGTTTCGTGCGAAACCACGCGCTCGGCCAAGCGGGCCGAGCGGTTCTGAGCGGCCGGGCCGCGCGACCGGCCGGGCCGGGTCGCGCAGGCCGGGCCGGTTTGTGCCGGCTGGGCCGGACCGCCCAGCCGGGCCGGGCCGAGCCAACCGGGCCGGGCCACGCGGAACCGGGCCGGACCCGGTTCGGGCCGACCCGGATCGGACCGGTTCAGGGGGTACTGGGCCGGGCCGGGCCGGGCCCAGACCCCCCGTTTTCGGACCTTTTCAGTCAAAAGCTCATAACTTGAGCTGTAGACCTCCGAACGACGAACCGTCTGCGGCAACACGATCCTTGGATCGAGACGGTCGTTTCGGTATATCGCACTCAAGGTTTCGGATTACTTTGAGTTCGGCCGGGTTGGTTCGTTCACGAAACCAACCGGGCCTTCGGAGCGGAAACGCTCATATCTTGAGCCACGAACGTCCGATTGACGCGCCGTCAGTCGCGTTGTGTTCCTCTTAGTGAGACGGATCTTTTGGCATACTCCGCCCGAGGTTTGGACGCAGGTGGAGTACGGTCGGGTTGGTTTTGCCTTAAAAACCAACCGGGCCCCGGAGACGAAAATGCCAATAACTCTCAGACCGGGCGTCCGATCGACGCGCCGTCTGTTGCGTTGAGTTCCTGTTGACGATACGGGACTTTTGGATACATCAAATCCGGTCTTCGTGACAGTTGATGTATCAGCCTCTCGGCTCGTGGAGCGGACCCTCCGAACGAGCTTGCTGTGTGCGGGAACCCTAGTGCTGGCTGCGACTGTTACTGTGACGACTACTACTACTGTGACTGTGACTGCGACGACGACAGTACAGAGATCCTGTGTGGATTCGACGACGACGACTACAACACTCAGCGATCCTACGTGGAACAGTGCTACCAGACATGTGTGAGCTGAATCTTCTGTTGACCTTGGGCGGTGGAGCGCTTGGGTGTAGCGGCGGACCCGTGGTACTTGACAGTGGTGGTGCGCTTGGATGCAGCAGCAGACCCTTGGCGGTGGAGCGCTTGGTTGTAGCGGCGGACCCGCGATACTTTACGGAGTGTGTGTGCTTGGTTGTAGCGACAAACCCGCGACGGTGGAGACGAGCGTGCAGAGTACGGAGACCGTGTAGCCGGCTGAGACCTGACGACTGCTTGACCGACTCGACTTGGAGTGAGTCGACTAGCCCAGTGGATGGAGCGCCCGGTATTTGGCGGCAGACCCACGACGGACGGAGCGCCTGGTAGTTGGCAGCAGACCCGCGGTACTCGACAGGAGGAGTACCTCAGTAGGCTATCTGGGTAGCGCCCGGTATTTGGCAGCAGACCCTCAGCGGACGGAGCGCCTGGTAGTTGGCAGCAGACCCGCAGTACTCGACAGGAGGAGTACTTCAGCAGTCATAGGTTAGTGAGCAGTACCTCGGAGTCGTGACAGGACTACTGCACACTTCAGAGACGGGGCTCTTCAGCAGCTACGGTTTCGATAATGAAAATCCTGGTTTGAGCTGAGTCAATGATCTTTGTGTTTCCTCATGATTGAGATGGACCGCTTGATAACTTAGGTATATGTATGGGCATATACCTGGGTAATAGTTATCCGTTGATTTCATAAACTTGTTATAAACCGTGTGGACTTGTACTGTTATCCTATGTGGATTTTACTGTTTACTCTTCTTTGTGGATTGGATTGTTCTTGGGCTCGTGTTGGAGCCGAACGAAAATTGGTGACATAGGTATATGTATGGGAATATACCTAATCAATACTGGATGTTACTTCGTGATTGTTACTTTTCTTCGTGGTTTATCCTTTGTGGATTTGAGAGACCTTCAGGGGTCTCGGGGTCCCTACTGAGTAGCTTATACTCACCCCTGCACGGGCTTTGCCCGCACTTCGTTGTGTTGGTTGCAGACGACGGACAACGCTGACTGCGGTTGAGGCTTACGGAGTAGGTCGGTACCCGGAGGAGGACCACTGAGCGGGACGTGCTCGGAGCGGACAGTTGGACCCGAGGAGTTGTGAGCTATCTGTACCTACCCTTCAGGTAGGATCCGTGGTGGACGATCCAGGAGCTGGGCCATCTGTACCTACCCTTCAGGTAGGAATCGAGGAGGACGTCCCAGGAGCCGCTTGTACTTTCAGTTGCTGTTTTCCCTTTCGAGTTGTACTTTACTTTCAGTTGGTCTTGTATTCCGGCCCCTTTACTTCAGCACAGTTATTCTAGTTTTGTGTACTGCTTTACTTCCGCTTGTTACTCTGAGGTGCTTGTTTACTTTATTAAGGCAATGCCTTCCCTTTTTACTGGGATTTTACGCCTTGGTGCTAGTCGCCAGCCCCTGGCCTATGGAAGGCGGGCTTGGGGTAGTCACGGCACGGGCCCCGAGGGCGGGTCGTGACAAATTGGTATCAGAGGGGTTCGGTTCTACCGCAAACTCTGATCTTTTCTATGTGAAGCAATAATGTTTAGCGTATTGAGTGTGGTTATCAGTCCAGGGAGTCCAGTGTTGGTGCGGCGGCCGATGTATCCGTACACCAGGACCCTGACTTCTGATTTCCGACTTAATGCACGAAAACATTGATTGCGTGTGTGTTTCCCAAAAGGTTTAAAGTCAGCTCAAACCAGGTCAGCTCACCAGGTATAAATCGTTGACCGTGACGCAACTGTTCAGGATGTCACCATGCAGATAGTTAGCTGGAGTTCCGAGAGAGTTCTCGATGATGGCCCACCGAGCAGCAAGACTCCGGTGCAGGGCCCTTTTTCAGTGTTGGCACCTTCGGGTGGTGTACCAGCAGCACCACCACCCGTTAGGCAGCAGATGCCACTAGCTGACGGTGCACGCTAGCAGAGCGCGATGCACGAGTTCCAGCAGTAGAGGCCTCTGAGGATACAAGGCGAGACAGATTTCCCAGGCAGCAGTGGACTGGATGGAGGCGGTTGCTAGAGTTCTACGCCTAGCTTGGATACTAGTAGAGAGGATGATGATCTTAGCACCTGGTGTTTCCAGTGAGTGACCATGAGGTTGGTCCTTATAGTAATGAGGCTTCGGTACGCGAACCGATACCTGGGATAGTACCTACGGGTAGTGCGCCAGCTATGTCACTACCTGTTGGTCAGTAGACAATACCGGCGGTACCGGTAGCAGAGAATCACAGGCTTAGTGCCTTACATATGTTTTAGCACCAGATATCCCTCAAGTTTCGAGGTGAGCCTGACTCGTAGGCGGCTGAGGACTGGCTTGAGGAGGTAGTTGTGAGTTTTCTGGAGCTAATACAGCTTCGACAGTACGACATGTCGGAAGCAGAGCACTCAACGTGGCTTACCAATCAATTTTGGTACTCGTTGGTTACGTTGTAATCAGTTCCTTAGACTCGAACTTCTGAGCGAAGTGTGTCTAAAGGAAATCCGAACCATTACTTTTCCTCTATGCATTTCTACCTATGCTAGGATGATAGAGAGAACCTTTGTGGTTGTGAACGTTAGCAGTGAAAGGCAGGAAACTAGCGCCAGTCTCAGAGACTCGGGCGTGTAAAATGTTCTAGGAGTAGGAAGTGCTAAGGACAGATGAATCTGCAGGGTAGCAGACGTGGAAGCGGAGCTTGGAGAGCAGCATGTGGTGGTGTACATTTCGACATGTTACGACCACCCGACTTAGTAGTCCCCGCCAGGCTCAGGGAGCAGGAGGGCTGGGGAGGAGAGTAGCTGCATTGCGGTCAAGGAGTGTGACCCAGGAGCTCTAAGAATGATTCGGGGTACGATTTATGTCTACTACGAGCTGCCATATCTATAGACATAGGAACCAATCATTCTACCCTTCCACGAATCATGTCCCAGACCTAGAGGTTCCGGGTAAGCCGTAGACTTGACCCTCACGTCTGGAGATACCTTTGGGAGGAGACTCGATAATCACACTTACGCCGACGGTGTGATTTGACCTCGAGGTGAGAGTTTCGGTTGGAATCTCTTGGTGGCAGCGTAGAGGCCTTACGACGTTGATCTGGGTATGGTTTTGATTCTCAAATCATACCCCGGTTGACTGTTTTAGGCAAACGTCGGAATGGGTTTTCCTTGGTCGGCGAAAAGGAAACCCTGGGCAGCACATGTTAAACTCAGGCATAAGAGGGTGTGACCGATCACTCTTGAGTTGGTCAACCCTACCCTTGTGGCAGCAGGAGTTTTTAGTTTCAGTTCTAACCTAAAAAGGGAAACCTCTTGAATTCGAGGGTGACGAACACGTTCTTATACGGTCTCAACCCGATGAGGTTTCAGAGATGTGGCCGAGGCGGCATGTTATCTCCGAAGTTCGATGGACCCTTTTGATCTTCAGTAGGGTAGGCGAAGAGGTTTACCGCTTGACCCTACCACCTCAGTCGCACCGGGTGCATAATGTCCACCACGTGTCTCAGCTGTGGAGATACGTGTATGTTTCTTCACACGTCATCGACCCCGGGGATTTGGACGTCGATGACAGGGCGACAAGCACAGAGGTTCTAGTAGAGATCGAGGATCGACAGGAGCAGGATCTACGTGAACGGTTGCTTCCTCTGGGGTGCTTCTCGGGTAGCACGAGATCTACAGGTGAGCATATGGGAGCGGAAAGCTCAGTTGCGTGCTCAGTACTACCTTGTTTCCCTTAAGTGTGAGTTGAAGCTTTACGGGGACGTAAAGCCCTGAGGTGGGAGTAATGTAAAGACCCTGAAATTTCAAGGAAATTTTTTTGTTATTTTTTCTTTGGAATTTTATGAGTCCGCAGTTTCTGACGGCACCTGATTCCGAGGCCCGGAGTGCCCGGAATTAATTTCCAAAGTTTGGCTCGGGTACGTTCAGTGAACGAACGAGCGGGATTTCCTAACTTTTGATCCGGTTCTCGGAATTGAAATCCGAGGACACCGATGAACTCGTAGCGCCGATATTCGCTTAAGGAGACCTTTCCCGAAGTTGCGTTTACACGAGGGGAGTTGTAAAAATAAATTTGTGAATGTTAAAATAAAAATTTAACTTCAATTTTTATTTTTATCTTCCTTAAGTGTTTTTATCCTTTGGGTGGAAGTTGGGTGACAACCCAACTTCCCTTGGGAGGTTAAGAGGGTGGTGGGGCCCACAAGAACCCCACCCCTTCATATTCTCTAACCCCCCCCCCCAACTCACAATTAATGATGTAAACTTAGGTTATAACTTATGTCATTAATAAGTGAGTTTAATTAAAGTTTTGAAATTCAAACTCTTGAATTTCAAAAGACTTATGTTGTGTTGTGTTAAGTTGTAAGGTCATGCTTTAATTTTAATAAACTTAAGTTATAACTTAAGTTTTAATTGTGGGGAATTAAATGAAGAGGTTTGAATTTCAAACCTTTGAAATTCCAAACCCTTCTATTTAATTCAGTTTTTAGTTTCCTTTGCGGGTTGGCGTTTGCTGTGCGGAGAGGAAAAGAGGGAGGCTTCTTGTGAGTTCTTCCTCCACGACGAAGAACGCGGCGTCCTTCTTCCACGACGTCGGACTGTAACGCGTTGGATTTCCTCCACGACGCCGCAACGCATCCTCTCCGTGACGTGCTTTCCGCGGCGAACCTACGTCCGACGCCGCAACGCACTTTCCGCGACGTGCCTCTCGCGGCGAACCCACGTCCGTCTACCGCGACGCCATAACCGCGATGCCGACGACGTCTTCTTCCGTGATGTCCGACCTCCGCGACGCTCGTCCTTCGCGGATCGTTGATGAGCTCCGCGAGCTTCCTTCGAGGTAGGGGTTCTTGAGTTCGTTGTTTACATTTTAATTGACATCCCTCAAGTATTTCTAAGCCACTTGATATCAAACTAACGGGAGGAGGCCGGTCCGCACAAACACGGCCGATCCTCCTCCATCGTGGTTTAGTTTTATTATGGTTTGAAGCGGGGTAACACGGTACCATTGCACCGCGCGAAAAGAATTATTTAAGGCCAGTTTGAGTCACGACGAAGAACCGCGACGCTATAATGCCGCGCCTTTGAGAACGGATGAGACAACGGCCGGAGTCGGGCCGTGGCGGTGGGGCGCGACGTCGTTACGCTACGAAAATCTTGCAAGGACCGAACAAGAAGGGCGGCCGGAAAAACCGGCCACCGGCGGAAAAAGAAGAACCGCGGCTGGACGGCCACGGCGAAACACCAAGAGGCGGCCGGCCACGCCGGCCGCCGGTTATCAGAACAGCCGCGGCCCTATGGCCGCGGCGGAGGAGCTAGGGGCGGCCGGCCTTGCTGGCCGCCGGGAATCAGGAAGGGCCGCGGCCCTATGGCCGCGGCGGAGCAGCCAGGGGCGCCGGCCTTGCCGGCGCCGGAGATCGGGTGGGCCGCGGCTCTACGGCCGCGGCGGAATAACCAGGGGCGGCCGGCCACGCCGGCCGCCGGAAACCGAGGAGGAGCCGCGGCTACGGCCGCAGCGGAGAAGAGAAGGCGGCCGGCCGCGCCGGCCGCCGGTTTCCTCGGAGGCGGGACCCGCAGGTCCCGCGGGTGGACAAACGGCCGACTTCAATGCCGGCCGTGCTTTAATTTCCGGGGGTTTGAAACCCCCGGCAGCCGAGGAACGGGCCCCCCTCACGTGGGGGGGGGGGGGGCGTTGATTGAAGTCACGGGGGGCGGCGCCCCCCGTTTCGCGTGAAACCACGCGCTCGGCCAAGCGGGCCGAGCGGTTCTGAGCGGCCGGGCCGCGCGACCGGCCGGGCCGGGTCGCGCAGGCCGGGCCGGTTTGTGCCGGCTGGGCCGGACCGCCCAGCCGGGCCGGGCCGAGCCAAACGGTCCGGGCCACGCGGAACTGGGCCGGACCCGGACCCGGTTCGGGCTGACCCGGATCAGACCGGTTCAGGGGGTACTGGGCCGGGCCGGGCCGGGCCCAGACCCCCCATTTTCGGACCTTTTCAGTCAAAAGCTCATAACTTGAGCTGTAGACCTCCGAACGACGAACCGTCTGCGGCAACACGATCCTTGGATCGAGACGGTCGTTTCGGTATATTTCACTCAAGGTTTCGGATTACTTTGAGTTCGGCCGGGTTGGTTCGTTCACGAAACCAACCGGGCCTTCGGAGCGAAAACACTCATATCTTGAGCCACGAACGTCCGATTGACGCGCCGTCAGTCGCGTTGTGTTCCTCTTAGTGAGACGGATCTTTTGGCATACTCCGCCCGAGGTTTGGACGCAGGTGGAGTACGGTCGGGTTGGTTTTGCCTTAAAAACCAACCGGGCCCCGGAGACGAAAATGCCAATAACTCTCAGACCGGGCGTCCGATCGACGCGCCGTCTGTTGCGTTGAGTTCCTGTTGACGATACGGGACTTTTGGATACATCAACTCCGGTCTTCGTGACAGTTGATGTATCAGCCTCTCGGCTCGTGGAGCGGACCCTCCGAACGAGCTTGCTGTGTACGGGAACCCTAGTGCTGGCTGCGACTGTTACTGTGACGACTACTACTACTGTGACTGTGACTGCGACGACGACAGTACAGAGATCCTGTGTGGATTCGACGACGACGACTACAACACTCAGCGATCCTACGTGGAACAGTGCTACCAGACCTGTGTGAGCTGAATCTTCTGTTGACCTTGGGCGGTGGAGCGCTTGGGTGTAGCGGCGGACCCGTGGTACTTGACAGTGGTGGTGCGCTTGGATGCAGCAGCAGACCCTTGGCGGTGGAGCGCTTGGTTGTAGCGGCGGACCCGCGATACTTTACGGAGTGTGTGTGCTTGGTTGTAGCGACAGACCTGCGACGGTGGAGACGAGCGTGCAGAGTACGGAGACCGTGTAGCCGGCTGAGACCTGACGACTGCTTGACCGACTCGACTTGGAGTGAGTCGACTAGCCCAGTGGACGGAGCGCCCGGTATTTGGCGGCAGACCCACGGCGGACGGAGCGCCTGGTAGTTGGCAGCAGACCCGCGGTACTCGACAGGAGGAGTACCTCAGTAGGCTATCTGGGTAGCGCCCGGTATTTGGCAGCAGACCCTCAGCGGACGGAGCGCCTGGTAGTTGGCAGTAGACCCGCAGTACTCGACAGGAGGAGTACTTCAGCAGTCATAGGTTAGTGAGCAGTACCTCGGAGTCGTGACAGGACTACTGCACACTTCAGAGACGGGGCTCTTCAGCAGCTACGGTTTCGATAATGAAAATCCTGGTTTGAGCTGAGTCAATGATCTTTGTGTTTCCTCATGATTGAGATGGACCGCTTGATAACTTAGGTATATGTATGGGCATATACCTGGGTAATAGTTATCCGTTGATTTCATAAACTTGTTATAAACCGTGTGGACTTGTACTGTTATCCTATGTGGATTTTACTGTTTACTCTTCTTTGTGGATTGGATTGTTCTTGGGCTCGTGTTGGAGCCGAACGGAAATTGGTGACATAGGTATATGTATGGGCATATACCTAATCAATAATGGATGTTACTTCGTGATTGTTACTTTTCTTCGTGGTTTATCCTTTGTGGATTTGAGAGACCTTCAGGGGTCTCGGGGTCCCTACTGAGTAGCTTATACTCACCCCTGCACGGGCTTTGCCCGCACTTCGTTGTGTTGGTTGCAGACGACGGACAACGCTGACTGCGGTTGAGGCTTACGGAGTAGGTCGGTACCCGGAGGAGGACCACTGAGCGGGACGTGCTCGGAGCGGACAGTTGGACCCGAGGAGTTGTGAGCTATCTGTACCTACCCTTCAGGTAGGATCCGTGGTGGACGATCCAGGAGCTGGGCCATCTGTACCTACCCTTCAGGTAGGAATCGAGGAGGACGTCCCAGGAGCCGCTTGTACTTTCAGTTGCTGTTTTCCCTTTCGAGTTGTACTTTACTTTCAGTTGGGCTTGTATTCCGGCCCCTTTACTTCAGCACAGTTATTCTAGTTTTGTGTACTGCTTTACTTCCGCTTGTTACTCTGAGGTGCTTGTTTACTTTATTAAGGCAATGCCTTCCCTTTTTACTGGGATTTTACGCCTTGGTGCTAGTCGCCAGCCCCTGGCCTATGGAAGGCGGGCTTGGGGTAGTCACGGCACGGGCCCCGAGGGCGGGTCGTGACATTGAACATCAAAACTGAATAATTGAGATGAAACAGAGTGAAATCTACTAAAAACACACGATTCACATCGTTAATACACTATTCATGATGTGAAATCATTGGGAAAAGTGATCTAAAGGAAGATACAATGGAAAAATAGGATTCTATCCTAGAACCACATGTGTCACATCATGACACATATGGTCAAACTATTACACTCCAAAAAATTATCCATAGAAATTTTAGATCATGAAATAATGTCATGAATTGTCCAACCCTACAACATTTACATCATTAAAAAACTATTCATGATGTGAAATCACCTAACAGACCTAAAAATGACCAGGTTTGATAGAAATTATGAAAAAAGCCTCATTTTTTGACTTGGGACCACCAAGAACCCTCAGTATTGACCTGAAATAATTTATTTGGTCAATTATGATACCCTGATGCTAATTTTATCTATATAAATAGAGGGCCTGCAGGGATTGAAAATGGATCAACAATAGAAGGGGAAACACTAGATGATGAAACCCCGATGTTGTGAAACTTTTTTTCTTTCTTTTATTTTCTTTTATTTTATTTCAATCTTGAGATGTCTCTATTCTACCAAATCAACTTGAATTCCATATCCATGGAAGGGTAGTTTTTGTGAGTGACCAGGAAAGGGGGAGGCTGGACCAAAATGAAATGTTTTAATTTCTTTATTTAATTAAATAAAAAACCTTTTTATCTTCTTCTATATGATTTCAATTCTTAACTTAGTTTTTAATACTGAATGAAACTACATTAGGGTTAGATTATTTTAAATTTATTATCCTTGTTTGGTGATCCATATATCCCTCTACCTAATTCCGATCTGTTTTCTATGGAAAAGATTAGGGTTGGGTGGTGAGTGCTCGACAATTTCTAGTATGTGTGAGGAATTATGACTGAAACTGTTGCTAACTAGGGAATAAAAATACACAATTGGGAGATTTATCTAATTTATGAAGAGGACCCACTACAACACCACACACACAGAAAAGAAGGTAGATCAATTTGAGACTTAGATTAGGGATATCCTCACTATCATAATTTGGCTAGGGGAGAGAGAGGATTTAGTAGACAAATATCTCTCTTACTAGTAAACAGAAGAAAAGTTGGTAAAAATTGGAAACTAGGATAATATTGCATTAGGTCTATCCAAGACTAACTCAATCACAGTCTCTCATCAATTTTTTATCAATCATTTAATATTTTTTTCCAAATTCTTAGTTTCACATCCTAATTTCTCAAAAATCTAATCAAATCAATTTTCCCAATCAATTTTAAAAGTGAAAACACATTTTTCATGCACTCCTATTTTGAAAAAAAATCCAAGGTTAACTGAATACACTATACACAGGTAATAAATTTTTTTCCATGCCCCATGATAGTAATACATCACATGGCCATAAATTTCCTTAGTATATCTCAATTGAGTTCCCAAATTTCATACTTTTCATATAAGAGGACAAATATCATTTTTTTGAGTTCCAACTGATGCATGATCAATAACATATCCAACCACCCCCTGATTATCTAATCCTCAGGCTTTGTTTAAGAAAGGTTTCAATGTATTAAGGTTCTCAAGCTAGGTATCTCTCAAACCTTAGGTATAGGGATTCAATATGAAACATACACTCTAAGTATACTAAATACATAGTGCATGACACTCCATGTGGTATACTTCACAGGTCATCCAATGAACAAAACCTATTTTATGCCTCATGGGAATATTCTATATCTCGATATAATAATCTTACTTATGATAACCTTAACATTTCATTATGACCTATAATACCCCATAAAACATCAATTATAAATAACTCAAAGGCATACTTTGAGACATCAATTATCATTTCACTTCAGGAGTACATGTAGCCAATATGAAAGAATAACAAAGTTAAGGCTACCTTTTGTAAAAAATGATACATTTTATAATATTAAACCCCTTTAATAATTATAAAAAAAATACATAAACAACCATCTCATTATATCACATATGATAGATAACCATATCAATATTGTAAGAAATTGGTTCTTCTTTGAGGTAAATATCCTTTACTTTCCATCAAATTTTAGTTTAATTGCTTATTTATGGCCTAATATGAATTCCCTTCGAGGTTATGGAAGTGTCGGGGGTGACCAGGGCTGGTTCGGAGCTTGGAACCCAAGTTTTGGGGTGAAATAATCTTGGAACATGGTTAGTTGAAATTGTGCAGGGCAGACCACACCGTTAGATAAAACTATGCGAGTATGGACAGTGGGGAGCTACAGGCTGCATGGTTATAGAAAATCATATGATTTGGGGAACACGACCATGAAACCATGTCTGAAATTTTGACAGTGGATATTTTCACTATTTTCACATGATTAGTAAAATTGTGTAGACAAACCATGTGATGTGTCCCTTCTCTATAGTTGACCATGCATGGTTGATGCACAGTTTTGAAAACATGCACATAAACCATGTGACCCTATAAATTTGGTGAAATTCCAAATTTTCCCCTGATTAAAAATCTATTTCTAAACCTAAACTCTAATTTATATATGTCACAACAAAGAATAACTTTGAGAGCCCTCTTAGTCTACTAAACTAGGAATTGTCGTCAAGTCTTCATTCAATCTTTGATTCAAGCACCGCTCATTTCCTTGGATCCACATTAGTGATTTCTCAATTCATTTTTAGTTGTTCCTCATTTGATTTGGGACTGACTATGCTATTTAGGTTCAAGATAATTTTCCCTATTATTATGTTCTTTTTCTATTCTTAGATTTTCTTCTGACATGAGTCAAATTATAAGATGATACTGGATGAGCTATCAACTACAGACCTACGACAGGTGGCCTTGTTCCTTTTATTAAAATTCAAAGTGTTTATATATATTGTTGTTCCATGAATCCAATTCTCGGGAAATGCCTTGAAATGAATTTAGATACTTTAATTAAATTGATAGGTATAACCTATTAAATTAAAGAGTCTTATTAATGAATGATTATAGGTTGAGCACCTTGATTTATAATTATCCCTCAGGTGAGTTGATTTTGACTTGGACCACCATGGTTGGCTTTGGGAATTGGATGCCTTAGGGTGTTCCCTTTTACCCCTTGTCTTGGGATTTCAAATGTGAATTGAATTTTGAATATGAATTGCAATATCAATTGTATTTGTAATTGATTAAGAAGAGGGGATGTATGCCACACCCCTTGACAAATTTCTTGTAATGGCTGTTTAAGCATAAAATGCTTGTAATAACGAAATTCCCATGTGAGTAGAACTAAAGGCCAAAACTTCTAAGCCTGGATAACGACTTGAATCACCTTATAAGGTGAGTTTGAATTGAATTCTTCTTGGTGTTGACCTTGAAATAGTTAAATGTAATTTATTAAATGGTATTGAATTGGTTAAATGATTATATTACTTGGGTAACACATGGATTTAACGATGAATGACATGGAAAGACTCAAATTGTATTTACCTTTCTTATGCTCGAGTGACACTTATACTCCTTATATGGTTTCCCAAGGATAGACTCATAGAGGATTGACTATTACATGCCGAGTGATACTTGGATTCCATATGGAATGTCAAATAAGGACTCAAGGGGAATTGATCATTTATGACATGGATGATACTTGGTCTCCCTTAGTGGACTTCCAAGGATAGAATTGAATGGATATGACATTATACCACACCTAGAGTGATACCTGAGTTCTTGAGTAATTAACCATAGATGGTCTTGTAGGGTGTTGGTTTATATTTCACCTGGAGTGATACCTGGATTCCAGCTTAGTAATTTCATAGATGATCCCAGGTTCTAAAATTAATTATAAATGAAATGAGTTATATGACACATCTTTGAATCCAAATCACAAGAATGGATTTAGTATTTGTTTATACTTTGTGGATTTCCATTTTAGGCATCCTTGGGTTACCTATTTTCATGGGGGATGCTGGTCTATGAATTGAGTATTAAGGCTAATAAATTAAATGGAATTGAATTAATAAATTATCTTGATTGTAAATGAGAACTTGGAATTTATAGGAATTTTACTTTTAGTACTTTCTTTACTTATTGCATTATTTCCTGCACACTGTGAATGTTATATATTCATAGACTGTATGGAACAGACCTTGGGTGTTTTCCTATTGGTATTATGTATCACACCCTATTTGGTCCGCCTTTGGGTACCCAAACAGATTATATGATTGCAGGTATGGATAAGAGACAGTTCCCTGATACAGGTTCTTGATTGTTGCTTAAGAGTAGGGGATCATGAGACTGAGCTAAGGCTCGTGATTCTAGATGAGATATTTATGGCCTTTTTTGTACTTATGTTCCATATATTGTACACCTTAATTTTATAATTGTTTTGGATTCTTTTTAGAGACATATGAAATGTATAATCCTCATCGTTGTATATGATATTATTTGTGGTATTGTTATCTATTATTGTTCTTTATCTATTTTCTATATTATTTAGTACTTCTTCTATTTGTATGTTATTGATATTTCACTATGCTACAATCTGGTGATGAGGGCATAGTGTCCCTATAGACACACCTAGGACCTAGTTTCTAGTCGGAAGCCTCTGGAATTTAGAGAGATGCGCTTGAGGCCATGTGACCAACCGGGCTCAGGGAATAGTTGAGTGGCATTTGGGTCTGGGACATTAAAAGGTGGAATCATAGGTTTCTTTTATAGTTTGATGTATTATTTTTAGACAATATAAAGTTATAGGAAGAAATATAAGTTTGGTAATGAGTTATTCCTGGGAGTATCTACTCCACATACAGGAAAGACAAAAATTGACTTGAATAAAATTATTATTTTCTAGATTTTGAATACTACAATTGATTTGATTCCACCATTTGGTGATACAATTGATTTTTTATGTTATAATTGATATAATTATGGGTTATATTTTGTTACAACCCGATGAGATGAGGGCATGGAATATCATGAATCATGTTAGGAACTTTATAGGAATCACATTCCATGCATTATACCATGCCATTTAGGATGCATTACTTATTACATGATGTTGTGATACATGCCATTATATATATATACTTTAGTGATAGGTATTTTGTAACATGTTATGGTATTAATTATTTGGATTCCATACTTTGGTTCTTGAGGATTATGGGCCCTCATGGATCAGAATTTGGCGAACCATTTGGTTTAACCTGTCTAAATTCAACTATGATATAAATTTGAAATGAGAATGAGTTAAAATGAAAAATTAAAATGAATATGAGAATTCAAGTAAAATGAAATGGAATATAGAGTTTCTTATAGTAGATAACTTGACCTAGTCTTGACCTTAGTAGTGGTCAGTGGTAGTATCTCTTGCTTATATATGATCTGTATGATGCCCAGAACTTATTCATGGAGCAGGAATAGGGGTGTGTTCTTATATAAGAAGGATTGTACCTATAATATTTTTATATCTATGATTTTGATCTATGATATTTGATAATTCTCTTGAAATGAGGCATGCACCTGGCACTTTTAAAGGTATTCCACCACGAATTCCTCCAGTCGTACACTAGGAAGGTGACAACGAACACACTCCCGAGGTGGTGGGCCATGGGATACCAGTGGATCCTTTAGTAGTGTCATCTAGAAAATCTATTATTGTACCAGAAATAGGTGTTGAATCATAGTTACATAAGGGATTATTTTGATTCATATAGACAATTCAGGGAGCACCGCGACCTACCTCGACTATGGAAGAGTTGACGTGTGAATTCCAAGAGTAGTATCCACCCACATTTTCAGGGGATAGAGGACCATAAGATACAAAGTCATCGATAGAGGCCATGCTATCTATATTTTAGCATCTAGATATTCCTCTTGAGAGGAGGTTAAATATTTATATGTATCTACTGCGTGATTTCTCCAAGAGATGGTGGGATTTCATTACTCAAATGGATCATCATCAGAAGATGGCCTGAAGGGATTTTAAGAAGAACTTATATGATTAATTATATCCTGAGATGTTGATGGCTGATAAATCCCAATATTTATTGCACCTAGAGATGGGTGCATTATTAGTAATGGAATATTTTCCCCTTTTTTACTTAGATATAGTACTTCACACCTATTATGATGAGTGAAGAGTTATCCAAAGCTAGAAGATTCAAGGATAGTATCAGGTATGACACCTGATCATAGTTGAATGTCCTTAGGATGACTACCATTTATAGAAAAGTGAATCAGGTGCATATCATAGAGTGTAAACTGAGAGAGGATTGGAGTGTGAGCTAGGGTAGTTCAAAATCTCTATCTAGTACTGCAAAAACTGGTAGTAGGAAGCATCGTCTCAAGCTTCCACATGGTGATATCAACAGTCAGATCACATACTCATGTATCCAGGTAAGGTACTACTAGTGTGGTAGGCCGAGACATAGGAGGACATAGTGTATGAGGGACCCATATGAGCGCCAATCCTACAGCAAGATGGGCCATCTACAATGCTTCTGCAGAACATTTCTTTCAGCATCCAGTAAGAGAGGGTCTGAAATGACTCCCCATTCAGAAGAGAGGTTACTAGCTTATCATTAGGTAGTAGCTAGTGTATAGTTAGATGATAAGGATGAGGTGGTGGTCATGTTTGTGGTAGTTAGACCCTAGTTTTATAGTGAAAGTAGAGAAGATCTTCTCAGGGTAGCTAGGAAGTATCACAAGGCTGTAGTTCAGGCTAGATATATGTAGTGAAATAGACCCTTGAGGAGCAGGATCCCGAACCTTATACTATCATAGTTACTATCCTAGTAGCCTTTAATTTAGATTTTTCACTTTTTGATATAGGGTCCTTTCATATATTTATATCTATTCCCATTGTAGAGAGCCTTGGGATAAGCGTTTATACTTCTGATGGCTTCATGATTCTTAACACTCCATTGGGGATTAGAATAGAGGATGTATGTCTGTGTAGGGAGTGACCCCTTGAGATTGGCAGGTGTCACTTCATATCATAGGGCCATGGTTTAGTATAGATACATGTAGTGAAACAGACCCTTGAGGAGTAGGATCCTGGACCTTCTACTATCATAGATACTATCCAAGTATCCTCTACTTTATCTTCTATAGTTTTTGGTATAGGGTCCTTTCATAGATTCATATCTGTTCCCATTATGGAGAGCCTTGGGCTTAGTGTTTATACTTATGATGGATTCATGACACTTGACACTCCATTGGGGATTATAATGGAGGATGTACGTCAGTGAAAGGAGTGACCCCTTGTGATTGGTGGGTGTCACTTCATATGAGACCTCTTTACATAGATATAACAGGTTTTGACATCATTCTCAGGATGGAATGGTTGGTCTCTTTTCATGATTTCATTTACTGCTATCTCTATAGGGTGACCTTCACATCACAAGAGGGTCGAGAGTTTGTTCACAAGGGTGAATGAGATGAAAAGGAAATCCAAGATGGTCTTGAGAATTATGGGATGGGCAGGATGACAACCCAGATTGCGAGTTTATATCTAGATGATTAGGAAACTTTTCAGGAATATTTTCCTCCAGTGTTTGATCATTTTAGGGATTTTTTCCCAGATGATTTTTTAGGATTGCCTCTTGTGATATAGGTAAATATCTCTATCAAGATAGTTCCTAGATCTGCACTGGTATCCATTCCACCTTACAGGATGGATACTTCTAAGAATAAAGTGATCAAGAGGCAGCTAGAGTATTTAGAGAAAAAAGGGTTTATCTGAACCAATACTTATCTATGGGGTTCTTTGGTCCTTTTTTTGTGAAAAATGCGGATGAGAACCTTAGGATATATGTGGATTACCAGAAATTGAACCATCTGATGGTTAAGAACTGGTATCCTCTACTGCATATATATGATATCTTTGACTATATCTGAGGAGATTGGGCATTCTCAAAGATTGATTTGAGATCTAGTTATCATCAGGTGAGTGTTATATCATAGAACATATCTCTCAAAACTTTTCATAGTAGGTGTAGTATATATGAGTATTTGGTTATGCTATTCGGTCTCACGAACATGCTAGCAGTTTTCATGATACTGAAAAAATTGAGCCTTATATACTTATCTAGATTATTTTTAGTGGTTTTCATGGATGATATCTTAGTGTATTCTCATAATAGACCTTAAGATGAAAAACATCTTGAGATCATATTGGATAAATTGAGAGAGAATCAGTTATATAATAATATCACAAAGTGACCCTTCTAGAAGGATCAGATTCACTTCCTGGGTCACATTATCTTAGAGACAAGAGTACTAGTTGACCTAGAGAAGGTGAGAGTTGTGGTTTCTTGGGAGTGGCCCAAGAATGTCTTTGTGGTACAAAGGTTCTTGGGGATATATGGTTACCACATGCATTTTGTATAGGACTTCCCACACCCAAAAGAACCACTTACAGGCCTGACTAAGAAGGGTGTGAAGTTTGTATGGTCAAATTCCTGTGAGAAGAACTTCTAGGAGTTTAAAGGGAGATTGAATTCAGTGATGATGATGATTTTTATAGAACAAATAAGGTGTTAAACTTTGTACTATGATGCTTGAGGTAGTAGGATAGGATCATTTCTTATACAGGGGGATAGAGTCATAGCATATGAGTCTCATCAGTTGATGCCACATGAGAGGAATTACCTGACACATGATCTTGAGTTAGCCGTGGTTGTTCACACATTGTGCTGTTGGATACATTACTTACTAGGAGATCATTTTTTGGTGTACAAGGATCACAAAAGAATCAAGTATATATTTACACAGTGTGATCTGAATCTGAGGCATCAGAGGTGGGTGGAGTATCTATAGTCTTTAAATTTCGAGCTTTCCTACATGTCTAGTAAAGGAAAGGCCATGGTTGATGCATTGAGTTAGAGAACTTAGATACATGTAGTTTATTAGGCTAGTAATGAGTGGAAGCTCATGGATTTTTTATTTGAGATACACTTGGAGGTGAATGACAGTCAGGGGAATACTTTTCTATCATTCTTAGCTATGAAATATACCCTACTGGATTGAGTGAGGATGAAAAAACTATCAGATTATGAGAGTATAGTCCTATGGTAGAGTGTGGTAAGTGAGTATCCACCTCCTTGTTAGACCATAGGCAAGGATAAAGTTATTCATGTACATGTTGTCATATGGGTTTCTTCAAACATGCATGAGGATTTGATGCAATATTTTTATGCTTCAGCTTGGGGAGTGCACCTCGATGTTCCCATGATGTATCAGGATTTACATCACCAATACTGGTGGCTAGGTATAAAGAGATATGCAGCTAGTTTTATCATGAGGTGTTCCACCTTTTTGTAGGTGAAAGTGGAACACCAGTGACTAGTCATACTTTACAGTAGTTACCCATCCCTGAGTGAAAGTGGGTTGATGTGGTGATAAATTTCATGATATGTCTACTGAGGTCCCCTAGAGGTAATGATGCTATATAGGATGTTGTTGATAGGATCGCAAAGGGTTAACATTTCCTTATGATCAATGAAACTTTTAGGGTTGACGATCTTGGGAGGTTGTACATCCATGAGATAGTATGAATTCACGGGGTCCCATGCACTATCATTTCAGATAAGGGTGCTTGATTTATATCTCTTTTCTAGAAGACTCTATAGAGGGTGTTGGGTAAATAAGTGATTCTAAGAACAATATACCACCCCCAGATATATGGAAAATCATAACTCATGATTTAGGTGCTTGAGGACATGCTTCAAGTATGCGTCTTAGATTTCAAAGGCTCTTGGGAGAGGCATATAACCATAGTTAAATTTTCCTACAAAAATATCTTCCAGGATACTATTTATATGGTGCCTTATGAGTCTTGGAACAATAGTATATGATGATCAATCCTATAGTGGTTAGAGGTAGGAGAGGTAGCTATTCTTGGACCTCGTCTTGTTCAGGAGACTACAGAGCATGTTCAGTTGATTCAAAAGAGGATGAATACTACACAATCTCATCAGAATTTTTGAACTAATCACCGCAGATGACCTCTAGAGTTAAAATTTAGGGAATAGGTTTTACTATGTGTTTCAATGAGGTTGGCACATAGAAGGATCAGAATATAGGGTAATATTTCACCGCTATATGTTGGACTGTTTTAGATTCTGGAGAGAGTTGGGCCAGTAGCCTACCAATTGCAGTTACCTCAGAGGTATTGAGACATGCATGATTTATTCCATGTTTATCAGTTGCGATGTTATTATTCAAAATTTTATCATTCCTATCAACCTAAGGAGTTTGAGTTATAGGTAGATGAGTCCTTCTAAGAGCATCCTATTCATATTGTGGATCATGGCATGGAGGTTCTCTGAGTCCAGTCAATTCCTCTAGTATAGGATCTATCATAGAAAGACTATGTATAAGATGAGACCTAGGAGAGATAGGCTAATGTATGATCATAGTGGCCAGATTTTTTCTCAGATCATGCTTCAATACTCTTAGAAGGGAAATTTAGGGAAGAATTTATTTAAGGAGGGAAGTTTATAAGAACCCAGTTCTTATTTGAGGTATAAATCCTTTAATTTCTATAAAATTTTCAGTTTGATTTCTTATTTATGGTCTAATATTAATTCCCTTTGTGGTTATGGAAGTATCAGGGGTTATTGGGGATGGTTCGGAGCTCGAAACCCAAGTTTTGGGGTGAAATAAGCATGGAACATGGTTAGTTGAAACCGTGTGGGGTACTCTGCATGGTTAGATAAAACTGTGCAAGGTTAGATAGTGGGGAACTAAAGGACACACATTTATAGAAAATTATACGATTTGGGGTGCACAATAATGTGACCATGTATACAATTTTGATAGTGTATATTTTCACAGTTTGCACACGGTTAGTAAAACCGTGCAGACAAACCGTGTAATGTGCCCATTCTCTACAACTAAATGTACACGATTGGTGCACAGTTTGGAAACCATATGTGTAAACCATGCAACCCTATAAATTGGGTAAAATTACAATTTTTACCCTAATTTAAAAATATATCTAAACCTAAACACTCATTTCTCTCGCGCACAACAGAGGATCACTTTGAGAGACGTCTTGGTCGACTAAACTAGGAATTTCCACAGAGTCTTAGTCTGATCTCTAATTAAAGAAACGTTCATCTCATTGGATCTACATTAGTGTGTTCTCAACTAAATTTTATCAATTAGTCATTTGATTTGGTATCAATTGAGCTATTTAGGTGGAAGCTAGTTTTCCCTATTATTAGGTTCTTTCTTTGTTATTTGATTTTCTACTGATCTAAGCCAAATCAGAAGCTGATACTAGATGACCTATCAACTAAGAACCTAAGTAAGGTGGTATCATACCTTTCATTAAAATTAAAAGTTTTTATATATTCCATTTTTCCATACTCCCAATTTTTGGAAAATTCCTTGAAATGAATTTAGATCCTTGAATTAAATTAATAGGTATATCATATTCCATTAAAGAGGCCCTTTAATGAATGAGTATAGGTTGAACACCTTGATTTAGAACCACCCCTTGGGTGATTTGATTTTGAATTGGACCACCATACATGGATTTTGAAATTGGATACCTTAGGGTGTGCCATTTTACCCCTTGTTTTGGGATGTCAAATGTGAATTGAATTGTGAATATGAATTGTATTTGAATTGTGATATCAATTGTATTTGGAATTGATTTAGAAGAGGGGATGAATGCCATGCCCCTAGAAACATTCCTTGAAATGGATGTTTAAGCATAAAATGATTGTAATAATGAAATTACCATATGATTATAACTAAAGGCTAAGCCTTATAAGCCCAGATAGTGCCTTGAGTCACCTTCTGAGGTGAGTTTGAATTAAATTATTCTTGGTGTTGACCCCGAAATAGTTAAATGGAATTGATTAAATTCTATTGAATTGGTTAAATTATTATATTACTTGGGTGACACATGGATTTAATGAAAAATTCCGTGGACAGACTCAACTTGACTTTACCTTGCTTATGATCGAGTGACACTTGGAATCCTTATATGGATTTCCAAGGAAGGACTCATAGAGGCTTGAATATTATATTCTGAGTAATACTTGTATTCCATATGGAATTACAAGGATGGACTCAATGGGGAATTGATCATTTATTCCATGGGTGATACATGGGAACCCTTCATGGACCGCTAAGGATGACCTCAAATGGATGCAACATTATACCACACCTAGAGCGATATTTGGGTTCTTGAGAGGTTCTCTATGGATAGGGTTATAGGGTGTTGGTTTATATTGCACCTAGAGTGATACTTGGATTACAACTTAGGAATTCCATGGATGATCATAGTTTCTAAATTGAATTATAAATGAAATAAGTTATATGATGCATCTTCCAAGGCAAAGCACAAGCTTGGATTCAATATTTGTTTATACTTTATGTATGGACTATTTAGGCATCCTTGGGTTACCTATTTTCATGGGGGACACTGGTCTACTCACCAGGTCTCAAGGATTATAAATTAAATGTAATTGAATTAATAAATGAACTTCATAGTAAATGAGAACTTGGACTTTATAGGATGTTTAATTTCAGTATTTACTTTACTTATTACATTACTACCTACACACTATGAATATTATGTATTCACTAACTGAATGGAATAGACCTTGGGTGGTTTCCTACTGGGATTATGTATCACACCCTATTTGGGCCACCTTTGGGTACCCAAACAGATCATATGATTGGAGGTATGGATAAGGCAAAGTGCCCTGATAGATTTTCTTAATTGCTTCTTAGGAGCAGGGGAGCATGGGACCGAGCTGAGGCTCATGATGCTATCTAGGATATTTTTGTCTTTTTTTTTACTTTTGTTACATGTATTTTACACATTCCTTATATACATGTTTTGGATTTTTTGTCGATACATATGGCATGTATCATATTTAACATTGTATATGATATTCCTTTTGGTATTGTTATCTATTCATTATATTTATCTATTGTCTATATGATTTAATGATTCTACTACTTGTATGTTATTGATATTCTATTTTTATACACTCTAGTGATGAGGGAATATTATCCCCACAGACACACCTAGTCCCTTTATACTAGTTGAAAGCCTCTAGCATTTTGGGAGATGCGCTTGAGGCCATGTGACCAACCAGGCTTGGGGCACTGTTGAGTAGAATCCAGGTTCGATACATTACAAACCTTATTTTTGAAACACTTTTAGGGTTTTTTAAACAAATTATATCTATGTGTAATTATTTTCACGTTTATATGTGACAATCAGGCAGAACACTCCCACTAAATTGCTTAGTGGGTGACATATATGAAGAAATAAAGTTCAAATAATGGCGAGACTTAGGAATCATATTCCTAATTTTTAAATTATTAAACATAATATTCAAACTCTTTTACTTCATAATATCAAATTTTATAATGTTAAAAACTCATGATATCTACTTAGAATTATTTCTAAGTTCATTATCATCACCACCTTGGTATCTATTCCTTCAAAAAATTTCCATGAAATATTTTGGTAACTAGTGTAACTTCTTATATCGAAATTTTACGAACATAGCCTAAAAATTTTAGGATATAATGTTACATTCACTTTGTTTTTTGACCATAATAATAATTTATTTGTAAACTTTAAACTTATATAAATATAAACATACTTCCATTAGCCTCTAAAACATTAAATTATTTTTAGAACATCTTAATAAGATACATAAAATCCTTTGTGTTAGAAAATAATACTTATTTTCATATCATAAATGAAATTCTATGTGTTTGGAACATTATTCTGAAAATAAAAATTTAATATTTTCGAACATGTTTTAAAATTTTGATCATTCAAAACAATGTGTATCAAAATAATCATCTCATTTATTTATAACAACAATTTTTTTTCCATAAAAACACTTCTTTTTGTTGATCCAATGATTCACTTAATTCCTTTTTTTTGAAAACCAAAATACACTTCATATTAATATGATTTAACTTGAGAATTATTTTAGTTGTTATTTATGTGTAGAATGAATTTCTAGTAACTTCAATTCCTGAGAACATAATAAGGACTATGAAAGGGGTGTTCTTAGATGCTTAGTAAGGGTATGCGTACAATGAAAGATATCATGAATACATAAGGAATAATCAATAAAAAAATGTAAATATTTTAAAACAAATTCCATTTAATCAATAAAATGAACATGAAGAATAATATACTAGGAATAAATGATCAAATAATTCCATATACATAATCACATAAGCTTGAAACTTATCTATAGATATCATAACTAATTGAATGATCACATGGACATCAATAACTAATCTTATAATGAGGTAATGCATAATTATGGACATCATAGAAATACTATCAAGGCATCATGAAAAAATATCACATATAAATGGGTAAGGCCTCAGCCAAAAAACCAATCTAGTCTCTCTCATGAGACCTAATGATGCATTGAGGGGCTATGATGAGCCCTACCCATCACTTACTAAGTCCAATAAATTCCTCATATGAAAGGGGTGAAAAATAATAATCATAAAAATTCATATTGAAAAAATAGAACATGAAATGTTATTAATTTCTGAAATCAATAAACATAATCATAAACCATCCAAAGTAATGTAACATTCTGGATTTTTGAATTGGGTTAAAAAACTCTTCCATTTTTGATTTTTTGAATTAGAGGTTATTCCTTTTTCTTCTTTGATCATCATAACTCAATTCTAAAATTTTCATCAATCTAATATCTTTTTTTTGGATGAGTTTATAGGATTGGAGAGTTCCTCAGGTGTTTAGAATTGTTTTAAGAGCATTAGAGGCCTAAAATATTGTTTTTGAGGTTGCATGTCAAGGCACATGGTTAGTACAAACCATGTAGCCTGTTCCAGCTAACTGCGTGCCCTATTTTTGTACTGCCTCATGATTTGAAAAAATGTCCTGGGTGAGTTGCATGACTGTGTGGGAACCTCTATAGTTTTTACATAGGGTTTCCACATGGTTTGTGCATGGTTAGGGAAAATCTTTTGCAAGATTCGTGGGTAGTGCCACTTAGAAATTACCCATGCGCTGTAGCCCGCACGGTGAGAAAAATCCTATGCGCTAACCAAGAATCCCTTTAAAGAGGTGATTTTATGGTTTTCCCTATCTTTATTTGCCTTTTATCCTTCCTTTTTTCCTCCTCTTATGGCTCACGAACAGTAGGAGGGTTTCCTCTATTTTCCTCCTCCTATTCATTTTGATCTATCTCCTTCGTTAGTGCTCCATTGTTCAATATGTCGGGTGAGATATAACTATATTGGTAAGGATCTCCTCACCCATGACTCTTATATTATTTTATATCGCCTCATAGATTACTAAATATATTTGATCCATTTTGTAATATTTTTAGGGAATTCAAGGAAATTATCGGTTTCTTCCAAACCTATTTGAGTTTGAGACTAATACCGAACATGCCTGTGTATATGATTCAAATTTCGGTGGTTCATACCTCTATTCATGTTTTCACAGTTTATTTGGGGGTGAAGATTTTATCATTCCATTGCATAGTTGAGAGAGACCCTATTTCTTGATGTTAAATTGATCATGTGAAATTATGGGATACCTTTAGGTATTCCCTAGACCAATTCATACATTCGAGGCTGGGTTATAGGTTTTCAACCACCTTGGGTAGTTAGGCCAGGGTGCGTTCTTGATTTAATTTGAGTTTGTATTTTAAAATTGTATTGTTATGTTTATGTAAATTGTGAAATTAAATCATATTAAATAGAATTACTTAATTTTTTATATGATGCACTAATGTGATCCATTAGATCATGACGATCTTGGCCCGAGGGATTGAGGTGGAATTTTTATCAGGATTAAGGTGTTGTGATCATCTTTTTGGGATTGACCCGAATACATTTGAGTGATGTTGACCATAGGATTGGATGACTCGATCATTAGATTGAGGTAGTGAGGTCATCAGGTTACAGGAAAGGCTTGTGTGATGTTGGATGGAATGGACATCAGTTTTGAGCGACATGGTTTTAGGGGCATGAGGTGTTGGTTGGATGTGTCTTAGGTACTAAATTGGTGATTTATTCTCACCCATGATGTAGAAAGCGCTGATTGGAGTCATGTGCACACAATTTACTCAGTGATGAGGAGGTCTTGACCACTTGTGTGGGTATAGGGACCTAGTAGTGTAGATTAAGAATTTGGTTTGGGGGTGCTTATCATAGAAATACACAGGGAAATTGAGGAGCCTTTAGATGATAGCATTGAGACTATCAGTTGGGGGATGAGGCTCACCATATTAAGGCTATTGGGCCTGGACTATTTTGGGATGATAGAGATTACCACTCCTCAGTACATCGTGCTATGATATGAAAATGATTTTTTTGAGGACAGATATCACTGTGCCTACGAATGTCAGGTTTTGAGATGATGAGTGCTTTCGAGAAGGGGTTTGAGGGACTAGTTACTTTCATTTGGGTACACCTTCAGGACGTCAGTGCTTTGTTGAGACATGAGGTTTGAAGAGGCATGTGGTTCTATGTTACTTTATTTGAGGTGGAACCTGAGTATTTACCTGGGCTATATGATATCAAGTAATACCTTAGTTCATAGTCTAAGGATCCTCTCTTCTTCAAGGATTTCATTGTTGGCTGAGGCAGGTAATGGCTTCCTGGTGGCTGTTGAGCACCAGGGAAGCCCGTGTTTACTTTATGCATGTGATGATTTATTATTATTATATCACACCTTCTTAAACACTTATGTTGGGTATGTACACTTCAGTGGTATCGTACTGAGACTTATTCTCACACCCTACACAGGCCCTTTGGGACACCTGTAGAATTTATTATTTTACGTTCATGTAAGGTTTTGGGCTCCAGATCTAGATCTTAGTTGAGTTGGCATGGATGGAAGGTAGGGAAACTTGAGGTTCCTACCTCATATGGAGTTTCCTTTTAGTTTTATTTTAGTTTGAGAGTGATTTATATATTTATGTACTTTGGTCTGCCATTGGAGACCCATTTATTGATATTGATATGTATGACTTGATATGTATGCATGATTTTTTTTAAATTTCTATAAGTGGTATGTTTGGTTTATTTATTTCTTCTTCTGTTGTTCAATTATTAATTCTATTATTGTATGCTATTGGATGTGAATCCAGAATTGGAGGGTCTGGTTTGTTCCTATTGAGTCTTTATTTCTGCTACATGTTATACCTATATACTTAGAACATTAAATTATATCATCACCTGAGGGTATATCCTCCCCACTTTTCCCTCTTTACACCCTCGCTGCTAGTCGGCAGCCTTTGGTGTTCGGAGAGCTATGCCTAAGGCTAGTTCCATATGGATCGATAACACTATTTAGGTGGATAATTGAATTGGGGACACTATATTAATATGGATAGTGGAATCAAAAATATTTTTTAAAGTCATTTTTAGAAAACATGAACAAAAAATAAAAAAAATTCGAATAAAAAGAGGAATACGATTAGATTTTATTAAAAACATTTTCTCAACCATTTTAAGTAACAAAGAGATAAAAATGGTATTATTACTTGAAAAGTTCATGAATAACCATATGAGAAGAAAATATATTAGTTTTAAGATATAAATATGAAGCAATTCCCCAAGGTATACTTACATATAAACAATCCTGAAGAATGACGAGATTGTGAAATATACTATTACCACTTTGGTAACTTTTGATTCATAATACCAATGAAAGAAATAACATAAAATAAAAATCTAAACACCATTAAGTTAAATAGATACATGAAATAAAATATCAAAAGATAATTATATACACCATATAAAATCAATAAGTGGTTAATATGATATATGTCTCACAGAAGTATAAGTGAGACGAGAATCCCTTACCTCAGGCCTGATTTCCTTCGTACATGTCTGAACCAAATATATAATAAATATAGATTTATTATACATATAATATTGAACCATAAAATATATATCATACCATATATTATTTACTTATAAATTTTTATCACCCATTTATTACCAATTTTTTATTAAAATTACTATTTTGATTGATAACTGCTTCGTTTTTCATGTATCTTTTGGGTTGGTAGTTTCAATCATTATACTTTGATCAAGGTTACATTATCACTAAAATATTAAAAATTATATTAATATAATAAATATTCATTATATACATGTTTATATTCATCCATAAAATTTATATAATGAAAAATGAGTTACACCGCTCATGGAGACGGTAGGCCGTACACACGCATGAACATTGTTTTCATTTTTTGATAGATAGAAAAATGAAAGGTAAATAATAATTCACCTTTATAAAATAATTATTATATCATATAAATTATATATTTTAATAAAATATATTCTTATTACCATTTATATTAAAATAAAATGAAAAATGAATCACATCGCTTCGTAGAGGTGATAGTCCGCATGTACGCACGAGCAACGTTATCATTTTCCAATTGATTGAATGGTATGAAGGTAGATGTGATATTATAATTATATAAGTAAAATTATATCATAAATATCATATATAAACACTACATCCATCATTATATCAATCCTTTAGATATAGTGATGGAAAACTAATTTCATCGATTTGTGAGGCGGTAGTCCGTCGTTCACACGATCGACGATTTAATTTTCTATTTGATTGAAGAGGGGATGGATATAGGTTACCATATTAAAATAATAATATCTCAGTATATTTGATATACTTTTTTTTATTATTTTATCATATTTTGAGGATATTTTAAGGGGATACAGGAATAAATAAAATGAAGACACGTGGTTAAGAACTATTCATCTTCTTCAGAGAAACTCTTTAGGTTTATACATAAATACTTCATATAATTATTTTATAATAAAAAAAGATACTCTTGTTAATTTTTAGGTATTTTATTAAGGTATTTTTTAGTTATTTTCTTATCCAAATAAATTTTTAAGTTTAAATAGTTGAGGAGTGGGGGTACTCTTTTATAAGTGGGAGAGAGGACACACTTGGAATTTTTGAAAGAATAAATTATACCCATGTTTTTCACATGAAATAAGGATCCAAAATGATCTATTATCAAAATTTATATGATATATGGTCTAAATATGTCCATAAAATAATAATTAGACTAGTTTTACGTCATTTAAATCCCTATATTTTTAGTTTAACCCTTGGTAAACCCGTTTTAACCTTAATCTCGATAATTACTTTGTATTGTTTTTATAATTCATTATGAAAAAAAAATAATTTGAAGTTATTATATAATATTAATTATGTTTAATAAAAATATGGAATCCATTTTTACCAAATTTAATCCATAAAAGTGGAAAATTTTAATTTAAAATTAAACTAGCAGACGCGATGAAAGCACAGTTTTCTGAAGGAAAAGTTTTCAAAAGTATAAAAAGTTTTTATATAAAAATTGAATATATAATTGATTCTAATTAAATAAATTGGATTAATTATAATATAATTGAACTAATTTTAATTTTAAAAAATTTCAATAAAAATATAACTTGTAGATTCTTTAAACAAAAAGGAAATTTTCAATAAAAATCAGTATTTTTCACTATTCGTTGAAAAATTAATCTTTTCATAAAATTATCAAAAATTAGTTTTAAGATAATTTAAAATTATATTTTAAAAAATTAATTTAATTTTTTTAAATAATTTTTTTGAAATTGGTAATAATTAATTTTAATATAAGTTTGAAAAATGCGACGAAACTGCTTTTAGAAAAAATAAATTTTTTTAGAAAAACATTTATTTTTCTTTAAAATGATTTTTATTTTTATTTATAATCAATTTATAACCATTAAATTTGTTTATAAATGTGTAAAACATATAATTTTAATAATTTATTTAGTTCTATTTATACCCTCTAGTTTAACGTCTAGGTTATAACAATATACTATATTGGAGTTCATTTAGACTCGGGGTTGCGTGTACCATAAGATATCAAAGAGATTAAATTTATTTAAAAGGAAATATATTGTAAATTCTTGGGGTGATAAATTATTCCCTCCCAAAAATTTCATCCTCAAAAATTTATATAATTTCAAATCGTGAAATTATTTGGGTATCTCTTCATCATAACTTCCTTAGGTTCCCCATTTGGCTCTTCTATCTTATGATTTCTTCAAAGAAACTTTACCAATCGAGTCATTTGATTCCTAAAAAATTGTTCTCTAGCATCTAAAATTTGGATAGGATCTTTATAATAATATTGATTAGGTTCCAATTATATTTCTTCATAGGTGAGTACATGCATTGGGTTTGGTATGTACTTCCTTAAAAATGATATATGGAACACATCATGTACTTTAGAGAGACTTGGTGGAATCACCAAAAGGTAATATACAACTCTAATTATTTCTAGGATTTCAAAAGTTATGATGTACCTGGGGCTCATTTTCCCTTTCTTACTGAACCTCATAAGACCTTTCCATGGAGATACATTCAAAAAATGAGATCTCCTACTTATAATTCTAAATATTTCTTTTGATTATCAGAATAAATCTTTTTCATAGTTTGACATAATTTAATATGGGTTTGAATAGTATTTTCCTTTTCTATTATCTCCTCTACAAGTTCTATACCTACAAGATTAATTTCACCAATTTCATCCCAACAAGTTGAAGTATGAAATCTCTTTCCATATAATGCTGCATACGACACCATTTGAATACTTTAATTGAAGCTATTATTATAGAATAACTATACCAAAGTTATATACCGATCCCACATACATTTAAAGTTAATATATAATGAAAAAAACATGTATTATAATGTTTTAATAGTCTTTTAAGACTATCTATCAGTTTTAGGGCGATAAGATGTTCTCAAACAAAGCTTGGTATCAAGAGCCTTCTGATTTTTTTTCATAATTTCAATGTAAAGAATGGATCATGATTAGACACAATTGAAATAGGTGGACCATTAAGTCTTACAAGTTCATTAATATACAGTCATACAAGGCACTCAAGAGTTAAATCTTCTCTTATGGTAAGGAAGTGTGTAGATTTTTTAAGGCAATCAACAATAACCCATATTGTATCATTCTTTCTAGGAGTATTTGGCAATCCAGTGACAAATTACATTGTAATTTCATCCCACTTACATATAGGAATAGGTATAGGTTGCACGAATCCTCTAGTATTCCACCTCTTAGACTTCAACTATTGGAAAACCAAACATCTTGACACATAATCAGCAATTTCCTGCTTCATATTATCCCACAAAAACTATTCCTTCAAATCACTATACATCTTGGAACTATAGGGGTGTATAGAGAAATTTGAGCAATGATCATCATGAAAAAATTCCATTTTAATCTCAGGTATAAGTGAAACACATAGTCTCTCTCCAAATTTTTGAATTACTTCTTCAAATATGAAGTCTTCCAATTTCCCATCATTCATGACTTCAATTTTCTTTTGAATATTCTCATCATCGATTTGAGAAATTTTTATCTTTTCCAACAAAGATAGTTTTATAATCATTTGAAAAAGGGGTAATGTCTCCCCTTACTTAAAAATTCTTAGATCTTTCATTACTAAATCTATGAATATAATATCCTTTTCAATCCTCATTTTGGTCAGGACTCCATGATATTTCTAGATCAATGCATCAACTAACTTATTTTACTTCGTTGGTTGGTCGTGTATTGAGAAATTATAGTCCTTGAGTAGCTCGAGTTATCACCTTTTCCTAATGTTAATCTCTTTTTATGAAAAGATGTATTTAGAACTCTTATGATCCATATATATCTAACACTTTTCACCATATAGATAATGTATCCATATCTTCAAAGAAAATATTATTATTTCCAACTCAAGATCATGGGTTAGATAGTCTTATTCATGAATTTCAAATTCCTTGATACATAAGCAATAACTTTATCATTTTTTGTATAAGGACACATCCAAGTCCCTTCTTTGATCCATCATTATATATTACAAATCCATCATTTCCCAATGGTAGAGTCAAAAATTTAATCATTCAACAATATCCTATTAAAGTCTTAAAAAAATTCTTCACATTCCTTTATCTATATAAACATAACCCCTTTATGAGTAATATTGGTTAATGGGTTATCCAATCAAGAATTTTTTTGAACAAATCATTGACAGTGCCTTGCCAAACCAATGAAACTACATACCTCAATTATGTTCGTTGGTGTAGTCCATTATTGGAATTCCTTTTTCTTCACAGGATCAGCTAATACTCCATCCTCAAAGGAAATATATCCAAGAAAAGAAACACTCTAAAGCAATAATTCACACTCCTAAATTTCCCATATAAATCTTTTCTTCTAAGAGTCTTTATAATGACCCTCAAGTGATTATCATGGTCTTACTAACTCTTATAATACACTAATATATCATCAATAAATACCCAAAAAAGTTATCAAGATATTTTTTGAATACTATGTTCATTAAATCCATGAAGAAAGAGGGTGTATTGGTAAATAAAAATGGAATTATCATGAACTCACAATTTCCTTACCTAATTTAAAATGATGTATTCAGAATATCTTCCTTATTTCCTCACAATTGATGCCTAAAACAAAGGTTAATATTTGAAAAATATTGAGCTATGTTTATTTGATCATATAATTCATCAATTTGAGGTGGAGGATACTTTTTATTTATCATAATATAATTGATTTCCCTATAATTAATGCACAACATCATAGATCCATATTTATTATTAACAAAAATGATATGGGCTCCTCAAGGTGAAACACTAGGTTGTATAAATCCATTATCACACAAATCCTCTAATTGTTTCTCCAACTCAACTAATTACACGGTTTTCATTCTATATGAAGTCTTTTATATTAGTATTTCATCAGGGATTAAATCAATGGGAAACTCAACATCATGCTCTGATGGATGTCTATGTTTTTTTAAAAGGTTGGTTCGAAGCCTCATTTATTATTTTAAAAAAATACCTCTTTCTAACTGGGTAGAGGGAGACCCATTAAATAGCCCAAAGTCCCAAGACCAAGTGGTCTGAATACAAGGCCAGAAAGCCCATTTTTTGGACCAAAGGGACATTTGGTGAATAGTACTACTATAGTACCCAGGCTACTACAATACCTGCTACAATACCGCTGCCACTACAGTTCCTGCTACAGTGTCTCCACCGCTATAGTCCACTGTTTTTATAGTTCCTCCACTACTACAATACTACTAAAGTGACCTACTATAGTGCTGCTACAGTGCCCCTAGAATTTCTTCCCTACCCGAATTTTATTTTGGGTCTTTTGGATGCTAAGTAGGAGCCTTTAGCACTTGAGTATAGGCTCGTTGAAAAAAATGTGTTGTTGGGTAATGAGGTATTGGGGTGGCCTCCCCACCAGCGTGCCGCATGCCCCCAACGATGCCCATGGTAGCCAAACCTTAGGCTTAGGCCAATCCCCAATGAGGTAGAGGGGTCCACGAAAGGTTTTATAGAATATAGTGTGTTTCCTTGTGAGGAATCAAACCCAAAACCTTGGGGCCTGGACACCACCGCCCTTAACCAACTCACCAGTGCCCCGTAGGCAAAACATGATGATGGGTAATGAGGTATTGGGGTGGCCTCCCCACTTGTGCGCCACACATCCCCAGAAAGGACCAAGGTGACCAACCCTTGGTATTAGGCTAGTTCCAAATGGGGTAGAGGGTCCCACAAGAGGTTTTCTAGCATATAGTGCACGTTTCCTTGCAAGGACTTGAACCCAGAACCTCGGGGTCAAAAAGAATTTTTGGGTAATAAGGTATTGGGGTGGCCTCCCCACCAACGCGCTGCACGTCCCAAGCGAGGCCCAAGGTGGCCAACCTTGGGCTTAGGTCAGTTACCAATGGGGTAGATGGTCCCATGATAGGTTTGGATGCCTAGGTAATTCATCAAAAAATACATTAATTTATTCCTATACAATAGATACATCCTAAATTTTAAGAATACCTTTTCCATCCATAGGTTTTGTCTACTCGTATTCCTCAATAATCTCATTTAGAAGAGATACTGGGGGTGGATCTAGCCATGAATCAGATGATTAAGTATCTCCTTTAAAGACAAGGAATACCATATCTTCATCATGAATGAATATTTCTATTTATTTGCAATAAATTTTTGCAACATATTTTTAAATTCAGTCCATACCAAGGATTATATCAAAATAAAACTTAGGAATAATAATGAAGTCAAAAAATAGAGCATATTTATGCATCATTATGGTGACTGGATGACACATCCTTATTGTGGTGAGACTTACACTAGTTTTATTGACTGATATATCCCCTTTTAAGGTGCTATGAAAATATCTAATTTTCTTAGAAAACATAGAAGATATAAATGAGTGTAAAGATCCAAAATTAGATAAATCATTATCTAAATTTGAAGATATGATTGAAGTACCTTCCACCACATCATTAGGGACTTCCTACCTTAGATTTTTGTGATTTAATAATCTTGGAATTTCTCCCTTGGCCTTTTCTAGGAAAAATTCCCTTATTTCCAAGGATAATCATTCATAGATTACCATATCCTTATAGTTTAATAATTTCACATTGTAAACCTATTTATTTTTATATCAATCATGAGAATGGTGGAATTTCTCTCTAAACTTATAGAAAAATACCTCAGAAAACATGTTCTATGGCATTTATTTCCACATTCATCATAAGCTGAAAATTATACTCTTCTATTCTTCCCTTTTTTCACACTTCCTTTTATTGAGGGTTCAAAAACCCTTTTCTTATCTTTTTTTTCCTTTTAAGTCATAAGAATTAGAAAATTATTTCTCTTTCTTGATATCACATGAAACTATGTCCTCATATGATGAGAATTTTTGGGAGTCTAGTTCCCTTCAAAGGATTGGATTTAGCCTATCAATGAAATGGTTAATATTTATTTTTGGATTATGTACGTAGTCTAAATTGTTCTTTTATAACATTTCAAAGTTGGATTCATACTTATCAACATTTTCCTCTTCCTTTTATCTCAAACTCAATAATTTTCTCTCTATATTCACTCGTTCTTGATGAGAAAAATATTTTTCCAAGAAGAGTATATTAAAATACTTATACCACATGCTTGATATTTATTCTTCATCTTTAGTATTCTGAATCAATGAATAAAATTGTTCTATATCCCCTAATATATGATAAAATTTCATAAAAACCTTCTTCCTTTAATTAATTCCCAAAGTGATAAATATCTTCTATAAGGAACTTATCCATTACTCAGTTACAAATGGATTTGTAGTCCCATTAAATGATGGAGGTTGATGATTCATGAAGTAGTCTAACATGATTACACAAAAGTTTGGATCTATAGGATGATCCATATGATAAATTCTATTGGTCATAGACTGAGTTAAATTCCCCAATATAGTTATAATTTGATCAGTTCTAGCTATAGCTCCAGCTCCAGCTCCAGCTCCAGCTCTAGCATCATTATCTTTCCCGGGAGGGAAATACCTAAATGGATTATGTGAATTGATATAGTTACAATTAATTTCACTAAGAAAAATTTATAAATAATGGAATATACTAGATTAGATCATAAAATTATGAAACATAATGTATAATCCCAAAACTAGTGAAACACTTAACATAAATTAAAAAATTTATGCATAAATAATCTCACAATCACAAAAATACATTCTTTGGAAAAGTTTCCAAATCCTAAAAATATTTTTAGTCCATTCATAATGGTTTATAAAGAAAATTTTAATTAACACAAGTATATCCTCTGGGAGTGTCAAACCTATTATATAGTAAGGTCCATTTTCATACACCAGGTGACTATCAGGTCAAATCCCAATACACCATTTTCATAGTTATTACCCATAGGTACAACTATTCTAGAGCCACATCCACTTATAGTATCCATACATGGATGTATTGTTAGGAAATATACATAATATCTAATTTACCAAAATGTTATGATGATATCCTATACTTAAAATTATCCCCAAAGTTTGTTATTATAACATCGCAACCTGGGTCACCACTAAACCGGTGGCTGGACTGGTCACCACATGACCTCAAGCGCGTCTCCCCGTATGCCAGAGGCTGCTGACTAGCAGCGAGGGTCTAAGGATAGTGAGTGGGAAGACTATACTCTCTTGTCATATTTTCACAATGGTATATCAGTGTGGATAACAAACAATAGCGTAAGAAATAACTCATAAATGACAAACAGTGGAAGAAAAATAATACTCATTTTATAAAAGTGGGCAATGCCAAATTATACAGCAGATGCATGCATGACATTCTAATGATAAAAAAGTAGAAAACAGTGAACAAAACAGCATGATTTAAAATCCAATAAAGAAATAAATAAATAACGACTCAAATCCCCAAGGGCGATCTCCTCGAGCATCCTGAGCATCCGCTCGGTCCTCTACTCCTATCTCCCAAGTAAATGCAAACAACATAGTCCTGCAACCAAATAGAATCTACTTGGGTACCCAGTGCAATGGATGCCTGAGTAGGGTGTGAGATATAAATCTTAGTAGGCCGGTACCACCAGTGTCTACCCCAAATCCAAACATTTAATAAATAATTTAAAACACATGAAGGCATGCATAAAATAAAGTAAGCAGTAAAATGTAACTATATACTTAAGTACCTTCTTCAGCCCTCAACTGGTGTCTGAACCTGCAGTATTCATTTGTCATGCATACTCAACAATCATTACATAATAATTTTCCACTTATTAATTACTCAAATATTATTATGAAAGTCTTGATATTTGGCCTACGCCTGACATCCCCTATATAAGTCACTCACCACAGATGTCTCTAAAGACTATCTAAGTAATCAAGTAAAGACCAAATCCAAGCTTGTGATTTGGCATGGATAAAACATCATAAGTTATTCAATTTAATATTTCATATACTAAGTCTGAGCCCGTCCACTAAAAGTGGTTCACCCAATTCATAAATAAGTCTGAACCCTTTCTCATAATCAATTCACAAATCATCATGTCACAACAGCCTTCATTAACCATTAACTCATTTCATGCATGAACAATTAGACCCACAATCCAATGTTAATTAATGGGTGTATAACATCATGTCTAGAACCCTCGTGAGTATTCGGAGCATCAGTCCATGTCTCACAACCCATGGGTATTTGGAGCATTATTCCCTATCCCATAAAAGAATAATTGCTTGCAATATGGATGTAGAACACTATCTCTAGCACCCCGTGAGTATTTGGAGCATCAGTCCCTGTCTCACAACCCATTTATAAATCATACATATACATCTATCATTGGTGTAGAACATCATGTCTAGAACCCTGTGAGTATTTGGAGCATCATTCCCTGCCTCACAACCTATTCATCAATCACACATATACATTTATCATTGGTGTAGAATACCAAGTCTAACACCATAAAACCAACCCATTAATTAATTCAAAAATTAATTAACAACAAAAATCACTCTTCAGATAGGTCAAAACTTAATTAAACACTCAACATCTCATTAATTAATAATTAATTAACAATTAATTATTCTTAGCAAGACAACTGAATAATTAACTCAGCACTTAATTATCCAAATTGTTTAACAAGTCTGAACCCGTCCATTCAAACAATGGTTCATCCAGGACTTTCACAATCTATAAGCACACCATAATCATCTCAAAACATGCTGAGAAAAGCCAAGATATTTAGTGACCATCTCACACAACATATCATATCTCTAAACAACTCTATCCAAGACAAATTAAGGCATGGAAAACTAGTATGCATCAAAAGGTACTCCTGGAAAAAAATTGTAACAAACAATCAATTCACAATCTTAATTCAATGTATGAAAATTAATTAATTAAAAAATTAATTAATCAAACCTTATCTCTTCAACCAATAATCAATTAGTTAACCATTTACCATTTAACATGTAATAATTAATTCCTCCATTAATTATTACTAGTTTCCAATTATCTTCCAAACATGTCAAATACTCGATATTCCCAATAATCTGTAAAATCTATAATATTATTCCAAATTATGACTTGATAATTAATCCTACAATTAATTACCCTATTACTCATTCTTACCATTCAAATCATTTAACCATTTAATCATATAACTTTAACCAAATTATCCAAACATGCTTAAGCTCAACACAAGTTCAAGTCCTAACTTATCTCATGTGGGCAGAATTATTTAATAACATCAAGAGTGTCATTCGTTGACATATCATAATGAAGGAAAATGACATTACTAATTCATTTAAATAAACTATAATTCTTAAATAAAGTGTTAAAGATTTGGGACCCTACCTCGGGTTTTGACGGAAACCACAACATATGAAGAACCCTCAAGAGAAACAGGTTGATTCTTCACAAACCCACCTTAGATCACTTCTCATAGAAATACCAAGACCAAAAATCATCAAAATTGGATTCAACACACTTAGATCTACCCATAAAGGGCGTAGATCTAAGAAATTGTGAGAAGAGGAGATGTAGATCTAAGTAGATCTAAGAAACCAAACAAGAACGAAGAAGAACATCTACCTATCTCAAGAAAGTGGCTTCGATTTGCCAAGAGAAGCCTTCAGATTGCCTCCAAAATGATTGGGAGAGGTTCTACTACCTTCAAGGAAGAGTAATCTCGAGTTATGGCCGCTTAGGAGGAAAACGAGCCATATAATGGAAAAAATGATTGAGATCCACAATTTAAGGATATCATTTAAGTGCCCACACGGTTAGTTCGCACAGTTTGTCAAACCGTGCACTAACTGTGCATTAGCTACTGCCTCAGCCACCATTATCGCATGGTTTGGCCACATGGTTAGACAAACCGTGTGACGCCCGTGCGAAAGATACTGCCTCTAAGACCATCTATCCACGGTTTGGCCGCAAAGTTAAACAAACTGTGCGCCGCCCATGAGACTTCACCTTTACCTCAAAACTACTATCAAATATTGAAAAAAATTCCATATTTAGGTGATCCAACACTCGGAATAAAATTCCAGAGCTCGGTTTGAAAAGAACGACCCATTGATAAACCGAAAAAAAAATTTCAGGAACATTTGTAATTTTAACCCGGTTCAAAAACACGAGATCTTACATTATACCCACCTTAAAAACTTCTCATCCCCGAGAAGCCATCAGGAACCACTACTAAAAAAACCTACCTACCAAGGTCATTTAATCTTGTTAGAAGTGACGTGTTTCATTCGCAATGCCAAACAAACCTTTAACCCTTCTCAAACCTGATGGATAAGCCTTTACAACTAGATCCAAAGATTACTCTAAAGCTTAAACATAGAAACAGATCTTATATCTAAGGTCATTATAAGGACCTTGTCAATGTAAAAGGTTGAACCTTGATCAAACAACGGAACATGTTTCACATGCTTCCCTCAAAAGACATCACAGACCCAAAAGCCACTTTCTCCCTTTATATGATGACGTGCCTTTAAAACTATTCCAAAACCATCTGCCAGTATAATGAATTCCTTACCCAACATCTGGTAAATTTTCCAAGTCAAGCCATCGCAAGGCTATTTTAAAAACAACCGTGCCCAAACAAAAATAAGGAATTAGTCCAAAGAATCAACTCATCCCGTGTACTACCCAGATAAAAACTACTCATCAAGCCCAAAAACATTTAAACTGTAGCGTGTCACAAGACCGATGCTATCTTAGTGTCTCCCTGATGAGGTCAAGATAGGGGAAATGCTTGTCGTGTTTAGAAGAGCGCACTAAGAGAAAACTGAGGTCCTGAAGAAGATCAGTCAAACCATTACCGGACAACTCTATTCTAAAATCTCGACATCACCTGACAACATGTTCATCCTGAACAAAGTGGCAATACCAACCTTATAATTTCCCATGACGTCTCAAGAAAAGATCAGACGCTCACCAGCGTGCTAGATTAACAACAAGATCGGTGTGTCACAACACCTGGGTCTTTCGAAAACTATTCCATGTATTGAAATGAAACTGATTCTTTAATGCTTAAGTTACTCTACATGGAGTTGACCCGAGAATATACTCAAGAGTAAAAAAAGACTTATTACGGAGTCATATTGCTTCATACAACCATTTTCCTAGACGACGCCATAACCAGTCATCCATTACTAAGAATAAAGGGTCAAACGTCCAGCAAAGCATCCGACCATGCCTGAGGCACATCTAACCAGCTAACAAATAGAATTACTCGATGATCAAGCCCACGGAAAGGTCAAGAAACACATCACCACCCGTTCGAACAAGGTTTCATAGGAAACTAGAAGTCCTACCTGGGACAACGACACACAATAACCCCAAAAGAGTGATAAAATCCATAGCGCTAGCAAGGAATTTAAGTTTTGAGGGCGTTACCGACCGTAGGTTATCCCCTTACGAAGAAAAAGTGACAACCCTAAACTGGGTCACTTCAAACAAGTCACTAGGCTCAAAATCCAAACATAAGGCCATTTCTAAGGAGAAGAACGCCTACAGAAAGTACTCACACTTTTGTTCCAAGGCAACTCAAGAGAAGTCTGAACTACCCTTTACATGTGGGTTTTAAACAGTGGACACCACAAAAGGTTCCATTTCCAAGCCTCTTATATTTAATCTCTTTTAATATTTAATCATAAAATGATTTAATCAAAAAATCAAGGAACATTTTCAAAATGTACCAAGGAAAAATAGGCAAGTTTCATAAAACTCCCTTTTTAAAAAATTTATGTTAGTTGACATCCCGTCATTTTCATGAAACTTATAAAAAAAATAAATTTGTTTTAAGAAGATAAAGCGACCTACGAAGATCCCATTTTAACCAATCTAGGTTCTCTATAAAGCAACCCAATAGCAAACACACAACTATTAAAATTTTAAACACCAAAATGATTTATCTCATAAAAACACTCCCCAAATGACCTACTTGGGTCCAATTTAATTTTGGAAGCTAGCCATTTGATTTTAGATCAACATTAAACATTTTTCACATTTTAAATCATTTCACAAGGCATCAAGACATCATATTTAATATGAGTTGTCATTTCCAAATTCATGAAGCACCCATACACTCCATGGATTGAAAATTTTCTCTCATTAATCGATACTAATGTCAATTCAGAAATTAACATGATCAACCTAATGGTAAAAATTATATGGGTGACCACCTACCAATCGATAAGGCGCCTATACACCTTATCGCTGAATTTTGTCTCCCATTTAACACAATCAACATTTATTTAAAATTTTATCTTTAAAACCCCTTTCACATATCAAAACTTCTCTAACATGTTAGTATAAACAGTAACACAACAACATGCTATAACACGGAAGCCTGTCATAACAACAAAACATGCTAATATCCAAGGCAGTACGGAAAATAATCACTCAAGAATGTTAAATCTATCACCATAACATGCTATCTAGAGAGGCATGCTAAAGCATATCAAACATGGCATTGCACCCAAGGAACACAATACAAATTAGCAGGCATCCTACTAATGAAACTAAATGGAATGTTATATAAATGACATGTGAATCTCTAAGTGCCTAAGATGATGCATGTATGAATCTTCCTTGCCATATCGGGCCAAGAAAATTATTCTTTTCAAAATTATAAAAATCAATAAACAGTGGAAAATACGCCAGTCACTCAAGGTGAAATCATATCAACTGTAACCTCTAATAGTAAAAAACATCAATTCCCATCCCTGGCCACTTGGTCATTTCCCGTACATGAGGTGATTAGTCCCAAGCACGACTATTAACCCAAGCACCAACACATTCCTTGTCTCCTGTCTACCAACCCCAAAATAGTAAGACAAATGAAAATAAAGAAACCAAAACCTTTGATACCAGTTTGTAACGTCCCGACCTGGGTCACCACTAAACCGGTGGCCATGCCGATTGCCACATGACCTCAAGCACGTCTCCCCGTACGCCAGAGCCTGCCGACTAGCAGTGAGGGTCTAAGGATAGTCAGTGGGAAAACTATACCTTCTTGTTAGAGTTTCACAACGGTATATCAGTGTAGATAAAAAACAATAGCAGAAGCAGTAACTCATAAATGAAAAACAGTATAAGGAAAATTTTACTCATTTTATAAAAGTTTCCAATGCCAAATTATACAGCAGATGCATGCATGACATGATAATGATACAAAAGTAGAAAATAGTGAACAAAATAGCATGCTTTACAATCCAATGCAGAAATAAATAAATAATGACTCAAAGCCCCAAGGGCGATCTCCTCAAGCATCCTGAGCATCCGCTCGGTCCTCTACTCCTATCTCCCAACACTACTGGAAATTCAGGCTATAGCCACAGTTTTAAACCGTGGATATAGGTCCTAAAACCGTGGCTATAGGTAATATCCACGGTTTGAGAAACTGTGGATAAGTTTTGCGTGGCTATAGGCATAGACTTATATCCACGGTTCCAAACCGTGGCTCTAGGTCTACAGCCACGGTTCAAACCGTGGTTGTATAGGTATACAACCACGGTTCAAACTGTGGTAATATCTCTATAGCCACGGTTTAGAACCCTGGCTATACCAGAGGAGGGATACAATTTATTTCCACGGTTAGATTCCGTGGCATTAGACCTTTAGCTACGGTTTGTAACCGTGGCAATAGACCTATAGCCAAAATTAAAAACCGTGGCTATAGGGTCTAGAAAACCATAAAAAAATAGCCCCCACCCCCATGCACACCCACCCTACAGTAGCCCACCCCCTGCAGACCCCTCCCTCCTGGACACTGGACACCCCCCAGATAGACCCTGGACACCCCCCCAGACCCTGGACACCCCCCCAGACAGACCCTAGACACCCCCCGGACAGACCCTGGACACCCCCCAGACAGACCCTGGACACCCCCCAGATAGACCCTGGACACCCCCCAGACCCTGGACTCCCCCCCAGACCCTGGACAGATCCCCTGGACAGCCCATACCTCCACTCCCCTGGACAGCCACCCCCACCCTCCTGGACAGACCTTGGAACCCCCCCAGAACCTAGACACCCCCCAGACCCCCCACTCCCCTGGATAGACCCCCTCCACCCTTCTGGACAGACCCTGAACCCCCCCAAACCTACACACCCCCAAGACCCTAGACAGACCCCCCTGGACCTCCCCCAGAACTTAGACACCCCACCCCTTGCACCCCCTACCAGTTACCCCCTCCCCCTGCCAGTCCCCCCTACCAGTCCCCTCCCCCTGCTAATTCCCCCCCTCCCCCTGCCAGTTCTCCCCTCCCCCTTCCAGTCCTGCCCCCCCCAGAACCTGGACACCCCACACCTTGCACCCCCTTGCCAGTTACCCCCTCCACCCTACTAGTCCCCTCCCCCTGCTAGTTCCCCCCTCCCCCTGCTAGTTCCCCCTGCCAGTCCTCCCCCCCCCCCCCCCCCCCCAAAAAAAAAAACCAGACACCCCCCAGACCCCCTGGACAAACCCCCCAGATAGACCCAGGACAGACCCCCCAGGACAGACCCCACCAGACCCTAGACACCCCCCCTAGACAACCCCCAGAACTTGGACACCCCCCAGACCCTGGACAGATCCCCCTAGACCCCCAGAACCTGGACACCCCACCCCTTGCACTCCCCTGCTAGTTACCCCCTGCTAGTCCTTCGAGAGACCAACCCAACAAAAAAGCAGATTTATGCATTGAAAAACCAACAACAACCCTTAATGACATCAAGGAAAACAGAAAATATGTTAACAGTAGAATGGTCATATTTGAGTAACTCGATTGATGAACTTAAACAGCAGTAGGGAAAATTAGAGGATCAGAGAGATTCGTTGCATGCTGACCATGAAAAGATTCTTTCTCAGTTCGAGTGTCTGGAAAAAATGGAGAATGTGAAACTGGTTTTGGACAGTTTAGTTGCAGTCGAGATGGAGAATTCTATTTTGGGTGGTAGCCGACTGAGAGTATATGAAAAATATCAGTGAATCAGAAGCCTAAGGTGGATTCACCATCATGTGTGCCTTCATATCTTAAAATCGACGGCGAGTCTCCTACTAGTGCGACTCATTTTGGATGGGTCAAGCGGTGTGCTGATCTAATATTTAAGAATTCTCATGAGAACCTTGCACAGAGCAATGATGGAATGCCTTCAATATCTGAATTTAAAGATGAATGTTATTCCACTGCGGAACATTTGAATCAATCTAATGGATTTGAAGAACAAAAGTTATATGAAAATGGGGAGGAAGGAAATGGAGAAGTGAATTAGTGGGTGAATGAGCCGAAAGTAATACGTGAAGTTCCTTCTACTGTTAAATAAGTTTTGAATTTGAACTCGAGAATTAAGGCTGATGCAAGTGAAGGTTCTACCCATTCACATTCCGAGCCAGGGTTTTATGTAGACAAGAGAAAGAGATCTAAGGGCCCCTTTTCCAGTAAAGGTGTTGATTCTCATTCCAGGCAGTTGGCGAATAAGAAGAAGAGGAAACACGGTTAAGATGCAAGCCATAATCTATTTGAAGACATAGCTGCTGACAGGTACTAGTCCTCATGTGGTGAGAAGTATGGTTGTTTAACGAGCTGGGCGAAACCTGACATGGACTGGGCCTGGGGTAAAAAAATTGTGCTTGGTTTGGTTTGCATGTGGACCGGCCTAGCCAACTGGTCTACTTAGCCTGCAAGCTTTTTTGGGTTTGTCAATTCTTTCTCATCTGGAAATCATATTTTTTCTAATCCTAACCCATTCTGTTAATGTGGGCCCACACTACTGCCAATTATTGACTCCACATGTATTCTTACCTGGTCTTTTACTGGTCCACTGAACTGTTCATCTCCTTGTAGTGTTGATAGGAAGGGTGATGCCATGGGCCTGTTGCCGATTAGAAATGCAGCCTTAGCATGAATGATTGGGAGAAGTTGAATTGGTGTTGGTGAAAGTATTCTTCATTGAATGAAAACATGTACAAAAAGAATAAATTTTCAGTTGTAAGTTTTTCCTAGATTTGTGGTGCCTAGTTTAGTGATTTGGTGGTGATTTTGGTGCTTGTGTTGTTCTTGGGTTGCTGTTATAGTGTATATTATTTCTATGATCTGTTCATTTTCTGGCTGTTTGTACTTCTGATATAAATACATCATTATGTGTCAGGTTTTGTAAGCTTTGAATTTTTTTTAGTGTACCTAAAAAACCATTGAAAGAGAATACAACAGGGAATTCATCTAATAGATTTTGGGTGTGGGGAATTTTGTACTTGCATCTTTACTTGTCCATCCAAGAAGGTACCCAACTCTAACCTCACCAAAAATGCTGAACCCACACTTGGTAGGAGGGATACAATACCTCCACTTGTTCACATAAAAGGCAATGATTACAGCTTAAGAACTGCAACTAAGCACCATGTTGATCATTTTCTACAAGATGTGGTTGAACCCAACTGCTCAGATATGATTTATGGATAGAACCAAAAACCCTCCCTACTGAATTCTACTGCTACTCAAGAGATAATAAATGGGACCAGCAACCAGAAAAATGGCTTAGGTTCCCTTTCCTCTGTTCAAACAATGACACAATCAAATATCACCATGGTTAATTCTGGTACTAAATCCTTATAATCTTTTAAATATGTAAATGTGAACACACCTGCGGTGCAAGTTCCTATACAAATGCAGGATAACAGTGACTCCGGTGATCAGAAACAATGTCCCATAGATGATTTGGACACTGTCTAGGAACCCTATGTAACGGCTTAATCTGCTGTGGAAGTGATTCCAGGCACGCTGCTTCCCACTTTTCCTCATTCAACTACTCAAGATATAGGAAAAGACTGTACTGATCCCTTGATTCCATGTAATTTGACCTCTATGGAATCAACTCTAAATACTTCTCACCCTAATCACATTAAATCTGTCAACAATCCTAATGAGATGGAGATCACTGGTTGTCCTATAAATTCTGGGAGTCCTAATATTAGTCCAAAGTCTGTTCAGTCTAAGACACAAAACAAACATACTAACACTGATAAACAAGATTCCATAACACCGGAACCTTTAAAACATACAAAAGCACTCCCTTGGTACAGGGCCCCTTTCTTATACAGGCACTTCCTGAATCCACCGGGCAGAGGCACCTTACATCAGTTCTGGATGATGTCAAACAGCAGGATATAAATTCTTCAAAGGACCCATGTACTCCTACTCCTCATTCTATTAATTTAACTTTTGATGGTGTTAAATATGTAGATAATAAGAACTATTCTGAACAGCCTGATATTCTATTAAATAAACAAAACACCACTTCTTTGATGCTATGTAATACAAACAGAACATACTCTATTATGAATGCTTCAAGAAATGAAACTACAAAGAAGAAACCTGTCACTTCAAACAACGAACAAGAACAAACCACAAACAATATCAACTCTCAAAACATTAGAAGGTCTTCTAGAAATAAAGGCTCTGGAAAGAAGAAAAAAGGGAGTTCTAACTCAAAAAATAGGTTTAAATGAAGATTCTTTTTTGGAATTGTCAGGGTATTGCCAACTCTGACACGTTCAATGTTCTAAAAATAATTGTTATCACTCACCATCCCATGTTATTTGCTATTGTTGTACCAAAAATTTCTTATTCTCCTAAATACTCTCACTTGTGTCAACATAATTATATCTTTACTGGATCAATCTCAAATACCTACAATGCTGAATCTCTATGGATTTTTTCACACTCTTATAAAATGATACCACCATTAATGTCTCTGATCAAATCTTTACTTGCAATTTTAATAATGATGGAATACACATCTTCTTCTCTTTTTTCTATGAAAAAAATAGATAACAATAAAGGAGAACTCTTTGGAATGACCTTTCTTACCTAAGCACTAATATTAATTACCCTTGGTTTATTCTGGGAGACTTCAATGCCATTCTCAACTCAAGTGAGAAAATTGGACCTTCTCATGACTCTATTTCAACGAGAGAATTTAAAGCCTTGATTGAAGAAAAAAATCTCATTGAAATTAATCTTACTGGTGCGAAATACACTTGGTACAGAAAACAATACAATAGAGTGGTCGCTTTCAAATTAGATAGAGCCTTCACGAATGTACATGCTTTAGAAAGAGGTTAAGAGTGCCCTTTTTTCTCTAAATCTTGAAAGTATGGCTAGTCCTGATGGGTTCAAAAATTATTTTTTTATGTTATACTGGGACATAGTTTGTGATGATCTCCTTAACGCTATGAGGGAGTTCTTTAACCATGCATCAATTCCATATGGAATCAACTCCAATTTTATTGACCTGATCCCAAAGAAGGAAAATGTTTTGGATGTAAAGGATTTCAGACCTATTGCTATTGGGAATACCTTTCCAAAAATCATTAGAAAAAAATTATTAGAGGTGGGGCTGTTTTGCAGGTGGAAGAGAGCTGGAACTGGTGGCTAGGGCTGTTTTCCAGGTGGCAGAGGGCTGGCATGAGTGTTTTCCAGGAGGCTGGGGGGTGGTGGCTAGTGTGGTGGCTGGTGCGAGCTGAATTGCAGGTGGATGGGGGCTGGTGTGGGCTCGAATGCAGGTGAAAGGGGGCTGGACCAGGGCCAAATCACGGCGTGACCGCGGCGTGACCGTGGCGTGACCGCAGCGTGGTGGATGGGGCTGTTTTGTAGGTGGTAGAGGGCAGGCATGAGTGTTTTGCAGGAGGCAGGGGGTGGTGACTGGTGTGGTGGCTGGTGCGGGCTGGATTACAGGTGGATGGGGGCTGGTGTGGGCTCGAATGCAGGCAGAATGGGGATGGAGCAGGACAAAATCATGGCGTGACCGCGGCGTGACCGCAGCGTGTTGGCCCAGTCCAGTGACATCTGCTGGGCAGCATCTTCCAGCCAGGAGCGAAGGGAGCGAGAGGAGGCGGGGCAACATTCCGGTCGTCACCCCATCGGAAAAAATTGTGATTAGTCAGTATCAACATTGATCACAAGACTCATGGAATACTATCACTACGAACCGCCGTAGGGTGTCGTCCTGGAGCAGGGCCAAATCACGACGTGACCGCGGCATGACCGCAGCGTGTTGGCCTGGTCCAGTGACATCCGCAGGGCATCATCTTCCGGCTAGGAGCGAAGGGAGTGGGAGGAGGCGGGGCAAAATTCCGGTCATCTACCCACCAGCAGAAATTGTGATTAGTCAGTCTCAAAATTGATCACAAAACTAATGGAATATTATCATTGAAAACATTCACGGGGTATCATCCTGGAGCAGGGCCAAATCATGACGTGACTGCGGCGTGACCGCGGCGTGACCACGACATGACCGTAGTGTGACATGGTCACACAACATGGGACCCCTGGGTTGTAGAACTGGGATTTTGGTTGGATTTAAATATCACATGCCATGTGACATGGTCACACAACATGGGACCCATCTTAAAAGTCTAACGGCACTTAAAGAGTTTCTTGGTTCAAACAACCGTTTTAATAAAAAGAGGGAAACCCCCTACAGGGATATAAAAAGGGTCAAGTACGATGTGTAATTTATGACTAACAATGACATAATGTATAAGGAAAACATTAATGCAATAATGTTAAGAAAGGTATACCACTGTGAGTTTTCGCAGACAGCGCACCTCTGTTGGAGGGGTTTTATTACAAAACCATGAATTATTTATCAAACGAAACAATTATCTTAACTAACACTTATTCAAGAATTTCAATTTAATATAAACATGCAGAATTAAGAAGGAAACTAAATGAAATTTAAAACAATCATGAATTAAAGAGGCCAGGAGAGGGACCCTACCTCAACCTCAAGGCGCGTTTGCTTTTGACGATGAAAAATCGAATCTTCATTTTTTCCTCTTGCACGCATATGAAACTTCACATATATATAATGACACCTAGCCCCTATGTACATATTTTCATGGCCAAATACACACAAGGGGGTCCTTAGATATATATTTATACTTGAATATACCCCTTTACACTTACACATGTATGCATTTTTCATATCCATATATAAGCACACCTAGCCTCAATATATATATTCATAATTCCATGAGTGAATATATATAAAGGGGGAACTTATATATGTATATGCCTACCTATGAATACACATGTAAGCCTTCGTCAACGGCGACTCGAATCCACCTCAACGAAATCCAAAATGCACTGCAAAAATATAAGGAACCCAAAAATCACAAATGCCCTAATTAAAATTGAGCCAAAGAATAAAAAAAAATAAACCTTACCTAAATCCGATGTTGAACTCATTGTCATCGATGGTGGTGGATAGAACCGAACTCATTATAAGAAACCACCTATAAGAAAATAGTGTGAAAAAATGAGATATAATGACTTCTTATATATATGTGATTAGTGTGTAAACTGTACATGATAAATGATACATGAATCCATAACCAACAATGAACAAATAATATTCAGATTGATATGTACATCCCAATACTAAATAACATGATCATTAATAAACCTCTTTATTTTTCAAACATAACCTTCAATTTCCTATTCAAAAATCAAGAATCCCCAAATTGTGGGAATAAAGTAAACTTCCATCATCACTTAAATGTGAAAAATAGAGATTAGACATTATTCTTAACCTAGAAAATCCATTCCTTGAACAAGAGTTTGCTGTTTTCTTTTCAACAATAATACAATAATTTTTTTGTATATTTCTTTCACAATATCATTGTTACAAAAGAACGTTCAATAAAAAGGTAGTTTAAAATACTTGTATATTTATGGCTATTATAATCCCCTAGAGTGATAGTATTGGAAAATGAGCAACATGGTAATCCTCTGGTGATAACAGCGGAATGATTCAATTATTTAACTCCTAATTTTTAAAAAATAAAAAACAAGTCTCCTGTTTTCATCAAAATTCCTTGTCGTTACAACGACCTATAGCTGACACAAAATACACGCTCTTATAAATACTTGTCCAAACAAGGAATCTCCTTGAATTAACCAAGCTTACATCTACACCAATCATCCTTTTTAATACTTTTTTAGAAAATAATTTCAATACACAATTAAAAATACAATCACTCACCCAATTCTCAAGGGTGAATCCCACCCCAAAAATGCTTCTCCATTGCCCGCACACATGCATGAGACGCTCACCACTAACTGTATTAAATTAAAAAAAATTACAACATGCTTGTTAGTGAGACATTTTAATCAAAAAAAAATGTCCAAAATTCATATCATAATTCATTATGTAAAAATTTATCAACCAAACTTGTCAAGTTCAATAACTTCACCTTCTCAAATGCAGTCTCCCACATTCCTATTTTGTAAAGCTCACACACCATTGACGTCAAAAATATTCTACCGAATTGGCAGCAGTTTTTCATTACCTACATTAAAATCAAAACAATCGACAAGAAATTGGGAAAACTTATAACGAACCATTATCATAAAAAACATTGAAAACAAAGTAGAAAACATGAACCTGGATGTTTGTTTATGCTTCCAAAAATAGTATGATTCAATCTTCAATAGGTGCATGAGGTGCTGCCCATCTTTTTTAGTGCCCAGAAAACACAAGAAAAATGACATTAAATAGTAAAATAAATAAAGGAAATAAAAGAAAAGAAAAGGGAAAATAATTTTTAGGTTTCAAACCTTGAACAGGGGCTATTGTTAACCTATCCACAGCTGCACCCCTCCACCCTCCCCCTACCCCCTGCCTCCCTCCACCCTGCCCCCCTGCCCCCTGCCCCCTCCATCCTGCACCCTGCCCCCTGCCCCCTGCCCCCTCCACCCAACCCCCTAGCCTGCACAACCCCCCTGCACCCCCTGCACCCCTACCCCCTGCCCCCTGCCCCCTGCCCCCGTGAACCCTGCCCCCTTCCCCCCTCCACCCAGCCCCTAGCCTGCACATCCCCCCCTACACCCCCTGCACCCTGAACCCTACCCCCTTCCCCCTGCCCCCTACCTCCTGCCCCCTCCCCCCTCCCCCCTGCCCCCCTCCACCCTGCCCCCCTCCACCTTGCCCCCTAGCCCCCTAGCCCGCACAACCCCCCTGCACCCCCCCGCCATCCATTCCCAATTTCTAAATAATGTTTTTGTATTATGTACAAGTATTTTATGAACCTAATTTTCATATGATACTAAAAATTTATATATTTGAATGTATTATTATGTTATTTATCTTAAAAATTATGTAATAGACATGTAAAAATAGGTTGGTTTTCTATATAATGACATCCCAATGTCCCTTTACATGATTTTACATGAATATGATAATAAATACCACTATAATCACAATACATTATTGAGTAAATATCATTTTATACATTAAAATTCCAACACCTGAGGAATATGAAACTTTCTCCATGTATTGGAACTCTTCTTCCATTGTGAGTTCTTATGACTTGGTCAAGTTAAAGTGGCATGCAAGATGGGTAGTCACTGTTTCTCATCTATTCATGCCCAAATTTTTGATAATCCTATTGATATGCTCCTTCTGGTTTATTACTAAATCTACATTCTTATTATCTATTTCTATACTTATCCACAACGCGCTGCTGGTTCCCTTCATCGGACGATCGTGCTACTGAGGTTTATTTGCATCATACTCCTCGTGTTCAGCAACGACACACTTGGCCACAACTCATTAGATGGGGTGCGCACCCCCAGGTGGTTGCCCAAATTGTTTTTCGGGAAGGACAAAAAAAATAGTGAGTGCGGAGCTTGATATTTCCATTGAAAAAACAAGGGGAGATAAACAGGGTATTCTGAGTTTTTGTTTTAGAGGAAAGTATTGCTCTCACGGGATGATGACGATATCGAGAGATGAGGTGCTCCAGCAACTCAAGCAACTTCAAGCGACTCTCATATTGATCCAACAATTCCAGCTAGACCATGAACTGGTGATGACTTCCAGAATGACAGTTCGAGAATTCTTCGAAGCTGTAGGACATCGCTAAGAGATGATTCCACAGCTCGAGACAAATGTCTGGGAAAAGTTCTTGGACCATCAATTTTCTTCTGGGCCACAGGTTCAACCCAAAGATCACCTATATCCTCCTCTACTGCCTCACTCCTTCTCACTACCTACAGTACATCCCGAGATGTCTAGTGATTTAGAGTTGAAGAAGTGTGTTGCACTAACACTATCTTATTTGGTGACAATGGTGGATTAAATTACGCCGGATAAGATAGTTCAGTCCAGGGTTGACGATTGAGATGCACCACTCAGGAATTTAGGAATTTTGTGACGGAGGAGGGATTTGGGTTCTAGCTCTGTAGAGAAGGACCACATCATATTTGCGATCATGAAGGATGATGAATATGGGGGATTTCTTGGCACCAAGTGTGTGCAAGATGTTTTTTCAAGGACTTAAACAACAGAGTCCTCTATTAGGAGTGCTGGGCATCTAGCTGATGTTTGGTACTGCTCAACACATATGTGTACGAAGAAGAATTTGGAAGATCTTCTGACTCGTTTTCATACAGAACACCTTTCCCCAGTCTTGAGGACAAGACTACTTTTCAAGGTGGTGCGTGTGATAAACACCTGACTATAGGAGAGTGAGGGTAAACACGTCATTATAGTCTAGGAATATTATTTTTTAGAATGTGGTTAGTATTTTTCTAGGATGGGACCACGTGAAGGTAGGGGGAGCTATTATAAATAAGTATCAAGGGGGTGAGAGGAGGCATGAAGAATTAACCTGGAATCAGCTTCGGCTTGGATCGGCTTTCTGGCTGGGGTGAGGAGCACTTGACCTCTCGAAGTGTCCTCTTAATTCTTCTTCCACTCCACTGTAGTTATATGATTCTATTCACAGATATATATACACGCATTCTTCTACTCTTATCACACTCTTTCACTTTTCCTTCAGTATTTTCTTTCCCTGTTTTAGTAGTTTAGGTTTTAAATAAGCCCTTAGACTCTTATCTATCTTCCATGTGGTTCAACCCTAGTTGCCACTATCTAGTAAGAGCACGTGATATAAATTGTATTTGATAGTACAAATGACAAGCTATCAAAAATCTGGCATCATTTCCGGGGAAGGTTTGGTGCTGAGTGTCTAGGGTAAAAAAATAAAAAATAAAACACTCGCTGCTGTTTTTGGGATTGAAATTCATAAAACTACCTTTAGAAATTGTTTCTACCTACTACAGTTGCATTTACATCTGTTTTTCTGTGTGAATTTTCTATTTTAGAGTCTGTTTTCCTTTTAATAATAGCTTTGAAATTTTTAAAAAATGCATAGAGTAACTAGTCAGAGACATAGTCACCATAGAATCTTGATCACCAATTTTATTAAAGGGTAGCAAGGAGAGCTTTAATGATGCATGAGATAGATTTAATGAATTTCTTATTCGATGTCCAGACCAAAGTTTTTCCTTGAGAGTCTTGTTACATTCCTTTTTGATGGATTAAATGATGATGAGAAACACGATTTGAAAAAATTCACTCAAGGGTTTCATGCGTATCAAAGTGATGAGAAGTTATGGAAATTTTATGTTGATATAGCTAGAAAAATAGGAATAACTCCCAACTTTTTAATGATAAAATCTCATTTTGGATTCTTCGAATGAACAATTGTTAGAGCTGGTGATTAGTCAAAGACACACATTCTCTGAACTTATCAAAGCTTAAATCTTTGAATTTGAGGAAATAACTATGAACTTGAAGTAGATTTGTGAAAAAAATGATCAAATGTCTAACACTTTTAAGAGTTTAAGAGATAAAATATTTCAAGAAACTCAAACTACAATTCAATATTTACAAAATCAAGGAGGCAAAATTGATCAAAATATGGAATTTGAAGAGGTTCAGATAAGTGATCTTGCTTTGGAAGACAAACCCACCTCCAAAATCTGAAAATGAGGTAGATAATAAAATGTTTGTGGAGTTTGTCTTAATAGAATATTAAATGGAACTCTCCAGTCATTTCTCAATATAAAACTTTATATTTTCCACTGATTTGGGAACCAGGTTAGCTGAATTTGTTTTTGAAGATGAGATAAAAGTGGAAAAGGATTTTAAATTCATTTTAAATGCCCATAAATCTTTTCAAACTGAACTTGAAAACCCTATTCCTAGATTGTTTTTTCAAAACTCAGCCACTTTCACATTTTTTATTGAAAACTTAGAGGTGAAAGATGTGGAAGCTTCAAGAGGGTATGGAAATCATCAGTTATTGAAAAATTCCAGAACTGGACAGCATGCTTTCCAGCATTGTTAAAGGGTACATTTAGGGGTATTTTGCAGCTGTTAAGGGATTTAGTTTTATCCCTAAATAGCATGAAGCAGAAATAAATAAATTATCACCTAAAAATGAATGGACCAAACATATATGGTGGTTTATAGATAAAAAACTACACCCCAAGTGAATATGGATAGCTTTTTAGCGGTGTCCAGTTGGGGACTTTAAACCTATCATTGCATGAGAGGAAACTCATAGTTCATTATTATTTTTTGTTTGTTTCTTTTCTTTCAAGTAAAAATCCCTCCCTGTTTTATTGATCTTCTCTCCCTACTCTCCCATTTATTTCATCAATGACTTGGATTAATTGCTGTATCTTCTCACCTTTTAACTTGGATTTATTTTTTTGACTTTCATTGGTTGGATTAAATTTTAATCTTTTTCACCCTTGTTAATGGATAAGCCAAGTAGAGAATTTTTCAAGAGAGTTTATAACTTGGCTATTTTAAAGAAAAGAACCAACTACAAAGGGAGTCTTCTTGATCATTTATACTGAATTTAAACTATTTAAATTAATGCACAATGCCTTGAATATGATTACTTGAATTCCCAATAATGTGTTCCCATGTAGGAAAATCCATCTATTCAAAAACATGGTTATAAACCCCTCCAGCGGAAGGCTTGGGGATACCTCTAGTCTCAGTCATTGGCCCCATGTGGTATACTCCCTAGCTTCAAGGATGGCCCAATAAAATATTGTTCTATCGTGAACCTATTAGGAAGAGCATCGATGAGGGTGTATAGTAGTTGGTCGAGACCTGTTGTGGTAGAGAAATATATTAATCCAATCCTTAAAAGAAACAAGTGAGTGTAGGTTCATATCCTTCCTTAACTTATCCTTAACAATGGTGAGAACATCCCTTTCCAATATCAAATCTCACAAGGTTTCATCCCAAACATCTTTAACTGGAAGATTTTATTCATACATCTCCCAAATAGGAGGTATTCCACCCAATCAATAAAAATTCCAAACATCAATCCCTAATTTTCCATGGGATAAAAGGAATGAATTAGTTCTAGGAAACCAATGGATAATTAGCTCTTTAAGTTTTTATTGATGATACATGATGAAATGAGAAGTCCATACTACCTCATAAAGATAGATAACAAGTAACTGGTCAGAGAATTATGATCATCTCTTCCTAACCTAAAAAGATCATGCACATTAATCGGAGAAGTAACCTCTAGGTCATAAGTCCTACTTAGAGATCCAACCACTTGTAAGATAATTCAAGGAGGATATGAGTGTGCTCAAATAAATTTGATCAATTGGTTGGTGGAAAATATTTAAACCTTATATATCTCGAGGAGAGTTAACCAACATGTAGGATAACCCATGGAGGAGTGGTACAAAAAATTGAGTGTCTTTAGAAATCATTGTTTGAATAAAATCAAGGGGATATGACAATCAGTAAGATGAAATATTATAACCATGTGAAGGAGTGTAAACATCATATAGTATACTGAATCCATTCAAATAAATTCAGTGTAATAGGGGATATATCTTAAGTTCATGAGGTATAATCCCTTTAAAATCCTTGTTGGCAGAGAACACATCATAATGAGGGTTGAAATTTGATTCCCAGTAATCATATTACTATGTATGGTTACGTTGGAAGATTTCTATGAACTAGAATCCATCTATATGAACTCAAGAAACACATATATTTTATTATCAATAATTCTTATATCACCATCACTGTGTATGGTTCCCTTATATGTTCTACATCATCACACCAATATGCCTTCAATTTCTACTCATACTCTACCCATGTCTTCTATAAATACAAGAAGAAGGGAGATCTAAATAACCATCACATGAAATTCAAATCACAATATAACCTTTAAATCAGAACATTGATGAAATAGTATGGTATAAAATACCTGTGTGGATTGGAAGCCAGTAGGAGGGCGCCGCGGTGAGAGAGATCTCCGGGGAGGAGGGTGCCGCTGTGAGAGAGGTCGTCGGGAGGAGGGCGCCGCAGTGAGAGAGTTCGTCGGAGAGGAGGTCCAAATCACGATGTGACCGCGGCGTGACCCAAGCGTGACCGCGACATGACCGCGGCGTGACCGCGGCGTGTTGGCCCTGTCTAGCGACATTCGCAGGGCAGCATCTTCCGGCCATGAGTGAAGGGAGCGATAGGAGGTGGGGAAACATTCCAGTCATCGCTCCATCAGTAGGAATTGTGATTAGTCAGTCTCAACATTGATCAAAAGACTCATGGAATACTATCACTGCGAACTGCTGCAAGGTGTTGTCCTGGATCGGGGCCAAATCACGGCGTGACCGCGGCGTGACCGTGGCGTGACCGCGGTGTGATCGCGGCGTGACCGCGGCGTGACGGAGGTGTGACCGCGGTGTGATGGCAGCATGAAGATGGTGTGACCGTGGCGTGACCGCGGTGTGTTGGCCTGGTCCAGCGACATCCGTGGGGTAGCATCTTCCACTTAGTTTCAAATAGGATGATATGGATTTCATGAGAGGATGTTTTCTCAGAATATTTAAAGAAATGAATGCTAATCTGTGATGTCTAGAGGATTGGATGACCCCTAATATACCTAATTCGGTGAGGTTTGGAGATCTAGAAATGTGTAGGAATACCTAGAGGAATACCCCTTGGGATCATGAAAATCACAGGTTACATAACATGTAATTTGACATTACTGGTACTATGGGACCCCTGGGCTGTGTAACTGGGCTTTTGGTTGGATTTAAATATCACATGCCATGTGACATGGTCACACAACATGGGACCCATCTTAAAAGTCTAACGACACTTAAAGAGTGTCTTGGTTCAAACAACCGTTTTAATAAAAAGAGGGAAACCCCCTATAGGGGTATAAAAAGGGTCAAGTACAATGTGTGATTTATGACTAACAACAACATAAAGTATAAGGAACACATCAATGCAATAATGTTAAGCAAGGTATACCACTGTGATTTTTGAAGACAGCGCACCTCCGTTGGAGGGGTTTTATTACAAAACGATGACTTATTTATCAAACAAAACAATTATCTTAACTAACACTTATTCAAGAATTTCAATTTAATATAAACATTCAAAATTAAGAAGGAAAGTAAATGCAATTTTAAAAATTATTGAATTAAATAGTCTAGGAGAGGGACCCTACCTCAACCTCAAGGCGGGTTTGCTTTTGACGACGACAACTCGAATCTTCCTTTTTTCCACTTGCACGCATATGAAACTTAACATATATATAAGGACACCTAGACCCTATGTACATATTTTCATGGCCAAATATGCACAAGGGGGTCCTTAGATATATGTTTATACCTGCATATACCCCTTTACACTTACACGCGTATGCATTTTTCATATCTATATATAATCACACCTAGACCCAATATATATATTCATACTGCCATGAGTGAATATATATAAAGGGGGAACTTATATATGCATATGCCTACCTATGAATAAAAATGTAAGCCTTCATCAATGACGACTCAAATCCACCTCAATGAAATCTAAAACACACAACAAAAATATAAGGAACCCAAAAATCAAAAAATCCTTAATTAAAATTGGGCCAAAGAATAAAAACAAAATAAACTTTACCCAAATATTGAACTCATTGTCTTCGATGGTGGTGGATAGAACCGATCTTATCATAAGAAACCACCTATAAGAAAATAGTGGGAAAAGAAATGAGATATAACAACTTTTTATATATATGTGATCAGTGTGTCAACTGTACATGATAAATGATACATGAATCCATAACCAACAATGAAAAAATAATATTCAAATTGATATGTACATACCAATACTAAATAACATGATCATTAATAAAGCTCTTTATTTTTCAAACATCACCTTCAATTTCCTATTCAAAAATCAAAAATCACCAAAATATGAGAATAAAGTAAACCTCCATCATCACTTAAAAGTGAGAAATAGGGATTAGACATTGTTATTAACCTAGAAAATCCTTTCCTTGAATGTATAAAATACATAAAACTCTTCATGCCTATATCCTTCTTAATTTTCTAGATTGAAACCTCAATTTTTAGCATGTTATTCTTCTCAAATTCACCTTTATTATTAGTTTATTTAGGTTTATCAATTTTATAAAGTAGAGAATTTTCCTTCTTATATTCTTACTCAATCTGCTTGGATTTTTCAAACAAGTTTGCTAATATGATTAGACAATCATTTGGTGCATGATCTTCCTTCTTCTTGATTGTATATTCCTTATTTGTAGAAACTATTTCCGAACATGTGATAATTGGTTCTTTCCTTTTATCTTTCAACAATTATTATTGTTATGGAATCTATGTCATAAATTTTTAACAATTTGGACTACTTGGTTTCCCTTCCACACACACTTTCAACAGCCTTTAGAGTACCCTTTTTAGGCTCCCTTTCAAACTCCACACTAGAATTATCAAGCACTAGCCCACTACAATATCAAATATTGATACTTAACCCAACACATTGATCTGAATGTAATCTTATAAATAAAGACGCTCTAAATAGAATATTTACCAATATAAACTCCTCATAATTAATCGAACACACAGACTATACCAACCACTATAGGTAAATCATTAATTTTGGTGTGGTCTTGGAACTAAATATGGTTCATCCAACATCCATATCCAAACACTAAATTCATCCATTTATTGTCTAAGTTCATACATTTCACAACCTTGATAATGATCACCATCCCTTGATATGGATTTCACTCAAAAAGGACAAGTATGAATCTCCCCACTATAGTATTATCGATACCATCATCAATCCTACATACACATGTCTAGTGCCTCATATCAAATTATGATCACTATAGAAGATCCTAGCCCAATCATCTCAACAAAATTTGTTTATTTAAAAACTATCATCTTTCAAACACACATTATATCCAACAAAAATAATACATTAAAAGATATTAAATAGAGAAATCCAAATTATAGAAAAAAATAATAACTTTAGGAATACCTCATTAAGTATGGTACTAAAATTCACTTCACCTAGGATGGCTTATCCCAATAAAATAATATAGAAACCCACATCTAGACACATACATGAAACCTATTTTTCCCATCCCAATACTAAGGGAATGCACGCACATTCTTGATACATGAGAAATAGACCATGGTTCATTTATTTTTCTAATATTGAGCTGAGATATTACTCATTCAATTTACTCTGTCACCCTCATACTTGGGCTCACCAACCAACATTCATTCCTACCCGGTTTCCATCCTTCTACGTGCACCTTCCTGTGCAATGGATGTATCTACATAGATAGCTCAGTATTTCTTTAATATCTCATAGTAGGTGCCCAGATAAAAGGAAGCTACTCATGCCCATAATGAGTATATGAGACCATTTAAAAACTATAAATACTTTATGAATAAATTTCATTTGAAGGATGGCATGAAATGAATAAACCTTTCAAATTTAGTGGCATACTCCCTTACTAATTCCCATAATGATATAGCTCCATGAATCCCCAAAACATGATCTTATTCTGTAAATCTACCATAGCCTCTCATAGAAGAGGGAATGAAACTCGATCCATAAAAGCTCCTCATTCCTTATTTCATGATCAAATGTATTTATCCATTCTGATTCATCTCCTTTGAATTTAGAAACTTCTAGTTTCAACCATATATCCTCTAGAGTTCCAATCCTTTCAAATAGGAACTAAACTTTCTTCAACATATTCTAAACATCCTACGATCCCATGTCACTATTGAAAATTAGATACTGCTACTCCTAGAAATCATGGATAACTTAGAAAACCATTGCTTTTACTTTTTGAAGGCCTTGGTCAATGGATCAAAGTAGTTGTAACATAATATGAGGGAAACAACCACTTGAGCATATTTCCCATGAGAACACAATTTCATCCTAATTAGATGCTTTGTTGATGAATTTTGACTCAAAATCATCTCTTAATAACAACATTAATAATTAGAAACCCATTGTGCCACAATCCTAAGCATGCATTATTACCAAAAAATCAGGAAACTACCTTTAATCCTTATTTCATAACAAAATATCATTTCCAAAACACCAAACCCTAAGGTTTATCATAATAATCTAAGGGTTACTCTCTTACACACCAAGCATAACAACCAAACCCCACACATTTACCCTTGATAATAAGAAACCCTCCACCCCCTTAACTAATCTAACAAGAAACTTCCTAATAAAAATACACAATCAAATCACCCAAAAATCACCAAAATTACCTATATCGAGAGTTTTACATCAAAACATAAAGAAAAACCCCAACAAGAACCACCAACATGAGGGATTACCACCAACCCAAACCCCCAAAGACAAATCCAAACCATACCCAATACATATCCATCATACTCCAAACGCCACCCTAACACCCGAACTCAATTTCATGAAGAGAGATATGATTCTACCTGTAAATGGTGAGACCACTGAGCAGAGGTCGTTGGGGAGGAGGGCACCGCTGTGGGAGAGTTCGTCGGGGAGGAGGGCGCCGCTGTGAGAGAAGGCTGCATGGTGAGATCATCGGGGAGATCGTTGGGAGGAGGATATGTCATCGGGGAGGAGGACTGCGCGGTGATAGGGCTGCGAACTGGGGGAGGAGGAGGAGGGCTACGGGGAGGAGGAGATGCCGTCGGGAGGAGGGCTGGGCGGTGATAGGGCTGCGAATCGGGGGAGGAGAGGAGGGATGTGAGGCGGAGGAGACATCGTCGGGGAGGAGGGCTGCGCGGTGATAGGGGTGCGAATCGGGGGGGGGGAGGAGGGTTGTGGATCGGGGGAGGAGAAGGAGCCTGATACAGCTTGGGAAAAAATGACGCTCCCGATTTATTATTGATTTATCTACAGAGATGGAATTTAACTGTGGCAATAAAAAAGCTATAGCCACGAACCTATACAACCGTGGCTATAGGTCCGTGGATATAGCCCAAATTTTTAGTAGTGCAAGTAAATGCAAACAGAATTGTCCTGCAACCAAATAGAATATACTCAGGTACCCAGTGCAATGGTGGCCCGAGTAGGGTGTGAGATATAAATCTCAGTAGGTCGGGATCACCGATGTCTACCCCAAATCTAGACACTTAATAAATTATTTAAAACATGTGAAGGCATGCATAAAATAAAGTAAGCAATATAAAGTAACTATATACTCAAGTACCTACTTCAGCCCTCAGCTGGTGTCTAAACATGCAGTATTCATTTGTCATGCATACTCAACAATCATTACATAATCATTTTCCAATTATCAATTACTCAAATATTATTATGAAAGTCTTGAGATTTGGCCTATTACCGACATACCCCGTATAAGTTACTCACCTCAGATGTCTCTAAAGACCATCTAAGTAATCATGTAAATACCGAATCCAAGCTTGTTCTTTGGATTGGATAACGCGTCATAAGTTATTAAATTCAATCTTTCATATACTAATTCTAAGCCCATCCACTAAAATTGGTTCACCCAATTCATAAACAAGTTTGAACCCTTTCTCATAATAAATTCCCAAATCATCATGTCACAACAGCCTTCATTAACTGTTAACTCATTTCATTCACAAAAAATTAGACCCACAATTCGATGTTAATTAATGGGTGTAGAACATCATGTCTAGCACCCTAGTGAGTATTCAGAGCATCAGTCCATGTCTCACAACCCATGGGTATTTGGAGCATCATTCCCTATCCCATAAAAGAATATTTTCTTGCAAGATGGATGTAGAATGCCATGTGTAGCACCCCGTGAGTATTTGGAGCATTAGTCCCTGTCTCACAACCCATTAATCAATCATACATATACATCTATAATTGGTGTAGAAAATCATGTCTAACACCCTGTGAGTATTTGGAGAATCAGTCCCTGTCTCACAACCCATTCATCAATCACACATATACTTTTATCATTGGTGTAGAATACCCAATCTAATACCATAAAACCAACCCCTTAATTAGTTCAACAATTAATTAACAACACAAATCACTCTTCAGATAAGTCAACAATTAATTAACCATTCAACATCTCATTAATTAATAATTAATTAACAATTAATTATTCTTATCAATCCAACTGAATAATTAACTCAGCACTTAATTATCCAAATTCTTTAACAAGTCTGAACCCGTCCATTCAAACAATGGTTTGTCTAGGACTTTCACAATCTACAAGAACACCATAATCATCTCAAAACATGCTGAGAAAAGCCAAGTTATTTAGTGACCATCTCACACAACATATCATATCTCTAAACAACTCCATCCAAGACAACTTAAGGAATGGAAAACTAGTATGCATCAAAAGGTACTCCTGGACAACAATCGTAACAAACAATCAATTAACAATCTTAATTCAATGTATGAAAATTAATTAATTCAAAAATTAATTAATCAAACCTTATCTCTTTAACCAATCATCAATTAGATAACCATTTACCATTTAACATGTAATAATTAATTCCTCCATTAATTATTACTAGTTTCCAATTATCTTCTAAACATGTCAAATATTCGATAGTCCCAATAATTTGTAAAATCCACAATCTTATTCCAACTCATGACTTGATAATTAATCCTACCATTAATTAACCTATTACTCATTCTTCCCATTCAAATAATTTAACTATTTAATCATATCACTTTAACCAAATTATCCAAACATGCTTAAGCTCAACACAAGTTCAAGTCCTCACTTATCTCATGTGGGCGGAATTATTAAATAACATCAAGCGTTTCATTAGTTGACATATCATAATGAAGTAAAATCACATTCCTAATTCATTTAAAGTAACTATAATTCTTAAATAAAGTGTTAAATATTCTGGACCCTACCTTGGGTTTTGATGGAAACCACAATGTACGAAAAACCCCCAAGAGAAATGGGTTGATTCTTCAAGAACCCGCCTTAGATCACTTCTACTAGCAAGACCAAGACAAAAAATAATCAAAATTGGAATCCAAACACTTATATATACCCATAAAGGGTGTAGATCTAAGAAACCGCGAGAAGAGGAGATGTAGATCTAAGTAGATCTAAGAAATCGAACAAGAACGAAGAAGAACATCTACCTACCTCAAGAAACCGGCTTCGATTCACCTAGAGAAGCCTTTGAATCACCTAAAAAATTCTTAGGAGAGGTTCTTCTACCTTCAAGGAAGAGTAATCCTGAGTTATGGCTGCTTAGGAGGAAAACGATCCATCTAAAGGCAAAAACGAGTGACATCCACAATTTAAGGATCTCATTTAAGTGCCCGCACAGTTAGTTCGCATGGTTTGACAAACCGTGCGCTAACCGTGCATTATCTACTACCTCAGCCACCCTTCTCGCATGGTTTGGACGCACAGTTAGACAAACCATGCACCGCCAGTGCGGAAGCTACTGCCTCCAAGACCATCTACGCATGGTTTGGACGCACGATTAAATAAACCGTGCGCCGCCTGTGCGACTTTCCCTTTACCTCAAAACTTCTATCAAAGATAAAAAACGCCATATTTAGGTGATCCAACACTCGGAATAAAATTCTGAAGCTTGGTTTGAAAAGAACGACCCATTGATAAACCAAAAAAGAAATTTCAGGAACATTCAAAATTTTAACCCAGTTCAAAAACATAGGATCTTACAGTTATAGTGTTAGGTTCCCTAATATATGCTTTCCTAAATATAGTTCCCATGGTTTATACTAAACTTTCTTTAATACCAACTATAAAGACCCTAACCCCAATATCCGAAATTCAGTGGTTACTTTATTACATTGGTGCAAGATACAAATGATCACATCCCAAAGTACTGAATAGTTTAGTAGTATTAGAAAACCAGATACATATATGAATTTTACATTAAATTTGAAAAATTAAAATACAACATAGTAATTTCTTTGAGAACTCCATTATTACCTTAAGCATATCCTTAAATATCAATTATAATAAACTTTATGTGATCCTGGGGAAATGAAACAAAAGAAATGGGTAAGGTTAGATTCTTAGTAAGGGCATGTGTACAATGAAATCTATCATGAATACATAAGTAATAATCAATATGAAAAGGTAAATATCTAAAAAAAAATTCCATTTAATTAATCAACTTAGCATAGATAATAATATGGTAGGAATTAATGATAAAATAATGACGTATACATAATCACATGAGCTTGAAACTTATCCATGGACATCATAACTAATAGAGTAATCACATAGACATTAATAAATAATATCATAATTATGGAATTCATAATGATGGACATTATAAACATATCATAAAGGCCTCATGCCAATACATCTTATATAAATGGGTAAGGCTTCGGCCAAACACCAAAGTTAGTTTGTCTCATGAGACCTATCGATGTATTGAGGGTATATAGTGGGACCTTCCTCTCAATTATTGAGTCCAATGAATTCCATATATAAAGGGGATAAATCATAATAAATGAAAAAATTTGTATTGAAAAACTATCACATGAAATGTTAATAATTTCCCCAATCAATAAACATAATCATAAACCATCTAGAGTAATGTGGTGAATGATATGAAAATAATATATTCCCAATCAAAATGATCATAAAATATCCAGATAAATAATATAGATTATATCATTAAACATATCTCCAATGGATCATTGGTAAAATAAGGTTTTTCTTCATTAATGAATAGAAATAACATAAAAGTTTCATTAAAAACATTCTTGAGGAAAGATACCCTTTTCACTTTGAAAACACCTTTTAAAAAATAAAACTTTCAAAAAAATATTAAGAAAAAATTTTTCCTGGAAAATAATGATGGAAAATTGTAAACTAATATTCAAATAAATGAGTGGCCATGATGGTAGGAAATTATTTTCATTACTACTACATTAAAACAAAGATTCCTTTCACATTTTTGGTAAAAATTTAAAAAGTAACTTGTTATGAAAATGACATGAATATTCCTTTTAAAATATTTTGTAAAAAGTAAAACATGGGTAAAAATGAATTTTTATAATAATGTGTTAATATTAAAAACATTTTTAAACCATATTTTAAAAAAATGGACCTAGAAGAAAAATAATTTTCAACTGAAAAGAGGAATAAAGTTAGCTTTTCTTAAAAATATTTTCTAAACCATTTTAAGTACCAAAGAGAGGAAAATGGTAATATTACTTGAAAAGTTAATAAATAACCAGAGTAGGATAAAATATATTGGTTTAAAGATATAAATATCAAACAATTCCACTGAGGTATACTTAACTATAAACAATCTCGAATAATGATGAGATTTTGAAATAAACCACTACCACTTTGGTAACCTTTGAATCGTAGTCCCCATGAAATAAATAACTTCAAATGAAACTTTAAATACCATGAAGATACAAATATTCATGATATAACACATCAAAGGGGTAGTATATACACCATAGAAAATAAATAAGTGGTGAATATGAGATATGTCTCACAGAAGTTGAAGTGATATGGGAAACCCTTACCTTAGGTTTGATTTATTTCATACATGTACAAAACTCCTATATAATAAATATAGATTATATATATATATATATATTAAAGAACCATAACCATATATATCATACCATATAAAAATTTACTTATAAATTTTTATCTTTTGTTTTTAATAAATCTTTATTAAAATTATTATTCTGGGTTATAACTACTTTATTTTTCATGTATGTTTTGGTTTGGTAGTTTTGGTACTTATAATTTGATAATGGTTACATTATATAAAAAATATTAAACATGATATTTATATAATATATATTCATTATATATATATTTAGAGTCATCCATAAAAGTTATATATTAAAAAATGAGTTACACCATTCATGGATAGGGGAGGTAATACATATGCATGAACACAATTTTCATTTTTTTGATGGATGTAATAAAATAAAGGTAAATAATAATTAAACTTTATTGAATAATTATTATATAATATAAACCATATATGTTCATAAAATCCATCATTATTACCATCTATTCTAAAATATAATAAAAAATTAATCACATCACTTCGCGAAGGTGGTAGTCTACATGTACGCATGAGCGGCGTAATCATTTTCCAATGGACTGAAAGTTATAAATTTATATGTGATATTATAATTGTATAAGTATAATTATTTCATAAATATTATATATAAACATTACATCTATCATTATATCTATTAGTGAGATATGGTGATGGAAAACGAATTACACCAGTTTGCAAGGTGGTAGTCCACTATACACATGATCGAGGATTTTATTTCCCATTTGATGAAATATGAGTTGAATATAAGTTTTTAATTTAAAATAATAAAATATAAGTATAAAGAAGATATTTTTTTATCATATTTAGATAATATTTTAAGGGGATAGAGTAATAAATAAAATGAAGATGCATGGTTAAGAACTATACCTCTCTTCAGAGAAACTCTTTAGGTTTATACCTAAAGCCTTTATATAATAAATTTATGATCAAAAAATGGAATATAGGTAGTAGGGATGGATATGAGAAATTTATTTGGTTAGGATTTGTCTGAATCAAATGGATTTGGAAGTTTTAATTGGAGAGGATAGGGTGTTCCCTTTTATAAGTGGGGGAGATGATACACTTTGAATTTTTGAAAATGATAAATTATACCCACATTTTTCACATGAAAAAGGATAAAACATGTAAAATTATCAAAACATAGATAATATAAGATATAAATATGTCAATTAAATAAGAATTATACAAGTTTATAGGTTATTTTAATCCTTATATTTTTATTTTAACCCCGATAAACCTATTTTAACCTTAACTGTAGTAATTAATTTGTACTATTTTTATTATTCATTATGAAAATAATTAAATTGAAAATATTATATAAAATTAATTATAATTATTAAAAATATTTAATCTATTTTTTCAAATTCAATTTATAGAAGTGATAGAATTTAATTTAAAAGTAAACCCACAGATGCAATGAAAAAACTGTTTTCCAAAGGAAGAGTTTTTTAAAAGTATAAAAAAATATTATATCAAAATTGAACATATAATTGATTAAAATGAAATAAATTGGATTAATTATAATATAATATAACTAATATTTATTTTAAAACAATTTTAAAACCAAATATAACTTGTAAATAATTTAAAGATAAGGACAATTTTCAATAAAAAATTTGTACTTTTCACTATTCATCGAAAAATTAATTTTTTCAAAATATTATCAAAAATTAATTCTAATATATTTTTGAAATTATGATTTCAAAAATTAATTTAATTTTTTAAAATAAATTTTCTATAAGTTTTAAAAATTAATTTTAATATAAGTGCACAAAACGTGATGAAACCGTTTTTTAGAAAAAAATACATCTTTTTCAGGAAAAAATTATTTTTATTTAAAATGATTATTTTTATTTATAATAAATTGATAAGCAATAAATTTATATTTACATCATTAAACCATATAATTTTCATAATTTAGTTAGTCCTATTCATACTCGCAAACTTAATGGCTAGGTTAAAATGATATATTATATTACGATTCATTTAGACTGGAGGTTGCATGTACCATAAGATATCAAAGAGATTAAAATTATTTTAAAAGAAATTTATTGTAAATTATAAGAGTGTTACAATGAATATTTAAAAAATCCAATCATTGGATTTTGTTACAATTATTTCTATAAATATAACTTAAACTTCAAGCATCAGAAGGAGAATAATAATCAATCATTCTGAAAGTCTTTGGTCTTTTTGAAGTTTTGAAATTGATTATTTCCAAGAGAACTTATAATCAGTGTAATTATTTTCTTTTTGAGTGTTTTTACTATGAGATATGTTTGTAAAGGTTTTATTTTAAATCACTTGGTATTTACATTGTAGTTATTTTTTTACCAATCCCACGTGATTAAGGGATTCTAGGGATAGAAAGATAGAGTGTTAGGGGGCATAACACTGTACCCACCAATAGGTTATGTAAAGAGATTACGAGGATAGGAAGACAAAGAACTTATAGAAGGGTTTGTGTTAAGGGATTATGGGGATAAGAATATAAATATACCATGAATCTGGTCTAAATATCCACCTTATACTTTGGCTTAAAAGTGTGGTTTTATTATATCCTTTAAATAAGTATTTGAATTATTAAAAATCACTATATTTTTTATTTTAAAAATATAATTTATTTATTTTTTAATTTTCACTATTTTATTACCTTTATCTATTGGTGATGATATATTGATTGTTTTAATTATGATGTGTTATCACTCTTATCAATATTTATTAAAATACCAATTGTTTTATTTCCATTGTGGGTATATCAGAAATTCATATTTATGATGTTCTTAATTATTGAGGAGGAAAGAAATTATAAGTTGTTTTAAAATTAAAATTCACCCCCTCTTGTAGTCTTTTGGTCATCTATCTATTGAGAAACATTTTTTATCATATAAATTCTCTACTTATTTCTATGTTTGACTAAATTTTTAATTGTAGGTCATAACTTTTTCTTAGTTTTCTTACACTAATAATGTTTATAGAGGAAATTTTTTTTTCATTATGGAAAGAATTCTAGTTAGAACTCTTGAGAATTTGAATCCAAGAATACTACCTATTTTTGATGGAGTATATTAAGAATATCAGTATAACCATTAGAAGTACTTTATCATTAATACTGGAGTTGATAATTTAATCACGTTGAATGGAAATTATAATGTTCCAAATAAATAAGTTCTACATTTTTTTCATGAATAAAAGATGGAATTTCAAGTAAATTAGAATGTTCATAATATTTTTTTTTGTGTTTTATGACTAGGAACATTCATAGTTTGATATCATCTTGTGAAATGTAGAATGATATTTGGAAGAAGATAGAGATTACTCATTTTGGAACCTCTAAGGTTTTGGAAACTCATAGGGAAATGTTAAAAGCATACTATCAAGATTTTCATTTTTTTCCTAGTGAAATGGTAATATAAATACATCTATATTTTATAACTATTATGAATAGTTTTTAATCTTTTGGAGAAAAGTAATTATTTTAAGATTATCTTACTAAAATTTGATTGATATTATGCAGAATGAATGTGAATTGAAGAGGAAATCTATCCATGATACTAAAATTTGACTATGATAAGTTCGATGACTTAATTGGTACTCTAATAAAATATGAAAGTAGAATTAAAAGAGATATTGAGAAAGATAAGAGGAATAATGGAGTGTTGTTTTCATTTAATTTTGGTAGTACCACTTCCAATACTTTAAATTATTGTACTAATGTTTCTAAATCTATGGTTTAAAAAAAGAAAAGTAATCATTCTGATCAAAGTAGTTCATATGAGAGTGATAATGAGATTATACATCTTTCTTGAAGAATGAATAAGTTTATTAAAATTAAAAAAATTATAATATACTATCAGAAAAACAAAAAATATAGACATTATAAGAAGAAGTCTTCATATGTTACTTGTTATGAATGTAATAAGAAAAGTCTTATTATACTATATTATTCTAAATTGAAGAGTAAAGATAGAAAGTCAAAGAGTAAAGGGAAAATATTTTGAAATATTTGGACACCTAAAGTGTAAGTGAAGGTGATACATATTTTGATAGTTCATTGGAAGAAAGTTGAAGTGAAAGTTAGAAAATCATTGGATTTTATGTAGATAATCCTACTCATGAAAAATGCTACATGTTGGAGTTGTTGTCCTACAACCAATTTTTTTTACTTTATATTGTATATATTTTTATAGAGGTGAATATTAATTAACTACCTTATTACATATTGTTCATTTTTCTCCATTACTTTAATGTAATAATGTTCTAGAGTATCTATCACATTGAAAAGGGCATAGTAGTTCCCTGTTATGATGAGAAACTTAAAATGTTGTGGTGATATTATTATACCTTTCCATATGTTTGGATAACATTATATGATGGGACAATTAGTATGTTGATTGTTAGGTGCGAGTAATCATAATCATATAAGAATTTATCTTATAAAATTCACACCGATAATCTCTAATATGGGAGATTATGAGAACATACCTATATACAAGAAATCCACATGCTTACGTGTCATTAGATATTCCTGTCTGTGATTATGTGTAATGATCCTTAGAATTTAATATTATTATTAATTCATTTCATAACTCACACACTGTGATGACATATGATTGCAATGAAGTTAGGTATGTTAGGTGCATCATGAATGATATATTATTAATGAATAAGTTGAGGAGGGATTTTCCCCTACTATCTTTGTAGAAGTTAATGCCTCAAAATTTTGATTGAAATGGAGCCATTACGTTAAATTCCATAGACATGGTGTATTTATAAGTTCATTTCATATAGTCAATGAAATACATATCAAGCATATTGGTTGATGACATGAGTGTGAAACCTACTTGATATGATATCATGAAAAAAGGATTATATTTCACAGTGAGCATTCATATATGGTTTTGTCATTGTGATATATCTTTTTTCCTTTGTGGGTGCCTTGACTCATTTCTAGACAGTAATCTTGGACTTTAGAAAAGCCCACCAAATTCCACTAAGGGGCCTAGAGGGTCACACACAATTTGTTTCTTTTGATCTCAATTAAATATTATTTATATTTTTCAATTTGAATAAATATTATTTTATAGGTTGAGAAGTAATATTTATTAAATGATCACAAATATTAAATAAATATTTATTCATAAGATAGTTTTTTAATTTTGAAAGTATATAATATTAATTTATCTCTTATTATTCACACCGTAATAAATAAATATTTATTTATTAAATAAATAATTTATTTAGTTACATGAATATTAAATAAATATTTATTCACAAGAATTTGAATAAAATATTTGTTTATTTATTGAATGAATAATATTTATTTAAATATTTATTCGTAAATTCAATAAATGTTGAGAAGAATGAGCTAACCCGATTTTTTCTAGTGATAAACATTTATTTACCATATTTTAAAATAAATATTAATCATTGCATGGGTTAGAATATGCCATAAAATAAAATAATAATATTATTTTATCACAAGGAACAAGGTTCCTTTTTTGGGTTTATTATATTATTAAGGGCCACTGTATAATTAATTAAAAGTTAAAACCTAACCCCAAGTCTATAAATTTATTGATATGTCAATAGAAGAAAGGTTAGTGTTGTGAACAATAATTTCTTATCAACATCTCCCTCCTACTTTATTCATTTTAGGATAAATAATAACAAGAGAAATTACTTGAAGCTTGAATGAACATGAAGCAATTAGAGTCAAGAAACACATTATAATCAATCATCTGTGCTAGCACCTGAAATTTCATCAGTGTTATTCAAATACTGAAGGGGCATGTGTAGATCACCACTAGAGGGACTCTACTTTTCTAACTAATGATGCGATGGTTATAAAATGACTCACTCTGAGTGATCAACACTATCAATGAAGTAAGATCTCAAGACTTAGGTGATATTTCTTCTTGTATTTTTAATTAATTATAAGTTTACATGAAATATCCTCTCCCTTGGTTCTGGTAAAATAATTATTCAATATTATTTGGAATTTTTTTCATTTGTAATGGCGTTCAAGTCATAAACATTATGATATATATGTTTAATTAGACAAAAGATGAGTTGGCCATAATTCCAATTGGTGATTTTTTTGCATCCAGAACCATAAAGTAGTATCAAAGTCATTATGTTAAATTTATAATTATTTAGATATTATTGATACTTATACGAATTTAAAGTTAATTTTCATTTTATGCAATTAATTATTTTACTTGATCATTGAGATGACTTATTCCACCCTTCATTTCTCACTCATTTAATCTATATCCAATTAAATTTTAATGAAAAACATTTGAAGTACCCATATGGAAGTACTGAGAAATCTATTTAGACAACACAAGATTACATGATATGCAATCATTTTACAAACCGTGTATCCCAATTCATTGAACTAGGTTGTAGTGAGAATTAATTCACTATGTCGTGCAATGAAGAACATGTGATACATTAAATGATCCATGTGTTGACCATGCTAAGATGAAACATGAAATATGGGACAAAATGTCATATAACTTGGTTACACACCATGTAGTCCACATGTTTTTGTGCTAAAAAACACATAGTTAAATACACATCAAGTAATAATTACATGACATGTGGGGATTGATAGCCATGTAACAAGGAGGCCACATGACATTTACTGACTGAACACGCCATATACCCTACACATTTTTTAAAGAAATACACATGGAGTCCCTAGGAATGTATCAAAAATATATAGTGAGAAATATACACATCGTGTAGTTAGATGTACAAATCGTGTACCCAACCTGTTTACATAGAAAATTAATATTTAATTTATTACTCCTTTAAACCTTAACACCATGTGTCATGTGTGTTATTTATTCACTTGTACATTACATGTGTGTGATTATATATATATATATATATAAAATTATTAATTAATTTATGCAGAAAATTTTGAACTACATACCATATATAGTCATAATATGACGACTTATCCATGTGCATTAAAAGAATTATATGTAATGTTAATTTAACATGTGTTTCGTGTGTCATTTATTGACTCACACATGCCATGCAATTACATAACAAAATGAATATTCTATATAAAACATGAGTAAACTGTATGTCATCTTAATATATACTGAGTTTATTCTAAGTACAAGCTATGTACTAATTTTATTACATTTTAAATAAAATTTATTTATTTAATTTATTTAAAATCACAACAGATGGGTATCTCCAATACAAATTGGATGGAAATTAATATAAATTGAATTAATTTATTAATTAGATAATTAGTCGAGTTAATTCATGCATATTTACGTTAATAAAATAATGAATTGAAATGAATTCTAGTAAGTTATTTTAATGTGTATTCATTGTACTAGAGTATAATCATAACCTTAGACCTACATATGTATGTATATGGTTTCTTTGAATTTAATTATTGCATGATTTTTTAAATTATTTTATTAAATTAAATTGATGGTCAATGTTTCATCCCCCACTAATTATGTATGGTCATACATGTCCATGATTTCTTTTATGAAAAACCCCTTTTCTGGTTCCCTTTACCTGCAAGTGAAGTAAAATCACTACAAGGATAGAGCCCAAAGGTGTATGGAGTTGATTCAAGATGGAAAAATAGTAAAACCAGACCAAGGAGATACACAGAACAAAAGTGGAATTATGAAAATTTGAGCCCAAAATGGATCAATGATTTTCCCCTATGTTCAATGGTTTACTTATTGTCTACCCAAGAAAAAAACTGCTAGTTAAAACTCATGACCATGAAACATTTTATTTATTTTTTATTTTGGTTTCATGATTTATTTTATAGATGAAAGACTACGATCACATAAATAAATATATTAATATACAAATATAGATTAAAAATAAAATGTTTTTTCATAAATATTTTATCGAGACATGGTTAATCACTTAAGTAAAATATACTTAATATTAAAAAGACATGTAAAAGAAAAACTAAGAAAATTTATGCATAGTAAACAAAATCCCTCAAGTTAGTATTAATTCATTATGCCTTCAATTATCTAAATTAAGACAAACTATAGTTAAAGTTCTAGTTCGGGACATAGTCAGGGGCACTTTTAATTATTAGAGAGTCTTAACTAAGATGATGGGATGACTTAAGAAAACTTGTATTAAATTTAATGGTCATAGTCTATTTGGTACAAATTTGGAGGCAAGTGTTGAGGATATCTAATTCATAATTTCAGGATTGGGGAGTCCACTCGAAAAAATAAGGAACTATAAGCCCATAGTTGGAAAATATGACTACCTAAATACCTTGTTACGGTTTCATGGTCATAGTTTCGATCATAAGGATGGAAATATGAATCATTTCAACTATAATGTCTAAAGTGATGAGACTTTTAGAGTTCAATGGTGAGGGCTATCGAGACTTAATAAAATTAAAATTATTTTATCTATCATAATTTGTAATAAAGTGAAGTACTAATAATAAAATATATTATTATTGTAGAATAATGAAAAGTTAATAAAATAAATTATACCAATGTTCAATTCTTGAGAAATATCATATCCTTATTGACAGTAACTTCCAAAAATGGTTCAGATGCTTATAGGCATTTTTGCACTATGAATGGAAGACTTATGTGCTAGAATCCTCAATCCCCGATCTGCCTACTAAGGAGGTGAGTGATGAGGAGTTCAATATTTATGAAAAATTGTTGAACTATGCTCAATATGTTCAATGTTTTATTATTTCATTCATGTATAGTGAACTCATGAAGTAAAATGTGAACATGGATTCCTATATCATGCTCCAGTATCTCAGTGATATTTATCAAGAGAGAGAAATACATGAACAATTTATGATATACAAGGTTCTCTTTATAAGAAAACATGGAGATGGTGTGTCATTTGGGCCACAATCAGTTAAAATCATTGGCTATATCAAGATTTTATAAGTTATAGAGTTTAATATGATTGAATAACTTCACACTGATCTCATTCTTTCATCACTCCCTCATAGTTTCTCTTGTTTTCTTGTGAATTTCAATATGAACAACATAGAGAAGTTTCTCTATGATAATCTCACTATAATTATCCATGTTAATAAGGATATGAAGAATGGAACGACTTCTATTCATATGTTGAATAAAAAAAAGGTTAGGCAAAGAGCTCCAAGACTATCTTCATGTCTAAATATTCTTCACAATACCCTTCAAATAAGAGAAGGATCAAGGGGAAAGAAAAGTAACAAGAAACTACCTATTTTTCATGTGACAATACGGGACACTGGATGAAAAATTACACCCAAAAAAATAATTAAGAGGAAAATTAAAGTGAATTTGTTATTAAGTGTAATTTAACTATTTCTACAAATTGGGTATTAGATACAACATGTGGTTCTCAAATATGTTTTCAAATATAAAAACCAAGTATATTATAAAATATTTCCCATCGTGATGTGGATATAAAAAAAACTAATGGAGATAGACTTGCTACTATGACTATTAGATATTACCCCCTCACGTTGTTGAATTGGATGATCATGGTTTTGAAATTTTTTTATTGTGGTTATTATATTACTAAAAACATTATTTTTGTGACCAGACATGATAAATATGGATTTTTTTTAAAATATGGAAATAAACGTTGCTTATTTTACAAATAAATAATTTTTTATGAAAAGGTATATTTAAATAATAGCCTTTACATGTTGGATTACATGAACCAAGTAATGAAAATCGATAATGAAGATAGTTCACATGACTCATAACACACCCAAATATGATAATAATGGAAGGGTATTATAAATAAAAAAGGTTTAAACATATTACACCAAGATGGATATTTGGACTCATTTGAACTAAATCCACTTAGTGTATATCACACATTTTTATAAAGAAAAATTACCAAATCCTCTTTTAGTGGAAAAGGTAAAATGTCCATTGGGATTATTGAGTTGGTTAATACCAATGTGTATGAACCATTTATATTTTAATCAAGGTGTGGATACTCATACTTCATAACTTTTTATGATGACTTTAGTAGATATGGATATGTCTACTTAATGTGTTATATTTTATATTCCTTTTATAGATTCAAGTAATATAAGAATGAAGTTGAGAACCAACTTGGTAATAGGATTAAGAAACACGACTCATACTATAGTTGAGAATATCTTAATCTAGACCTCATTTATTATTTACATAAGTTTGAGATTTTATCTCAACTCACTCCTCCTTACACACCACAATGGAATGGTGTAAGTTAAAGGAGGAACCACACCATATTAATCATTGTAAGATAAATGATGAGTCCTGAAAGTTTTCTATTATCCTTATAGGGATACATATTTTATAAAACAACATATATAACAAACTGCGTGACAAATAAAGTAAAAATTTATTTTACATATCATATTTGGTATAGAAATAAACCCATGTTGTGGAATGTACGAGTGTGGGGCTATAAATAATTTTTTAAGGATATTTATAAAAAAAACTTACACCCTAGAGAACTAAGTGTATATTTATAGGGTATCCTGAGAGAACTAAAGGATATTACACATAGGATCCTTTTAATAAGAAATTTGTGGTTAAAAAATGTCCCATTTTTCTTGAAAGGGATCACATATCTAAAGGAGATAGTGGGAGAGATATAGAATTTGATGAATTATAGGATAAATATACACAAGAACTATCACAAAAATAGATTCCATAAATCTCCATTGAATAGATAATTATAGAGACACAAGTATTGTGTAGGAGTATAATAGATTTTAGAGAACCAGAATGATATAGTTTTCTAGTCACTGAGGATGGTGACTCATTATTTGTTGATAATAATTATCCTATAACCTACAAGGAAGAAGTAAGTGGAAAACAATATTACAAATGGAAAGAATATATGAATTATAAAATATATTTTATATACCAGAACCAAGTCTATGTTTTAGTAAATCCTCCAATGGATGAAAATATAGTTTATTTTAAATGGATATTCAAGAAGAAACTAGAAAAGGATGGACAAGTCAATACCTAAAAGGAACAACTGGTTGTAAAAGGGTTCAAAAAAAATTAAGGGATAAAATATGATGAAACATTTTCACTATTAGATATGATAAAATTTATTACAATTCCACTTTACATAGTATCTTACTATGACAATGAGATTTGGAATATGGATTTCAAAACAAATTTCTTTGATAGGGTACTTCAAGAAGATGTCAATATGACACAACCAAAAGTGTTTATATCTCAAAAGGATTCTAACAAGGTATGAAAATTTCATAGATACATTTATGGATTAAATAAAGTATCTTGTTCATAGAATATTCAGTTTGATGATGACATAACAAAATATGGTTTCATAAAGAATTAATGTGAGCCTTGTATCTATAAATAGTTTAGTGGGAGTGTAATAATTTTACTAATAACTTATTTTGAAGATTTAATACTTATTGGAAATGAAATACTAGTATTATAGTCCATTAATAATTTATTAAAAAACTTTATTCTCCATGAAGGACTTAGTAACAGTATCATAAATTCTTGGGAAAAAGTTCTATCATGATAGTTCTAAGAGGATACTTGGAATGATTCAAAGTATATATGTTAATAAGATACTAAAGAAATTCAGTATGGAAGAATACAAGAGATGATTGTTTCTAGTGCCATATAGAATCCATATTTATAATAAAATGTATCCTCAAACACATTAGGAAATACAGAGGATGGAAAGGATTCCATATACTTTAGTGATTAGGTTAGTCATGTATGTTATGATATGTACAAGGATAGATGTCGCCTATGCCTTAAGCATGGTAGGAATATATCAAGATGACCTAGGTGTCTGTCATTGGATAGAAGTCAAGGTTATCCTTAAGTATATAAGAAACACTAAGGATATATTCTTGGTCAATTGAGGTAATGATGAGCTAGTCATCAAGAGATATACGGATTCTAGTTTTCAAACAAATTAAGATGACATGAAATTATAGTTGGGATACATATTCACTCTCAATAAAGGTATTGTGAGCTAGAAGAGAATAGATAAATTTTTTGTTGCTAATTATATAGAATAGTTCGATTATATTACTACTTATGAGGATGTTAAAGATGTAGTTTGTATTCAAAACTTCACCCAAGAGATTGAAATTATGCCTAACAGTAAAGAACTTATCATACTCTATTGTGATAATAAAACAATTGTAGAACTTACAGAGGAGACATGGTCACATTAGTGGAGATAACATATAATTTGAAAATATCATCTCTTGAGGGTTTTTTATTATAGTGGTAAAATCACCGTGACTAGAGTTTCCAAAAAATACAATGTGGTGGACCCATTAACTAAAGCCATAGCTCAGTAGAAACATGATCATCATGTGAGAGCTAGAAGACTAAAAGTTAGTAGTTGGATTTAGCCTATGTGGGAGTCTACTAGAGTTGGATTCCTATAATCAACTATTTGTACTTTTTATTGCATGCATATTAAATGTGATGAATATTAATTAAATACCTTATTATATATTGTTCATTGTTCTACATGAATTTAATATAATAATGTCCTATAGTATTTTTCACATTGAAAAGGTTATAATAGGTCCAAAATATGATGATAATCTTAAAATTCCATGAAAATATTCTTAAACCTTGTTCTATAATCAGATAAAATTCTATGATGGTGCATATAGCATGTTGACTGTTAAGTGCAAGTACTTGTAAGCAGATGAGACTTCATCTCATGAAGTTCACACTTATTAATCTCCATGATAAAAGATATTAGAATAGTCCTACCTATGTAAAATCTATATGTTTATGTGTCATGTTATATTCCTTAATGTGAATGTGTGTAATGATCCTTATAATTTAATATTATTATTAATGAATGTCAAAAAATCACAAAATTTTATGCATTTCTGTAAACTGTGATGATATATGATCATGTTGAAGTTAGGTATGCTGGGTACATCACAAATGATATGTTATTAATGAATAAGTTGAGGAAGGATTTGTCCCTTCTATATTTATGGAAGTTGATGTATCAAAACCTTGATTAAAATGGAACTACCACATTAAATTACATGTCTATAGTGTATTGAAGAGTTCATTTTAGATTTTCAAAGAATGACATATCAATAATATGTGTTGATGACATGGGTGTGTATGATAACCCTCATTTTTTACACATTAATTCATGATTTATTACATAAGATTACAGATAGTACAACCAATAAGTTCAAGAATTATAGTGTATTTGTGAATTAGGTACATTACATAACAACTTAAAACATGGGGTACATCTACATTATTGAAAACTTCCTTAAAATTATCACATTATTCCATCATTTTTAAAACTGCATGGGATAACCTGGGGAAATACATAAAAGGGGTGATATATAAATCCCAGTAAGGGAATAATAAAATAATAACATGAATAAGGTATTAAATGTTAAACAATAGACATATAAATGGGATATAAAAGGGGTGAGAATCATAAACATGAACAATGAGGTATTATATTTCATGATAACATAAAGACAACATGGTAAAGTGGAAATAACTTTAAACATGACATCATAAGAATAAGTCAAGGTAAAAAAACAAGACATCATAACATAATTTTCTTAGGATAACCTCCCTCACACCATAAATGGTGTCTCATGAGTCGAAAACATTTCCCAATGCATTGTAGTTCTATCTAGGCACACCCATCATAATCATGTCATGTACATGCATAAGTGTTCCACATAGATCATATAAAATTAGAACACATTTAATAAAATTTAATTTCACGATCAAAAATTGTGAAATAAATACATACAAGTACTAAATAAAATAATTATAGGTATGTATATGTGAATACCCTTGAGTGGAAATAGTCATGGTATTCACAACAAAAATTTTGGCATGGAAAAAGCAAAGTGAAATTTCAAAAGCATAATGACAGTACATAAAGGTTCATAAAAATGGTTTGATGAGATATAAATGAATCTATCATCATTTTTACATAAAATTGGAATTATGATGAATGTGTCAAAACACATCCAAAGATTAGGAATTGGAAATGAAATGGAATAAAATGAGGACGATGCTTGAAAAAAGAGGAGAAAGAGAGGATCCATTACCTTGAGATGGCGATTACATAAGTTTGGGAAGAGTTTCTTGAGAGATTGGGGGCACATTTAGAGGAATTTAGAGAGGGTAAGGAAGAGTAAGGACATGATAAAAGGTTTTTTAGTGAATAGGAATGGGGTATTGGGTGGGTTTATATAGGAAAATGGATGGGGGGGGGGGTTCTTTATTATTCCTCAAACTTAGGTTTTAGACTCTATAAAATAAAGAAATAAAAAGAAAAAACCATCCCATGGTTTCTTACAAAAAGGAGAATTTTTCATTTTTTATAATTGAAAGGGCCTAAAATTTTTAAATTCTACCATTTGTGATATATCAGTGATTCATTTTATTAAATAAATGATTTCAAAAACTTAAAATATAATATAGGTTTTGTAGGATTCATAAAGGATTTATAAAATTAATCAAATAACCTCAAAATCACATTATTATAAAGGGGAAGAATTAATTTTTTCATGGATACCCTTTATAGAATTTATTACATCACTTTTGGGTCATTATTATGTCATACTAGAAAGTTTAGAGCAAAACCCTATTTATTAAAAAAATAAAAAGAACACAAATCACTTTTGAACTGGATGGGATAACCCATTACAAACTTGAAGGCCAATGGAATACAAACTTTAACATCATAAAAATTATATTATCATTTAAATTTAATGATCATTACTTAATAATAATATTTTATTAAAATATTATTTATTTCAAAAATCCATTAATTCATAAAAATAATTGTTTTAATTGAAATTTCATATTACCCAAAAATACAATCTGTGTTTTATCGTATCAAAATCAAAATAATTTATAAAGTAAAAAATTAGAAAAAAATATATTCATTATTATATAAAATATAAGTATTAATATTATTAGGGTAATGATACATGACCCTTTAATATAGTAGAAAATTCCTCCAGGGTAAGGTGCATGAAGGTGAGATTTTCATGGGGTGGTTCGACATACATGGTGTGGGTCGTGATCTTGATGAGCTTGAAATTATCCTGTAAATAGTTTTACTGATGATTTAGTTATTGGATCTTTACATGGGATTGGTCAAGAGAAAATCCCAATGATATTATCTCCCTCATGAGATCTGATAAATGAGCTTCATAGGGTATGATCATACGGGGTGAGACCAACACTTCATTTTTCTAACTCAATTGGATTTATAAAAACCCTATATCTATAAGATCACTATTAAATAGCTATATTATCAATAGTTATAATTACTAATAGTAATTTAAATCTTATAGGATATAATAAAACCAAATAATTTCATGTGTTTTCTATAACCATAATAGATAATAGGTCATTTAATTCAGTCACAAAGGAAATTTTATTTATAAAAGTTTTAGTCGTTACAATATTCCCCCCTTATAAAAAATTTCCTTGAAATTTTCATTTCACATACTAAAATAGATGAGGGTAATTATGTTTCATCACCTCCTCCAGTTTCCACACCACTTCTTTAAACATGTAGTTTCTCTATAGCACTCTGACTAGGTGCATTGTCTTATTTCTTAAAACCTTTTCTCTATGATCTAATATCTTCACCGACTGCTCCTCATATGAAAGATCATTCTCTAATGGTACCACCTATGAATTGAGTACATGTTAGGGGTCTGGTATATACTTCATCAAGAGGGATGCATGGAACACATCATGTAATTGAGATAAGTTAGGTGGGAGTGATAGTCGATAGGCCACTGCTCCAATGCGATCAAGGATCTTAAAGGGACTGATGTATCTTGGACTAAGATTTACCATCTTCCCAAATATGATGATTTTTTTTCATAGAGTTATGAAGATGGATAACTTATCTCCAAACTCAAAATCTAGGTCTCATTTATGATTTTTAGCATATCTATTCTTTTGACTTTGAGAATACTTGATATGTTGCTAAATTTTCTCGACCCTTTTCACCATTTCCTTGACCATTTCAGGACCCAATAGTCTGCATTCACCAACTTCATCCTAGCATGCAGGTGTCCTACAACTCTTCCCATAAAGGGATTCATAGAGATCCATTTGGATACATTAGTGGAAACTATTATTTTATTAGAAATTAAATAGAGGAATATGTTGATCCCATCCTACTTTTAATTCCATCGATAATGATCTCAATACATCCTCGAGTGTTTATATAGTCCAATAAAATTGGCCATAAATTTGAGGGTGATAATCAATTACAAATTTCAACTCATTATTTAAATAATGTTATAGAATCTTCCAAAACTTAGAGTTAAATTTTGGATCTCAATTAGATAAAATCGATAGTGTTGTTCTTATTAGCCTCAAAACTTCTCTAATATATATCCTTGCAAGTTGATCGAGTGAGAAGTCCTCTTAAATTACAATTAAGTGGGAAATATTTTTAAGGAGATCCACTAGAACCCGAATATAATTATTTCCTTTTGATGTTTTTGGAATAAAAATGACAAAGTCTATGGTTATGTTCCCCCCTTTTGATATTGGTATGGTTAACAGTTTCATTATTCCCTTGTATTTTTCCTTTCAGCCTTCACTTGCTGACATACAAGACACCTTGATGTATATTACACGATCTCCATCTTCATATTATCTCAAAAATAGTGCTATCAGATATCATGATACATATATGTTCACTATAGATGGATGGAGAAGGTTGAGCTAAGTGAATCATCTAAAAGGTCTTTCTTTAACTCATGATTTATGGTACACATAGCCATGACCCAAATATTACAACTGCCTCTTCATTAATTTTGAACTATAAGAATTTTCCTTTTCTTATAGCTTCCAACTTCTTATTAATTCCTACATAATATCTTTGAGAATCTTTTATCCTTTATATAAGGGATGGCTGAGTAATCATCTGTGAAAGTATTGACGATGTTCCTTTATGATTCCCATGTCCGTCCCTCTCAAATCTAAGAAGGTTAGATCCTTATCAATTCCCATAAATGATAAAATTACTAAATCCATTATACTTAGAGCATCTATAACTTTATTTTATTTCCCAATATGGTAGTGGATTGAGAAGTCATAGTCCTCAATCAGCTCCAACCATCTTCATTGGTGCATATTCGACTCTTTTTATGTGGATATATACTTGAGGATCTTTTGATTCATATATATTTTACAATTTTCCCCAAAGAGATAATGAAAGAAAATTTTCAACACAAATATTACTGAATCCAACTCTAGATCATGAGTTGGGTAGTTATGTTCATGAAAATTCAACTTCCTTGATACATAGGCTATCAATTTGTCATTATTCATCAGTACACTTCCCAAGCCGTTCTTCAAAGCATCATTGTATACCATGAAAATTCACCACTTGTGGGTAGCATAAGTATCAGTGTAGTGATAATCCTCTTTTTAAACTCTTTGATTCTCTCTTCACATCCATTATTTCAAATAAACTCGATTCCCTTTTGAGTTATCTTGGTTATAGCGTTTTGAAATCATGATAAATTTATCAAAAATCGACGACAAAACCCAACTAATCCAAGGAAACTAAGGACATTTTTCATATATGTTGGCCTTGAACCTCCTTCAGTTTCCTGTATCATTCAAGGGTCTAATGTTTTTCCATTACTTGTTATAATATTCCCCAAAAATTAGACTTCCTTTAATTAGAAATCATATTTTCTATACATTGTATTGAGATTATCCTTTTATAAGGTTTTTATCAGAGTGATTAGATCCTACTCATGCTCCTCCTTGAATTTGGATTGTATTAAAATATCAATTATAAATAATTCAAAAAAATTTCAAGTTAATATCTAAATAATATATTCATCATGTCCATAAATATTTCTGGAGAATTAGTGAGTCCAAATGACATTACTATGAAATCATAGTGCCTATACCTTGTATGGAAAGCAGCCTTTGAGAATTCCTCCTTCTTTCCCCTTGCATGATAATACCTCAACCAAAGATCCATCTGAGAAAAGTATTGAGATCCATTTAGCTGATTGAACAAGTCATCAATCCATAGAATATGAAACTTTTTCTTTATCATGATCTTATTGAGCTCATGATAATCAATGAAAAGGGGCATTGACTCATCCTTATTCTTAATAAAAAGGGTCAATGCACCCCATTGTAAAGTACATGGGCATATGAACCCTTTATCCGAATTATTCTATAGTTGTTTCTTCAGCTCCTCAAGTTCCACAATATCCATTCTATGTGGAATCATGGATATTGGAAAAGATCCAGGTTTAATATCGATTGAAAATTCAACATCTTAACTAAGAGGAAGAACAGATAATTATTCGGGAAACATTTCAGCATATTCCCTCATAATGGGCATGTCTTCAAGGATGATATTTTCCTTAGACTAAATAATTTAATCTATACACTCTTTCTTGTTGGGAAATAATATTCATTCTTGAGATTTTGTTCCTAAAGAATATTTATTTACCTCCTTACACTTGTGTAGAATTGTAGGATTATTCGGGATACGAAGATTGATTTCCTTCTCATGGAAATTTATGTTGGATCTATATAAGTAAAGCCAATCTATACCTAGAATTGTATCAAATTCCACTAAAGGGAGTATTAAAAGGCTCATTGGGAAGTTCATCCCAAATTTTTTTGATATGAAATGAGTTATATACTTGGGAAGAAATAATTTACCCATTTTCCATTTTCACTGGAAACTCTACTTTTATGCTTTGAGGGGTGTTTGAATAGTTTTACTAAACTTTCCTACTATGAAGGAATGCGTAGAACTAGAATAAAAAAGTATGTTTTCTATTATAAAATGGATAACTAGCATACCTATCACCACTTCGTTTTCAGGATCCACCTCAGCGATTGTGATGGCATATGCTCTCCCTTTCTACCTTGAATTTTGTTGGTGTTGATTGTCTCTAACAACCCTTGTCTTAGGGTAGTTGTTCACATAGTGTTCTTGTTCCATGTAGTTGAAACATTGGACAATAGACTAAGGACTGGATAGATAATTCAACTCTTCCATTGTATTGGTGTATTTCTCCCATCGATAATTGTTAGCTATGTGAAAATCATTTCTTTACCTAAAGCATTTCCTCGACCCCCTAAGAAATTTCCGGGGTGCTTCTTTCTTCACTTTTGACAAGTGGGATGTTGAAATTTACTACCATAATTAGATTTCTCCATCTAATTTCCAGAATTAAACTCCACTTTTCACTTATTATCCTCATCATACCCTTGATATTTTTCAATATTCATTTTGAATTTGAGGGAAAATCAGAATATTTCCTCATAGATATTAAAGTCTCTAACTGATAGGGATTTTTGAGACTCAATTTTATCCCATAAAAGAAGTAATAAACTTTTCATTTGATGGTAAAGACAAATATAGATGCATATCATAGAAGTATTTTGAATTTTACCTCATATGACCTGATGGATTCATCGTATTTTTTCTTGAGGGAAAGAAAATCCCTTTCCATTTTAAGTTGAAGTGTGTGAGGATTTTTTTTTCAAAAAACATTTTCTAGAATTCCTTTTAACCCATCACTTAGATCAATTTCTAAAGATTTATATTCTAGATCAATTTACACCACTTATCAGCTTCTCTGTCCATAATATAAATAGATAATATAACCTTCTCTTGCTCAGAATATTGATGTATGGAGAATATCATCACAATGGATTTGATCCACTGTTCAGCGATTAAGGGATCCAATGATCCAGGGAAAGTGAGAGACCTTTTTCTCATAAAGGTATTAATAGAAGCTTCTTATTTCATAGGGATTTTGGGGAATTTTTCCAGATTCATGTCTCTATTCAGAACCCAAGTCAAATAAGAGAGTATCATCATAAATTTCCTGATTCCTACTCTCATCGGGAAAGGAATCTCATTGGGGTAGTCATCACATTTCCCTTCACATTGATTGTATACTCGGTTCCTCATATTTTTGACCATTTTCTAGAATAAAGGAAAAATTAGGGATGAGTATTTTTAAACTATTAAATGCATAAATAAAAATACAATAACCATATGGGGGTAATTTATAAATTACATTTATTCCTTAACTTTTGAATTTATAGGCTTTAATCTAAGTTATCCCTGATATATTTCCTAACATAGACTCTTATGAGAATTATTTTTCCTTAATGATGGTTCATAATGAGATTTTGAATTTAATAAACATATCCCCCAGTAGTTTCAAACCATGTGTGCATCAAGTAATATTTTTGTGCACCAATTCCTAATTGATTCTAGCTCAATGCGGTATTTTTGTGTGTTACCTTATGTACATTTATGTCAGAGCCACATCCACTTGTGGTATCCAGTTAGGGATGAATTTTCTTATAAACCACTTACTCTATACTTTACTAAAACTTAGGTATGCTTCATTATGTTTAGTATTATCCCTAAGTATTTTTATAGATTTTTCTAATCCTAATAAAAAAAAACAACTAAACTTTCCTTTGATACTAACTATGAAAACTCTTATTTTTATTACACATTAATTCATGATTTATTACATAAGAGTACACATAATAAAAACCATAATATCAACAAAAATAGTTTATTTTGGAATTATGTATATTACAAGAAACTTAAAATAGGGGGTACATCAACATTATAAAAAACTTCCTTAACATGCTCATATTATTCCACCATTATTAAAATTGGATGGGATAACCTGGGGACATACATAAGAAAGGGGTGAGATGTAAATACGAGTAAGAGAATAAAAAAATAACAACATGAAGAAGGTACTACATGTTATACAATAGGCATATCAATGGAACATAAAATGGGTGAGAATCATAAACATGCAAAATGAGGCATTATATGGCATGATAACATAAAGAAAATATGGGAAAGTGGAAACAACTTTAAACGTGACATAATAAGAATAAGTAAAGGTTAAAAACCAAGAAATCATAACATAATGTTCTTTGGAAAACCTCCCATACACCATAAATGGAATCTCATGAGACTAAAACATTCCCCAATGAATTAGAGTGCTATTTGTATGCACCCATCATAATCATATCATGTACATGCATAAGTGTGCCACATATATCATAAAACATAAGAAAACGTTTCATCACATTTAATTCCCCAATAAAGGACTGTGGAATAAGTACATGGATTCACCCAATAAAATAAGTATAGGTATGCCCAGGTGAATACCCCTGAGTGGAAATAGCGATGGTATTCACAACAAAAATGTTTGGAATGGAAAAAGTGTAGTAAAAGTTTGGTAGCATAACGACAGTACATAAAGGTTCATAAAAATGGTTTAATGAGAGAGAAAGGGGTCTCCAAAAATTTGGAAATAAAATGGTAATTATTACGTATGTGAAAAAACATACACAACCATTATTAATTCAAAATAAAAGGTCATAAAATGAAGAAGATGCTTGAATAAAGGGGAGAAGGAGAGAATCCCTTACCTTGAGAGGGTGATTTCAAAATATTGGGAGGAGATTCTTGAGAGATTAGGGGAAGCTTGATAGGACTATAAAGAGGGTATTTAAGAGTAAGTATTTTCTCTAAGGTTTTCTAGTGAAGAGTAATGGGGGATTGGGTGGGTTTATATAGGAAAAGAGAGGAGTTCTTTATTATTTCTCAAACATAGGTTTTGGATTCTATACAATAAAGTAATAAAAACCAAAAACATTCCCATTTTTTCCCATGTATTCTTCCAAATAAGAGTAATTTTTATTATTTTATAAGTGTAAGGTCATAAATCATTAAAATATTACCCATGGTGATATAGAAGTGAGTCATGTTCGTAAATAAATAATTTTAAAACTTTAAAAATATAATATAAGTTTTGGAGGATTCATAATGGATTTATAAAATTAATAAAATAACCTAAAAATCGCATTATTTTAAAGTTAAAACAAGTAATTTTTCATGGATACCCCTTATAACATTTATTACATCATTTTTTGGTCATTATGATGTCATAATACACACCATATATTTATACCGTATTTAATTTTTATCTAAAAATTCATTTGTCTCAGAAAATTATGAAAAATTAACTAGTAGATAATTTTTATTTGTTAATTCAAAAAATAATATTTATTTTATCAAAATAAATTTATAAATATTTGAATTTTCATTTTTCAAATAGAATCAACATTTATTGAGAAATGATGGGTTTTTTTGACAATCACAATTTTTGAACCCTTATAAAAATTACATTTGACATCATAAAAATTATATTATAATTTAAATTTAATAATAATTAATTAATAATAATATTTTATTAAAATATTATTTATTTAAATAATCCATAAATTCATTAAAATAAATTTCTTAATTGAAATTTCATATTACCTAAATTTTTTTTGTGTTTTATCGTATCAAAATAAAAATCATTTGTAGAGTGAAATAATTGGAAGAAAATATATTCATTATTCTATACAATATACATATTAATATTATTAGGGTCTTGATACATATCCCTTTATTACACCAGAAAATTACCTTAGGGTAAGGTGTATGATGGTGAGATTTTTAGGGGGTAGTTCAACGTACATGGTCTAGCCATGATCTAGATTTGCTTGAACTTCTCCCATAAATGGTTTTGATCATGGTTTAGTTGTTAGATCTCAGATTGGGGTAGTAAAGGGAAAAGACTAGTGATTCTATCTACCTCATGATCTTTGATAAATGGGATTTATAGGGTATGATCCTACTGGTTGAGGCCATCACTTCCTTTGTCTTACTCAATTGGATTTATCAAAACCCTATATTTATACCAATAATATGATCACTTATAAATAACTATGTTATCAACGATTATGATGCTTAAAATTATTTTAAATCTAATAGGATATAATAAAAAAAAATAAGTTCATACTTTTTCTATAACCATAATAAATAATAGGGTATTTAATTCAATCATAAAGGTAATTTTATTTATAAAAGTTTGGGTTGTTACAATGTGAAACCTACATGCTGTGATATTGTGATAAATAGATTATATTAAAAAATGAGTGTTTACATGTGGTTTTGTCATTATGACATATCTTCTTCCTCTATGGGTTCCTTGACTCGTTTCTAGATAGTGATTTTAGATTTTAGGCAAGCCTGCCCAATGCCACTGAGGAAGTGTCTCCTAGGGTCAGAAACAAAGTGTTTTCTTTTATCCCAATTAAATGTTATTTATATTAAATAATTTGAATAAATATTATTATCCAAATTTAGAGGTAATATTTATTCAAGATTTATTAAATGATCACCAATATTAAATAAATATTTATTTGCAAAATAATTTGATAATCATGAAAATATATAATATTTATTTATCTCTTTTTATTCTCATCATAATAAATAATTATTTATTTATTAAATAAATAATTTATTTAGTTATTAAAAAAATAATTTATTCAGTTAGGTGAATATTAAATAAATATTTATTCACCAAAATATGAATAGAATATTTATTTATTTATTGAATGAATAATATTTATTTAAATATATATTTAATAATTAAATAAATGTCAAGGAGGATGAACATACCATATTTTGTTTGGTGATGAATATTTATTTACCAGATTGTAAAATAAATATTTATCATTGTGTGGGTTAAAACATGCCATAAAATAAAATATTATTATTATTTCATTTCATGGAATGGGGTTCATTTTTTGGTTTAATATATTATTAAGGATGCTTTTGAAATTAATTAAATGTTAAACCCTAACCCTAAGTCTATAAATAGATTTTTGTGTCAATTGGAGAGATTTTAATCATTTTTCACAATAATTTCCTCTCAAAATTTACCTCCACCTATCTTCCTCTCAAGACTGAGAGGAACAATAGAAATTCCTTTAATCCTAAAGGAATGTGAAAGGATCAAAGGTGAACAATGAGATATGATCAATCAGCTATACTAGTAGCTAACATTTCATCAGTGTTATTTGAAGAATGAAGGAGCACATGTGGATCACTACTAGAGGGGCTCTAATTTTGGTCCTAAAAATTTAACAAAAGTACACTGATTGGGTTTAAGTAATCAAAACCTTCAACTAAAAAACATCTCAAGACTAAGGTAATATTTCTTCTTTTGTTTTAAATTAATTATAAATTAATGTGAAAGATCCTCTCACTTGGTTCGGAAAAAATTATTTTTCAAAATTATTTGGAAATTTCTTCATTGTTCACAGTGTTCATGTTATGTAGATTGAGAATGATCCATTTAATTTGAGAAAAGACAAGTTATCCATAGAACCAAAAGGTGTTTCCATTGCATCCAAATCTACCACTACAAGGCTAAGGTAACTACTGAATCCTTGAAAAATTTAACTCTATATTCTAAATTTAATTTTACCTATAAGGATTATTATTCAAATTTTTCAGATAATAAAAAAGTAATTTCGTCAGATAATGAATATGATATTCCTAATTTTGATGATACATATAGATATATACATCTTATATAAAAGAATAATAAAAATTTGAAATATAATTATGAATGTATAGAGGAAATATAATGATAATAAAATAATTTCCAAATTATCTTTTATCAAAATTAAATATAAAATCTAGTTTAGTTTTAAGATTGCATAGTCAAAATTTTGATGACCAAAACTTTATTTTTATACTTAAATATGAAGTTTTCAGTTTAAAGAAATGTTTAACAAACTTTACTTTCATTAAATAAAATTTTGATAAAATGTACAAAAAGTAAAAACATATATAAATTCTAATGGAATATTATTTACTTCTAATAAATAACATTTTCAATCAAATTATTCTATACATAAATGTTCACCCTATTACACTAAATTTCAAATGAGAGGTCATTGGAATAAATTTTATTCTTTAAATTGAGTTTATTTTTTTGGGTTTCATAAAAAAATCATTTTTAAAGAAAAAGTAGTCATTCAACATCATAGAAGTGGGATTATGTGGGTTCCTAAAATATTATTTTCTGATATAACTAGACCCAAGAAATTTTGGGTACAAAGAACTTAGTTTTTTTATTTTTAGGAAAAGAGGATGAATAATGACATCAAAAAAAATGGTACATGGATAGTGGTTTTTATAAATTAATGAAAATAGAAAATTTTAACTTTTAGGATTTAATAATGTTGAATAGAGGATGAGTCACTTTTAGAGAAAAAACACATAGTGAGTTTATCAGTTTTCATTTTTATTTCACTAGTTTTTCATTTTTATTTCATTAGTTTTTCATTTTCATTTCATTAATTTTTCATTTTTCATAAGATTTTTATCTTTATTGATTTTATATTTAATATATTTTATGATGATAAGAATATTCATGGTGAAGAATTTCTTGGAACCATCCTCAAAGAGGAAGATATCTGTTAGTATGGGAAGATAAAGTCTAGGTGGTTTAACTTCTTTTAAATTTATCCTCTATGAATTTTATTTCAAAAGTCTTCTTTTTCTTATATTATTATTGTTTAATAAATGGGGAGATAAATAATTTCTAAATTTATCTTTTAATTTTGGATTTACATTTTTAAATTTTATATAGTTAGTTTTTTTTCTCTTGTTTATTTTTGAAAATCACAAAGACCGAGAAAATTTATAATTTTTTTAATTATATTTAAATTTTAATAAGTTTATTTATAAACAAAGAGGGAGAAAATTAAAAAGTTTATAGGGATAAATTTTAGGATTTTTTTACAAAAGTGGATTTTTTTTATGTTCATGCTGTTTATATCTAATAAATTTATTTTAAAGTATAATAATAAAATATGAAGAAACTCACTACGATGATCTATAGAGAATTTTATTTTAAATTCATTTTATTTTTTTCTTTTGAATTTTGTGATTTATAAAAAAGGGGGGAAATTTTAGAGTCAACGACTCACTTACTTCATTTTTTTGAAAACCAAAATGCACTTTATATGAATATGATTTAACTTTATAATTGTTTTAGTTGTTTTTGGTGTGTAGAATGAATTTATAGTAACTTTAATTTTGTATAATGTAAGAAGGACTATGAAAATAAAGTGATCTGTACATTCATACTAGATTATACTCATCAAATTAGAAAGCACTTTATTGGTACCATTTACTTCATCCGTATATATAGAGAAACACTGAGTTCATAACAAGATTTAAAAGTAGATGTAGTTTTAGTTACAATTGACTCTAAAGATTATAAAAATATTTTTTTTGGTGTTTTGTTAAAATGATGTATATAAATAGAACCATAACTTCGAGCATTGGGAGGAGAATAATAATTGAGATTTATGAAATTCTATGGTTATTTTGAAGTTTTGCAATTTATTATTGGTAATAATGCTTCTAATAAGTGTAATTATTTTCTTCCTACATATTTTTACAAAGTGTGATGTTTTAAATTTTTGATTATAAAGCTTTGGTTATTTACATTATAATTGTTTTGTTACCAATTCTGCATGATTGAGGTCTTCTAAGGATAGAAATATAAAGTGTTAAAGGTATAACAATATACCTACTGATGAGTTAAGTTAACTGATTTTGGGTATATAATGATATAACACCCATAAATGGGTTTAAGTTGAGGGATTATGAGGATAGAAAGATAGAGAAACCATGAATCTAGTTTAAGGATCCATTACACTTTTGTATAATATTATACCAGGCAAGTCCAATTATAGGAAAAAAACCTATGACCATTTATTAAGAAGAAAAGAAAAGTAAAAAAGGGGATGGGGTATAAATCTTTCCCATATTCAACAGAAAAAGGATTAAAAATTATAATAAGACAAGTCATCTCAAAACCATAATCATCAACAGTTTCCCATTCTGAGGGAGAGTTACCTTTATTGAAGTACTTGAACACCTCAACATCAATATTTCTTAACAACATGTATCTGGTAGTCACGTTCCTTGGTGTATTGAAGTAGTCCTTCCTTGGCCTTCTCACTGGGGGGCCAGATATGAGGCCTTCACTATAAGTCAATTTCAACATCCCTTTTGAGAAAATATCTATAAATGAAACTTTATTGGATTTCAGGGCCTCAAAGGGATTGTTTCCCATCTCATTACCATGATTATCATCCCCCACATTATGCACAGGAATCACTGAACTTTTCATCTACACAAATCCATGTCCCATGAAATTTGGTTGAGCATTAGTGTCCTCAAAAGCTGAACATTGAGATTATACATCATTGTTTTGACCTTCATGGGCCTTGGGTTTTGATTTATTGGCAGATTTAGTTTCCATTGGAAGTGGTAAATGAGAGTAATCCTTTCTCACTTTCTTATTGCATTTCTGACTTTGCTTCCTCCTTGTACTAGGGAACCTACTATCATGGAATTCTTTAGCAGCTTCAACAAATGTATGACCAGGATACTCCTCATTGGGCTCATACTTGGGGACTCCTTGCCCATCCAATGGCACTAACCAAGATTTTTCATACTCTAGAGCTGGGTTTTCATTAAGCAATCCCATAAATCAATTTCCAAGATCAATACTTGGAATTTATTTTCCTGGAATCAAGCTCATACTATTTGTAATCTTCACACACTCACTGCTGCCTCCATTTGATCCTCCTTCCATAAGAACCCACATGTCTTTTGCACTGACATGATCACCCCCACCTCTTCATTGAAAATTGAAGGATATGAAATGTTTTGGGGTACTATAGATCCTTAAATTACAACACCCATGTCCACTATATTATATTTTCTCATCATTTACCCTAGATTTCATCCCTCCATGTCACAATTCAATCTGCCAAACACATCAGCCACTCTCATGTTTAAATGTGTAACCATTATATTTCTCAAGGTGTCATGTACTATACCATCAAGACTGGGAATATACCCTATCAAATACCTACTGGCCAAGAATTGATTCATTTATTAAGTACCTGAATCAGATTCCACACTAATATGAAAACCCTCATCCAACTTCAGGTCCATCTTCCTACCTCTACACATTTCTAGCTGATGCACCATTTTCAAGCACCAGGAGTAGTAATCAAACCATGATTCAAACACAACTGACTATTTATAACTAAATTAATCACCAACATCAATAAAAAATTATTTCACCAGAGGTCTAGAGACATCCACTTCAATCCATATTCTTAGTGAAACCTGGTGAAAAATTTCCCTAGTCCTACTGTCGGAGCATAGGTACCGACCAACAAGATTTCCAAACATACAGATAATAGATGGATTATGAAAGGGAAGCGAGAGTTATATAAATCTTACCCATATTAATTTGGTCAGATAATCATGTTTCATGTGATAGTCATATGACTATATGAAGAGTAAAAACCGGGAACCATCGTAGGATCAAGGAGCGGTCGATCATGCCAATACCATATCTTTTTCTGAGGCAAAATAGATCATGATGTGCCTAGAGTCGAGGAGACCCATAATAGCATGCTCATATAGACCCCAATAACCAAATATGAATTGGTCAAAGAAATACATAGATAGAATCTATTTCTGGAATGATGCTATCAGAGTTAGATTCAATAAGGAAGAAGCATTAGTGAATTCTTGGACCGAAATTGAAAGTTGTATAATCCCATCAAAAAGTTCTAGAACTTTGGGATAAAGGGAGATTTGGGGGAAAGAGGGAAAGAATTCAAGATCTGAGAATGGGGAGAAGGAGGAGAATCAATCTCTAGAAAGAGGCGGTGAAGGTCCCTTCACCAACCAAATACATACTTTAAGCTCCAATCTTAGACCTTTCATCAATTCTAAACTCATGTACATTTAGACCACTTATGAAACATAAAGTAAGTATCATATACCCTTGCGAATAAAATAATTGAATTCTATAATATTAATACCAGATGTGTACTGTCCATATAGTTTCTTACAACCCTTTAGTTATTTTTGGTAGTTACTTTTACAATGTCTTGATTTTCAATAATAAAATCATTTCCCTTCATTTTATTTGGTTTAGATGGTCTAGACTGTCTATAACCTCTCTTCTTATCCTTTTAGCCAAAATATTCACCTTTTTTCATTTTATACCACCATTATGAAACTTGAGACTGGACTTTCCATGGATTGTTAATAAATCCTTACATATTGATAAGATTTGGTATACTTTTTTTAAACCCATTCATATTATAATTCAAAATGATTTGTCAAAAAAAAAAATTAGTAGTGATTTTAAAATGAATTCCATAGCTAGATCAAGCCTGATACATGATCCTAGTCTCTCCAAGTCATTAATGAACCAAATCATATTGAGTATATGAGTATATATTGATGTAACTTATGTCACCATTCATTGAAATCAAGAATTTTACACCTCATACCTCTCATTACTATATTGTTCATGATAAATAATTTTAGGTTGTATATTATCTTGAATGCATCCATGTTTTCATGTTAATTTTCCAACTTGGGTTACATTGTCACAAGACTGAGAGTTATAATTATAGTGAATCCTTTTGATGCTTATCATAAGTATTTATGTTTATTTGTTGATTGTATTCACTAGTTGTTTTCTCAAAAATGGGTTTCTCAAACACATAAAACTTTCCTTACTATTCAAGAATTATTCACAAGATTTAGTATCGGTTAAGGAAATCACTTCCATTATGTTTTTTCTTTATCCAAGATAGATATGAAAGTTAATCTTAAATATGATTATTATTTCATTGTATCAATAATATAATCATTTTTCAGATGGGTATTAGGTTTTACATTCAATCAATAAGGACTTTTATTAAATACACTCCCACTAAAATGATGACCCCTTTTAGATTCATCATACCCATTAGTGGGCCAAGATCTATATTTAACTTATCAATGAGTCTGATTTAGAATTTATATCACCACTTAGTTATTTATGTAGGTAATAATGACACTCATTTCACATATGACTCTTGGATAGTTGAGAAAACAACTCATTTCCTTAATCATGTGGATTCACTTAACATTATTCCTCTACCAACCTAATTCTATTAGGTTCTCCCAACTAAGTGTAACACAAAGAAAATTCAAAGAGTAGGAACCTAATCCTATTAGTGTCACCCATTACTTAATTTCATTATAGAAGATAATTCATTGCCACCTTGCTTTGGCATGAACTACTCGATTAGATGATCAAGGCCCTGAGAAGTGTTTTCTTTGGAAATAATTTAACACTTAATATATTTTAAGGGGATTTAATCTTTCCATATTATATCATATTATTCCCTTTTACATGTATGCATGATTCTAGTGATTTGGTATGGAATCATTTTCCTTCAATCAAATAAATATGTTCAAACCATATTGGTGTGTAACTTTTTACAAAACTCATTGCTTGTGTTACTCACCCAAATTAAAAGGCAACTATATTCACAGAAATAAAAATTCATCCCATGAATAAGGTACATGAAACTCTATCATGTAAAGTATTGGAATTATATGAAATCAACAATCCACACAAGATTAATCCTGAAGCAACAAATAGCCAACCACTATTTTTTTAGGGAAGACAAAAGCCTAAAAGTTAGTGAGCAGTCCAACCCAAAGTCCCTCTACCCAAGGATACTTAACTAAGGAGATATTTCAATCCCATCATAATTATAAAACATAATATGTATAAATCATAATTAACTTCTCAATTAAAGTTCATAAACTAGTAAAAGGAAAAGGAAAAGTGGAAGAAAAACTAAATAAATTATCATACCTAGAATGAAACTCCTTAGATTCACGTGTGAAAATTTATGGAATCAATTTAACTTTTTAAAATTAAATAATAAAATAATACATTATATAAATAATTTATAACTATTAATTATATAGAGAAAAACTAAATAAATGAATAATTCATATATTTAAACCTGATATAAAATATTTATGAACAATTCATAAATCAAGTAATTATAAACATTTTTAAATTTATTCATGATTTATAGACACTCTATAATTTAGATAAATATAAACAATTTATAATTATCTCTAATATGAAATCATTTTAAATTTATATGGAATATTTCATAAATATATGATATCAAATGAAATATAAGAATTTTACATTCCAATTATATTATGTAAATATTTTTATATAATCTAAATATCACATATTAATATTATTCATATATCAATCAAATCAATTTATCAAAAATAATTTTTGAAATGGTGTAAATAATTTCTCAAAATATGTCTTTTTAATTAAAATAATTCAAATTAATTATTATAAACAATTCCTAATTTTAAATATATAATTTTATAGCTAACCTTAATTTTAAATTTTAATTTTTTTAAAAATTTCCCTTATAATATCTATATAAACATTTTATATCTAAATTATAAGTTATTCCATATAAATTTGAAAAGGTATTTTATATTAACATTTAATATTATGGAATATTTATTTAATAAATGTTTCATAAACATTCAATTTAATTAATTACAAAAAATATTATAATTAATTAATTACAAATATATTATAAGTAATTATTTTATAAACATTTTATAAATTAAATAAATATCCTAAAATACTTTTTACCATAAGTTATAAATAATTTTGAAATTATAAAATCAATTTATAGTTTAAAATTTAGATTTTTTAACATTTTCATGGTTATCATATTTTATGATATCTTATATATCATAAGGTGTGGTTGAAGACATTATTTATCATATTTTATGATAGATAATAGTCTTCCTATTATATAGCCTTTGACATATAAGGTTTCATATCTCATGATATACGATATATCATAAGGATGGTATGATGATTTGTTTTCGAAAACAGGGAATAAATCTATCATCAACTACAACACCCAATATCATACATGTAGAATCATCGATCTAGTTCACCTCTATCATGAACAAAAGGGGTGATATCCACCTCAAGCATGCCTACCTGTACACTAGAGGCTACTAATAAGTGGTGAGGGTTAACATATAACAAGTGTCAAGATTATACCCTCATGTAAAAATAACCATAATCATAGTGTAAATAGTAACATAAACCAGTTATCACAACAAAATTTTAGTAATAAAACTGATATCATAGTTAAATTCCATTTAATGGTAATATCAACACATGCTATAGCAAAATGAACTATTGTACATGTCATATAAGTCATACAATCTAACTAGGATCCCCAGTGGTAGAATCATATATAGCCAAGTCCAAAACAATCAAAAGTAAAGTATACATCCACAAATAGCCTCGAATCTGGCCCAAACTTATCTCCCAACTCTCACTTATCTATACTAGCTAAGGCAGTCAAAGTCTTAGGGCCCTTTACCTTACCTATGTCACAAAACATAAAGTTTTATCAGGTAACATGACACCCAAGCATGGTGTACGTACAATTCAACAGCCCACCACCAATGGTGTACTTAAAAAATTCAGTAGATACACGTGCATGATCAATATAAAATTTTAGTAAGATAAATAATAATACTGAAATAACCCATCACCTCATGGAGTGATCCTTCCAAACCATAATTGACCATACCTGCTTCAGTCAGTGTTGGAATGGGATGATATATCTATAGTTTGAGTACACACCTCAAGGATGAATGATATTTCACTCCTCTTATAATAGTAAAGTTGAATAATCTATCACCACAAACATCACTGGTGAATGATCTATCCCTATAAAAAGTCATCTAGGTGAATGATCCATCATTGAAACAAAATCAAAGGTGAATAATTCATTGTTAGTGAACATGGTATCATTAGTATTAGGTAGACGATACACTTTTGGTATATACTTGAGTGGATGATATTCCACCATCTTATAGATCTTATGGATAATTTAATATAAAACTATACCATCAATGTGGATAATATACCACGGGTATCACTTTAGAAGTGGATGACTTACCACCATCTAAAGTCCCCAAGTGTATGATGCACTACAGGGATGGCATCCATTGGTGGTTGATTCACCTTCAATACTATCCTCAAGGTGGATGATGTACCACTCATATCACATATCTAATGGACATTGACATTGAGTCTTAGGTGGATGATATACCACTGAAATAGGTCACTAAGTTGATGATGTACTAATGGGATAGTTCTCATGAGTGGGTGGTTCTCCACTAGTACAAATATTCTAGTGATCAATATACCAATAATACCAAAATCACATAGTGAAAGATGCATCACCTCCTAAAGTATCCCAGGTGGATGACATACCCTCAACCTAATATGAGTGGATGATGTTCCAACATATTATAATATGAATATAATAAATATAACACCAACCAAAAACTCAATTGGAGGAAACATACATTTCAAACTCATTCTTGTTAATAATGCATCACACTTTGAGTAACTCAAGTGATAGGTATATCATATTTTAATTATGAAATTGGACAATACATCACAAGTTTAAAAAAATAATTCAATTTAATGATAGATCACAATTTAAACTAATAATACAAGTGAATGATATTACATAGTTTAAATAATCCAAGTGGATGATATATTACATAACTCAATAACATGTCCATGCTCGCAAATCCATCTATCATATCAAAGATCTAATCCTAGGCCAACTCACCTCTTTCATAGATCACACACAAGACAAAAAACAACTAAGACCACATTGTCTCATAGGACCAAATCTCAACAATAAGCACATTCCTTGAGTCCAAATCCATGGTTCCATAATGTGTCTCATAAAGGATTTGGTCATCAATGATCAATAGTGTAAACTCACACCTCGCACGAGCAAATCATGACCTAATGGATTCAAATTTTATTAAAGGAATGTAAGGAAAATAATTTGAATTAATTTTAGGGCATACAAAACTAGGTGATGTTTCGCTCATTTCATATGATGCATTCATGACAAGAAAATATTGTTATGTAAGAAAGGGACAACCTACTTGGGATTAATAAGTTTATGCTCATCAAATTCCACCCATTAGTTTGATCTCAAAAGGATAAAATCAAGAAATAAAAAAATATAATTAGGAATAATTCTCGATATATGAAAAAGTTGTGATGCAAATGAATAGTAGAGGGAAGAGTATTCTTATCCTTACCAGTATCAGCCTCCCATAATAGAAGATGGTCTCACCAATCCTAAATGATGAAGATCCAAACTCAGAAAGTGGATAGACCAAGTAGGAGAGCTAAGGGGGTGGACGTTGTCATGAATTATGAAAAACTCCTTTAAAATGTTTTTAAAGTTTAAACCACTTTAATTTAATTTTTTTAAAACTACATGAAACACACATTGTGGCCTGGCTATTATAGTCATGGTGATGTTCCCCTATGAAGGTTGCATTTCGGCATGGCTCCTCTCTCCATAAAAAAACCCACTACTCCCAAACAAACAAAAACCTGAGCTCAGGAATTCATGACATAACCATCCCTCACTATGTAACATAATGATCCTTCATCAGCTGAATTCTCAGTGTAGCCTTGGGGCATCACGATGCAACACATTTATCTTGAGTAGGATTTCACATTTCATTTTCCTAAGGCCATGATGCAACCAACCACCTACGTAAGATATTAATCTTATGAATACCACTCACCATGGTGTAAAACCTTAAGCTAGGGCATGGTCTTTGACCTGTAGAGACAATTAATATTAGAAAAATCCAAAACTACTCTCATGAAACCACTACTACACCGCAACCCACTTTATGTGGCATGATGGCCCCTACCCATTCTTTATCAAATCATGACCCTCATGTGTTTCATCATGATGAGTCGCCTACAGAAGAACATCAACCAAAACCAAAGTCCAACTATTAAAATGACCCTCAAGTCCCCTTTAAACAACTTTAACAATTAAAAATACTAAAATACACATGTTTTGGAAAAAATAAATTGAACACATGCCTCATATGAATATGAGGTGTTACTGACTCACCACCATATAACCGATTGTTTCTAAGATGCACTACCGAGAATCACCAAGCCTCATCGAAGAAAAGATACAACCACTAATATTGCATATCAGAATCACAATCTCGAGTCTCCTCCTAGATATTACTATTCTACTAATACACTCCTTCTAGAGTGATTGTCATCCCGCACAAAGTATTATTCCTCTAATCCACTATCTTAATTGGTAGCCTCTCGAATGACGCATCTGGATCCAAATTGACCTCATTGACACTGATCAGACGAGAAGGGTTGAGATGACATCTCTAAAGGTGATATATATAGAATAAATCATTCATAACACTATATATATGAGGAATTTCCAATCTATATTCCATTTTACTAATCCGGTCCATGATGTCAAATAGACCCAAAAACATGGGTGCCATAGGACAACATCTCTAGTCAAAATATGATATTTACCTACTATGAGTGGCCTTTAACCAATTCCTAATCATTCTAATATGATATAAAGTCTACTTAATGATACTCAACCTGATAACTTATGACTACCCAGCCTGCAATTAACACATAAGTGATCAATATGATGAACCATATAAATCCTTAAAAGGCTCCATCTGAGTTGATGTCTAATAATTTTTATTATAGGAAAAATCCATAATCACTAGATGGTTCTCCCCAAAACTACCAAAATAAATCACACATTCTTATAGAATTTACTCCGACACTTGGATGGTATGATCAAACCTCCATTGGGTCTGAGGATAGCAGGTAGTTCTTAGATGCACTTTCATATCTGTTGCTTTGGTTATTTTGGGTTCTCGAAGGCATGTTTGCACTGTCTTATGTGATGTTATGTTTGTGATGGTGGTGGATTCTGGATTTTCTTCCTTGTTGATCCCTGGCGTGTCTCCGACAACATCAACAGAGGCGCTGATGGTGTAAATTCATGAGGTGATGCTGTTTGAGGTGTGGATGATTCAGAAGGTCAGAGAATATGGTGGCGGGGCCGGCTTGTCTCACTGGCGACCTGATCAGAGGCGATGTTGGGGTTACGCGATGACACGCAACTCGAGGTGGTGGTGCGGCTCGAGGAGGACACGTGGTTCGCTTGAAGTTTGAATTTGGAATTTGGAATTTTGAATTGTATCTGGAAAGTTTTGGGTTTCTTTAGACCCATGGTTGATATATTTTGGTGTTTGGTTGTACGGTTACCAGTTACCCTAAACCGACTTTTTGAAAATAAAAAAAAAATGATTTCTAGCAATAGGAAATTTATGACCTTTATCAACAAATACAAAATAACCCAACCACATCACCCCCACAAGACGATATTAGAAATCTTATCCTAAAGTCTATCATCACATCACCCCACTTCCACTTAGGAATGGGTAATTCATAAATAATAATTGTGGGTCACTAATGATATACTTATACCTAATGGTAGGTAAATCATTATGAAAAAACCTTACTTTTTTCCTTCCTCATCCCATACCACCAGTACTACCTCCCAATATCATGATACATCTTGGTAAGATCCGACTGAATAACCCATATCAAGGCCTATGATACCCACATTATCTCCTCATACATGTTCATATAGAATAACACATGAGAAAAAACATATAGATCCCCATAAAAACTACGGATCAGTTAGGTGTTATCTCCCCAATATATATACCATCCCTCATCACCAACCATTTTGAGTTAGATAACTAATACTCCTTCACCCTCTTAAGGAGTTAGGATACAATACTCAAAGATTTCAATGTCACTCTACCCTAAAATTCCTAAACAATAAGAAGTATCATAGAAAAGAGTATTATATTATACCTATCACTACACTCCACTTTCACCAACTATACCTAAGTCTTAATACTCAATGCATTGGCAACAACATTCCTCTTTCTAGGGGTATATGATATCTCAAAATCAAAAGACTATAGGTACTATACCCATATAATATATCAATGGTTAAAGTTAAGAAAATATATACCTAATGCTCCTATGGTCGATGTACACCATAATAATCTCACTTAAAAGTTAGTGATTCCAGTACCTCAATTCATACACTACCACAACCAAATCTAGATCACATGTTGGGTAATTCTGCTCATGCAGCCTCAATTTCCTGGACTCATAAGTGACCATTCGCCCACCTTACACCAGAATTTCTATAAGAATAACTCCTAAAGCATCACAATATGGTGTATACACCTTAACCATCTCAGTTAAGTTTAGGATATGTAAATATTTCAATCTACCTCTCAACTCCTAAAAGGATCTCTCACAAGCATCATACAATAGTAACTTCACCCCTTCTTCACTAGGGTCATCATCAGTGCTACCAAATGGTATAAATATTTGATGAACCTAATATAGTAACTATATTAACCCAAGAAACTAAAAATATTAAATAAATTCTTGGGAAAATACTAAGAAACCACAACCACAAAATTACCTAGGTCCACTAATATGCCTTCCTTAGATATCACATTCCCCAAGAATCATACTCCACCAATATAGAACTAGAACTTTGAGATATTTGAAAACATCTGATTCTACCTTAGTCATTTGAGAGTACACCAGCATTTTTTCAATGAATAAAACTCTAAAATAATACATGTAAGGATGGAAGACCCTATTCATCAGGTCCATAAACACTATCTCTGTATTCATCAACCCAAAAAACATTACAAGATAGTCATATAGCTTATACCTACTCCTAAAATTAGTATGAGGGATATTAAAAGGCTTCACCCTAAAATTATAATAGCTTAACCTCAATTAAATCTTAGAGAATAACCTAAATCCTCTTAGCTTAATGAAAATGTCATTATTATAAGGAAGAGGATAGTAGTTCTTAACTGTTACTTTTTTTAGCCTTAGGTAATCTAGACAAAAATGTAGTGATCAGTCCACCTTCATAGAAAAAAAATATTGGAGAACCATAAGTGGATGCAATAATATGAATAAACCCCCTCATATTGAAATCATCTACTGAATCCTTCATCTATTTAAGCTTTTTAGGATCCATCCTATAAGTAAAAATGGATATGTGATCCATACCAGACATAAAATTAATCGTAAAATTGATGTCATTATTGGGTTGTAACTATGATAAATCATTACAAAAAATATATTGAAATTGATGGATGATATTAGGAAATAACACCTAGAATGTCTCATCATCTCTAAAATAAATTCTATCCAACTGGGTAATGACATCCCATAGAAGTTGATGGACAAGTCCGGGTTGACATTTTGGGAAATCACACTCACTAACATAGGTATAAAAATAATTCTCTATAAAATTAAAATATAATCACTAGTGGTAGAAATTGATGAATACTCAATAAAAATTCAATCAATCCATCCCAAAGATCACATAAAAATTGAACATCTTAAAAATAAGATGTCCCAAAAAACCCTATTCCCATTGATCATGATGGCATACTTAGGACACCTCAAGATACCCTCTGATCGCACCCCTAATTGAATATCAATAAAAAATTCCCTATATAGATTCTTCGAGACACTCCTTTAGTGGACTATAAAAATATGGTCAGACATTCCCCTTTTGGATACACTGATAGCATTTTATTTAGTCTCACCCTTTTAGAGGAAGCAATGAACCTCAACCTTGGTCAACCTAACTATAATCATCCTAGTGATACAACTTAAATCTCCACTTCCTACCACCCAAAAACCCACTCCTTATCCCAATAGAATCCCGATGCCTAAATTATCTTCTCTATAATTGGGTTTTATTAGTAATAAATTCCAATTCATGACCAATGAAAATAATTTTATCTTTAATATTACCACCTAAGGCCATCATTAAAATTCATAACTTTAGTAGCCTCCTCACCCTCTTGTACAGGTGATAATTAGAGAAAATTGGTAAATAAATAGGCATATTCCATCAAAAAAATTTCCCATATTCCATATATGTAAAATCCTTAAATTTTTTAACCCTAAGAGTCTCTGGGAAGAACTTATTGAAGAAACATAATTGAAATTCCTTCCAAATCATCACCACATTCTAGTGTTCATGGAAGAAAATGTCCCACTAGTTCTTTAGTGGTCCTCAAATAATATTATAATAAAGATTAGATTTTCTATTAGGTCATGTCTCAAGGTGATAAAAAATGGTTTGCATGGAATTATTCCTAAACTCTATAGATTACAGTCGACCCTTACGCACAAAGAGTGGAGGATACTGTAGCTAATACTCATAGGTAAAGTCTAAAATGATCATACTATCCTAAAATTCCCCATTCACCATATTTTATAAGTATTGAAGTATAATACCTTTGAGATACTGATCAATAGGAGTAAAAATCACAAAAATCGACATTAACTCCACTATTAGTGGGGAATGCTCATCCTCCCCCTTATATCACTTAAGAAGAGGTATCCATAGAATCATATTTCTACAATGATATGTGCATGAATAAAAAAAACCCTATCATAGATATAATATCATAATTTAGGTTAAGAAATAAAATTTATACATCTCCCTAACCTAAAAATACACTCTATGTTAGAAGGATTTAACAAAAAAGGCTCAAATCTAGTTGAACCTACCCTCTCTCAGGTCAGGTATATTCTCATAGGTGAATAATGGAAAACTGGTTCTATCCTCAAGGTGGATAATGCACCACCAATATTTAATTTCTAGTGGTTGATACACCATCAATATCAAGTCTCAGGTGGATAATATACCATTAAAATAGGTCTTTGAGTGTGTGATATACCACCTTGATAACTCACATGAGTGGATGATTCTCTACTAGTATGAAAACCCAAGTGTTTGATATACCACTAATACCAACATAACATATTGAAAAATTCATCACATCCTCAAGTGTCCTAGGTGGATGACATACCCTGACCTAGAATGGGTGGATAATGTTCCACCATATTCCAATATGGCCGTGATCGATATACGACCAATCGATAACTCAATTGAAGTAAGAATCTAATTCCAAATCATTCATGAGATGAATGTATAATAGTTTTAATAGCTCAAGTGATTTATATATCATATTTAAACTATGAATGTGAAAGAAAAATCAAAAGTTTAAAATAATAATACAATTGAATAATAGACCATAATTTAAATGAATAATATAAGTGAATGCTATTTCATAGTTTAAATAATCTAAGTGAATGATACATCATACAACTCCAAAAAGGAGTCATGCACTCAAATCCATACACCCTCTCAAAGTTCTAATCCTAATATAACTCACCACTATATTATCTCATACACAATCCAAATATCATATAGGACTACAATAGGGTGACACAATAGAATCTTAGGTTTAGATTTAAATCATAGGCACCCATCCTAGGTCCAAAGTCATGGTTCCATAATGTGTCTCATAAGGGACCACTACTGCAAATATGGCCTTTATCAGCGCTAGAAAAGGGCATTAACAACCCTAGGAAAGTGCTGTTAATCGTGGTGAAGATAGGGGGGTCCCTTTTATCAGCGCCCAGAAAATCATTGATAAAGTCCCATTTTATCAGTGCTAAAAAAAGGCTGATAAAAAGGTCCTTTATCAGTGCTTGCTTTTAGTGCTGATAAAAGTAAAAAAAACAAATTAAAAAAAAATTAAAATCCTCGGGGAGCTTTTAACAGTGCTTGACCACCCCCCTTTTATCAGTGCTAGGTGGACCCCCTCCCACTCTCTTTCACGCTGCACTTGCCCACACACCCTGTACTTTCCCGTGCGCCCCTCCCTTCTTCCACTCGAACTTGAACCCGAGACCTCTCCCCTTGCACGCCTACACCTTTACCACTAAGCTATTTAGTTTTTTTCTCTATTTAATGATATATATATACATAGTTATATTTATTCATATATTAATATAGCTTCATATTAATATAAATATATTTAGTTATATTAATACATATATATTTATTTATATATTAATATATATACATTTTTTCATATATTAATATATATTAATATATATTTATATATATATAGTTATATTTATTCGTATATTAATGTAGATTCATATTAATATAGATATATTTAGTTATATTATTACATATATATTTATTCATATATTAGTATATATATATATATATATTTATTCGTATATTAATATATATTTATATTTATTTTTATATATATTTTTTAGTTATGATTTTTATCCATATATTTATTTGTATATTAATATATATTTATAAGATTAGTCTTAAATACATTTATAAAATTCGTTTTTTATGTGTGTTTGTAAATAAATAAATAAATAAATAAATACATATATACAATACACACACACACACACATAGACACACACACACACACACACTTACAAATAAATACATATATATGTGTATCTGAAAATCCATAGAATGTTAAAACGATCATAACTTATAATCCAGAAGTCTATTTCAACTCCACAACCAGTAAAATAAAAGAAAATGAAACAGTCTTTGATATAATATGTGGTACAGTCATAAATGACATCCTGATCAGATGTTATAACTGTTTGAGTGTTAACAAATCGGCGTATCCCAACTAAAAACTAAGTTTTGGAGGCCTTATTGGCCTTTTTGGGCCCTTGAAATGTGAAATAATGTTCCCTTGGGTCACTAGCGCATAGAGCTCACTGTAAGATTCAATTTTATATGCTATAGAGCTCAAATGGACACTCAGATCAAAAGTTATGGTCATTTGAAGTTTGAGTTACATTTTTAATTTATTTTAGATCTTTTATTATTTTTTTTGATTTTTTTGTGTCTTCAAATTGTTATTAAATGATTATTAATTAATGATAATTAGGAAATTATTAATTAATAATATTTTTAAAATATTTTAAATCCATTTTTACTAAATTTATTATATATTAAATGTAATAGTCTATTTATCAACACTAGGAAAAATCACTGATAAAGCCCCCCTTTTAGCGCTACTAAAAAAGCGCTGATAAAGGGGTCCCCTTTAACAATGCTAAAAAAAGAGCTGATAAAGGGGTCCCTTTATCAAAATTTTTTTAGCACTGATAAAGAGTAGTGCTGTGGAAACCCAGTTTTGTGGTAGTGTACTTGGTCAATAATGACTAATGGTGTCAATGTACACCTTGAACATTCCACTCATAGACCAATAGGTTACAACTGTATCAACTAAAATCAAGGAAAACAATTTTAATTAAATTTTGGTCATACAGAACCTAGATAAATTTAAAATATTTTATACTACACATGTATGATAAGAGAATATTTTTAGGAAAGAAATGGAATACCTACCTAAGACTTGGAGGGTTCTACTCATTCAATACCACATGATGATTCAGACTCAATCATACGGAATCGATAAATCTATGGAAGACTTAGAATTAGGAATAACCATCAGTATACTATGAAATAATGATGAAAATAACGAATATAGGGAAGTGGAATTGCATAATTACCAGTGATGACCTCATGAGATACATGGAAATTTAACCCAGGTATTAGTGATAATTATCTAAACTTAGTATGTGGAGAACCCAAGTTATAGATCTATGGATGTAGATACTATGCTAAATGAATGAAAAACCATTTCAATTTTTTTAAAGTTTAAACCATTTTTTTAAAAACTAACCTAAACACATGGTGTGGTATGGCTATTGTGGTCATAATATAACAACCCTATCATGGTCACATTGTAGCATAGATCCTTCAGACACAACATAGTTCTATACTCCCATACAACTGAAAAACTAATCCTAGTCCTTCACAGTGTTTCCTTCCCCCCTTTATGGAGAACCATTCCTTTGATAGTCATATTTACAACACAAACTTAGGATATCATAGCGTGACACCTCCCTCGCAAGAATTCCTTCACGATATAGTTCCCTATGTCCATGATTTAACCAAACATCAATAAAAGATATTAATATTACATAGGACATTGACCATGATGTAGTAACCAATCCTGTGGTGTGGTCTTGACTAGTATAAATACTTAATCTTATGAAAATATGAAATTACACTCACACATCCCTTACCACACTAAAAACCACTTCATATAGTGCAAAACACTCTAACAAGTCCTCATCATAAATAAACCTTCATGAATTGTGGCGTAATGATCCACCAGTAGTAGGAAATTATCTCAAACCTTAGACCAACTCAAAAAACAACCCTCAAGTTCCCCACCAACACCTCCAAAAGGTCATAACACTAATTACATGAGGTTTGAAAAAAATTAAATTAAATTTATACCTCATAGAGATATAGGGTGTTCCAATATCCTATGATGTTTTAAAAACTGAAGAATTATAATTGTGACACTACCTATGATATTATATATCATATGTAGTGACCTATCAAACTCTATGATATGATATATAATGTGATCAACCACAGTGAAAAATTCTAATCATTTTTAATGATATGGAATATTATAGTCATACAATAACCATTTTCTTCATTTAAAAAAATAATATAATGAATTATAATTCATTTCACTACTTTGATACCAATTTTAGGTTTATAAGGATAGATTAAACCTTAATAAATTTAGTAGAAATAATTAGAAACTATATATCTTAATAACATGATTCCTTTGAAAACTAAAACCGTAAAAACTATAAATGAAGAGTGTATACCTTACACTATAGTTTTCTTCTTGTGTTTCCTTCAATCTATGCTTGATGAATATCACTAGAAACAACCAATATAATCTTCCCTCTGAGGTATATACATGGGTTATACTAAATCACCCAAACAATTTAGGTCATACTCTCCTCCCTCTTGAATATACACTTAAAGAGGTATATCATATTTAATGATACATACCATTCAATATATTGTTACTTTCATGAGATGAAAGTCCCAACTTACAATTGGATTGTATCATAATAAAGGATTGAGAATCCTTTTCTGCCTATATCGTATAGAATGATACACTCATCAGTAATAAAATATTCATGCATGGGATGCATGCACCTTCTTTGATCCTCCCATATGAAGTCTTCCTGTGTTTAATCCATTATGAATAGATTAAAAAAGGATTTTAATGTGTTCATTGAACAAGTTCAATGGTTACATAAATGAAATATAATTAATGGGTTCCATTTGATGACACCCTATTCAGATGATGTGTTATTCATTCAATAAGAGCCATATAGGAGGCCTATAAAATAGAATGAGTCCCCTCATTGGTGGAAAATATGATCATCCATTTCATGAAAATATTTCAAAAAATATATCTTCTTCATGGTACATCAATCATCACTCCATAGTGATAGTGTTAGGACCCCTTCGAACATACGAGAATCCTCTAGTTATGATCTCAGATCTAAGGGTTAGTGGATTACCATTATAGATAAAAAATATCATTTGTTTATTCAGTGATCATCATCAATCACACTCTAAAGAATATATAGGTTTATGCTTATGTTATTCATAACTTTTTATACATATGATCCTTGAAGATTGACTGGGAAATTAAATGGGTTGTTTCTAATACTAATGATAATAAGATAATCCAGTAAATGTCATTAGTGGTATTAGAGCCTTGTTCTTAAAGTATTAAATATGCTTATTGTACTAGTTTTTGAATAATTTCATATCATAATTCATATGTGGTTTTATATTTAAATAAAATCCATGTAATTTATTTTGTTTCTCACCACCATAGAATATGATAGATCCATATCATAAACTGTGATATTACTGGAAACACCAATTTTCTTCGATATAAAATCTTATGATATTTGATAACATAACAAATGATAAAAAAGGGTTTTTAAAAAATAGATATTTGTAGCATAAATATGACACTATCCTAGTCATAAAAAATTATATTTGTTATAGAATTTATCCAATCATAGTTTGTGATAAAAATCATATCATATGATCTAGAGGCATATAGTATGATACAATTAATAGACATATCACCTTCTCTATAGTTTCTGTCATATTTTATGACTGAATTTCAATCATAAATATGACATACATAAATAATAGTTAATTTTTTTGATATTTTTTATTATAATTTATAAATTATTTATAAATTATGATTATTAGGAATTATAAAAAGACAATTTACATGATTAAATAAAATATTAAAAGTTTATATTAGTTTTCCAAGTTTATGAAAATAAATAATGTTTATTTATAAGTTTATTATTTTTTATTCATGTTTATAATTTTTTTTATATAATATTAATAATTTTTATTCTTAAATTTATATGATAAATTTCTTCTAGGAGATATATCATTGCATTACATGCTATCTAAAACTCCATAAGATTTAGTTTTTCACCTACCTTGACCTTAGTATGTTTTTAGAGTTATAATCGTAAGAATTTTTGATGAATATAGTTTGTGCGTATTTGGTTTTAGAGATATTAGGAATTGAATTATCTCTTCAGTAAAGTCTCTTCAAAGAGAAGGAATTGGGGTCACACTGCCCATCGTTCTGAAAAATTATGCCCCGTTCTAAAAAGGTGATGGGTTGGGTATCTATCACTCTAATCTTACTCATGTAGAGATTGAAAATCTCATACAACAATATGAATTTATATGAAAATTACATGTACCTTATGTATGAGAAGAATTTAGGTATATATAAATAAAATTTTCTTCTATTTCTCGGTGAATAACACAAATTTATATATTATGTAAAGAGTTACATAATAATATAGTGTTAACATATTATTTTATTGGATGGAATATAGATTCCAAAACTAAATATTTAGAAAATTTTATGCATAAAGGTATAAAAAATTATATTATTAAGTTTTTATGAGATTCAAAGGGTTTGATATGTGTGAGATATATATTAAGTAAAGAAATTAATGGGTAACAGTAGATCATCCTTAGGTAGGTTCTACCAAAGAATAGTTCCTTGGGGTTATCTTTTGTTAGCATATTCTTGATTTTTTCTTTAGAAAAAACCTAGATAGGAAACCTAAAGAGTAAGGATACCAAATGAATATAATTGAGTTTTTTCATATGATGGATCCAAGAAAAGAGTTTATCACTTAACTATCCAAGAATCATAACAATTATGATTGGGATAATTCCTTACCTAAATAATTAAGTGGTGAGATGAATTCTATAATAGAATCATTTCTTGTTGAAATATAAATATTTGATTACTAAATAAATTTGTTATATAAAGGTCATTATTTTCAGTGGGAGTAATTTAATTAAAAGTCGTTGATGAAAAGATATAATTCATGATACTCCCCCATATATATGTCTCTGTTATAGGTTATGGATTACTTCACCATAATCATATTGAGACACCTTATAGGTATGACCTATAGAACATTTATTGATTGGTATCCAAGGTTGAGAGATTTTATCAAATAAATTTTTTGATCATATACATATAAATGTTATAGAGATCAATTTCACTAATTCTGACTCATGGGTATTGGATATCGGGTGTGTGTTACACATTTTTTTTGACAAACATAGACATAGATATATGAGGTAATTAAAAAAGGATGAAGTAGATATCCGTGTTGGTAATAGAGAAGGAGTTATTACATTATAAGTTGACACTTATAATTTTTATTTACCAAGTAGATTAATCCTAGAATTGAAAAACTATTATTAAGTTATCTCTATAAATATAAACTAGATTTTTGTATATTATTTAGATTATAATGGATTCTTATTCACTATTAATAACAATAGTTGTTCTGAATATTTGAATGAGATTTTTTATGGAAATGGGAATGTGAAAAATGGTTTATACATTATAGATATGGACAATACTGATTATAACATTCAAAATAAGATGTTAAAGGTTTACTATAATCCCAAATATCTTTATCATTGTTACCTTGGGAATATAAATGATAAATGAATCAAAATAATCCATAGATATGGATTATTGAAATCATTTGATTATGAATCATCTAAAAATTATTAATCTTTATTATTAGGTAATATAAAAAAACATCTTTTATTGGAAAGGGTGAAAGGGATAGTGGGCTATTATATCTCAGACATAATGATGTATGTGGATCAATGAGTGCTAAAGAAAGTGGTAGTTTTAGGTAATACATTACCTTTATTAATGACTTTAGTTAGTATAAACATGTTTTTTTGATGAAACAAAAGTTTGAAACTTTTTAAAAGTTTATAGATTTTCAGAAAAAAGTATAAAATAAACTAGTAAAAAGTATAAAGATCCTCAAATTAGATTGGGGTGGTGAATACTTAAGCTAGGAATTCATTGATCTTATGAGGGATTATAAAATTGTTTCACAACTCACTCATCCTAGAACCCCATAATGGAATGGTGTGTCTAATATAAATAATTATATCTTGTTAGATATTGTTTGATCTATTATGATTCAATGTGACCTTCCTATTTTATTTCAGGGTTATGATATGAAGACTGCTATATTTTTACTAACTTTATTTCATATAAATCCTTAGTAAAGACTTCATATGATATATGCACTGGGAAATATCATGTTATGTATTTTATTAAGATTTTTGGTTGTGAGAAATTAATATTATGTTCAGATTCAGATAATCTTGATTCCCAATATAATAAGTGATTATTTATTGGTTATCATAAGGAAACTAAGGGATATTATTTATATAATCCTACTAAGAAAAAAGTGTTTGTGGATTTATTTTCTACATTCCTTGATATGGAATTTATAGTGAGATGGATATTAAATATTGTTATGTTCAAGAATAATAAATAGGAATTTTTTAGAGATAAAGATTGAGCCAATTTTATAAAGAGTTGTGGAAGAAGAACCAAATCAAGGCACACAAGAACCTTCAAGGTATGGTAGGATTCATCATGATATCATGATATATTGATTATCATAGGTGCTGGTGATGATGTAATGTTCATAAATTATGAACCTACCACCTAAAAATTATCTATTGAGAGTTTGGATTTTTAGAAATGGTTAAAATCCATGGAATATAAAATAGACTCCATATACCCTAACAAAATTTATAAATTAGTGGATGAAATAGAAGGGGTGAGACCCATAGGGTGAAAGTGAGTTTTACATAAGAAAACTAACATGAATGGTATAATGTATACCTATAATTCATAGTTGGAGGAAATTTTTTTAGAAGAAAATTCACGGTCTTGACTATAAAGAAACATTTTAACTAGTTGTGATGAAAATTTACATTCAGATATTTATTTCCATATCAACTTATTTTGATTGTGAGATATATCAAATGGATTTCAAAACCAATTTGCTAAATGAGAATTTATTTTAGGATGTATATATTAGAAAACTTGAAGGTTTTGAAGTTACAAATGATACTATTAGGTTATGAATGTTGTAATATTCTATTCATGGATTGAAGAAAGTATCTCAGAGTTGGAATATATGGTTTGATGATGTGATCAAAGAGTTTGGATTCATAAACAATATAAATAATTCTTCTATATATAAGTATATTAATGGATATTTTTTTAATATTTATTATATTTTATGTGGATGATATAATACTTATAGAAAATTATATCTCAAAAATTTATTCTATGAAGATTTAGTTGGGTATATGCTTCTCAATGAAGGACATGGGTGAAGCTACTACATATTGGGTATGGAAATCTATAGAGACATATCTAAGAAGATGATAGTGAGAGCTACTTGATTGTTGTGAAGAACATCCTTAAGTACTTAAGAAGGATTAAGGACGTCTTTCTGGTCTTTAGGGTAAAGTAAGATCTCTAGGTAAAAAGTTACATAGATTCTAATATATAATATGATAGATATTATATAAAATATCAATTTTTTGTCACATTTTTCCGAAATAGTGGAGATATTAATTTTAAGTGTTCTAAACAGGTGACTATAGTAGACTTGAAAATAGAGGTGGAGTACATCACTTTACCAGATTCTAGGAAGGATTTTTTTTGGATCAAGAAGTTCATTACTGAACTTAGAGTGGTTCCTATAAGTAAGGGATAGATTTATCTTTATTATGGGCACAATGGATTCTTCAATCAGTAAAATGAACCCCAATCTCAATGAAGGACCAAACACAACCTTCAAAAATACCATCTCATATATAATATCATTGATAGTAGGATTTTAAGATCTTTTTGGTGGATAAATATGATAATGTAGTGTATCCATTGATGAAACCATTAACACAATGATAACATCATGGTTATATAGAATATTTGGGTGTTGGAAACATGATAGATTGGTTGTAATGGTTTTAAATGTATCATGGTTTAATAATAAAGGTAATATATATTTATAATTCATTGATATGTACTGAAATTTATTTTATATAAATAGTCAAATAGTAACATCCCCTTAAAGTGATACTTTGAGATATCCCTAATCAATGATCAATGTGTATTATAATGTATTTTCATGACATATTAATATTAGATTCATGAGGTAGTAATTAGAGACTTATTACTTGGACTAACCCACCAAAACATATATCATGGAATGTCATATAGTCATCAATATACTTAAAGGTGTATATTTATTATCAGTCCTCATAACCTAATATTAGAAATATACTTAGAATTATAACCATTATACTTCAATATCTTTCTTACACATGTCAAAAGTGACTCAGTTAATCATATAATGGTTGGGTATGATGATTATCATGTTGTCAATTGGAGTAAAACAAAGATGATATTTATCCACTTATATGAAGAGTAAATACATCTAATCCTTGATTAAATTAGATTGAGGAAATGTATGTCTATTCATAGTTGATTCATATATGATGTGTACAAATACTTGGATGAGAGACATGTGATGTACTCATCTCTTAGATGAATGAAATATGATGTATTCTTCAACTTGGTTGGTATTCTTATGATACTCAAGAAAGGATGTGATGACCTATATTATATTTACATTTTTCCATGTCTAGTGGTAACTTGATGTCAAGGGAAAAGAGATTATATATGTATATATATGATGAATAAGATATATCTTATGGTGGATATGTTTTTATATAGATGCAAGTATAATTTATGGAGATCACACCATACTACTTAGTAGCTTGAGTAGAACTGATAATTTTCTAGAGGCTTCTATATGATTATATATATGAAATAAAAAATTTATATTTCCTATAAATTATTTTACAACCCATAGGGTTACATAGTTAGGCCTTTAGATAAATATTAAGTTTTGGACAAAGTGTTTAATCCAAAATTAATAGAGTTTGATGAAAAAATATCCAAAATGAGTTTTGGATGGATTCAAAAAGAGTTTTTAAGTATAATATTAAGTCCTTAGAGATTTAAGTTAAATAGAGATATTATTAGATATTCAATTAAAGGCATATATCATATTTAATGATACAACCCATGCCATATGTTCTGAAATGCATGGGTTAAAATTCATGAATTATAATTGTATTAGGTAGTAATAAAGGCTCATGAAGAATTTTCCTCCTATGTCATATAGTAAAATACACTCATAGGAAATATGATATGTATAAATGGGATATATGAACTTTATTTAATCCTACCATTAAATTTAATTTGGTGTTTAATACATAATTAATGGATTGAACATGGATTTTCATATGTTCATTGAACAAGTTCAATGGTTACACCAATGGGGAATAATTCATGGGTCCCATTTCATGACACCTAATTCATCCAACACATTCTCCATTCAATGAGAAAAATCATTGAGGCTTATAATAGGGAATGGATTCCCTCATTGGTGGAAGATGTGATCATCGGTTTCATATAGATATTTTTAAAAATATCTATTCTTATCAGTAAATCATTCATCACCCCATAGTGAATGCACTAAAAATTCTTTCAGAATATGGGAATCCTATAGTTATGGAATGGGATTCAAGGCTTAGTGGATTACCTTTGGAGGAAATAATCATCATTTCCCACTTTAGTGATTATTATCAACCACACTCTAAATAATATAGAGGCTTATTATTTTGAAATATAGGTATGTTTTTCATTATAATTTTTTTCATATTTGATCCTTGAAGATAGATTAGGTAATTACATGGGTTGTTTCTACAACTAATGATCATAAAATTCTCTCATAAAATCCATAACCACCTTCATGATATGATAGTATATTAAGATGTAAAGGAGGAATGAAGAAGATATATTTAATAGGGATATGGAATTATCCATAAAATTTATTGATAATGCACCCCAAATATAATTTCCAAATATTCTTTATATAGCCTATAAGGATGATCCCTAATTCCATAAATTTACTCATATATTCCATAAATTTATGATTAAATTCCTTTAGTTAAAAATATTGAAACCTTCAACCATATAATATTATTTACAATATGTATTATGAAATGGATAATTAATGATAGCCTATATTTAGGAGATTAAAATATTAACTCATTAACATTTAGTTTCCAAATAAAATTGTAACACTGCAGAATGAATCATACCATATGATTCATGGAATTACAATTCAACCGAGTTTTTCAATATGACTGCTCTAGGAAACCTTGATATGATACCTTAATATCATATAAACTGATATATATATATATATATATAAAGTCACTAAATTTTACTTTTAAACAAGTATATCATATCCTATGACATACTCATATCGTACTATGTGATACATGGTCTTTAGTTCATATTTCCTTCAGAAATAACCAATATGGTAGTGATACTTGGAATAATGATATTGATGTATAAAAATACTCTATATGAATGCAACCATCATAATAAAAAATATAATCTAAAATATAAAAACAATCAATTGACATAAATATATCCTAATAGACCCTAAAACAAGTAAAACAAAAAGAATAAGGCGATATGCCAAATGCATCCTTTAACCAACATTCCTTTTGATCCAATACCATAGTTGAAATAAACCCACTCCCATGAATATATATTTAAAATTTATATAATTTACAAGAGACTATCTAAGTGATATGACTCATTCCCATTAGAATCTCTCTCGACCTGATAGTGAAGACAAGTGTGACCTCTAAAGCTCATCTCCCAAAGGACATGGATTAAAAACTAGAATTGAGGGTATAAAAAAAAATATGGAATGACATGACATCATAAATCCCATTAACACAAGAGAGAATCATCATTAAACTTCATATAATATAAAATAAAAACCAATCACATGATTCAGGTAATGTTATACATAAACAAGTTCTTTAAAATAAATTACCAAAATTCAACCTCTATTGCAGTATCTCCATTAAAGTTCAATAAATCCATGAGCTAGTAATATCCATATTATTCACTAAATTTATCCTAAAAATATATAAAAATATTATAGATAACATAGAGGTGATAATACAAGTATAATAAATATGTTCCTCCCTACAATATCTCATGCAGATGTGTAGGAATCATACAAAAGCATTTGTGAATAGATAAAGAAACTGATTCATTACCAATTCTGGGTCATATACCACCCAACGTCACTCGTAATTGCTTAATAAATTCAAATAAAAAATAGTGACATAATATTAAAATAATACCCATAGAAAGGTAACCCACACACACTTATCCATTGAACTAGTTACCCTCACATACCAAATGATTACATCTTAGAAAAAATATAACTTCCATATATACATATCTTTGTAACACATAATCAAGACATAACCACATTTTTATATCCATAATCACATAACACACATCACTTATATATAATAAATATCACACCCACATACCAAATCCGTGTCACATACCACATCATCATTGTATCACTAACACATGAAATATAATCACTAAATCATAGACACATCATCACATCATCACGACATCAGTACATACCAACCTCAATCCATACAAACCTATACTATATCTATAAGAGATAGTGGGGAAGGATGAGTAGTTGTCCATTTGTATCACCCCTATTTAGGATGTTTGGGGTACACCCGAAACCCAAAACCTCATATGAGTGTCTATCATGTTACATGACTCAGGTGGTGGTGTGTGATAAATAAAAAACTACAATTAAGATATATAACAAAAAACTCAAACTAGGTCTCATATCTATAACACCACCTCTAAAACCATCATCTCACTAATTTAGTCTTTCACCATCAACAATTTCCACCTCTAAACACAGTACATTCCCACTCTACTATCACTATACAACGACCACAATAATGACACTACTTAAAATCTATTTTTTCATTATAAAATTCCACATTTCTTGAAACATTACAAATCCTTTACCATATTTATTTCCATATACTTAATCCATGTTAAAATATTTCTTTCAAAAATTTCAATTCCATTACAACCTATCTTTACCCACCATTTTATTCAACATATCATTTTCCCCATTTTATTTTTAATCCATTACTTTCATATTTTTAGCATCATTCTTTATATAGTTAATTAATACATACACAACCGTAACAACTTTTCATCATTACCTTTATTATAATCCACACCAATATCCCATAATATTACCTTTAAATTTATTATATAGATAACCACACTAGGATAAACACATCCATACCTATTATCCTCACCATAAAGAATGTAACACACTAACCTAGAAATCCATCTGTTGGCTCGATCCCGGAGTTCCAAAAGACCTATTGCATGCCTACCTACATACCAGAGGATAAAAACATGTGGTTAGAGTTTATAACCATATTAGGGAGACTATAATCTTAGTAGAATCAAATGAAATAAAATTTAAATATAAATAAAAATACAAACATTAGAGTAAGAAAAGGAAAACAACTAAGATTTGACCATGAATAATAAAAACATCAAAATGTTATAAAAAAATGAAACCCATGATCAACACACAAGAATAAAACCCAAGTATTTAATACTAGGATGATCAGACAAAAAAATTATATAGAAGAAATAACCAGGGGAGAATCCATTATAAATCCTTGGTCTCTCCTCAGACCAGTCTCCTAAATCTCTATATAGCTACACTAGCTAGATATCCCATTCAGCCTATTTCCTAAAAGTGAAACATCAAGATCTATATTCACACTAGGGTGACTGTGTAGGTGTGAGAAATAATCTCAATAGGTAACCACCAATGTGGTTCCTCTAATATACTATAATATGCAGTATGTGTATGCATGGAAAAATAAATAGACAATATACACGAATATGGGCCAGGTCATCGTGTGCTAACAAAGACACTACAAAACCAGACCATACCTAATATGATCAACAACATGGATATAAGATCACCCTATATTGATAAACCATATCTGGAACTATGGAGTTGATATAAGGTGGAATAACAATAGCCAACATATCACATATGTCAATCCATACCCTCAGGACATGGTTCTATGGATACATCTCATGGATGTCGATCAATATAATAAGTGATCTAAGGAGGAAGTATCAATTGAAAAAATATCACATAGGCCAAACCATGAGGTCCCATGGCCACATATTGTATCCACCAGTCAATAAAAAAAGTGATATGTATAGGGAATATCAATTTATAACCTCCCACATAGGTTGGACCATGAGGTCACATGGACATATCTCATATCCACTGGTTGAAATAAAATGTTGTTTGAGGAGGTGATCACAATAACCAATATCAAACACAATCCAAACCACAAACTCAAGGTAGGTCCCATGGATATAATGAGGATGTAGAGAATTGAGACAATCTACTTCATGATAAAAAACACTAAAAAATAGTAGATATCATGTCTAAGATCCATCTCAACACAATATACAATTTCATTGGGATCAAACCAGTCAAATCCCAAATCTCTAGGTCAAAAATCCCAAAAATATATCCCATAACTCAGGAAGAATAGAACCAAGGCTGTGTAACTTCAAACCCCAATCCCCAAGTATCTAAGACACAAACACATATGTACTATACAACAAGGTTCATAATAAACAATAATTATGGTATACAATCCCATCCTAGATCACAACTAGCCACTAGTCCAACCCCAGTACATCGCTAGAGGATAACCCACAATGGATCAACATCGATCAACCTTACTTGCATCACTACCCTAAATCACCTCAAGCATAAATTATGACCATAAAATATCCCATGAGGATTTATAAATCCCTTAGGCCACTATTTATCCATCGTATCTCATTGATCACACTCATGTGAACCCTTGTGCAATATCCCTTTAGGGTGTTACCCAGACTCTATGCTCACTCAGTACAAACAAAAAAATAATTTTTTATTAAAGTAGAAAATAATATAGAGAGTTCATGGTAGTCTAAAATAGTGGATTCCAAGAACACACTCCTCCTCTTTCAAATTACAATAAATACATAGGGAGCCTAAATAAGAAAAGATAAAGAGAGGATTGGAAATATCTCTTATAGAAGCCAATTTTTTTTCCACTTTGTTTCCATTATTACATGTATACTGGATCATGACATTATAGTTAATAATATTTTTTAATAATAAATTATATAAGTATAGTTCTAGGGGTTTGTTATAGATCTTTTTAGAAAAACAACAATCAAAGAGGAGTTTTATTCCACCACTAATAAGTAAATTCTTTTTTTTTCAAATTGAAATACTTTTAAATAAGGTTTTGGATTTTGTGGGAAGATATTTTCATTCACCATATAAGGTTTTGAATTCTATAATGATTTATACATGGTTATAATGAATAATAACTCTACCCCACATAACTATTTTTAAATAATATCTATCAGTTTTAAGCATCACGCCGGGGGGGGGTCATTGAACCTTGTTTCCATGCCTACAGATGTTTGTTTGGATGACTACCTTGAAACTAAAATATATATTAAAAAGGTAATAGAGTCTATGTATAATTATGAGATCATGGTGTATCTTGAGAGTCTTAAATTTTAGTCTACTAAGAGTGAAATTATTTTCTTTATTTCTATAGCCATTCTGAAGATCTTAGATGATATAGAAGTTACAAATGAGAGAAACCATGCATATAAAGCCTAAATCTAATGAGTGATTAGAACCTAGAAACCAAGATGATATAAATAGGTTTAAGGAACTAAATATGGGGATAATACCCATCTAGTACTCATGGAATGGCCAAAAAAATGAAGTCCAACTGCCTTTTAAAAATAGATGTTCTTTAGTTTTGACTTGAGACTGGAAGAAGTAGTGACACTTGGAGGATAAATGGACTCCTCATCATAGAAAAAAATTGTCTATGGCTATAGAAAAGTGGTGTGCACACTAGATCCGGAATTTTAATTTTATATTAATTTCATTGTCCTATAAGAACTAACCCCAGGTATTTAGAGTATAAGAAATTTAGAGGAGCTTCCAAAATTATGTAGCGCTGAATGATCCCAAGCTAAAAGGAGTGAAATAGTGACGGTACTACTCACCCACAAGTGATATACTATTGAAAATATTTTTATGCTCATCATAAAGCATGTGATTTTTGAAATTTGAATAACACTTTTCCTCTTTTAAGTTGATATATAGAGTAGAATAGCATGGAAAATAAAGAAGGTCTCTAGTCTATTTTTCTTTCCATAACAAAAAAACTACACACTTGATGGTCCGATATGATTGTGTAAGAATAGTACAGGTAAAGCCTTGGAGGCTATTCCATAAAGTATAAGTGAAATAGGTTATCTATTGGTGGGTGTCCATGAAATTGCCATATTTTTATCTTTCATACTTATCCCAAAGGGAGTTTCTTGATTTCATATCCCAAGATAGCTTTCCTTTCAAGGATTTTATATAAACATTGAGCCTCTTTATTGATATGAATCCTTCTTAAGTGGGTTTTAAGGAATATAAAATTTGGACCATTGAGACCCATATTCTTCTCTGGAATCTGAGAGGGATTCATTGATGGAATTTTCAATGAAATAAAGAAAATTATTTGGCACTTTGATGATAGATATAATGTTCATGGTAATGGAAGATGGGATGGATTATATGAGAGTATTGTGACCTCTAAAAGAAATTAAACAACTCTTCCATTTAGTTATTCTACCCTCAATTCTCTACACCAGATTATCAAAATAGTGAATTATGATTCTTCTAGGAAAAATGGGATAACCTAGGTAATCTATTGAGAAGAATATTTGAATAATACCTAGACAATCATAAATCTTAAAGTCATGCCTATCCTTTTAATAATTCAAAATATACATAGATATCTTGGACATGATGTATTTTTGGACATTACATTTTTCATATTCTTTCAAAATTCATTTAAATCCTATAATCACACCATAATTTTCATTTTGGAAAAATATCATGTTATCAGAAAAAATAAAATTATAAATACCAATAGTAATGAACCTAACCTTGAAATTAAGGATTATAGAATTTTAGAGAGTGTTATTGATACTCCTTAGAGAGTCTTGAGTAAGAACAAATAAACTGGGTGAAATGGGGTCACCCTGATGATGCCCTTTGAAAGATTCGAAGAAACCAAATATTTTTCACATAAATGAGAATAATAACCATAGAGTTGATAAAAAAAGAAATCATAAATAAAAGAAGACCTTTGATAATTAAAGATATAACATGCTTTAGATAATATAACTCCACACAGTTGTATTGTAAGCTTTTTTGATGTCAACCTTAACCATGGTATTGAAAAAAAAATTCTATTGATATCACAAACCATTTTCTGGATCAATTAAATGTCACTTTGAATATATTTTTTCTTGATAATTCCATGATGTTCATATGAAACCAACTAAGGGGGAAGGGGTGTAATTCTATCATTTATTCTTTAAGATACAATTTTATAGTGAAATTGCAAAATATGACCATACTAAATTGAGAAAAAAGTAAGATGTTTTACTTTTGGGATGAGAGTAATGGATTTATCACTAGATTACCTTGATAGTGAGAATCCCAAGAAATAATCTTGGATAAACTTGATGAGGTACTCGTTTATTACATCTCATAAAAAATATATAAGAATATAAGGAATCTATCTGGACATAGGGGGATTTCCAAATTAAGGGATCTAATAGCTTTAAAATTTTCAACCAAATCAGGAATTGTTTCAAGATGACCATCTATTTTTTCATCAATAAGAAAAGTGATCATATTAAAAAAACCTTCATCAATCTCCTCCCTAAGATATACTCCCTAGAACTCTATTCCTTTGAGAATTTTGAAAAAATGATCATCCATAATGGGAACTAATTCATTAAGGTATCTAATAGAGGTCCCATCCTCCATTTTAGGTTGAGATTACCTAAAACCTCTTCTATTTGATGAATTTTTAGAAGAAATAAGTGTTCACATCTCATTCTTTAATCCATTTTATTCATGATCATTCACAAAAATTCCTTTCTAACTCATGTAATATGTCCACAAGTATTTTGTGTTTATCCATTAGCTGTATAGAAAAATCATTATTCTAAGAGTTTTGTAGATTGGTATCTACAATATTATTTTTTTACAAATATTTAATGTCTAGTAACTTTGAGTCATGAATAAAAAGAAACCCCATTAGTTCTTATTTTATGAATTTCATTTTTCTATGAAGAATATCCAAAAAATTTCAATATATGGGTCTAGACTAGGATTAATGAACCAAGGGAGTTAAAACTTATTATTATGTCCAGTCATTTGAGAAACTAATACACTTTTTAACCCTATTTGTTCCTTAGAGAGCTAATAAAATAGAAATATGGTCTAACAAAGATCTCATTAAATGAGAAAATTAAGATTTAGGAAATAAAGACATGACCTATAGATGATAGATACACTTATCAAAATAGCTCCAAATCCTATGGTTATAGAGGCACCTATCAGTAGGAACTCACATCATCATTCCCACTTATATTTTATAGTACCCATGATATCATCCTTAACATATCTCACACATCGACCCACCTGGGATTCATACCATAAATATTTCCCTTCAAGCCTACACAAATCTTACTATACATGGTATCCCCCTTTTATCCCAAGACCTCACACAACCATATAATCTCATGGAAGAGATATATTTTTATGAAAAGAAACCACATCATGATCACTAACCCAATAATAAAGGCTTTTGAGGTCCCCAAGGAAAACGTGACCCATTTACCATACAACATAGAAAGAAAAAAAATCATCATATCCTCTTCCTATAAACTTCATTACCCAAGGGAATATAAACCCTCTCACTTAACCTCGACCTATAACATTCATCACAAAATATGCAACTCTTGATCATTACGGGTTTCATTGGACCAAACCAATGATCATACCCCTTGGAATGATGAAAATAAAATTATTTAAAAATTATTAAAACATGTGTGAAACCTTTAATTCATATATGAGAAGATTTACCCAAGAAAAAAATGCACCGAGAACCATCCGATCACTTTCTAGAAATATTAAACACAGAATACATGAAACATGGATTAAAAATTCATAAAAACACATGAAACATGGTTAAATATGAAAGGAAATAACTACCTTATCCCACAGGTGTTAAATAATATGATATCATGGCTTGGTTAATACCCATTCACCTAAAATCAAGTAATCAAATAAACATGAAAAAAAAATCAAGAATAACATTGGAATAATGGTGAAATGTAAAAAACTATGAGAGGACCCTATGGATTACCTTAGCCTTACCAAGGGATAACTCTTACTTTATATTAATTTTTTATCTTGGATGAGATGATCCTATAAGAGTATTTGAAAGGCGAAGAAGGAGAGGAGAGGAGGGAAGAGAGGACCGAGGAGTGATGTCTTGAGCAGAAACAAAAGTGGGAGGGGGTTCCCCTTTAACCAAAATCAATTTTTATAAAAAAATTAAGTAATTCACACCAGTATTCCATTGGTTACCTAATTGGGTTCTATTGGGTACTCGATGGCACCCCATGGGGTACCTATATTATATTATCCTAACCATATACCCAGTACAGACCCACTAGGTACCATGTGTTATTCTATTGCAATTTTAGTAGAACACCACTTCTGAAACCTACATCCAATTCCCCCAAGAACTAATAAAAAACCTAAATATGAGTAAAAAATCCTCCCAGAGGTTTCCTAACTCTTAGGTTTCTTATTTAAATCCCAATTCTAAAAACAATCCCCATTCTAGATCTAAAAAAACAAATACCCAAATTCTCTTACTCATAATGACATGAGTCATTATAAACTTCCTACAATGGGGATTATCTTCCTTGATAAGTATTTGGTAAAATACTTTGATGCTCAATATATACATTGGAACTGGATATCACCACTCATTTATGATTCCTAGATGTATTCTATCAAACTATCTACCAACCTGATCTAGTCACATTGGATTTTCTCAAAATCTTCTAATTTGACCATAAATACACTTCATTCCTTTCTATAATGACACATTTGACATGAAACCGATCTCACTACACCCACATTTATGTAAAAGTTCCAGTCAGCTCTATCAAGCATGGGATTTCATCAAAACCATTCTATCCCTCCATGATATCAACTCTTATATCAAACAAAATTCCTCCACCTGATCAATATTATGTAACCACATGATCCCCACTTGGGCTATTCATCATAACATTTTCCAAGCACTTGAACCCCTAGTGCCTTTTTTCACTACCCAAAAATAGCCAAAACTAAGTACCCAAGCCCAATATTGGATCATGGTTGACTACTTGATCAATACTAGGAACCCTAATATCCATATTTTACTCTCTCTGGAGTATCAAAATTCTCAAAACCAAAGCTACACCCATCCTAAACCTTTAATCCCATACCTCATTAGTTTCTAAAATAACTGACAATACTATCCATCACTAATGAGTTATCTAATATGGTATAACCTCAAAACCGTATATGAATCATTCTACACTACCCCAGAAGGTGAAAAAACCACATTACCATGAAAACCTAGACTGATTCCATAAAAAATCCATAATAATAGTATCCCTTTGGGTACTCCCCACTATTATATTATCCATATCCTTGTCCCATTGATACCATTCTTCCTAAAAACTAAAATTTCATAAGGTTCCCCCCACTCAAGAATTTCCTATCAAAACATGATAAAATTAACCCAAAAATTTATCTTATGGGTTTTATAATGCCAGTATCTCTTGAAAATACCTCTATAAACCCTCGGTAACCTTCATCGACATCAAAACACCCTAAAACCCATGGATTGATCCTATTTAGTCTATGAAAGCAACCAAACTTACCTAGATGGTCCCTAACCACCACCACTCACCATCCTAATACACTTAGTGATATGAAAAATTATTCCTATGAAGTTACTAGAATGATCCATGAAGAACCAACTCTATCTCCATTCAAAAAATCCCTTTTGATTATGATCTAGGTCACTTCACTTCATGGAAGTACCACTTCCCTCTTAAACTAGCCTACAAGACTATCTTAAGACTATATCACTCCACCATGGAACAAGACACCAACCCATAAATAATATAATCCAATCCTTCAAGAATTGTAATAATTTTCATGGGATCTAGAATATCACTTTGTTAACTAACCCACCATGGTCCACTACCGAGAGATCCAAAGATTCACAACACACCTACTCCAAAGGTAGTCTCACCAAGAACTACCCATTGGAGAAATTTCCAGAGTGACTAACTATCAGGCATTGATTACATGCCAATATATTCACTTGAGGATCATGCCTCACAAACACATCCATATCCTCATGATTGCTTGAACCCTTAAATTTAAACCCCTAAATAATTTCAAAACATGTTTCTCTAATCATTTATGGTCATATCACTTCCAAGACCACCATGTCTCACATGGTATCTACCAACCCAGGGCATAAAAACTATCCTCTCTCCATTATAAGACTCAACCATTGTTACTAATCCCAAAACACATGCCAAAACCTTCACCTTACCCCCTCCTATAATGAAAATGCATCCCTCACAAAGCACCAACCATGATTATAGTATAACATAACGAAGGAAACACCCAAAAAAATCGAACAACTTGATCCTACATTGCTTGAGAATTACCTTAACACCTGAATCATATACTCATGCTTCCCTCAAGCTAGGTAGTTTCTTCCTATATACCTATAATAATAATAAACCCACTCAATTTCACATATATAAAGGAGAAACAACTAACTCACATTCCCATCAAGGTCTATGACACTCGACCATCACACTTACCAACTAGTCCAAAACTTGTTGTCAAAAAGAATACCCATTGGCCCCACCCTACTACCACTCTGAATCCCACACCATGAGTTGTATTCCAATGGTACAAGGAAACACTAAACAATAACACATCTAAATCTTGGGTCACTACCCAATACAACACCTTACTATCCCAATCACCATAAGGTTCATATTTCACACAAAATCTCACATCCACCAACCACTAAGAAGATAATTCACACATGATAACCACTATCTCACCCAAATAATCATATAATATAGATAAATCCACAACAACATCCCAAGGAAATTTCACATACCAACATGACCCTTTAGAGGGTTTCACAACAAATAGAACCTCTCAAGACAAAATTAGCCATGTCCTAGGCACACATCGATTAAATTATCTATACCAGACAAACCCTTAACCAAACTTACCTACTACGAGGCATTATCTACCACACCTACACAAATAAAAAATTATCACATCAAGGAAAAACATACAAAAACAAAAACATGATTTAAATTAATTAATACTTCAATAATAAGTTATTTAGTAAACACTAAATAAGTTACTGTTATAATTTTAATTAATAAAAAACTCACTCCTAAACCAAATCCTAACTTTATTTACATATTTTTTCAAAAAAAAATTTAAATTTAGAAAACCATTTAAAACAGTCAAGAAATCATGCACATGTCCATATTTCCCTACATTACTAGTAAGATGCATAAACACACATGGTTTTTCCACCTCAGTCCAAAAGTAAAAGAAAAAATAAAAATATCAACCCAAAACACTGAACTTTAATAAACACCTTAATTATATAGCACAAATTAGTGAAAAATAATCTCATACACATGGAAACTTGGGTTTTACACTAGAAAGTGTGTTTGTGATGCACTAGTCCAGTGCACCATCCAAGTTAAAACACATTTCTATCTTAGACCACCAAGTTCCCAAATATCAAGAAAACAAAAAAAAGGCTATAATACCATTTCTTATTACCCTAACATGAAAATCCATCCATATTCTTGACCCATGGGTGACACAAGACCTTAAGCATTCCTCCCTGTATGCTAGAGGATGGCATCTAGTAGTACGATAGTATAAAAAACGTGGAGAGTATATAATCTCAATATCATCCCATGAAATAACATATAAGAAATTAAATCAATGAAAACAACATAGTCAGAAAAAATAAATAAACTAAGATCTAACCATAAATAAGAACAACATATACATGCTTTAGTATAATTAAACACATGCACAACAAACTAGCATATAGTTCAAGGATTTCTTACTAGGATAGTCAAATAAAAAAAATAAAAAAATAAATGGAATAAACAACCAAGATAGACTCAACTATAATTACCTGGTCCCTCCTCATAGTAGTTTCTAAAATCTCCATCCATCTATCCCAGTCAGATCTCCTGTGTAAACTATCACCTAAAAGTGAAACATGAATATTTGTATGTGCACTAGGGTTCTCATGTAGGGTGTGAATAATAATATATACAAGGAACAACTAATAGGGTTCCTTCTATATACCACAATATGTAGTGTTCTTATGCATGAAAAAAATAAATAAATAGTATAAAAGCATACACGTCAGGTTATCATGTGGCAACCAGGGCACCAAGACACCTGATCATAACTGATGTGATCAATGTCATGGATAGGGTATCATCCCAAATTAATACCCCATATACAGTATCAAGGAAGATATATAAGGTAGAATCACAATATCTAAACTCTATTATAGGATAAACCATCCCCTATGGGTAAGGTAGCATGGTTATGTCTCATGCCCACTGATTAATACAAGAGTCAATCTGAGGGGGGCATCTCAATAACCAACCTCTTTCATAGGCCAAACCATAAGGTCATATGGCCACATCTCATATATATTGGTCAATAAAATATGTAATCCATGAAGATAATATCAATAGAAAACCTCTATCACAATATAAACCATGAGGTATTATAGACACATCTTGTATCCACTGGTTGTAATAGGAAGCAGTCTAAGGAAAACAATATAATAGCCAACCTCCAATAAAAATCAAACTTCCAAAACAATCTAGGTTCAATGAAAATTTGAATAGAGGAAGAGGATCATAAAGAAGGAAATAAATGAACCAACCTCTCGTATAACCGAAACCACCATCACATTGTTGGTCCCATGGCTAACATCTGTCCCAACACAACATTTAATGGTTATAGGATCATCCCAGTCAAAGCCAAAATATCTGGGTCAAACATCCTAATGTGATCTCCCATAACTTGATAAGAAGATAACTGGGCTGGTGTAACTCAACACGTGACACCCCCATGTCATTGTTGTATTTAATATGAATTAATTTTGGATTATTTAAAAAAATTTGAAGTTTGGATCTGTAATTTGTATTTTTGAGAGATTTTCCTCTATTTCATAGTTAAATCACAATATATTTTATACCATGTGGATTTTAGTAGAAATAATGTGGAGTGATGAAACTCTCTTTAGTGGGGGATACACAGTTAGTACATGTTTTAGTAAACCATGTGTCCAAACCATGCAATATACCTTTAGGTATGGCGTTATAGTGCATGGATTGCACATAATCAGGGAGAACCATGTGGGATACCTAGTTTCATTAGAAATGTGTAATATGACTTATGAAAACATAAATTTTAAGTGTTTTTTTCTCCACTAATTCCTCATTTTATCCCATTAATAGGGGATATCCTCTCCACTCCGTCCTTTATTCCCTTGGGATTTTGTGCTCCTCCTCCTTAGTTTCCAAGAAATATTTAAATGTTTTATTCTTATCCTTTTTCCCTTCATCCATTTCTCTCTATTTTTCTTCTCTTTTAGAAACCCCAATAACTATCTAAGTAGAATTTTGGGTTTTGGTTTATATAACCTTGAGGTTTCATCTATTTAGTGATTATATAGGGCATCCTGTTCCTTGGGATGGCTTTTTAAGTTGAAGATGAGTGATCCATTCTTGAAAGAGGTATGTGTTTCTATGTAATTCTTCTATTTAAAAAATCATGAAATGCTTGGTCTTTATAAATTCATTTATTATAAAATTATATCTAATTAAGATACCCATGATGCGTTTATTAAAGTTTTTTCATGAATTTCAGTCTTGACATAAAGGGGTTTTCTATGCATTTTAAGTATCTATTTTTAATAAAATGATTTTTCTTTCCAAGTGTTTGAAAAAATTAATATGAGGTGATTGTCAAATGTTTTTGATAAAAAATAAAGGCATTTAGACCTATTTTTATTTCAAAAATTGGTGACCCATGTTTTAAGGGTTTTTTTAAATTAAAGAGTTGTTTTGTTTTTAAAGTTAATCCTAAGGGAGGAAATATTTGGTTTCAAAGTAATGAACCTTGTTACTTAAATGTTAATTCTTTTTAAGTTTTAAAAGGATATTTTATAACATGTTTTTTCATTTTTAAAAAAAGTTCCCATTTAAAACTTGATGAAAAGGATTCCTTGGTGTGTGAAAAGGTTGGTTTTATGGTTTAGCATTCTGAGTCATTTATAAAGGCTTATATGGAACTTTTTAAAATAAGTTGTTTGATATTTTGTGATTCCTAAATTTTTGTCCCTTGTGTATATACTATGTATAACTTTTCCTTTTTATTGGATGTGATCTAGTAATTATTATTTAATTATTATATTATATGAAAAGTGTTTGTTTCATCCAAGGGTGTTGAAAATGAGATGATATTTATTTTTCATTATTTATTTACGCGTGCTATGATAATTAAAGTCATGTTTGGAACATTTTAAATTGAGTTGTTTAATATTTTATAAGACCCTAAATTGTGACCCATATTTATGTATTGTATATAATTTTGGACCTTTATATAATATGACATGGTAACTATTATTTGATGATTGTTTGATGTGTAAAGGGATCATTTCATATGTGGATGTTAGAGGTGAGAAGAGATTTATTCATTATGATTTATTGATGTATATGATGACCATTACCTAATAATTTTCTATCCTCTTATTTATTTATGTCAAGGGAATATGAGTATCAAAGTGGGTGACCTTGATTTGTGCTACACTAGTTAGATTATACACTAGCTAATGTCCCTTTGTTACATGATACACATTATCTTAGGGAGTTCCCTCAATGAGACTAGTGAAAGTGACTTAGGTTGATTTATTTAGGAATGAAACATAGTTAAATAGTTAATTCCATTTAAGTATTTTTTGTTCCATCTCACCTTAGGACCTAGTGAGTTTCCCATGACACTTATGTTCTTGAGATTCGATATAGGGGATTACCACTACACACTTTATTGAATACCCTTATTTATTGATTGCGTGGAACCAATTATATGCTTATAGTTTATTTTATTTATTATAATTCCTTAACACTATAGTTCATGTTTGAGTTATATTTTCATATATTACTATTTGGTTTACTTTCTAAATGGTTTTCAAATATGTATTAAAAGGGTGATTTCAAATTAAATGAAAGAAAATGTGTTTTTATTTGTGGCATTTTTGGGAAAAGTTTTGTACTGATGAAAAAGTATTTGTTTTATTTTTTTTATAAAGTAAAATGTCTTCATTTTAGGTTTCAAGTTTTTTAATTCACTTAGTGGTGATCCCACTTGTTTTATATAAAATGAAGAGATGTTTTATTTATGGATAAAAATAATGATACAAGGTTTTCTTTACACTTTATCACATAGAAAACCAAATTTCAAATTTCATTTCAGACTAGTACCTATGAAAATTTTTCATAAAAGGAATTGCATTGAATCTAAGGTGGAATCATAATTGTCCTGATAGCTCACACCTTATATACACCTTAAGGGCTCCTGCTTGGCATCCAAGAGACAAAGGTTCAAAACCAGGTGGAGGCGAATTTTTGGGTTACTGTACCAGTACTGTAGCAGTCAATGTAGCAGTTACTATTCGGTACTATAGAAGCCGAAACTATTCACCCGATTTGGGCCTTCGGGCCACAGATTTGGGCCTATGGGTCTCCAGGGCCTTCGGGTCATCAAAAGTCCTTCGGGCCACAGGGCCTTCGGGTCACATAGACCATGGAGTAGCCTAGTTCACACAGAACAGGCCCGAGAAGAGGATCAAAGCAATAGGAGTAGCAGCCACCAGATGCAGAGCTAACCAGATTGGAAGAATGAGAGGGTATGGCAGCCGCCATCTGTACCAGGCACCGTGCAGATTTGTACAAGGAAATGCTAGCCGATCAACAATTCATGGTGGGTATATAAGGAGATCAATGATTCAAGATGCTGGGGGGGGGGAGGTAGTTCTATTGGGCTGGTCCTACGGGTTATGTAATGGGCATGGTATGCCTCTGGGCCTTCGGGTCATGTATTGCGGGTCATGTCGGACCTTGTGCCTTTGGCATACGGGTCATGTAAGGGTTATCCTTTAACCCTTAAAAGGGGTATTATCTATAATAAAAATAAAAAATAAGGCCTTAGGGACATTCGGGATATATACACACTTGTGTGTCTATGTATAGCTCTTACATTTGTTTTTATGTGCCTGATGTGTGATTCATGTCAATTTTCATTGTCCAAGTCCAATTATGGATGTATTGGTATGTGGTGAGTGAACATGGGTTTCAATGAGGTTATATTTACTGATGTTATGGTTTAGAACTATTTATGGTCTTTTTTATATCATTCTATTTTACTAATTTATTCTTTTTGATTTTTGGTTTTCTTTATGTTGGGACCTTTCTTTGTTTTAATCTGATGTTGTAATTTTAAAATGTAATTTGGTTTTTTAATTGATTATTCTTTATTTATATTGTTAATTTATTTTTATATATTTATTTAGTTTTCTTGTAAGTATAAAGTATGGCTGAACCATTCTGGATTTTAGGTAGAAAACCATTGTTTATTATTTATTGTTATTTAATGGTGAAATCATTCTCACTGGTTATATTTTTATATCATGATACTAGTTTTTAGCCCGTGGAGATATGGAACATTTTTCTGGAATTGTTAAGAGGTGGAGAAGGTCAACTTGGGTTGGTTCATGACACTACACCATGATCCTTAAGTCTCTAGTCCATAACCACATCCTCACTATACAAAATGGGTTAGGATACACAATAAGCTTGGAAGACAAGCACATCCTAGCTCACATATTTCCAATGGTTGACCCCTAGTAAACCACTAAATAATAACCCATAGTGGATCAATATTGACCACCTATACCCATATCACTACCCTAAATCACCTCAAGACTAACCCATATATTTAAAACATTTCATAATGACTTTTGAAGCCAGCAAACCACCATCCATCCAACCCAGCTCATTGGTCATACTCAGATACACCCATGCACAACATCCCTCAACGACATCACCTGACCTTTTTAGTCACTAGGAAATACCATCAAATCATTTTTTAGTATTTTTATAAAATAAAGTTTTTTGGGTTAAGTGGGAACCTACAAAAAACCCACTCTAGAATCCACAAATTCAAAACCAATACAAAAACAATATATAAATTTCAAAAACCAATTTTAAATGGTAGGGAATGAACAATGTGTGGGAATTTTCCTTGATCCTATTACCAAAACATCCCTACCATAGGCCCACTTCCATAACCATTACATCTACTAATATAATTATTATGACTCCCCATATGCTGTCACTACTATAGTCCCCAACCTTTTGGAAAACTAGAACTTTTTCAGTAAGAAAAACCTACAAAAAAGTATTCATAACAGAAAATTGAAAATAACCTTCATCAAAACATTATTATGAAAAAATATTCACTAACTAGTAATAGGAAAAATGCATCACCATGGGAAACTGAGCATCATGAAACACTAAGAAAAATCAATTCCACTATAAATATCTACCGAACAAAATCCCCCTGAGACCAAAACACTATAAAATTGACTAGAAAAGAGAATTGAGGAACTAGAATGAACATCCATCACAAACCACTATGGATGATCAATTTTCTCCATCTCCCTTAGAAAAATCACATTTAAAATAAATGAATCAAAACTATATAAACACCTAAAAAGTTTATCACAGTCATCATTGGGGGATAAACACCCTGAAAATCCTTCACTATATCAAATCCAACACTAATCATGACATCACCTGAAGCATCGTTGAAACAGAACCACATGCTAAACAAATTCTTACACACCCACCCAACTAAATATCAGAATTTTAAAGAAACAAAATCCCCTCTAGTTAGAAATGTTTTTGAGGACAATATCCCAAATAGTAATGAGATAAATACATAACACACACCACTACCAATTCATCCAAAAATTAAAGGAGGAGAAGAAATTAGTTAATAACCACCATTAAAACTAAATTCATCCACTAAAACCATATTAAAAACACCAAAATAACCTTCTTATGAGATCAATATGGGTTTTAGAACAATAGTCTATGAGGAAATATCATTGGAGGGTGAACAATTCAATAGTAAGAGCCATTGAGAGTCACTACAAACTTAATCCCAAACTAGAGGAGCACCTTTAGGTCAAACCAAAATAAGGTTTGAAATAAAGGTTTAAGTGATAAGATTAGGGTAATAATGGTCAGGTAACATGAAGAAACAACAAACATCCCAGAAAAAAAAAACAAACACAATAAATAGAAATCAATGTAAAGATAAAAAAGAACCACAAACAAAAATAAAACCCTAGAAATGTGAATAAAAAAATAATATAACCAAACCACCATGAGAGGTTATTGTAGATAGAATTAGAGAGGAAGACTAGGGTTGTCATGGATGGAGAGGTATGAGTGGGGAATAAGGGAGGAAACTATATCACTTAGAGAGAGAAAATTGTCCAAGAAGGGGAAAATTCCTAGGTCACTAAGAATATTTTCTATGAACTATTCCCATAAGTGATCTAGGCCCTTAGTCCCATTTTAATATTTTCTGTGAACTATGCCCATAAGTGATATAAGGGGCCATCACACTTTACCTACTCAAACAATTCTAATTTTTAAAGTCTATATAAATGAAGCCAATAATCCTCATTTTCTAAGCACAAATCACCCCTAAGATATCTCACACATCTACCCACCAAGGGTCATACAATAATCAGTTCCCATCACACCCACACAAACCTTATAATATATAGAAACCCCTTGTAGAACCAATCCCTCATACATTCATATAATCTAATAGAGGATATTTATTTTTAAAGAAAATAACCATAATATAATTTCTCACCCCATAATGAAGGGTTTTCGGGGTCCCCAAGGCACAACTAGTCCACTTCCCATACAACACCTAAAATATTCCACTCATTGGAGCCTCTATTAAAGGCCCTAATTACCTGAGGGACCATAAACCCTCTCACATGGCCATGATCTAATCCATTCATAAACAAATACATGAGTCCCAATCACCATGGGGACCATTAGACCCAACTAGAGGTCACTCTCCTTATAGGAATGGCCATCAATCTACTTAAAAATCACTAAACCGTGCACAAAACCTTCAATTCAGACCTAAGAGGATTTTCCCTAGCCTAACACGCATCCTCGATTTCACCTAAACATTTTCTATAAATCTTAAACCTATAATCCATGATACAAACATGCATTTCAAATACAAAAACAAAAAATATAGTGAAATATGAAAGTAACCATCTACCTAGGCCTCATTAGAGTTAAAGCATCCTATATATTGGATCAATTAATCCTAATTCACATAAAATCATAAAATTTGGCAAATATGACCTAAAATTAAACAGAAATAATGATAAACCTAGGGATTACCTTAGTTGAACTAAGGGATACCTCTTGATTTATATGGATATTGGATCTGGAAAGAGATGGTCCCATGCGAGTCATTATAAGGGGAAGAATGAGAGGATGAAAGGAGGGAAGGGAGGGCCAGGGGTGTTGGCTTGAGAAAAAACAAAAGGGTGAGGGGGTTACACTTTAGAAAAAAATTGAAAAATAAAAACACGCCATGCTACCACCGGGTACCTGGTTTGAGTCTATTGAGTACCTAATAGAACCCTATGGGCTACTTGGATTTTCTTATCCTCACTGGATACCATGTACAAAATCACTGGGAACCTAGAGTTATTTTTCTGCAATTAAATTATAGAATCACCTATCTTACCTACACCCAATGCCCCAATCACCATCCCAAAACTAAAACATAAATATAAAAACCTCTTATATGTATCCTAACTCTTATATTTCCCTTGAATTATATGACCTGTAATGACATGGATTGTGTTAGGTTAAAGATTATATAATTTTTTCTTGATCATGTCTTGGAAATTATGAAAGTAGTAATTATAGATGTTCTGATACTATAATCAAATGAAGGCACAAGCAGTGGAACAAAGGAAGTTTGAAAGTAGATACAGAAGCTAGAACGGTGGATATAAAACTAGATCTGGATGATGGGAAGTGTGAAATAATTTCTAAAAATTTATAAGAATAAATAAAATGATACATAATAATAACCTATAATTTTTTTAAAGATATATGTAGAAAATTTCAAAGGTATTCATAAGATAAATCAAATAGTTTTTACTATTCACTTGGAATTGGAAGTTGAGGCAGTGCCTATACCGAGAAATTAATAGTGTCCTCAATTAGATATAGGGATTCCCATAAGTATTAGAAAGTGGATGAGTATATTACAAGGATATAAAGGTAGTATAATTGATGTCAAATAGTTATAAAAGTATATAAATAGACTAGTGGGGATCACCTGTTCACTTATGTCAATATTGTAATCATTATCTTCTATTTATAATAAATAGAAATAATGTTTCTCCCATGGAGTTGGACTAAGTCCAAACCATGTAAATCCATTATGTTGTTTCATGTTATGTGTGAGTTATTTATTTATTATGATTTTGTGTGTTCTTAAAATTTTCACACATGATCAATGAGATTCGAAATGAGATGTTGGATCTTAGTTCCTTTAATTTGGATGTTATCATCAGTTTTTTCTTATTTCAAAACATACAAAACATGTTTTTCAAGTAGGGTTTGGGAGGGAGTTATAGAATTTATAGATTTATCACAAAAACGTGGAATTAAAGAATTTATTAATAAAAAACTTTATGATGTTTTCTTACCATAAACTTTTTCATTTTAGTGGGATTTTAATAATTATAAATAAATATCATTAAAAAATGGATAGGTCTTGATTGAAAAGTTCAACGAATCAAACTTAATATTATGGAGAATCCATATTGAATATTATCTATATTACAAGTATCATGAGATTATATTGAAGGGTATGAAACTTCAATTGATAAACAAAACATAATGGGAAATACTTAACTAGAAATTACTTGGGGTAGTTCATATAACATTGGAACAAAGTGTGGCCATCAACATCCAGGAGGTGAAGACAACTACCATACTAATGACCAAACTTGTTAAAAAGTATGAAAAGTATACCACTATAAATAAAGTTTTTTAATGAAATTAATATTTGACATGAATATTTTAAAATGAAAATTTATGTTAGATCATGTAAACTAATTCACCATTTTTTAGAGTCAACTAAAATCATTGGGAGAAAAGTTCTATGATGAAGTATAGTAATGTTTACCCCTTTTATAATTTTAGGAATCTTAGGATGAAATGATTAATATTATAAGTAATTCTAGAAGTAATATTGACTCGGTGTTTATGAAAATATTATATCTAGTTCTAAATAAATATATCCAGAAGAAGGAATTCTAGGAATCTTCCAGAATAGTATATAGTGTAGAAGTTAGAGAATATTCCAATCGAGGGTAAAATAAAATTAAAAAAAATGGTTAAGAGAAATGATTGAAGAAATGAGAGAAATTGGATGGGATTTTATTTTTATGATGAAATTACTAGAAGAAGGGGAAATTGAAAAGGGATGGATAATATTGAAGGGTAAATTCTAGAATATTTACTTTTGGAAGTAATTCTTTAAATATAATGGATAAACATAAAAAAATTTATTGTTAAGTGTTGATTTTTTTATATTCATGGATAATTGATTTAAGAGATTCATTTCACTGAATATCTAAGAGGGGGTGTATGTGTAATTATTTATCTGGAATATTCAACAAGGTAAATTTTTCATATGATGAAACTATTGAGATAGTTACATAGGGGGTGTGAATGTTAGAACAAAGAGTGGATACTTGTTAGAGTTACAAAGGGTGTGTCACATACTGAGGTTAAGGAAGAATTTAAACCCTATTGAGTTATTGGATGATGTATGTTTCTATATAATCTTTATGGAATGATCATGAGAGATAACATGTGGTTATATGATGGTGTAAAAAGTAGTGAAAGAAGAAACATTATCTCTTACTAAGAATTTGAAATATTCAACACTTATCAGAACAAAAACTTTTGGAATTTCAAATTTGTGTCTTGATCTTATAGGACACATGGGTGAGAAATGGATGCGAATCCTAGCTATAAAGGGAATTATAAAGCTTAAAGGTGTATAGACCATGAAAATAGTGCATTCATGGGAAACAAAAAAGGAGTCTTTCAATAGATAAGGAAGAATGAAAAAGAATTAGACGTTAGTTATAGTATATATAGATGTATGGAGGAAAACTCCAACTCATTCTCATAGAGGGTCCTTATATTTTATTACCTATATAGACTAATATACATAGAAGTTCTGGGTGTTCTTTCTCAAGAACAAGTATAAGGTTTTTGGAACCTTAATTCAATTGAGATCCATGATATAAATAGATGCTAGATTAAATCTTAATTTCATGAGGAATAAAAATGGTGGGGCGTATCAAAGTAAGAAGTTATTGAGATTTTTATCATATAAAGGAATTAATTTTAAGAATATGATACCCAAAAAACCATAACAAATGATTTATTAGAGTACATGAATTAAAAAATATGTGAGAGATCCAAAATAATGAGAATTAACTATGGTTTTCCGAATGTGTTTTAGGAATAAGAGATTAATTATGTGGTGTACCTTGTAATCATACGTCCCTTTACACCACTGGGGTTAGAGATTTGTGAGGAAATGTCAATTTATCCCAGATCAAAGTATTTGGGTGTACATATTATGTTTATATTGATGTCAGTAAGAGGTAACAATTAGAATATGAGTCCTAAGCATGTTTCTTTGTTGGTTATAAAAATAAAAACTTGGATTTTAGATATGGGATAAGGACATCCAAAAGATCATCAGAAGATAAAATGTTCACTTCAATTAAGTAATCATATGAAAGTTTTGAAACCTAGTGGAAGATGTAAATGTGAATAATGAATTAGAGCATTCAAAAGTAAATGTGAATGAATGTCCAAAAAATTCAAAAAATTAAAAAGTCACTCAATTTGAAGAAAATTCAGATATTCCATATGGTGGAGTTTTGGATGGAGGTTGGATTATATAGATTTAGATTAGGCCAAATGTACCAAAAATCTTAGGGACTATGGAAGATCAAAAAATAGTTCCGGAAGAAGTATCATTGGAAGGAGAGTAGCATTAGGATCTGATGTGATCTACAAGATTTAAAATAACATTGAAAAATTATGGATCTAATTTAAATTATCTTCTTCTAATAGATTGATAAGATCCTAAAATATTGTATTAGGTGAAAAGTCTCAATTATTCAAAGTTGTTGGAGTTAGTAATGAATGAGGAGAAGGACTCTATGAATGTTTTTAGAACATTTGAGATTTTGGAACTTCTACTATGAAATAATGTGATGTAAAATAAATGGGTTTAACAAATAAAGGAATAATTGGATGGTAGGAATATATACATGTCATGTTTAGTAGTGAAGGGATTTTAATAAAAGGAAAAAGTATACTTTAGTAAAAATGTCTCTTTTATTGTTAAGAACACAATGATCTAGATAATGTTTGGAATGGTTGTAGTTTAAGGCCTACATCATGAATAGCTAAATGTGATTATGGATTTAATTTATGAATATTTTAAGGAGAAAATTTATATAGAGAAACTAGAAGGATTAAAATAATCTAGAATAAAATTGGCATTCAAGATCAAAAGGTTTTTGTATGAGTTGAAGCAATCACCTAGGCAGTGGAACTGGTTGTTCGATGCCTTTATAAGAGAACATAAGTTGGTCTAATTAAGTGTGGATAATTTTTACCATCATGAGGTGTAAATATGTGAGATTTATCATAATTATCTTACACATGGATTATATGATATTAGAAGGTCCAAAAAAATGTATTAATGAGATGAAGGATGGGTTATTTTGAAAGGTTAGAAATACAATATTATGGAAAATATAAATATATATTAGGGATGAGGATATGAATGGATTGGAATCATGGAACTGTGATGTTTTAATAGTCAGAGTAAATTCAGAATATAGTGGAGTGATTTGTAATATCGGAATCCAAGCCTATCTTTACACCATTATTTGAGCATTTAAAATTATATAATGATAGGAAACCATGAATAGAATATTAGGATAAGTATATAGAAACAATTACTTATGCATAATTGGTCATAAGTTTTATGTATATCGTGATTTTTTAGAATTCTAGATATTAATCAAGTAGTGGGAATTGTGTGTAAATTCGTGGAAAATATAGAAAAGGAACTCTTGGAAATAGTGAAGTAGATACTTTAGTATCTCAAGGTTTTGGATGAAGTGTACTTGTATATCATAATGAATGATATGATACAATGGTATATTGATAATTTTTTTTGTAAAGATGAATGCACTAAGAGAAGTACCACAAGTTTTGTGTTCCCCCTATGGAGGAACTTCTTTAAGTTTTATGTCAAGACTATAACTATTAGTTTCACTCTCTACCATAGAACTGAAGTACATTGAAATAAAAAAAATCCAAGAAGGCGATAATATGGTTGAAAATTTTATTATAGGATCTTGGAAGGAAGCATGGGGATGAAGTGTTATTATATTTTAGTTATATTGAAATTCAACTAAAAAATAATCCAATTTTTTACTAAAGGAGAAAACACATTCAACTGAAATATCAATTTATCTAGAGGCACACGCAGGAGGAAGTTTTGGAACTTTTTAAGATATATGTGATTTAAAATATGGATGATATGCTATAAAATGTTATAGTTTGGGGAAGTATGAGGTAGTTTTCTTCTTCAGTGATACTTATGTGAGTATGAAGGAAAGTTTATAGAATAAATGATTGTTATTATGTATGGAGGAATAAAGGAAGGGTGAAATTCATAAGTGATCCAAGGACTTGGTGGTGAAGATGAGAAAACAATTCTTGAGTGAGAGAATATTAGTTTGAAACTATGGTTAGTGATTTTTGGTTAAGTCTTAGAAATTTTAGAAGGAGTGAATCTTGAAGTTCTATGTAAAGAACTAGATGAGGGAATGGGTAGGAAAACAATAGAAGTATAAAAGTGTAATTTGAAGCTGAAAGGGTAAAAGCAATGATGACAACTTGATCTGAATGATGGGTAGTGTAGAAGAAGCTATAAACATGTAAAGGAATAACAATAAATATATGTAAGAATAACCTAGAACTTTCTTAATGTGATGTGTAATAATCTTAAAAATTATACAAAAGATAAATTAGTTAGATTTCACTATCCACTGGGAATCAAAATTTGAGGTAGTGATTTTGTTGGGAAACTACTGATATCTTTGATTATACGGAGGTCCACATATAAAGATCAAGAAGTGGTGGAATCTACCAAAAATATAGGAAGAAAGTGGCACCAGGTTCTATTATCTGTAAAAGTATATAAATAGACTAGTGTAAATCACTTTTACACTTATGAAAATCTTGTAATAATTCTCTTCCATGTGTAATATAGAACAAAAATATTTCTCTTATCTACTAAGACTATGTTTGGACAATGAAAAAACCTTATATTGTTTTGTGTTTCATGTGAGTTATTTATTTACTCTACTTAAGTGTGTTATATAAGCTGCTAGGGTGATTAAGTAATTTTTTAAAAATATATTTGAGCTTAGTTACTTTAGTCCAGACATTGACATAGCGCGTTTCTAGTTTCAGAACATTGAGACCTTGTTTCTCAGGTTAGGTTCATATGGGAATTCTTATATTTACAAATTCATCAAAATATGTCATTATAATTAAATGAAACATAAAAATACCTCATTACTATTAACAAACTATCCCAAACCATCACCAAAACTATAAAAAACAACATTATAATGATATCATGGAAAAATAAAACAGTCTCACGTGATTGAGTTCAATAATGCCAAATATCATTTTCTGGGTTTCCAATTCTCTTCCTATTTAACATATTTAAATTATTAACCATTAAACATTATTAATCATACTAATAATAATAATTAAATCATATAATAATGCATGAACACAAAATAAACTTACTAAATATAGTAATTACAAGGGAAATATTTGGGAAAAACATGTATGATAATATCACCTTCTATTTTATTTAGTTTTATACATATATAATTTATTAAATTATTAGGAAAATTACATTACTCTACCAATTAAAATAAATGCATGATTAATCCACATCAACATAGTAATTAAAGTATAAAGTCTGAATCACTTGCCTTTATTGATTTTTTGACATAGTAGGGAAACAAAAAAATGAATCGATGATCAAACACCACCAAACTCAAAATTGTTCTCCACAAGACCAATCCACATAAAAACCCCATAAATAACTTGAATTTAATCCACCAAGAATATAACATATTCATCCCTATAACCACCACGAAGAGGAATAAATATGAATGGAGGGGAAGGAAAAAAAGGAACACCTTAGATCAAGAAGCAATCATTTACACAAAGCTGAAGGCCTAAGATCCACCACCAGTGTAAAAGGCCTTTAAAATCAATATTATAAGATTACTAGGCAAAAAATCAAAAATTATTGAACCAAGGAAAAATGTGGGATGAATTTATAAAAAAACTGGGCGACCTCAACATGTTGTGGTAAATACTACACCACAACATAAATGATCTTGGTCAAAAAATAATCAAGATTCTAGGAATTGAAAATGATATATCCCCAAGAGTTTTATGGTTGTTTCACCCATTGTTAAAATTAAATTGGACTACATTAAGACATAGTTTATTTTTAAATGGATATTTTTCCTTATAATTGAACTAAATCTCAAAGACATTATAGAATAGTCCCTTGGACTATGCTATTTTCCACCTTGCCTTAATGACCAAATCACAATAAAAATTACTTTTGAAAATGGTTATATAGAAACATGAAATATAAATTATAAATTTTATCCTTTTCTATTTCTTATAGACATTCCACCAAGAATCACCATGGATCTCACTTATTAAAATTATTACCCACATGAGTTAAATGACTTACAAATTATATAGTCAATACGAGAGGAATTGAAAGCCTCTGTACCTTAAGTCACAATGTGTAGACTGAGTTAGGCCTAAAGGATAAATATATTGAATCAAAAAAAGAATAATCTAAGAAATAAGAAAAAATAATTGTACGTAAGATGATCTATAGTTATACTAGTATTTTAAGGTCCATGGAATGAAACTAAACACACCCTTTTCTCCTTCCTCATTAGCCTTTATTATGGACACCTCTATGAAAATGATCATACCTAGGTCCTTGATAGTGGAGGACATCATGGGTATTTCATATACTATATCCATATCTCATATAGTGCCCAAAATCTACTGAATATGCTGTTATTTATAAGGCTTTAGAGGAAGCAACTACAAGGGATACACAAAAAACTAAATTCCTGCCCCCATACTGACCACTAAGATTGGTCAGGCATTGGAACTACTGATGTTCATGACAATCTCAAGAAAAACAAACCACACAATAATTTATAGTAGAGGCCTTTTAACTAACAACTCTTGATAAGTGAGAAGAAGAAATGAAACTAACTCCCCACTAATAAAAATATCAACTACCCAAACAAATTATAACTTATATCCAAAAATTTACTTAGGAAGTTATAATATATCCCCTCTCAAGATGAACTGTACGATGATATAATATTCTCTATAATCTGTGAATTCACTAGAACATAGAGATATTTCATCCAATGTAAATGGTATTACCTAATAATAGATTACTGGATTCAATTCTTCCTTCAAATATCACACCATAGCCTCCTCATTTGGAATAACATCACAATCATATTGAAGGAGATTGATGACCTGGACTTGAATCCCTTGAACACTCAAGATCCTTTACTCCAGAGAGAGAATCTACCACCTTACCACCTTAAATGTAAAATAACATAGCACAATAGGTAAATGATTATAGAACACTTCCCATGATACCTCAAACTCCTCTCACTCACTAAGGAACTAGGTTCATCACTAATGATAATATCCCATAAAAAAAATAATAGATGCAATATAATTCTCCTTTTATTCATGGATTAAAATAAAAAAATATCAAGCTTATTCAAAAACCTTTCTAGATATTTATCAGAGTTATTTCCCTTATAATTTATCAAGAACTAATGTTGTAACTCACATAACTCTTTCCTATAATAATCACATTCATTAAGATTAACCCTCCTTTGATTTATAAGAGCATATTGTTGTACTTATCCAATATAAACCACACAATAATTCATTCCAAAAACTACATCTATAATAATGTTAGGGAATTCTAATACCATAATATGGAATTTCATTTAATATTATTCAATTATATTCTTTTTAAATTCACATATTTTTCCAATTGAAATACTGGCACAAACAATATGATGCATGTGCCACACCTAGGTATCTACAATGTAACCAAAACACTCATTATTATACATGTTTAGTAGAATATAAGTTCCTCACATTAGATCATAGGGGTATTTCTATATCATATCTAGGCTAGTTGGATTATGTTTCTTGTTAACTTTGAGAGAATTTTCTCCCTAAAAAACCCAATACAAAACTCACTAGTCCCTAACTCCAAAATCCATCCGATCTCTCATTCATTGATCAAATACCACTCTATCACAACATGCCCCCATTGAAACCCCTCTTTAGCTGGCAGTGAAGACAAGTGTGACCCCTAAAGACCGAATCCCATATTCCACAAGTTGACAACCAACATTGATGGTATAAAAAAATATAGGATACATTACCCTCATAAATCCTATGAACATATGAGTGAAAAATCTAATAAAATACATATAATATAAAATAATACCAATCTCATGATGAATTTAGTTTCATGCATAAATAAAATTCAAAAAAATTAAATACCTAAATTCAACTCATATGACTGCCAATCCAATACTAGCCAAGAACCAAACAAGCTAGTAATGTTCATCTAAATAACCGATTATGTCCTATAAATCTATAAAAAATAGATATACAATATAGTCGTGAGAATAAAAATAAACTTAGTATATTCACCCCAAGAATATATCATGCAAACATGGAAGAAGTATAACAAATCCTCAATGAATAAATATAGAAACCTACACAGTACCTATATCAGGTCATCTATTACCCAAGCTCATAATGTCTTGGTCACCAAATCCACATAAAAAATAGTAACATAATATCAAAAGAATACATGTAGAAAGGTTCCCAACACTAACTTATCCACTAAACTAATCACATTAACACCCCAATGGATTAAGTCCTAGAACTCTTATCCCCTTCATATCCACATAACTCTATACCATCTAATCACATCACATTCATATCCATATAACCATAAAAACATGATGCACATTACAACCACATATCATATATCTTATCCATATACCATATTTCTACTACATACCATATCATCACCATATCACTATTTCATATTGAATAATCACCTCATAAAAAATGTATCATCTTATTATTTTCACATTAACATATACCAACCTTAGGCTATCAAAACATATACCATGTTTCGAAGCTAAAGTGGGTAAGGGGGAGTATTGAACTATATGTATCACCTACATACAAGATCTTAATGTTACACCAACAACCTAAAACCTCATATGGAAATTTTTTATGTTTCTTGAATTGGGTGATGTTTGAAAAAAATAAAAAAACTACAATGCATATATATTTAAAAAACCCAACATAGGGGAATATCTCAAACACCACCTATATAATAATCATCTCACCACTTCCATCTTACATAATTGAATTCTATGATCTTTAATAAAAAAACACGACCTCTATACCATCACTATAAAACATCCAAAACATTAACATAAATTCTTATTCATTACTTTGTTTTCAAATTTCACATTATCAAGAACATTAAATTTTTTAGCACCATTATTTCCTCCCATTTGCTCTATATTAATCACTTTATTTTATATATTTCAATTCCATTTCCATCTATCATTAACCACCATTTTATTTAATATATCATCCCATAAACATTTTATTTATAACCCATTATTTTTATATTTTTAGAACCATTTCATATCTAGAAAACTAATAAACACCCAACTACATCAATTTGTCATCAATACCTTTACAACAATCCACACCAACATCCCAAAATATTACTTCTACCTTTATTGAAACAAAAACAACAACATTATTCCACACTAACCAAAAAAATCCTCACCTTTTATCCTATCATAAAAAACTAAAATGTAATAAAACTCCACAAACATAAAAAATTTTCCCAGACCATTACAACAACCATACAAAACAACATCATAATGATAAAATATAAAAACAATATCACATGATTTAGTTAAAAAATTCCAAATATCAAATTTATGTTTTCTAGTTATCTTACTATAGTGAACCAGGACTAGCATACATGGATATTACATTATTTTAGATGAATATTCATCACATTACAAAATTATATGCCTGAGGACCATAATTTTTTAGTATATTTGGAAAATTCGAAACATAGGCTTCTAACTTGGTGAAATATCTTCAACATCTCCTTTAAATATTTTCACCTTAAGTAATACCACTTAAAACCTTTACTCAAAACCTAGGGAAACGAAGCATAAGAAAAGGGTGAGATCAGATAATCGGTAAGGGTAAATAAGGTAGATATATATGAAAAACATGATAATAAGTGTATGAGAGCATGTCCAAAACATTAGAAAATAACAACCTACATATAAAGTATCATAATCAAGATTAATGGCAAAAATATTGGAAGTTCATAATACTTTAATCATAATGGAATAAAGATCATAATACATGAGATCATGACAGAGGAATAATACATGGAATTATGACATACACATAATAATAGAAAATCCTATGTCAAGGCTACCTAACAAGTCCTTTATAACATGTTAGGATTTGGATATTCACTCGTATACCTACAATGAGATTGTGATTCATTCCCATGCACCCTCTTTTTTGGGGGCTTAGGATGACCTCCTATGTACCCTCTTGTTGTGGGCTTGGGTTTCCCTCCCATGTACCCTCTTATTGTAGGCCCAGGATTACCTTCCGTGTACCCTCTTGTTCAGGATTGAGATGTCCTCCCATGTAACATATTGTCTCAGGATTAATATTACCTCCTATGTAATATCTTGTTTCAAGCTTGGAATTCCCTCCATGTACCCTCTTATTTTGGGCTTGGGATGCACTCCTGTATACCCTCTTTTTTTTGGGCTTGGGATTCCCTATCATGTACCCTCGGAGCTCATATAAAATTTATCATTACCCAATGTATTAGATGGAGATATAGGTCCCACCTATCACATAATTAAATCATAAATATGTGTTCCATAATATAGTAACACCTTCATCATATCATGACCCTTAAAATGAGATGGGTTTTATAAAAATTATATCATAACCCATGAAATTAAATGGGTAACATAAATTTTTTATCATATCACAACCTGTGAAATATAGAAAGGTTTCATAATCATTTCATCATATAATAACTAGTTAAAGGAATTAGTATTCATACTCATTTTATCATGGTATAATCTATGGAATAGTAACATGTTTCATAAACAACTTTTCATCTTAAATATAAACCATTCAAAGAAATAATAAGAATGTTAACCATGGATCATATCCCCAGTAAAGTATAAAATATCTCAAAGGATGTTAGATTAGATGGAGAAGGATCTTGAATGATCACTTGGAACATTTATAAAGTAAAATAATATTTCTTTGAAAATCACTTTTTAAAACACGAAACATTTTCAAAATCGATTTCTTTAAAAACCACTTTGAAAAAAATTATAATCAAAGATTTTAAAAAACCTATAAAAATTTTATTGAGGAAAATATCATTTCTTATTTGAAAAATTATTCTTGAAACATAAAACCTTTTGTAACCATTTTATTTTAAAATAACATTTAAAACTTACAAAGGAATATCTAAAACATTTTGAAAACCTTTTCTCTGAAAATTACTTAGAAAACATATAAAGGAAGATTGAAAACATTTTGAAAAACTTTTCTATGAAAATAACTTTTAAAACTTATAAGGTAATATTGAAAACTTTTTGAAACCCATTTATTTGAAAATAAATTTGAAAAACTATAAGGTAATCTTCATATTTTTTTAGAAAACATGGTTTTGGAAGAATACAGATGTCTGACCAAAATGAGAAATAAAGTCATATTTTCTTAAAAATGATTTCTTAATTATCTTAAGTAACAAAGATTAAAAAAATAGCACCATTACTTGAAGATATCATGAATAAATAGAGGATAATAAAATTCATGAGGGTTATTGAGATTTAAATCATAATATTTCATCAATTAAGTCCTAATTATAAATGATCCTGACAAATAATGAGATTGTAGCAATAAAATATTATGAATTTGGTAACTTTGAATCATAATCACCATGAAAAAACTAATTTCATGAAGCTAAAAATATAATTAAAATAATTATATTAATGATATAACATTTCAAAGTGAATTCTATACACCTCATATAAACACCTAGGTACATAACATGGTATGTATCTCAAAGAAGGCTAATTGAGACAAAATTAATTTACCGATTTGGTAAATTTTGATCCATAAAACCCATGAATACAAGATCACAAAGTGTATATTTAAATACTTATAAATTTAAGGCTAATAATTATAGAATACATTAATGGGTATTTTATACACCACACAAAACAAATGAGTGGTGAATAAGACATAAGTCTTGCAGAAATAAAAGTGAGACTAGAAATACCCTTACTGCTTTAGTAACTTTTGATTCATGATAAAATGGAATGAATAACATAAATTGAATATTTTAATATAATTAATTAAAATAAATTCATTATATATCATTTCATAGGCTATTATAGAAACCACATAAAAATAATAAGCGGTTAATATAGTATATATCTTATAGAAATAAAACTGAGACCAAAAAACCCTTACCTTAAGTCTTAACATTCTTTGTACACATTCAAAACTCGTGTATAATAAATATAAGTTTATTATAAATATAAAAAATAAAAATATTATTATATCATACCATATTTTATTTTATTGTGACTTTATATTACCCGTTTATTAATAATTTCATGTTAAAGTTACATTTCAGGTAATAATCACTCTGTTTTTTTTGTATATTTTTTAACTTGTTATTCTTGATCCTCTTAATTAGATAATGATTTACTTATTTATAGAATGTAGAACATGATTTAAATATCATATATATTTATTATATACATATTTATAAAAATCTATAAAAGATATAAATATTAAATTGAATACACCATTCATGGAGATGGTAGGTCGTATGTATGAATGAATGAAATTTCTATTTTTTTATCGTACTGAAATAAATAATGTAAATGAAATATGGGTATATATATATTATAATTAAAGTATAATTATTTTTTCATATATATCATATAAATTTACTAATCCCATCCTTAATAAATTCCATATAAAGTGTGAACGAATCACATCGCTTTGAGGAGGTGGTAGTCCATACGTCCACAAATGAAGTTATTGTAATCCCAAAAAATGGAAAGTATAAAGGTATGTGTTATATAATAATTCAAGAAGCATAAATAAATAATAAATATCACACATATCATAGAAAAATATAAATTACATCATTATTACCAACCATAAAAGGTGGTAATGGAAGAACGAATGACATCAGTTCATGAGGTGGTAGTCCACCGTACACATGAACGATGATTGCGTATCCCATTTGATGGAAGTGTGTGTCAGTGTAGGTTGAAACCTTAAAATAAAAAAAATATTAGTATATTTATGATACTGAGGTTATTATATAATAATTTAATAATAATAATATATAGTGCAGATAAATAAATAAAACAAAAGTGCATGTGGAAGGATGTTACATCTTCTTTGGGTAACTTCTTTTGGTTTTCACCAAAGGGCTTCCTTGATTGGATTTATTCCCAAGGTGAGGAAACTAGGACAAATATAAAGAAATTGGGATTAGATTTTGGTAGGTTTTTACTGATCCAAATGGATTTATATTTGTGAATAAGTGAGGGGGGGGGGAGTGAATTACCTTTTATAGTGGAGGAGTGACATTCTTGTAAATATAAAAAGATAAACACTATTGAGAGGCATCCTTTACATAATGTGACTCCAATAATTATTAATTTTCAATAAAATAAAGGATATTATAAAAATATTTCTATACAATGTTTTTTTTATATTTTTCTATGTTATATATCCCTTTAAGTTATAGTTTAACCATGAAGTAAACTCGCTTTTACCTTAATCATTGTAATTAATTTTAATTACATCATATAATATTTTTGGTCAAAAACGAAGTAAAAATTACTATAAATTATAAATTATTATTATTAAAATTATGGAATCTATTTTTCCAAATTATAAACATATAATTGGTAGAAATTAATTTAAAATTAATCCCACAGACGGGACAAGACAATGTGTTTAAAGTGAAAAAGTTTAAAATATTAAAATGTTTTTATTTCCAATTTCAATTGTAAATTGGTTATAATGAATTTAATTATATTAATTTATGTATAATTTATATAAGTATACTTTAAAACCAATTTAATATATAATTTAACTATATAAAAAAATTATACAAAAATGGAGTTTTAAATTAAAATTCTGTGTTTTTTCAAAATTCATCAAAAATGAAACTTCACGGAAAAATGAAAACAATTCACACAAATTAAATTTTGATATTCCAATTTCAAAAATTACATTTATTTTTTCAAATAAATTTTATAAAAGTTTCAATAATTATATTTAAAATAGGTGCTCCATTAAAAGGTTTTAAAATTACCTTTTAGAAAAATATATATCATTATATGTAAAATTGGTTTTATTCTTATCTATTATATAGAGAACATATAAGATGAATTTTAAATAGTTTATTGAACATAATATATATATATATACTTAACTAAAATAATTTATCAAAAGTGGTTTAATTAATTTATTGAGGTAAAACATGTTTGATTGCATAAATATAGTTTTCAAGAAAAAGATTTCCTATATTTTAAAAAGGGTTTTATTTTCATTTATAGTTAATTGGTCACCAAATAATTATTATTACATACATGTGTAAACCATATTATCATAATTTAATTAATCTTATTTATACCCTCAATTCCAATGGCTAGCTGAAAACTATAATAATGGTTTAATAATAATATTAGTAGTACATTATAGTTTGATAAAACTAGGTCTTGCGTGTCATGAAAGTTATTGAAAGAAATTGAAATTGTGTATAACACAAGAAAAACATATTGATCCATGTAACACATGTTAATATATGTGTTACATTTACCTCAATATTGACTTGGTGTTGGGTAAAAATCAAGAATAATTTGGTTCTTTCATATAACACCAACTATATTCAATGTTACATGAAATATAGAATATAAAAAAGATTAAATTAATTGGAAAAAAATTCAAAAAATCTCTAGGTATAAATTTCTACCCACTTAAAATGAATTTCACCATTTAAATTATTCTGGTTTATCAAAGTTTTAATACTTGAAATTTTCTTTCATAAAAACCCACATCATAAAAATATATACTAAAACTCTCTTTAAAAAGGGAAAGTCAGAACATAACGGTTACCCAAAGTAACTCCTAACTAGGTTTCCACATAGGAGAAAATATGTGGTAAGTGAAAACATGGATATAGAAGATAAATATAACTATCAAGTTATGATGGAGATTGATAGATAAAATTCTTAGGTGAAAGTTAATGATCACAAATCCATAGCCCAAATAGGATTGAAAAAGGTCTTTGATATCATAAAAAATGATTATAACCGGAAAAATTTTTATTTAAAGACCCATTTACTAAAATTTAATAATTTTCAAGAGAAATTGTCCATAGTTGATTCCAATCTATTTAATAAGCACAATATCCCCCTTGGGATATTCCTTGACCAATTTTCACTTCATGTCTTGCTCCAAGAAATGAAGGTGGATTTGTTATTCATGAACCACTAACGAATCATAAGATTCATAAGTAGAACGATAAGTCATTCCATATGAATTTAGTTACTATCACAACAAAATGGTTATCAATGGTTATCAAATATGCATAAATCCTCATATGGAGGGATAATACTATAAACACTAAAACCTCATCCGAATTTTAACATAAACTATTCAATAAATGGTAATCCTTATAACCCTTTAAAAAGATGAAAATAAAAATATTTAGAAATAAGGTCACTAAATTTCTCAAAATCAGATTAACATTGATCCCCCATATATTATAAAGTATCTCTTGGTTATCACGTACCAAAAATGTGAATATGTTCATCATGAATTCTCTTGAAACATTGTAATAACCTGAATTGCCATAAATAATTATTGAAAATATGAATTATTTCTTATTCCAAAGATTATTGGATATATTCCTTAAATCCAAAAATATTGTAAACTTAATCCATTATAACATAGACCACTTTTTTAAAAATTGAATAACTGGTTCTGTGGTAATCAATACTCTCTAGTTTAATTTATCCATATCAATTCTCTCTTTATCTAAGCTAAAACATTTCTCAATATCAGTAACACATTAAGGGTTACCTTACCATAATCAAAATATAACCTTTCTACTAAATCACCTTTCTAAGTCATCAAAATCATTCAACATATCCTTTTAAATACTTAAAGAAAAAAATATACTAAAAATAATTATATGTTTCATGATTCGTATACCACGATCTTTGAATTCCAAAACATATACACTTCAATCATCCAACTTTATTCTTAAACCAGTACTCAGGCTTCATTATCTTATTTTTTAATACCCCTTACCTATAATATGAAATATGAATCATGTATTAAGGTACCTCAACCTCAATATAATAACGATTATTACATTTAATGTAAAAAATACTTCTAGGACATCCCATGCCTTTCACATTCATATGCGGTCTCTATCTTTAGAAGTATAAACAATACACATACCACCTTCCTGATTTTATTAATGATATTTACACTTTGGACATCGATTTTTATAATTCTCATACTTTCCTCATTTGAATAATTAAATGTTAAACCAGTTCCTTCTAGTTCCCGCTATTGACTAAGACTGTAAATCATAGTGTGAACAACAATTATCATAGATGAAAACCACATAGTCATGAAAAATTACATATAGGATTCCTAAATCATGACACCTACTTTTAAATCTACGAAACCTTAGGATTTTCCTTATAACCATACCTAGAAATATCCTTTGAAATATACTTAGGGATCTCATTAAAGTTTTTTCATCCTAGTTTCCAAAGGTTAAATAAACTTTTCCTTTGATACCAACAATACTGACACATGCTTAACGTACATGGATATTACATCATTTTAAATGAATATTCATCACATTATAAAAAATAAATGGCCAAGGAATGTAATATTTTAGTGTATTTGGAAACTTGTAAACATATGATTCTAACATGGTGAAATGTCTTCAAAATTTCCTTTAAAGATCTTCCCCTTTATTACTCCTACTTAAAACCTTTCTTCATAACCTGGGGAAAGGAAACATAAGAAAGGGGTGAGATTAGATGCTTAGTAAGGGTAAACAAAGGAGATATGTAATCATAACAAGAGAATGAGGTTATGAAAACATTTTCATAACATTAGAATATCATACCTTTCATATCAAATATCATAATCAAGAGTCATGTAATAATGATTATCAGTTCATAAGACATGAATAATAAGGGAATAAAGAGAATAATCCATGAAATAATGATAGAGGAATAATTCATTTTATTGTGTAATACACATAATCATATAAAATACTATTTCAAGTATGCCTACCAAGACATTCATAACAATTTAGGCTCGGGAGAATCACCCATATACCTACTTATGAATTGGGATTCCCTCCCGTTTACCCTCTGGTTTTGGGCTTGGGATGACCTCCTATATACCCTCTTATTTGGGGATTGGGATTACCTCACATGTACCCTCTTGTTGCAGGCTTGGGATTCCCTCCCAGGTACCCACTTTTTCAGGCTAGATGACCTCCCATGTACCTTCTAAGCTCATATAACATTTATCATTACCCAATGAATTGGAGGGAGATATAGGTCCCACCCATCATGTAATTAAATCATACATAATATATACATGAACCACAAGATAGTATTACATTCATCATATCATGACCCATAAAAAGAGACAGGTCTTATAAACATCATATCATAACCCATGAAATAAAATGGGTATAATAAATGTTTTATCATATAATAACCTGTAGAAAATAAATAGGTTTAATGATCATTTCATGATAGAATAACCCATGAAAGGAATCGGGTTTCATAAGACTTTTATCATGGTATAACCCATAGAAGAGAAATGGGTTTCATAAACAACTTTTTATATTAAATATAAATCAGTCAAACTAAGGATAAGAATTGTGACCTTAGATCATATATCCAGTACATCATAAAATATATATAAGTATTTCATATTATATGGAGAAGGATTTTTAAATATCACTTGGAACATTTCTAAAGAAAAAAATTATTTTTCTGAAAATCAGTTTTTAAAACATGAAATATTTTCAAAATCCATTTCTTTGAAAATCACTTTGAAAAAACTTGTAATGTTATCTTTTAAGAAACATTTAAAACATTTCCTATAAAAAATATCCTTTATTATTTGAAAAATTATTTTTTAAACATAAAACATTTTGAAACCATTTTATTTGAAATTAACCTTGAAAACTTATAAATGAATATTAAAAACATTTTTAAAACCTTTTCATTGAAAATAACTTTGAAAACATGTAAAGGAAGCTTGAAAACATTTTGAAGACATTTTATTTGAAAATAAATTTAAAAATTATATGGTAAGATTTAAAAAACTTTTAAAACCAATTTTTTGAAAATAAATTTGAAAAATTATAATGTAATATTTGAATTTTTTTTCGAAAAATGGGTTTGGAAGAACACAGATGTACGACAAAAAAGAGAAATAAATTTGGATTTTCTTAAAAAATTTTTATTAATTTATTTTAAGTAACAAAGAGTGTGGAAAATGGTACCATTACTTGAATATAAATAAATAATTCTCGGATAATAAAATTAATACAGGTTATTGATACATGGATCATAATATATCATCAATGAAGGAATAATTTTAAACGATCTTGATAAATGATGAAATTATGGAAATAAACCATTACCACGTTGGTAACTTTGAATCTTAGTCCACATGAAATAAAAAAATTACAAGAATCTTAAAATATCTGAAATATAATGATATTCATGATATAACATGTCAAAGTGAATTATATACACCTCACAGAATAATATAGGTTCATAACATTGCATGTATCTCAAAGAAGGAAAATCGAGACAAAATTACCTTAATGATTTGGTAACTTTTGAAAGATAAACAACATGAAAGTGAGATAATGAAATGGAAATAGAAATAACCATAAATTTATGGGTAATAATTTTAGAATAAATTCCTTGGTAGTATATACAACACAAAAAAGAAACGAGTGGTGAATAAGGCACAAGTCTCACAGAAATTAAAGTGAGACTAGAAACCCCCTAACTACTTGGGTAACTTTTGAATCATCAGACACTTGAAAGAATAAAATCAATTGAAAATTTTAATATAATTAAGTAAAATAAAACCTCGACATAACATTTCATATGTTGGTATACACATCACAAAAATAATAATAAGTGGTGAATATAACATATATCCCACATAAATAAAAGTGAGACGAGAAAACCCTTACCTTAAGTCTTGAATTTATTCATACACAATCATAAATCATGTATAATAAATATAATTTTATTATAAATCTACCAAATAAAAATATTCTTATTTATCAAACCATACGTGATTTTATTGTGACTTTATATTACCCATTTATTAATAATTTCATGTTAAAGTTACGTTTTGGGTAATAAACACTATATTTTTTTGTATATGTTTTGACTTTTCATTCTTGATCATCTTACTTAGATCATGATTTAAATATTTTAATAATTTAAAAAACTATTTAAATATCATATATATACAGTATATAAGTATTTATAATAATCTATAAAATATAAAAATATTAAATGGAATACACCATTCATAGAGACAATAGGTCGTACGTACACGTGAACATTGTTTCCATTTTCTTATCGTATTGAAAGAAAGAAAGTAAATGAAATATATGTATATATATAATATATTTTTATTAATGTATCATTATTATGTTATATATATCCTATATTTTTACTAAATTCATCCTTAATACATTCTATGTAATGTGTGAACAAATCAAATCACTTTGAGGTGGCGGTAGTCCACACATCTATAAACAAAGTTATCGTATTCCCAAAAAATAGAAAGCATGAAAGTATGTGATACATCATAATTAAATAATTATAAATAAATAATAAATATAATATATATCATATAAAAACATTAAGTCCATCGGTATCCCCATCCCTAAAATTTGGTAATCAAAGAACGAATGACATTAGTTCGTGGGGCTGTAGTCCGTCATACACACGGACGATGACTGCATATCACATTTTATGGAAGTGTGTGTTAGTGTAGGTAAAAACCTTAACATAAAAAAATATTACTATATTTAGGATACTAAGGTTATTATAAAATCTTTTAATAAGAATAATTTATAGGATGGATAAAGAAATAAAACAAAAATATGTGTGAAAGGATGTTACATCTTCTTTGGGTAACTTCTATTTGATTTCACCATAGGGAATCCCTAGTTTGATTTATGACAAACATGAGGCATACAAGATTAATTTAGGTAAGTTTGGATTATATTTTTTCAGGTTTTGGATAACAAAAATAGATTTATATGTGTGAATAAGTAAGGTGGGGTGAATTCCCTTTTAGAGTGGAGGAGGTGTGGCTTTCTTATAAATATAAAAAGCTAAACACTATTGAGAGGTCTCCCTTACATAATGTACCCCCAATAATGGTCAATTTTATATAAAGTAGATTATATGGTCAAAATATGTCCATAAAATGGATTTTGGACCTGTTTCTATGTTATTTGTTTCCATAAGGTAATGTTTAACCACTAAGTAAACTCTTTTTTCACCTTAATAGCTGCAGTTAATTTTAATTTATTTCACTATTTGTTTGTCTCAAAAACCAAGTTTAACTTCATATAAATTATAAATTATTATTATTAAAATTATGGAATCCATTTTTACAAATTATAAACACATCAGAAGAAATTAATTTAAAATTAATCCCGCATATGGGACGAGGCAACGAGTTTTTAAAGTGAAAATGTTCAAAAGATTGAAATTTTTTATATCCAATTTCAATGTGAATTTTTTTACAATAACCTAAATTGAATTATTTTATTTTTAATTGATATAAATTTACTTTAGGACCAATTTATAATATAATTTAACTATATAAATAAATTTGGTAAAATGAAATTTTCAATTAAAATTCAGTGTTTTTTTACTATTCATCCAAAAATGAAAAATCAAAGAAAAATAATTTTTTTACCCAAAGTAAATTTTAATATTAAAATTTAAAAAATGAAGTTTATTTTTTCAAATAATTTTTTTAAAAGTTTCAATAATTATATTTAAAATAGGTTCTCCATTAAAAGGTGTAAAAATTACCTTTTAGAAAACCTTATATATCTATGTATAAAATTTGTTTTATTCATATATATCATATAGAAAATATATTATATGAAAATTAAATAGTTTATTTTATAATATCTATATATATATATTTAATTAAAATAATTTATCAAAAGTGTTTTAATTAATTTATTGAGGTAAAATGTGTTTGATTTCATAAATATAGTTTTCTAGAAAAAGATTTCTTAAAATTTCAAAAGGGTTTTATTTTCATTTATAGTTAATTAGTCACCAAATAATTATCCTTATATACAAGTGTAAACCTTATTATCATAGTTTAATCGACCTTATTCTTAACCTCCATTCCAATGGCTATGTGAAAATTTTAATTTTTTTAATAATATTATTAATAGTAGGTTGTAGTTTGGTAAAACTGGGTCTTGTGTGTCATGAAACTTATAGAAGGAAATCATAATTGTGTGTAACATAATTCAAAAATAGTGTGTTAGGTACCAAAATCTACTCTAAGTCTTGCATGTAGCGCATGCTTGAATCAGTGTTTCTTATAATGAAATAAAAACATGGTGCTTTCATATAACACCAACTATATTCAATGTTGTGTGAAATATAGAATATCTAAAAGATTAAATTAATTCAAAAAAATTCAAAAAATATCATAGTGTTACATTATTCCCATATTAAATTGAATTTTTCCCTAGAAATTCATATGGGTTATCAAAGGTTTAATACTTGAAGGTTCCTTTCTTATAAACCCACATCATAAAAAATGAATGCTAAAACTCCCTTTAAAAAAGGTAATGTTATAAATATAACGGTTATACAAAGTAACTCATAACTAGGTTTACACATATGACAACATAGGTGGAAAGTGAAAACATGGACATAAAAGATAAATATAACTATCAAGTTCTAATAGAGAGTGATAAAGAACATGGTTAGTAGAAAGTTAATGACCACAAATCCATAACACAAAGAGGATTTAAAAAGGTCATTGATATCATAAAAAATTATGATAAAGGGACAACATTTTATTTCAAGACCCTTTTCCAAAAAATTGAATAATTTTTAAGTAAAATTGTACCTAATTTATTTCATTCTATTTCAAAAGCATAATCTCCCCCTTCGATTTTTCCTTGACCAATTTTCACTTCATCTTTTATTCTAAGAAATAAAGGTGGAGTTTTTATGTCTACAACACTAATGGATCATAATATTCATAATTATAATGATAAGTCATTCCATTTTTCTTTATTTATCATCACAAAAAATGGTTATCACATGTTAACCAATATGCATAAATCCTCATATAGAGGGATAATAATTTAATAACTAAAACCTCATCTAAGTTTTAACATAAACCATTCCATAAATGGTAATCCTTGTAACCCTTAAAAAATATTAAAATACAAATCTTTAGAAAGATGGTCACTAAATTTCTCAAAATCAGATTAACATTGATCTCCAATATATCATAAAGTAGATCTTGGTTATCACATACAAAAAATGTGAATAACTTCATCTTGAATTCTTTTGAAACATGGTAATAACATGAATTACCATAAATCCTTATTGAAAAAATTCATTATTTCTTATTACAAAGATTATTGTATATATTATTTATATCCAAAAATGTCATAAACTTCATCCGTGATAATATAGACCACTTTTTTAACAAATCAATAATCAGTTCCATGGTAATTAGTACTATCCAATTTACTTTGTTCACATCAATCATCTCTTTTTCCAAGATAAAAAAAATTTATCAACACCAGAAACACATTAAAGGTTACATTCCCTTAATCAAAATACCACCCTTTCATTAAATCATTTTTAAGTAATCAACCCCATTAAACATATCCTTTTAAATCCTTAATAAAAAAAATTATACTGTAAATACTTATATATTACATGATTCTTATAACATAATATTTTAATTCCAAAACATAAACACTTCAATCACACAAATTTATTCTTAAACCATTACTCAGGCTTCATCATCTTATTCCTTGATACCCCTTTCCGATAATATGAAATATGAATCATTTATTAAGGTTCCTTAACATCAATCTAATCACTATTCTTATGTTTAATGTAAAAAATACATCTTGAACATCACATATCTTTCACTTGTTGTTTTTGGTCTCTTTATCTTCAGTGGTATAACTAATACACATAACACTTTACTCATTTTCTTCATGATATTTCAACTTAGGTCATCAATTTATATAATTCCCATACTTTCCACATATAAAACATTCAATTTTAACCTTGTTCCTTATATTTATTTCTATTGACTAGGACCATAAATCATAGTGTGAGAAAAACTTATCATAGTAGAAAACTACATAATCATGAAACATTACTTATAATATGCATAAATAATGACACCTAATTTTAAATCTATGACACCTTAGGATTATCCTTAGATATATCCCTATAAGTATCCTTATAAATATCCCTAGGGATCTCACTAAACTATTCTCATCCTAGTTTCCAAATTTTAACTTAACTGTTCCTTTAATACTAACTATAATGACCCATGCTTAACATTTTTTGATATTATATCATTTTAGATGAATATTCAACACATTAAAAAAATAAATGCCTAAGGACCATAATAGTTTAGTGTCTTTAGAATCTTGGAAACATTATCTTCTATCTTGGTCAAAGATATTCAAAATCACCCTTAAAGATATTCCCCTTTAGTACTCAAACTTAAAACCTTTATTCATAACCAAGTTAAAGTAAACAAAATAAAGGGGTGTGATTAGATGCTCATTAAGGGTAAAAAAGGGATATATATAAGCATAATATGAGCATAAGGCTATGAGAACATGATCATACCATTAGAAGATCATACCCTTCATATCAAAGATCATAATCATGAGTCATGGCGTAAATATTGGTAGTTCATAAGACATGAATCACAAGGGAATCAAGGGAATAATCCATGTGAGCATGGAAGAGGACTGAGACATGAAATAGTGGAATACACATAAGTATAGAAAATATTATGTCAAGGTTACCTACCAAGACCTTCCCAACATTTTAGGTTTGGTCTAATCACCCATGTACCTACTTCAGGCTTAGGATTCCATCCCACATACCCTCTTGTTTTGGCCTTGGGATTCCCTCTTGTGTATCCTATTTTTTCAGTCTTGGGATTCCCTCCCACATACCCTCTTGTTAAAGTTTTGGGATTCACCCCCGTATACCCTCTTGTTCGATCTTGAGATTCCCTCAAATGTACCCTATTATTTCGAGTTTGGGATGTTCACCCATGTACCCTCTTATTTCGAGCTTGGGATGCCCTCCCATGCAACCTCTGAGCTCATATAAAATTTATCATTACCCAATGAATTAGTGAGAGATATAGGTCTCAACTTTAACATAATGAAATCATATATACATGTTTCATAAGATAGTAAAACATTCATCATATAATGACACATAAAAAAATATGGGTTTAATAAACATCATATAATAACCCATGAAATGAAATGGGGATCATAAACATTTTATCATATCATAACCCATGTAAAAGAGACAGGTTTTAAAATCATTTCATCATAGAATAACTCATGAAAGTAAGAGAGTTTCAAAAGAATTTTATAATGGTATAACCCATGTAATAGAAATTACTTTCATATAAAAATTGTCATATTAAATATAAACCATTCAAAGAAATAATAAAAATGGTGACCTTGGATCATATCCCTAGTAAATCATAAACTATATCAAAGGATGTAATATTATATAGAGTGGTATTTTGAAATATCACTTTGATCATTTATAAAGGAAAATAATCTTTCATTGAAAATCACTTTTTAAAACATTAAACATTTCAAAAATCCATTTCTTTGAAAACCACTTTGAAAAAACTTATAATGGACCTTTTAAAAAAACTCTAAAAAATTTCTTGAATAAATTATCATTTATTATTTGAAAAATTATTTTTGAAACATAAAATCTTTTGAAACCATTTTATTTTAAAATAACCTTTAAAACTTATAAATTATGTTTAGAAATTTTTTGAAAACCTTTTCTTGGAAAATAAATTTGAAAATTTTTAAAGGAAGGTTGAAAACATTTTGAAAAACTTTTATTTGAAAATAAATTTGAAAACTTATAAGGTAAGATTGAGAAAGTTTTTAAAACCATTTATTTTAAAATAACTTTGAAAATTATAAAGAAATCTTTGAAACATTTTTATAAAACATGGTTTCAGAAGAACACAGATGTCTGACCGAAAAGAGAAATAAAGTTGTATTTTCTTAAAAATGTTATATTAATTATCTTAAGTAAAAAAGTGTGAAAAATTAGTACCATTAAATGAATATATCATGAATAAACATAGGATAAGAAAATTCATGAGTGTTCTTGAGATATGGATTATAATATTTCATCAATGGAAGCATAATTATTAATGATCCTCATAAACTATGAGATTGTAGTAATAAACTATTACGACTTTGGTAACTTTGAATCATAATCCCCATGAAATAACAAAATTAAATGAAGCTTAAAATATCATTAAAAAGTATATTCATGATATAACATGTCAAAGGGTATTATATAAACCTCATAGAAGAACATAGGTGCATAACATGGCATGTATCTTAAAGAAGGAATATTGAAACAAAATTACTTTACTGATTTGATAAATTTTGAACCATAAAACTCATAAAAGAGATCATAAAATGGTAATTTAAATACCCATAAATTTAATGGTAATAATTATATAATAAATTAATGGTAATTATATACACCACACAAAATAAATTAGTGGTTAATAAGGCATAAGTCTCGCAGAAATAAAAGTGAGACTAGAAAATCCCTTACTACTTGAGTAACTTTTGAATCATGAGACCCTTGAAAAAATAACATAAATTGAATATTTTAATATAATAAAGTAAAATAAATTCATTATATAACGTTTATTATTTAATTATACACCCCACACAAAAATAATAAGTGGTGAATATAACATAAATCTCACAGAAATAAAAGTGAGATGAGAAAACCCTTATCTTAAGTCTTAAATTTCTTTGTACATGTAAAAACCTCCTGTATAATAAATAAAAGTTTATTATAAATCATCTAAAGAACAATATTATTATATATCATACTATATTTTATTTTATTGTGACTTTATATTAACCTTTTATTAATAATTTCATGTTAAAGTTATGTTTTGGGTAATAATCACTCTATTTTTATTGTATATGTTTTGATTTGTTATTCTTGATCCTCTTACTTAGATCACAATTTAATTATTTAAAAAATGTAAAAAATTATTTAAATGTCATATATATTTAGTATACAATTATTTATAATAATATATAAAATATATTTATATTAAATGGAATACACTGTTCATAGAGGCGGTAGGTCGTACGTACGCATGAACACTGTTTCCGTTTTCTTATCGTATTGAAAGAAAGAAATTAAATGAAATATATTCATATATATATATATTATAATTATATTATGATTTTTATTTTATATATATAATATATGTTTAATAAACCCATCCTAAATACATTCCATGTAAAGTGTGAATGAATCAAATCGCTTTGAGGAGGTGGTAGTCTACACATCCACAAACAAAGTTATCATATTCCCCAAAAATGGAAAGAATGAAGGTATGTTTTATATAACAATTTCAGAAGCATAAATAAATTATAAATATAATATATATAATATAAAAACATTAATTTCATCATTATTACCAACCCTGAATGGTGTCTATGTAAGAACATATGACATTGGTTCATGAGGTGGTAGTTTCCCATATACACGAACGATGATTACATATCCCATTTGATGGAAGTGATTGTGAGCATAGGTAAAAAACATAATATAACAAAATATTAGTATATTTATAATAATTATTTTATTATATAATTATGTAATAAGAAGAATTTAGGGGGTGGATAAATAAATAAAACAAAAGTTCTTATGGGAGGATGTTTCTTCTTCTTAGGGTAACTACTTTTGGTTTTCAACAAAGGGATTCCTTGGTTGGATTTATGCCCAAATTGAGGCATATAGAATGATAAAAGGTAATTTTGGAGGATATTTTGGATGTTTTTTTCCAATACAAATTTTTTGATATTTGTGAATAAGTGAGGGGTGAAAGGCGCTGTCATGGGCGCTTCCAAATGATGTTCGGTTTCGGGTTACTTAGGTGCAGCAGAGTGGCTGACCGAGGTCGTCTCTCAAAGGAGGAAGTAAATTTAACAACATATTAAAGGTATTTTGAAAATAGAATAAAATAAAATAAGAATACTAAATAAAAGTATGGGGGTTGTTTATTTTTTATTAATCTAGAAGAAGTTTGCTGGAAGAAGATTGCATTTTTCTTAATTTTTAAGTAAAAATTGATTAAAAAAGCACAACGAGAAGTTGTTTTTTTAGAAAACTATTTTTTGAAAGGGTAATATATATAAATCTTCCTATTCATTTACTTATTAATAATAATCTTTTAAATTAATTTCCACTTAATTATGATCCCCTAATTTGTTAACCCTCAAACCCTATGGGAGTTAACTTAACCACGAAGATGAAATTACTTAAACCCTAGGCTAGCTTCGGAACACGCAATCGCAACACCCTGATTTGATTTATGTTCTAAGGTTATATTATGGTAAGTGGTTAATTATATCATATATTCACTCTGTAATTGAGGATTAATTGAGTTTAGAGATTATATTTTAACTCTACAAACTTATCTCGCGTGGTCTTGTATTACCGATTAAGTTCGCGCTCTCACAGTTTACACAAAATCTCGATCTCACGTGATTTGTGTTTATTGTTAAATTGATTGATTAGTTTCATTTAAATTGAAAACTTAATTAATATATCATATTAAGTGAATTATAGTATCTCATTTATTCAAAATAATTGAATGAAGAAGGTAAGAGGTAGATCAATTACTAAGAAAACTACTCCTCCATGGGCGGTGTTGTCATCGTGGAGACATTTTTCATAAGTAATGGATTGAAAGGGGAAGACCCAATATAATCTCCAATCATAGATTCCAGACCAATAATAAAAATAATAAGATGAAAAGAGAATAATACATAAGATTTATTGAAGAAAATTCACGTTACAAACATAAAAACAAGGAGAAACAAAGAGGATGTGGGAGATGCGAGCCTTCTTGGAAGATAACTTTTCACAAGGCCTTACTTCTTAAAAGGGTTGTGAGGTGTTCCCAAGAGACACCCTTTCTGAAATACCTTCCCAATTCATCTACCATCCCTCCAAAAGAGTGAAAAACCCATTTAAATAGAGTTTTTGAGGGCTAGGGTTACATAACTCTTTTAAGTGTGAAATAAAAACTCGGGCAAATATTTTATTTCACGTTTCCCTATATAGTTGACCTCCAAAACGCGTGAATTGGTTAGAATTATAGCAGGATTATTTGTTCCTAATTATGTACCCGAGATTCCCTCCAAATTTGGGCTCAATCAAAGTCCCGATGAAGAAGATACGACCCAAATAGTGAAGTGGTGTCCAATCTGGATGGTTATGCCCAACTTTTTCTTCATGGCCCATTTACTCTACAAAATGCACTATCTAGCTCCCATGTACTAAATAGAATTTGTATACCATTAAGTCAGGAACCCAGTTACAACATTTTAAGTCAAAATATTTTACATAACAATATTTATTCATGAAATACTATAATGAATTTTAAAATGATAAAACTGGAATTTTCATCAAATTTTCTAATGAATGATCTAATCCCAAATATTTCACAATTTATCATATTTAGAATAATGTGAGGAAATTATATCATTTATTATCAATAAAATATTCAAAAAATAGTGTTTTATCAACTCCCCTATACTTACCCTTTTTCACTCCTGGGAAAAACCTCATATGAAGTAAACATCAATATCAAATCAAAACAAATTTTAAAACACATATCCTTGAGATCCAACAATTACACACCAAGAAACAAAAGATATCATGCCTTGTAAAAAAAATTATTTCAAGTTATCCATTTATATCATTTAATATATTTCCACTTCATTTATCATCCCATGCACAAAACACTTACCTCACTAGAATTCTCTCTTATCACACAAATGTCAATTTTTTAGCAATATCTTTCTCATCCAAACTCATAAAAGGATCACCATAGGCTTGATAAATTGCTACATAACCACCCAATATGAGTCAAGGACATATGTTTATCATGGGGACTTTTTAGGGTTGTTCTGTGGCTTTTGGTTGGCAGGATTAAGATATGAAAAATTCGGAGGCTGAATGAGGGGGGTTGACTCTTTTTGAAGAAAAATTGCATTAATCTAATTTTTACTTAAATATAGTCTCCTCCTCAATTCACATAGCATAAATTCATGTTCATCATCATGAAAAATAAATGAATGTGCACACCATTGAACATTTCAGCAGTAAAAATGTCAATCTTCCCAACACATGATTTTCTTGAAAGCTCCAGATAGGCACAAATTTCTCTCTCTATTAGAAGCTCTAGAAAGACATTGCTTTACTTATCATGAAAGCTCTAGAAAAGGAACAGATTTCAATATGATGATTTTATTTAGCAGTAAATAAATCTCTTTAGAATTTAATTTTCCACCCAAAATATCATAGAATGTGGAAGAAGAACACAAGACAGCTTCCCCCACACTTAAGTTCAACTAGATTATGCAATTTCAATTCAAGAGTTGGTTGGATAGGGAAAATTGGATTGTAATGTGGCTAACCTAACAGGCTGTTCATGGATTCTAAGAGCTAAAAGGATTAAATGTTCAAGTTATGACATTATAAAAAAGGATTATTTGAAATAGGGGTTTTAATACCAAACAAATGCCTCAATCATTTAAAACATAAGTACCTCAAACCCTCAAGTTTTGATAGGAATAAATCAAATTATGGTTAAATCAATCATGGTTTGGTTCTCTCAAGAAGTGAGGTGAATGTAAAGAATATGAAAATTATGCTTTATAAGCCTCACCGGAAAGTGACTTCAAATATAAAGACAGTGAGATGTGGCATGGGATTCAAAATTAAGAGTAATTTTCATGAAATTACTAAATATTTGAACTTGAAAAAAAGTTATTTTCAGTATTCATTTAAGCTCGGTTTCATAGGAAAAATTGTTTCACTTATTCATATGGATTTAAAAATAGTTATGATAATCATTTCAGCTCAAAAGTTTTAACAAACACACAAAAAACAGAAAAATAAACACACAAAATTTGAAAAACACATTTGTTTTGAAAATAATTAAAAAAAAGGAAAAAAATTTAAATTAATAAAATAAAAGGTTCCCTCCCCCACACTTAAAATATTACATTTTCCTCAATGTGAACCCATTAGATGATATATGCACATGAAATGTATAATTTTAAATAGGACAAAGAATAAAAAATTGAAAGGGTTACGAATAGCCTGATATGCTCAAGTGATGATGGGGTCATGCAGTGTGATGAAATCCACTACATTAGTAGGAAGTCCCTCAATGTATTTCTTAAAATGTTTCCCATTGAATGTAAATCTACTTCCAGTGTCCTCTTGTGTGATATCAACTACACCATAAGTAAAAAATAGTCACAACATAAGGACCTCACCACCTGGAACACAACTTACTAGGCACCAGCTTTAGTCGTGAACAATAGAGCAAGACTTTCTCTCCAACTTGAAATTCTCTTTTCTAGATCATTTTGTCATGAGCTTCTTTTGATATTTCCTTGTAGATCCTTGAGTTCTCATATAAAGACAATCAAATCTCCTCAATCTATTGAATTTACAGCTTCTTTTGGATTCTATCTTGGGCCAAATCCATGTTGCATTTCTTTATAGCCCAATAAGCCTGATAGTCAACTTCCACAGGGAGATGACACGCTTTCCCAAAAACAATTCGAAATGGGGACATACCGATGGGAGTTTTGTATAGCGTCATATATTCCCATAGCGCATCATCCAAGTTCTTGATCCAATCCTTCCTATTTGGCTGCACAGTTTTCTCCAAAATCTATTTCAACTCATGATTTGAAACCTCAACCTGGCAATTTGTTTGGGGGTGGTATGGTGTTGATGTTTTGTGTGTCACCCCATACTTCCAAAGAAGGGAAGAAAGATTATGATTGCATAAGTGTGTTCCTTGGTCACTGATGATGGACTTCAGTACTCCAAACCTGCAAAAATCTGCACTTTGACAAATTCCACAACAACATGAGAATCATAAGTTTTAGTGTTCTTAGCCTCCACCCATTTACTCACATAATCAAAATAAAACAAAATATAAAAAAACCAAAATGAACTAGGAAAATGACTCATAAAATCGATGCCACATACGTAAAAAATTTCATAAAATAGTATGGGTTGTTGGGGCATCTCGTGTCTCCTAGAAATGTTTCCTGTGTGTTGGAAATGTGAGCATGACTTAAAAAACACATGGGCATCATGGAATAAGCTAGGACAATATAATCCAAAGTCAAAAACTTTCCTAGCTATCTATTGGGGTCCAAAGTGTCCACCACAAGTAAGTGTATGACAAAATTGAAGAATATACTCAAACTCATGATCATGAACACACCTCCTAATAACTTGGTCACTACACATGTGCCATAAGTAGGGATCATCCCACACATAAAATCTAGACTCACTCTTTAACTTTTGGACTTGATGTTTCTTTAAATTTTCAAGGATTTCAGAGGAAACATGGTAGTTAACTAAATTTTCATACCAAGGATGCGTACCTGAGATGGAATAAAGATGCTCATCGGGGAAAGTGTCCTGAAGTGGTACCAGGTCCATGTTGTCATCCTCTAGTGTGTGAGTAAGCCTACTCATGTGGTCTACCACCATGTTTTCTGACCCCCTTTTTTTTTTCCTTTATCTCAATGTCAAATTCCTGAAGGAGCATCCATCGGATTAGCCTAGGCTATGCGTCTGGCTTCTTCAAGAGGTACCTCAGAGATGCATGGTTAGAAAAAACAACTACTTTAGAGCCCAATATATTTGAACGGAATTTATCTAAAGAAAATATAATATCAAGAAACTCCTTTTACATGGTTGTGTAGTTTGATTGGGATGAATCTAGTGTCCTCGATGCATAGGCAATCACATGTGAACGTCCCTCCACCCTCTGAGATAAGATAGCTCCAACTGCGAAGTTGGAGGCGTCACACATAAGCTCAAAATGAATCTCCCACTTTGGAGGATGTATGATCAGTGGAGTGGTTATACACTTCTTTAGCTCATCAAAGGAAGTCCTGCAAGAATCATCAAACACAAAATCATAATTCTTTTAAAGTAATCGCAACATAGGAAGATCAATATTACTAAAATCTTTGATGAAGTGCTGATAAAATCCTCCATTCCCTCAGAAATATCTAACATCACACACACATGAAGGATATGGTTAGGATGAAATAATATCTACCTTAGATATATCAACCTCTATCCCATGTTTTGACACTACATGCCCTAAGATAGTCCCACGCTCTTCCATGAAATGAAACTTTTCAAAGTTCAAGACCAGATTCTTCTCAATACAACGATTTAAAATCTTTCTCAAACTAGAAATAAAATCATCATATGAGGACCCACACACTGTAAAATCATCCATAAATACCTCCATGAAGGTCTCAATAAAATCAGAAAAAATACTCACCATGCATCTCTAGAAGGTACCTAGGGCGTTGCAAAGTCCAAATGGAATCCTTTGGTAGGAAAACGTACCGAATGGAAAAGTGAATGTTGTCTTCTCTTGATCCTTCAGAGCAATAGGAACCTAAAATTATCTAGAAAATCCATCCAATAAATAGTATTGTGTTTTCCCAGCTAGTCTCTCAAGAATCTAATCAATAAACGGGAGGGGGAAATGGTCTTTGCAAGTGGACTGATTTAGTTTCCTATAATCAATACACACATGCCAACTATTTTTCACCCTCATCAGAACTAACTCCTCTTTATCATTTTTAACGACAATAACACCACTTTTCTTAGGCACAACCTGAATAGGACACACCCACTGAGAATCTGAAATGGGATACATTATACCAGCCTCGAGCAATTTTTCAACCTCTTTTTTAACAACTTCTAGAAGGGTTGGATTGAGTCTCCTTTGTGGATGCCTAACTGGTTTATCCCCATCCTCCAAGAGAATACTATGCATGAAAATGGAGGGGCTAATACCTGATATGTCAGCCAAGGTCCACCTGATTGCCCTGATGTTCTCCCTAAAAAGATTCAAAAGTTTTTCTTCATGTTTAAAAGGAAGATTATTAGCAATTATAACAGGTAATCTCTCACCACTCAACAAGTATGAGTATTTGAGATTTGGTGGAAATGGATTCATCTCCAATGAAGTGGGGTGATGTATGGATGGAGAAATTGAAGGAACTGAAATATGTTCATAGTGAACATCAGTATCAGAATATACATCATCAAAATCATAGAATAAAGTATCAAATCCATCAGCATACTCAACAGCCATGTCATAATCAAAGTTCACATGATCAAAATCAGAATATGATTCCATTTCAAAATCAAATATGAGAGAGTCTTGTGCATTATAAATAGGTGTGAAAGTACTCTTAGACATCAGACTAGAACAAATACTCATAATCTCCCTAAGCACAGGACAATCAAAATCCCTGGAGTTTTTATTTTGTGGTTCAAAATGAGAGATAACAAAAGCAGAATGGTCCTCATAGGGGTACTTCATGGAGTCCATAACATTAAATATAACAAATTCATATCCAAACTCCATGGAAAGTGTACGCTTATTGAGATTTATGATAGTTTTTGTAGTTTTGAGGAAGGGTCTACCTATGATAATGGGAGCATGATAACTTAACTGATCATCCTCCATGTTAAGCACGTAGAAACCTACTGGAAAGATCATGTCTCTTACCAGGACAAGTACATCCTCAAGAACTACCACTGGATATGCGGTATCTCTATTCGGTTACTGCACCACTACTCTCGTGGGATTCAACTCACCAACCTGCAAAGAAGAGAATACAGAGTGAGGCATCACATTTATGGAAGCTCCCAAATCACAAAGAGCATCAGAAAAGTGCAACTCCCCTATGGTGCATGGGATGGTGAGTGTCCCTGGATCCTTGCACTTTGTTGTTATTGTTAGAGTTGGTTTAATGAGTGCTGAAACATTCCTTCCAATATTGATCCTCTCATTTCCCTTAAGCCATCTTCAATTGGCACAAAGTTATTTTAAGAATTTCGCATACCTTGGGATTTTCTTGATAGATTCATGTAAAGGGATGTTGATCTCCACACACTTGAATGTATCCAAAACTTCTTTTTTTCATCACCTCTTCAGCCATATTCTTGGTTTGTACAACTCTATTTGGAAATAGAAGGGGTTTAAGAGGAACATCATCAACCTTTTTTATTACCTTTATCTTTCTCCTTGGATTTCTCATTAGTTGGTATGGAATACGACTTCTCCATATTTAAGGTGAATCCCGGTAGAACGATAGGTGAAGATGTATCAGTCGTTTGCTTCCCACTTCTCAATGTGATGGCACTGACATTCCCCTTGGGATTTGGAGTAGGTTGGGATGGTATATTTCTATAATTCTTACTTACCAGTTCATGGAGGGCAGTAGCTGTAACACCCTGAGATTTTATGAGGAATATTATTTTTAATTTATTTGATGTCTTGTGTTTTATGCTACACCAACATTATCTTGTGCTATACGCAACACCGTATTAGCTTGTAGTATACGCAACACTATTCTTGGATTGTGTTACACAAAATTTCATGTTTGTTTGATAGAAGTTATTCTATGCAACATAGAGTATATATATATTTTTATATATATTCAATGTATAAATGAAATATGGTTGGATTCTATTATACACAACAAAAAATGAATCTTTCACTACACGCAACCCTGCCTTGGCTTTCTTTACACGCAATCATGACCTTCCACGATAGCGTTTGTTGTACTCAATACCACGTTTCACTAAACAACGATATATTATTAAAATATTATATAAACTAGCCGTTATGAATTATAATACCTACTTTTTGAAATTTTATAAATTTTATCTTTCAAAATGGAGTTAATTTTTGGATTTGGAATATCAAAATTATCCTAGAGTGAATTTTTGGTATTTTTCTAAAAACTTTCAATTTTTGATGAATAGTGAAAACACTGGGTTACTATTTAAAAACTGAATTTTTATTTAAATTATCATTTAAATTATTTAAATTTATTTTAGGTAAAAATAGATACATAATACCTATATATGTTCAATATAATCCATTGGAGTAATTTTATAATAATATAGATACATAAGAATTTTATTGAACTTTTTACCGTCTTTTACCTACCTCCTAGGAGCATTTTCAATTGTACATAAAACTTAATTTTACCGCTTCTGTGAGTTGAATTTCTAAAATCTGAGAGACACAGTTAATATCAAGGAGTAAAATGTGGTTCAATAAGATAAAAATAATTTTTGGTGAATAATAACGTTTTACTTTTATTTATCACGGTTAAAAGTAAAGAGGGTAATTAAGGGTAAAAATGATATTATTATTACCCTAACACATGTTATAATTCTATTGGATAGGTGTAATTCGACCAAAAAAAATCTTAGGAATAAAATATTACCCTTTAGGTCCACTTGGATTAGATTAGGACACTTATTATTATTTTATTTAAAGAAGAGTTAAAAGAGTTAAAATCAATGTTTAATAACTATTTTTTTTAATATAGGGTTATACATAAGATAAATTCAAATATAAATATTAATTATAAATCTAAAAATATTTCCTACATAATGGTAGTTTATTTTTTAGACATTAAATAATTTAATTTATTTAAGTCACAATGATGATGCAGTAATTACCTTATTAATGAAATATTAACATAATTGATGTTATAAATACCCAAATAAATGTAATTTGAGACTTTTTATGAATTAAAATAATTTTTAAGGTTAATATGACATGTTAATATTGATTTAATTAACTTTTTTCGAACTAATGATGCTGTTATGATTTTCACAAAAATCAATTACCAAATAGTGTCAAAATTGACATAAAATAGTTTTTAAAAAAAATATTATATTATTAATTATTATTCTATTCCTAAAAATATACGATTTGGCCAAATTACTTATATAAGGTTATATATATTAATAATTAACCACTTGGGTTTCTTTTGGATTGTTATAGTAAGTTTATTAACCATATAGTGTAAGAAAACAAGAAGACACGGTAAAAGTTAAATTATTTAACATAGAGTTAAATCGAAATGATAAGGTTTAAATAGTAACCTAAACTTGTATAAAACCTATTTTTTGAGATGATTTTGACGCATCCCCACTTTCTATTAAAAATAAATCAATTTGGAGGTATTATAAACCGAATATGACTTTATTATAAAATAATATTTTAAGTTTTTCTTAAGGTGCCCCTCTCCTCCCTTATAAAAGGGAACCTCCTACCTCTTCTATTTACACAATTTTGAGCCTTCCATCTTGGAAAAAACCTGACCATTTCACTTCTACAATTACCTAGAAACATTCTAGAGGTTCTGGTCGTCTCAAAAGTCCATCTCCAGTGCCTTAAGAGGAAGCTTAAAAGAGGTGCGTCAAAGAAGAGGTAATGTCTTCTACCGATTCTTTCAAGTTTCCTTTTTCTTAAACTTCTTATTCATTATTTGTTTCATTATAAAGTAATAAAATCATTATCAATAATATAATTATATGTTATTATAAATATTAAACAACCCAATTTCACCTTCTATCCATCCTATGGAAAATGAAATCACCGCGCGTGCGTACGTACGAAATACTGTCTCCACGCTGTGGTGTAATATGTTTTTCCAGTACCACCTTACTTGGATGGGTATAATGGTGTAAAGAATAACTATATATGGTTATTATAACATCATACTGATTCTTAGATATTATATCATCCCCTCTAATTCTATTCAATAATTATGGGAATGATATCATCGCTCGTGCGTACGTACAGATTACTGTCTCCACGACGCGATGAGATTTATTCTCCATGTTAACCATTAAAGAATGATTATAAAGTATATATAATGAATAATAATGAAATATATGACATAATTAAGCTACTGTATTTATGTATATATATATGTCATCTACTTACTTCTATTCAAATCAATAAGGAAAGGAAAACAACGTTCATGCGTACGTACGACCTATCGTCTCCATGAACAGTGTATTTCATTCCATTCATCTATCTATTATATATATATATATACTGAATATATATGATATATAAATAATGATTTAAATTCTTTAAGTAAGTAAATAATGATATAAGTAATTATAATATCAAGAACAACAAGTCCAAACACGTACGATAAATAAAACGATTTTACCCAAAATGTTGCTTTAACATGGAATTTGCAAAAGAACAGGTAATATAAAGTCATAAGTGAACCATATATGATATCATAAAAATTAATATGATTCTTTAATATGTCAATGAAATTATTTAAATCATTATACAGGAGGTTCAGATACGTACAAAGCATATCATACCTAAGGTAAGGGATAACTTTTCAAATCTCATTTTTATCAGAGATTGTTTATTCGTAAATATTTACTGGGGTTATATTTTTTATTAATGTCCATAAAAATGTTTTTCATAAAGTGTTTAATATTATTCAATGTATTTTTAAAGTCATTTTTACCCCTATTTTAATTTTACATTGTGTTATGGAAGGAATCTTTCTTTTGTTTACCATAAGAGGAACTTTTTGACTTTTCTGGAAAAAGTACGAGGAGAATGTTTTTTAAAATTATACAGCGTGAATGGATTTTTATGGTTTTATAGCAACTTATTTTCATGAATCTTCCTATAAAATATTTCATGATTATTTTCAACAAAATACTTTTCTTTTAAAATTGAATGTAATTTTGTGAAAAGAAAATGATTTTGAAGAAGAAAGAATATTTTCCTTAAGAATTCATTTCAAGTGTTTTTTCAAAACTATATTCCATCTAAGATGACATTATGATTATGTTTCAAGTATAATGTCTCTATGATTTACATGGTTTCACTTTTATTATAATGAAATGATATCCATTTTTTTATATGGATTATGTTATGATGTAATGATGTTTATGAAACCCATTTTATTCTTTCGGTTATGATGAATGATTTATGTTTATGTTGTGGAACACGTGAGGATGATTTCATTATGAGATGGGTGGGACCTATATATCCCTAAAATTCATTGGGTAATGATTTATATCTCATGATATATACATGGATGAAACAGTAAGTTAATCTGGTTCAGTGATACAGGACTGGAACGAGGAGTGAACTCGATTCAGAAAGGGACTTTGTACACTAAGATGGTCTTGGATGCAATGTCTTGGATACTATGGAAATCATAACATGTGCTTAATGGTTGCCACAATGACATGTTTTATTCCCATTCTATTTTATCATGATTAATTTTCTTTATGATCTATGCCTTACGTACTGCCTTGTTTTATGTCATTGCTCTAGATTTTGATGTTTAAACATTATGTTCATGTTTTTTTACATTCAAATGTATATGATTTCTTCTATTTTCTCCATGATTACCCTTAATGAGAATTTTATCTCACCCTTTATATGTTTTATTTTCCCCAGGATTTAAAGAAAGGTTTTAGGTAAGAAAAAAATGGGAAGATCTTTATGGGAGATGTTGAAGATCTTTCACCACGATTAGAAGATTATATTCTGAGTTTCCAAAGACACTAAACTATTACGGTCCTTGTGTGTATATTTTTGTTATGTGTTAAGTATTCCGAAAAAGTAATGTAATTTTCATATATTTCAGGCTATGGGTCTCTACAGTTAGTATCAGAGGAAAGGTTTAATCAACCTTTGGAAACTAGGATGCGAGAACTTTAGTGAGATCCCTATAGATATTTCTAAGGTATGTCTAGGGATGTCTCTAAGGTTAATTATAAGTATAGTTTATAGTCCTAGAATTACGGTAAAGATCTTATAATTTAACCTAAGATGTTAGATATTGAAGGTAATACCCCTTGATTATGATTTTTTCCTCTCACACTATTCTTTTTAGGGTTTAGAAAATGGATGGAAACAGGAAGATTCACGATAATGGAGGATATGATGGACAGTGGAATGATATTCTTTGTGAGAACCCAAATTAAATTAGATCTAAAAGTCCACATATACTTATTATGCCTAATCATAAATCTCATAATATGATCAATAATCTCAACTTTGGTAAGTTTCCTGACTTAGCTAATAAGAGAAATATGGAGTTTCATGATGATCATAGGGGAAATAAAGTTCAATTTCCCTCATGTAAATCATGTGGGAAGAGGAATCAAGGAGAATGTTTCAAAGGAACTGGAAGATGCTTTGGGTGTGGAAAAGAAGGAAACAAATCCAGTAAGTGCAAAGGAAAAGGTTAAGTTAACACCATGGACAAGGATAATGGTATTGCTACGACATCGACAACAATTAAATGTTTTAAATGTGGAATGTGTGGGAATTATGCAAACCAATGCCCTAAGGGAAAATCTCATGAAGAGAATCATCATGGTCATATGGGTGTTATTTATATTGATGATGATGAAGAGACTAAAAATTATATATGAGATGAAAGAAATGATGAAGCTTAGTTAGTGGTTTAAGAAGGTAGTGGAATGATTGTATGTTTATCAAGAATAATGTATGGTACTATGGAATAAAGAAAAATCTAAGGATTGTTACACTGTTGTATTTCCTTGAGTTTTTTAAATTATATGATGAATGGTACCGATAACCATGAAAAGTAATTCAAATATTTTGGAAAGAAGATGATATGCGCATAATGAAGGGATAAGGAGAAAATAATATGTTTGATAGTATTAATGAGCTCATGACTGATATAAGGACAAAGTGATATCATGGTTTGAGAATATAGAATTTTTGGGATTTTGGTATGTGGAAAGAGTTACCTTTTGACAACATTCATGTTTTCACTCTGGTTCTATGGTAATTTATGAGAATACATGATTAAGGTATTCACATGTTTGGAATGTGATCAACAAGATATATCTTATGATATATGGGGGATAAATGATGGTATTCACTTGCTTATTATGTGACCTTTCCAGTAATTATTTTCTTTATACAATGATCTTGGACAGAAGTATTTTGGATAAGACTAAATATTGTAATGAATTAAGTTAGACATAAGATAGTATTTTTTAATGCTAGAATTTTTTTCGATATTATTGCAAGAATCTTTTAATAATGTAGTTTTAGAAAAAGGGACAACTTGCAGGACGGGTGACAACCCGTCACGTCGGACAAGGATGCTGGAATCGAACCCACAACCGAAGTATGACAAGCCTTTATCACATATCACTGGCCTACAGGAAGTCCCTGGTTAGTATAAATTAGTTTCAATTTATTATGTGGTATGATATATGAAGTATACATCCATTTTAGGAACCATATAAAATTAATCTCACCATAGATGGACTTATGTATATTTAATAACTTTTTCTATAATTTTATTTGATATAGATAGAATGACACACCATTCTATCACGTGATCTGCTAACGCTTCACAAATGATAAATTAAACTTCATTTATTTAAGATATTAAGTGGAAATTGTTCAAGGCACGAACAACGGTGAGATTGTACTGAAATCAAGTAAATATTTCTTTTAATTCAACAATTCTTCAACTTTAGGGAAATGATCTTGATAACAAATTTTTTTTGTCCTAGTGTCCTTATATCTGATGAATTATATGGTACCTTAAATCATCACAAATTTATGGCTTTGTGATTGATGGATTTTTCATAGCCATGTTCTCTACCACCCTCCATCAGAACTTGATGGTTAGATTTCTCTTCCATATCCATATCTTCACCTATGTTGTCCTATGTGGAAACCCAGTGCTGAGTTATATTGGGTGACCATTATGATTCTAACTTCTGTTTTTAAAATGAAGTCTTAGTATTCCTTTTTACGATGTGGGTTTCTATGAAAGAAACTTTCAAGTAGTAAACCATTTATAACCCCGACGAATTTCGAGGGCAAAATTCATTTTAAGGGGGGTAGAATGTAACACCCTGAGATTTTATGAGAAGTATTATTTTTAATTGATTTTATGTCTTGTGTTTTATGCTACACCAAGATTATCTTTTGCTATATGCAACATCATATTAGCTTGCAGTATACGCAACACTATTCTTGGATCGTGTTACACAAATTTTTATGTTCGTTTGATAGAAGTTATTCTATACAACATTGAGTATATATATATATATTCAATGTATAAATGAAATATGGTTGGATTCTATTATGACCAAAAACAAATGAATCTTTCACTACACGCAACCCTGACTTGGCTTTCTTTACATGCAATCGCGACCATCCACGATAGAGTGTGTTGTACGCAATACCGAGTTTCACTAAACAACGATATGTTATTAAAATATTATATAAACTAGCCATTATGAATAGTAATACCCACTTTTTTGAATTTTATAAAATTTATCTTTCAAAATGGACTTCATTTTTGGATTCAGAATATTGAAATTAGCCTAGGGTGAATTTTTGGTATTTTTCTAAAAACTTTCAATTTTTAATGAATAGTGAAAACACTGGGTTACTATTTAAAAACCGACTTTTTATTTAAATAATAATTTATTTTATTTAATTTTATTTTAGGTCAAAATAGATACATAAAACCTATATATGTTCAATTTAATCCATTAGTGTAATTTTATAATAATATAGATACATAAAATTTTTATTGAACTTTTTACCGTCTTTTACCCACCTCCTAGGAGCATTTTCAATTGTACATACAACTTAATTTTACCGCTTCTGTGAGTTGAATTTATAAAATATGAGAGAAACGGTTAATATTAAGGAGTAAAATGTGGTTCAATAAGATAAAAATAATTTTTGGTGAATAATAACTTTTTACTTTTATTTACCACGGTTAAAAGTAAATAGGGTAATTAAGGGTAAAAATGATATTATTATTTCCCTAACACATCTTATAATTCTATTGGATAGGTGTAATTCGACCAAAAACAACCTTATGAATAAAATATCACCCTTTAGGTCCACTTGGATTAGATTAGGACACTTATTATTATTTTATTTAAAGACGAGTTAAAGGAGTTAAAATCAATATTTAACAACTAAAACATATTTAATATAGAGTTATACATAGGATAAATTCAACTATAAATATTAATTAGAAATATAAAAAGATTTAATACATAATGGTATTTTATTTATAATTTTTATAAATTAAATAATTTAATTTATTTATGACACAATGATGATGCAGTAATTACCTTATTAATGAAATATTAACATAATTGATGTTATAAATAACCAAATAAATGTAATTTGAGACTTTTTATAAATTAAAATAATTTTTTAGTTTAATATGACATGTTAGTATTGATGTAATTAACTGTTTTCGAACTAATCATGCTGTTATGATTTTTTTAAAAATAAATTACCAAATAGTGTCAAAATTGACATAAAATAGTTTTTAAAACAAATATTATATTATTAATTGTTATTCTATTTCTAAAAATCTAAGGATTGGCCAAATGACTTAGATAAGGTTATATATATTAATAATGAACCACTTGGGGTTATTTTGTCTTGTTATAGTAATTTTATTTACCATATATCGTAAGAAAACAAGAAGACATGGTAAAAGTTAAATTATTTAATATAGAGTTAAATCTAAATGATAAGGTTAAAATAGTAACATAAACTTGTATAAAACCTATTGGTTGAGTGTATTTAGAACCATACCCACTTTCTCTTCAAAATAAATTAATTTTGAGCTATTATAAACCGAATATGACTTTATTATAAAATAATATTTTAAGTTTTTCCTAAGGTGCCCCTCTCCTCCCTTATAAAAGGGAACCTCCTCCCTCTCTCTTTACACAATTTTGAGCCTTCAAGCTCAGAAGACCCCTGAAAATTTCACTTATCCAATTCCCTAGAAACAGTTTAGAGGTTCTTGTCTTCTCAAAAGTCCAACTCTAGTGCCTTAATAGGAAGCTTAAAAGAGGTGTGTCGAAGAAGAGGTAATCTCTTCTACCGATTCTTTCATGTTTCTTTCTTATTAAACTTATTCTTATTTAGATGTTTCATTATAAATTAATAACATAAGTATCACTAATATACTAATATGTTATTATAAATATGAAACAACCCCATTTCACCCTCTATCCATCCTACGGACAACGAAATCACCACGCGTACGTATGTACGGAATACCGTCTCCACGCCGTGGTGTAATCTGTTTTTCCACCACCACCTTACTTGGATGGGTATAATGGTATAAAGAATAACTATATATGGTTATTATAACATCATAATTATTCTGAGATATTATATCATCCACTGAAATTACATTGAATAATTATGGGAATGATATCATCGCTCGTGCGTACGTACGGATTACCGTCTCCACGACGCGATGAGATTCATTCTCCATGTTAACCATTCAAGAATGAGTATAAAGTATATATAATGAATAATAATGAAATATATGACATAATGAAGCTACTTGATTTATTTATATATATATATATTTCATCTACTTACTTCCATTTAAGTCAATAAGGAAAGGAAAATAGCGTTCATGCGTACGTACGACCTACCGTCTCCATGAACGGTGTATTTCATTTCATTCATCTATATATTATATATATATATATACTGAATATATATGACATATAAATCATGATTTAAATTATTTAAGTAATTAAATCATGATATACATAATAATAATATCAAGAACAACAAGTCCAAACACGTATGATAAATAAAACGATTTTACCCAAAATGCTGCTTTAACATGGAATTTACAAAAGAACAGTTAATATAAAGTCATAAGTGAACCATATATGATATCATAACAATAAATATGATTCTTTAATAAGTCAATTACATTATTTAAATCATTATATAGGAGTTTTAAATACATACGAAGCATATCAGACCTAAGGTAAGGGATAACTTTTCCAATCTCGTTTTTATCCGAGATTGTTTATTCTTAAGTATTTACTAGGGTTATATTTTTTATCCATGTCCATAAAAATGTTTTTCATAAAGTGTTTAATATTCTTCCATGTATGTTTAAAGTCATTTTTACCCCTATTTTAATTTTACATTGTGTTATGGAAGGAATATTTCTTTTGTTTACCATTAGAGGAACTTTTTGACTTTTCCGGAAAAAGTACAAGGAGAATGTTTTTTTAACTTATACGGCGTGAATGGATTTTTATGGTTTTATAACGCCTTATTTTCATTAATCTTACTCTAAAATATTTCATTATTATTTTAAACAAAATCCTTTTCTTTTAAAATTGAATGGCATTTTGTGAAAAGAAAATAATTTTGAAGAAGAAATGATATTTTCCTCAAGAATTCATTACAAGTGTTTTGTCAAAACTATTTTACATATAAGATGACATTATGATTATGTTCCACGTATAATGTCTCTATTATTTAAATGGTTTCACTTTTCTTATGATGAAATGATATCTATTTGTTTTATATGGATTATGTTATGATGTAATGATGTTTATGAAACCCATTTTATTCTTTGGGTTATGATGAAAGATTTATGTTTATGTTGTGGAACACGTGAGAATGATTTCATTATGAGATGGGTGGGACCTATATCTCCATCCAATGCATTGGTTAAATATTTATATCTCATGAGATAGACATGGATGGAATGGTAAGTTAATCTGGTTCAGTGATACAGGACTGGAACGAGGAGTGAACTCGATTCAGAAAGGGACTTTGTCCACTAAGATGGTCTTGGTAGCAATGCCTTGGCTACTATGGAAATCCTAACATGTTATTAATGGTTTCCACAATTACATGTTCTATTTCCATGCTATTTTATCATGATTAATTTTTCTTTATGATCTATGCCTTACATACTGCCATGTTTTATGTCATTGCTCAAGATTTTGATGTTTAAACATTATGTTCATGTTTTTTTAAAGTTAAAATGTATATGATTTGTTCTATTTTCTCCATGCTTACCCTTTCTGAGAATTTGAGCTCACCCTTTATATGTTTTCTTTTCCCTAGGATTTAAAGAAATATTTAAGGTAAGAAAACAAAATGGGAAGATATTTATGGGAGATATTGAAGATCTATCACCACGATTTAAAGATTATATTCTGAGTTTCCAAAGACAGTAAACTATTACAGTCCTTGTGTGTCTATTTTTTTATGTATTAAGTATTCCGAAAAAGTAATGTAATGTCTATATACATCAGGATATGGGTCTCTACAGTGTAAATCTGGCTCATTTGAGCCTTCAAGTCCCTCATCTCCGAACCTTGACTCTTCAGTTGATTCTATTGATTAAGAACAATTTTTTTTCAAAAGGCCATCAATGTTAGAATCTAACTTTGATGGGGGATTCCCTTGTTGTTGGATTATTGATTTTTGGGTTTCAAATCTCCTCTGGGGTTGTTGGAAACCTTGCTGGTAAGGCGAAGGCTGCTGGAAGTTTTGTTGAAAAGGGGGACTTTGTTGTTGTCTATAGCCATACCTCATGTCTGATTGATCCTTGCACCCTTGGTTGTATGTTGGAGAAAATGAATCAAACTTCTTTTGGGGGTATGTCTGTTATTTCTGCTGATATGGTCTCCCTGGGAATACTGCTACGCAATCCTTCATCTCTTGTAGTTATGGGCAACAGTCAGTTGGGTGGCTTGTCTCAGTGAAAATTCCACAAGTCCTTGAAGGAGGTGGTTGGGATGTCTTTTGAGTCAAAGCAATGCGTCTCACAATAGTTGTCAATTATTCCAACTTGGTATCAATCAAATGACTCTCAAGAGAAGAAGTACTTACCTAATGTACTCCCCTGACCTGTGGTGTACCTCGATCACCAAATTTTTGGGAGTTTTGTGCCATTTTTTTGATCAATGCATGTGCAGATACTAGTGTCTTGTCCACCAATGCTCCTCTAGCCACATTATCCACCATTATTCTCTCCATAGGCGTGGGTCCTTCACAAAATTACTGGATGAGGAGTTTCTCACTAATTTGGTGATGTGGAAAATTTGCACACAACTTCTTGAATCACTCACAGTAATCATACATTGACTCCCCTTGAGCTTGCTTGATCCCCGAGATCTCCTTTCGAATGGATGTGGTCCTTGATGCTGGAAAAAATCTTTGAAAGAAAAGGCATTTCAAATCGTTCCAAAAAGTTACATCTTTAGGTTTTAAATAATACATCCAATCCTTTTCAGCTCCATCAAGTGAGAATGGGAATGTACTTAGTTTGATTTGATATTTAGAAACATTTCTTGGTTTTAAGGTTGAGTAAACCACATTAAATTATTTAATGTGTTTATGTGGATCCTCACTAGATAATCCATGAAATTTTGGAAGAAGGTGAATTAATCTATATTTCAGTTCAAAGTCTGATTCGAGATTTGGGCATGCAATACAATTTGGTTGATAATTAATATCAGGTGCAACCAATTCTCGAATAGTTATATTAAGTTTATTTCCATTATTTTCATCCATTGGTTCTTCTTTTATGTTTGAATTTCAATTGATTCCAATTTCAATGATCTTGGAGTGGAGGAATTCTACTACTAGTTGAATGTAGAAACTTCCCATAGACTGAGAATTTCTGATTCAATACCTAAGGTTGTGTTCAATCTTAGGGTCAAGATCTAAGAGATCTTTGGGATTAATTCATGTCATAAATCAAATAAAAATGAAAAGAAGAAAAGTGGACCAAAATAAAATAAAAGATGAGAAGTTTGAGTTGATGGTCTAAAAAGAAGAAGAAGAATAAAACAAAAGAAGAAGAAAAATTCAGATTGGGAAAATAAGGAAGAAAGAATAGAATAAGAGAATAAAATTTAAAATAAAATAAATACCTCTAAATGGTTTAAATAATTACTTTCCTCCTCATCAACGACTCAAATTTAAAAGGCGCTGTCATGGGTGATTTCAAATGATGTTCAGTTTTGGGTTACTTAGGTGAAATAGAGTGGCTGACCAAGGCCGTCTCTCAAAGGAGGAAGTAGATTGCATTTTTTTAATTTTGAAATAAAAATTGATTAACAAATCACAATAAAGAGATGTTTTTTTAGAAAACTATTTTTTAAAAGTGTAATAGATCTAAGTATACATCTTCATTTACTTATTAATCATCATCATTTATATTAAGATCCACTTAATTATGATCCCCTAATTTTTTAACCCTTAAACCCTACGGGAGTTAACTTAATCACAAAGATGAAATTACTTAAACCCTAAGCTAGCTTTGGAACATGCAATCGCAACACCCTGATTTGATTGATGTTATAAGGTTATATTATGGTAAGTGGTTAATTAGAGCACATATCCACTCTGTAAATGAGGAATAATTGAGTTTAGGGATTATATTTTAACTCTACAAACTTATCCCGTGTGGTCTTGTAATACCGATTAAGTTCATGCTCTCACAATTTACACAAAATCTCGACCTCGCGTGATTTGTGTTTATTGTTAAATTGATTGATTAGTTTCATTTAAATTGAAAACATAAATAATAGATCATATTAAGTGAATTACAGTAGCTTATTGATCTAATATAAATAAATGAATAAGGTCAGAGGTTGATCGATTACTAAAAAAACTACTCTTCCATGGGCGGTGTTATCATTGTGGAGACGTTTTGCATAAGCAATGGATTGAAAGAGGAATACCCAATATCATCTACACTCATAGAATCCATCCCAATAATAAAAATAAGAATATTAAAATAGAAGAACACCGAATATTTATTGAAGAAAATTCACATTACAAGCATAAAAACAAGGAAAAACAAAGAGGAGGTGGGAGAGGAGAGCCTTCTTGGAAGAGAACTTTTCACAAGGAATTAATTCTTACAAGGGTTGTAAGGTGTTAACAAGAGACAGAAATTCTGTAGAAACTTCCCAATTCCTCTACCATCCCTTCCAAAGGGTTAAAATCGCATTTAAATAGAGTTTTTGAGGGCTAGGGTTATATAACTCTTTTAAGTTTGGAACGAAAACTCAGCCAAATATTTTATTCCACGTTTCACTGCATAGTTTATCTCCAAAACTCATGAATTGGACGACCTTATATAAGGATTATTTTTTCCCAATTATGTCCCCTAGATTCCCTACAAATTTGGGCTCAATCAAAGTCTTGATAAAGAAGATATGGTACAACTAGTGAAGTGGTGTCCAATCTGGATGGTTCTATTCAACTTTGTCTTCAGGGTGCATTTACTCCACTCAAATGCGTGATCCAGCTCCCATGTACTAAACTGAATTTTTATCCCATTAAGTCAGGAACACATTTAAAAATTTTTAAATCAAAATATTTTATATAACAATATTTATTCCCGAAATACTACAATGAATTTTAAAAGGGTAAAACTGGAATTTCCATAAAATATGCAAATGAATGATCTAATCCCAAATATTTCATAATTGATCATATTTATAAAAATGTTAGAAAATTATATCATTTATTATCAATAAAATATTCAACAAAATAGTTTTTTATCAAGGGGGTTAATCCCTTTTATAGTGGAGGAGGAGTGACATTCTTGTAAATATAAAAAGGTAAACACGATAAAGAGGTCTTCCTTACATAATGTGCCTTAAATAATGGTTAATTTTTTTATCAAATGGGGGATATAGTCTAAATATTTCCATAAAATTGATTTTTGAAATGTTTCTAGGTTATTTTACTCCTTAAGTTAAAGTTTAACCACTAAGTAAACTTGTTTTTACATTAATCACAATAATTGATTTTAATTATTTTCACTAATATTTTTGGTAAAAATATAATTTTCAATTTATAGAAATTTTAAATTATTTTGATTCAAATTATTGAATATAATTTTCCAAATTCTAAAAAAATAAGTTTCATAAATTAATTTAAAATTAATCCCACAGATTAGATGAGAAAATGAGTTTTTAAAGTGAAAAAGTTCAAATGATTGAAATATTTTTATATAAAATTTCTATGTGAAATTGGTTCCAATACCCTAAATTAGATTAATTTATGCATAATTTATCTAAATATACTTTGAAAATAATTTAAAAAATAATTTAACTATATAAAAAAATTATAAAATGTAGTTTTCAAATAAAATTCATTATTTTTTCACTATTCATCAAAGAATGAAACTTCATACAAAAATACCAAAAAATTACTAAAAGTAAATTTTGATATTCTTATTTCAAAAATTAAGTTTATTTTTTCAAATAAAATTTCTGAAATTTTCAAAAATTAAATTTAAAATAGATTCACCATTAAAAGGCATTAAAATTATCTTTTAGAAAAATATATATCATTATGCATAAAATTGGTTTTATTCTTATCTTTTATCTGGGGAAGACATAAGATGAATGTTAAATATTTTGTTGAATAATATATATATATATATAATTCAATAAAATAATTTATGAAAAGTTTTTTAATTAATTTATTGAGGTAAAATGTGTTTGATTGCATAAATATAGATTTCCAGCAAAAGATTTCCTATATTTTCAAAAGGGTTTTATTTTAATTTTTAGTTAATTGGTCACCAAATATTTCTTCTTATATAAATGTGTAAAATATATTCTCATAAATTAAATAATCTTATTTATAACCTCTATTCCAATAGCTATGTTAAAACTATAATAATATTTTAATAATAATATTAATAGTACATTAGAGTTTGGTAAAACTAGGTCTTGCATGTCATGAAAGTTATTGAAGGAACTCTACATTGTGTGAAACACAAGAAAAAAAATAGTTTTGTGTGTAACCAAATCTAATATAATTGTTTTATGTACTTCAACATTGAATTGGTGGTGCGTACGAAGCAAGAATAACTTGGTGATTTCATTTAACCCCAGTTATATTCAGTGTTGTGTGAAATTTAGAATATAAAAATGATTAAATTAATTCGAAAAGGAAATATTTCAAAAAATCTCAAGGTGTTACACATAATATTTAACCACTTTACATTATTACATATTAGAAAAGATTCATTATAATAATAACAATAAGGAAATAATAATGTCATGACTAAATAAAAAAATCAATCAATCAATTAAAGAATAATAAGGGTAATAATTGGGAAAACATGAATAATGATATCACTAGCCATTTTGTTTCATTTTTATTATGCTGAGATTATTATTTTATTTTAAAAATAGTGTATCTCAACCCATTTAAATAGTTACATGATTAATCCACCCCAAAAAATTAATTTAAGTAGAAAGTTTAAATCACATACCTCAATTTAAGATTTGAAAAACACAACATAAGAATAAAGAATAACAGATGATAAAACACTCCTAAAATCAAAAATTTTCTTCACAAGACCTATCCACATAAATACCCAATTAATATATCAAACAAAATCCATTAAGAACTTACTATTCCCACTATTATAAACTTTGAGAGGATAAATAAAGAATAGTTTTTCAAAAAGAGAAGAAAAACACCTTGGATAAAGAAAAGATCATTTATGATAATTTAAAGGTTTAAGGTACACCAATGGTATCAAATACCTTCAAAACCAATATACTAGGATTCTTAGGGTTTTAAAAGTATAAAAATATCAAACCAAGGAAAGAAGATGATATAATTTATAATAAAAATTAAAGTGACACTACCATTCTGTAATGAAGAGTACATCATGATGTAAATGAGAATGGTCAAATGAGATTTGAGATTATAGTAATATTAAAAAATATATAAGCCAAAATTTCAAAGCAATTTTTCACTTTTAAAAATGAATTTTACCACCACCATGAAATAATGGCTTTAGAAATGGTTGTTTTGGACCCGTAGCCTAATTGAAGCCCTAAAATACTATGGTATTTTACCTTGGACTATGGTAGTTTCTACCTTACTTTCATAACTCATTCCTAAATCATCTTGAAAATTTCCATAGAGAATTATGAAATATTAAATGGGTGTTTCAACCCTTATCATTTCTTAAATAGATTATGCTATGAACCATCAAGGAATATGCTCTAGACCACCTTTAAGTTCCACTTCAACACCTATAATGTAGAAACCCAAGTTTTTCCTACATAGTTTACTTAGATCATTTTGGATATTCAAGTATCTAAAACATTATTAGGTTTAAAATGGTAATTTACCCTATAAAACAACTGTAGAAGTATTTTTTGAGTGTTTCAATATTCTCTTGATGGGTTTTTACCATTGGGATGGAATCTAATTTATTTTGAGGAAAGAATATTTTTTGGGATACTTAATATTTATTAAATAAATATTATTTATTCCCATTCATAAAAACATCACCATCTCCTAAAAATAGCCATGGGTGGAAATATTTACTCCATGTTTGAGTCTAAAAATGGTAGTTTTACCCAGGGAGGTATAAACTCTATCTATGTTTTAAAACCTGAGTCAATCCATTAATGGGCCCCAATTTAATTTAATTTTTGATTTCCCTTAACCCCTATTATCTCCCTCATTTATATGAGAGGAAGGGGAGACATAATCTCATTGAAAACATGATCAATAAGGAGTAGTAGAGGAGATGAGCTAATCCACACTCTTAGATAAGATCAATCAGATCTGAATCTGTGATATCATAGTGATGAAAAACAAATCAGACCATGAAGATTTTATGATTTTCCATAAGGATAGGATCATTATTTCAATTATACCATGGATTTATATTTGGTCCATTTTATATACCCGTATTGGGTATTCTATTAATTATATATGACAAATGATCAACAGAATAGTGGATTGTCAAGGAATGGGAGAATTTGGGTAGTTCAAAAAATGTATACATTTTGAATTGTCAATCACATGGAGTGTAGTTTTCAAACACAACCCATGTAGTTTTTTAGTGTGGAAAAGGTGGATGATGATCTGCACACAATGTGTTGTCCATATGGATATTTCCTGTAGGACCATCGTGTATATGACTCGGGTTGTGGCCAAGTACACAACTAGACACTCCATGTGAGGTACATGGTGTGTAGTATTATACACCATATTAGGTCACACAACATGGATTGATATGAGTATATGGCATGGGAAGATCATAGGTTATACATTCTATATATTATAAAGTTAATTCCTTGTAGTTTGGGGCTACATAAATTGAAGTCCTAACCATACACGTCAAGTAAGAAACAAGGCTTACATGTCATGTAGAGAAAGTTAACATGTCGTATAATTGTAAAATACATAATGTGACAATGTTAGTACATTATTGATGGGGAATTTGAGTGTACACACTCTTCATACCTTGGAACACATGGTGTACCTTACCTAGTGTGGGGTTTTATACATTTTTAACCATAGAGAAATAATTGAATAGTAAATAGTTTATTCATAGAATATTTAGATGTAAAATGTGAATTTAGGGTCTTATTCACTATTAGGGACCATTTTAAAGAAGATTTGGGGATAAAAATAGATCTTATCTCCATATATTAGATGATGGGATCTAAGTGATGATCTATGGAATGTGTGAAGTTAGTAAATTCTCCTTGACATTATTCTGACATCAGGGAGTTCTGTAAATCTAGGAGTTAATAAAAAATTGTGAGTTCCATGTTGGGTGATGGGAGGATCAGAAATGAAAGAGTCTAGGTTATTATTTTATGGTTCCCTCTATGCAATATGGTGTCTTAAAGGGAATTATTAATAGACATGGAACCTGTGGAGATTTCCTCTTTACCATGCACCATAGTGGAAGAGTTTCTTCTTGTGGTTTGGATAGTAAGAGAGGGAGTTAGTTGGTTACTCTTATTATGTTATGTTTTTCGTGACTATTCTGCATCGAATATGACATGTGTCTCTTATGGATCACCCCTTATATCACCATGAAATATTAATAGCAGTTATTTCAGAGTATTCTTGATTTCCTTTTCATCAGGCCCTCACTTCCAATGAATATGAGGTGTGAGAAGTATGGACTAGGGATTTTGTAATCCCTTAGTCTTGTATCATATAAAATGTCATGGGTCATACCTTACATTGATGGACATGGTACTCCTCTATACATGTGGGGTTTGGGTTTTCCATTCTAGGATAATGTTTCTCTAAGCTCTCACTTAATATATGGGTTAAACCATACATGGAGGAAGATGACATTCTCCTTGATCAATCATGTTATTTGGTGAGGAATGGGGTCCTCCTCAAGGGTTGGTAACACCCTTGGATAGTTTATAAACTCTGATGTGATACAGGTCACCCAATACATATATGAGTGGTGACATGATGGTTATGGATATTGAGTAGTGAGGGTGGTTTGGATTCTAGGGGTTGGTAACTCCCATGATTAGTCTATTCACTTCAGTATGAAATGGGTTCTATATTGTGAAATGGAATCAGTGGTTTTAGGGTGGTGGTATTCATACTACAAAGATAGGTTTGGGTTCTTATGGACTTGTGGTATATAAATTGAGATAGGTTTTCCCCCTTCAGTATACCACTCTAGTAGAGTTGTGCTGAGTTAGAGGTGTAGTGACCTTGGATTTCTTATATTAAATACTTGTCTCATTTTTTAGTTCTAGAGTCTTAGGCCTAGGGGAAGGGTAAAATGGTAATTTTTCCTATAAACTAAGCTCAATTTTTTTATGGTTCCGTTGTTCCTAGGATATGATGTTTACCATTTGGTTCGAGTTTAGTGAGATTTTGAGTCAAGTATAATATTCCGAATATTTGATATTTATTAAATAAATATTATATACTCTTTTTCTTGAGAACATTAATATCTCCTAAATGAAGATATATATAGAAATACTAACTTCTTATCTGAGTTTTGAATGGGATGTTTTACCCAAGACAGGTAAGAAATCTATTTAGGTTTCGAGACTTCGGTCAGGCCCTTAGATGGGTCTTTGTTTTAATTTAATTTTGGATTTAATTTTACCCTAACATGATTCTTTACTAAATATTCATAATAGGAAGGTAATAATCTCCCTATTTTAAAACATGTAACTAAGATATGGGAAAGAGGTAGAGGGTGTTATATCCTTGTCTAAGGAGGAAAATCAGGCCTGTAGATTAGAGTACAATGATAATGGATTGCAGATTGTCAGCATGCGTCCTTAAAGATTCGGTGATTCTTTAAAAGTTAGGTAATGCCATTTTTATTTCTACCTCATGTGAATTTTCCATTTTTTCCCTTATATATCTTGGATTTTTGTCTGTTTTTGGATGTTTAGAGGCTTATAATAGGGATATTTGGGGTAAAATGGGGGTTTCAACTGATTCATAGAGGTTTTTTAGAAAACCTGATCACATGCCATATAGTTCAAGAACAAATGGAATGTTGTTTTTAATTATTATGAAGGTGTAATATAAGGGATACAAAAAATTTTGTCCATATGTACATGCTATGTATGACCACTAGTAAAAACTTAGGGTATGTCCATGTACATGACTAAAAAAATCATGCGAGGTACACACTATGTATTAGTATATGCCATGTCAAGTTATATGACATGACTTGATCCGTGGTGCATATATTGATACCCTATGTGGATTACATGCCATGTATACTTGTTACAAAACATTTATTTGTTAATTACATGTCTAGATGGGATGAGGTACATGCCCAAATCGAATAGTTAGGGGTATACACTATGTACAAAAGGCACACACCAAGTAATTTATCCTTAGAGGTTATTAGTAGAATGATTCAAGGAAATTTTTAGTTTTTAGACCTATGGGGACAATAAAATATCCAAGTGAAAATGAATAATAGGCATGAGGATGGAGAATCCCATGGAATTACTCTAACAATGGGGAACATTTCCCTTGTATGTTTTAATAGATCAGTATCTTCTAGGAGTTGTTAGTGGTTGTGGATCCTCAGAGGATGGAGGTTTGTGGAAAAAGAAATCCGAGCTAGTTTTCAATGATTCCCTCTTCATAGTATGGTAGTTAAATGGAACATATAGACAAAAATGAAACTTGAGGAGATTTACCTTCTCCCTGTTCACCCTAGGGTTACAGTTAGTGAATGTGGGTTGGGTTGTAGGATGGAGAAGTTAGTCATTTATTTCCTTATCATATCATACACTATGAATAGTCTTAATTAAAAATGGTGAATATATTATCTCTTCCACATTTCACCTTAGGTTGAAACCATGATAGATGGTGAGTATTAGTAACATAGTATTCTCAGTGACCCTTTTTCATTGAACCTCTAGTTCCAATGACTATGTGGTTTGAAAAGTATTGAGATGAGACTTGGGTGCTATATAAAGCTTGAATCATGGGATTAGGTGCAGGTTTTACCTTATAGTGATGGATTTAGTACCCCTAAAGATATGGGGTGTGAGTTATCTATGCTAGGTGATGATTTCTCACAACACTTTCTTTGAGTTGTGGTCTGTTTTTTATGTGGGTGGATAAAGTTCTATCTTTGGTTGAAATTTTACCTTGGTGAGGCCTGAGGCCCTAAATGGGGCTGGAATTCCCCCATTTGGGTTATATATCCCAAAAGGCATGGTTCCACTAGAATTAGTGTCATATTAATGTTGCAATGATAGTGGTATCCATGTTTTGGGGATGGATTTGGGTGTTTTTTTGTCTCAGCACATGAGACTCTCAGGTTCCCCTTTGGTGAGATTCTCTAGTGGAGTTTAGCTGAGTAGGTAAATTCCCACTATATAGTTGATTTATTTTTCCTTTATAAGGATTATTAAGTTACATTACCCTATTTTGGGTCCTGGTATAAATAAGAAGGTGTCTTCCCTCTCAAAGGATTGGATAAGAAATCCCCCTATTGGACATAGTGTGGGTCACCCATCCCTGGGACGAGTTACTTCTCACAATTTGTATCATTCTCCAATTTCAGTTCATACTATTTAGTTATTATAGGGATTCTAGACTTGGTAATAAATATGTTCATATGTAACTTATATGGTAAGATGAGTTTTTCTAGAAACAATGATACACCAGAAAGTCTGGCTCAAAGTTCTGCGGGTTAGGAATGTGGTGTTGTTGGTGAATGCAAAGAGACTTGTGAATTTCTTAGTTTCCCTTTGGTATGGAATATTTTTATTATATCCTTAGGGTTCTATGTAGTTATTTGGGGTTCATTACCCCTCATGTGGTCTAGTGTGGTTTTATCAATCATATCATGGATGGGTAAGAATATTTTTTACCTTAATTTTGGTGATTAGGGATTTATTTCACCCCTAGGGTATGGGATTCATTTTAGGTGTTACAGTTCCTTAGAATGAGTAAACAATTGGGGTTATCCACATTTTTTCTATTATATAGGGTCAAAGTCATATTGGGAATTAAAGTCGTAACTTATTCTCTTGATAGTGTTTTTCCTCTTATTTGAGTTCGGTGGTTATACAACATAGCCATCAGTTGTGTGTTGGTCTATAGTCATATTTTCGTTTATGTTTTTGGGGCATAATACTAGGTATTTTTATATTCACCCATGCATGGGTTTTATTCCCACAAATGTTGTGTTTGTGCAGTTAACACATTGTTTAGTGGTGATATGGTGGACATGGAGATGTAGAGCCATAGATCTATAGATTTGGTGCTTTCTTAGAGGCAAGTGGGGTTTATGGATGGAAGTGTGAGGAATAAATTTGGCATGATGTGGTGTTTCCATTCTTCCTAGTCACTCATGGTCAGGTGACATTCTAGGATATTAGGACATGTATTTATTCCCTCTTATATAAGTACTTATCATGTATGACCCTAGGATGTTTAACAGATATATGCATGCATATTTTTATTTCACTTCAATATATATATATATATATCACATGGTTATGAATATTTTTTATTGGATGGTAATGTATATGTATTGTAGGTTGTATAGTATATGGCCTCTTATATGTGAATTATGACTTCTTAGTGTTGGTCACCAGTATATGGCCTATTAGAGGTAGATCTAGGATGAAACACTCGGCCTACTATCGACCTAAGAGGGGACCTGGTGGATCAGGTCATGTCATATTAGTATCAGAGAAAGGTTGGTTCTATATATTAAGTTTAGAGATAGGTGAATCATAGATTGGTTTGAGACATATTGGAAGATAGTGATTGAATGTGATTTGGTTTATTTGACAGACCAGGGAGACTAGCTAAGGTGTGGTGACCAATGAATTCCTATGCAAGGACTTTGATAATTTGTTAACTAACTCGAGTACACGGGGTATTTGTTTTAATGTATAGTTGATAGGTCTATAGGGTTTTTTAGTGTTGATTTCATGGAATAATATCCTACTTTTTGATATGTCACCGTTCAATGAGGATGTTGATTTCCCTCATGGAAATTCTTTTAATTGAGGTGTGAGAAACACCATCTATAAATAATTGGAGCACTGAGACTACTCATATATGTGTGAGAATCCTTGGTGATGTTCTCCCAATAACCTAATGGCTTAGTTTCTATATAAATCCTTCAATAATATCATAGTGTAAGGATAGTGATTTTGGTTTATTTGGATAAATGGTTTGGGATGGGGTCGGTACTCCCCTAGCCATTCATTGATTCCGAGGTGTGGGCCCCCTATATAGAATCATGGATTTTAGTACTCCCCCATTGAAATAAGAGCATAGACCACCATTCATTAGGTGAAATTCCTCATTTTTATGGGGTTGATACTATATTGATCCCATTGGGGTTTGGGTCCCCCATACAGTAGTGGGGTTGGTACTCTCCTACTAGGCAGGGTAAAAGTCCTCTATCTACAGTGATTGGTGTTTTTGATGATATGGGATATGGTTCTTATATATATGATAGTCATAACTCAATCAAAGTTTCATGGAAACGTACTACAATATGTGCAGTGTGGGTCCTCCATGGGAGGGGTAAGTTCACCCTCAGCTGATATATGTTCCATTTGGGCATGGGGTCAATAATGCCTCTGTTTTGAAGATGTGTGACTCCCCTATACTACAGTAGAGTTGATAATCCCATGATATAGGGTGAAATTAATCCTTCTTTAGAGATCAATATAATGCAGATTTACCACTAGTGAGGTTGGTACTCCCTCAATTGATTTATGGAAACTCAGTGAGGTGTGGGTCCCTTTCAAAAAATTCAGTGATTCATAGGAGCTTGGATGATACATTATGTTCAATTATTATCTACTATTTGAGATTATATACTAGGTATGATTCATTGATAAGGTTTTGTATAACCTATTGATATTTTACATGCTAAGGATGATAACTATGATGAATCTGATGTCAGGCCTGGGAGTTAGTGCTAGATGGGATGTTCCTCCTCATATGTGTGAGGCATCCTTTGTTTAAAGAAATGGTAGAGGATAAATGATTAATTATGATCATTGTGAAGATTATATTTTGGTATGTTTTATGGATGTAATTGATTAGGAATTGTCTAATGAGGTCTGAAGGTATATTTGGGGCCTTTTTGTTTTAGTGATCATGTATATTAGCACCAACATATATATTTTCTCTCTCAATGTTTCATTGTTAGCTGGAGAGACAAAAGTCCCAATGGAGACTTTAAACCACCAAAAAATTATTAGAGAATTTTACTAGAGGTTTGAATATACCCGCATTCCTACCATCAATGTGAGAAGGATTTGGCGTAGAGGCTTTCATGGGATTTTTCTACAATAGAGTGGGTCCCAATAATGATATCGTTTGTGATGGATGGTTACCCACAACCTAGGTTTGGATGGATGGTTATTTTTATGTGTTTCTTTGTGATTGATTATATTATTCAGGGTGTACTCTTAAATTGGAATTGGGGATTAGGTGATGATCAGTTCTAACCCTTAGGAAGTTTCAAATAGTTCTTTCATTGGATGATTATTGTTGGTTCTTGTGTTTTATTTGTTTCAGAGGATCAGTCTAGTAGTTTTAGTGTGGAGGAGTGATCATTTATTTAGTATATATCTTATTTTTTCTTAGGGAGTTGAGTTATAAGAATTGGGGATGGCTTACTTTAAGAGTTTCTAAGGAGAAAAAGAAAATATTAAGTTATGATTCTATTTTGTGTTGGCTAGTGTATGGGGATATGTGTGCAGTGTTTCAAAAATGTTCTTAGCATCTTGGATGATTGGATAATTAGCATGAATTTTTATTTTGTGAGATTCAAAATGAGTATAAATGATTCATATTGACTTTATATTCACTAGGGTAGTGCAGTGAGAGTTTTAGCAGGATATCCATTGTGGTATTTTGAGATGTACGATGAGGCATAACACTACACTATATTTTTGTTGAAGAAATTTGAGATTTGGATAGATATAGATTTGGATTCCTAAATTAGATAGACCAAGTTATCTTTTATGGATGATAACTTTTCTAAGATCAGTGGTGTATGGGGATTCACTTGTATTTCATGGAAATAAAAGGTAGGGGGATTGGTGATATCCCCATTCCATGAGCTAGACAATGTCAAGGTTTATGTTTTTTCAATGGATGATGAAGATTGGTGGAGGGACATTTTGGGGTGGTATGGATATATTTATTATGTGCTCAATGGTGGATTATAATTTGGTTATATTTAATTAGAATTAAAATATTTAGGTTCACCCTTTTTAAAGGTGGGGAGTATAACACCCCCATAGATAATACCATGGTAGATAGATTGTATCTGAGTAGTACCAATGGTTCATGGAAATTATTTGTGATGGAATTAATGTAATAAAACCATTATAGTAATTTAATTTGGGTGGAAGGTCTTGATTAAATCCATTAATAGTGGATTGTGATGATTTTGGTAGCTTCTCATGTGGTGGGTTGAGGCTTTTTGGAATTCGTGGATGAATGAGAATCATGGATGCAATGTAATTGATCCTAGTGATAGAGAAGGGATTCATCCCTGAGTGGGGTTTCATTTAGGTTCCTTATGGATCTATGGACCCTAAAAATCTAGAGTATCCAATTAATGGGTGTTTTATCTTCCCAAAAGAGGATGGTTTGTGGTTTATTGAAGGTTTTATTAGGCTGTTATATTTTCAAGGATGAAAATTCTTGAAAATTGGGATGATGCAGTGACCTTGGTTTTCATATATGGAAGTCTTGGGTTATTTTTTAGTTTTAGAGCCTTATTCCCCTGAGAAGGGTAAAATTATAATTTATATTATGAAATGACCTCCTTTTTTTGTTTCTATGATGTGACATTTACCCATAGATTAGAGTTTGGTGAGATTATAATTTGGGCATATTATTTAGGATATTTAGTATTTATTAAATAAATATTATTTATTATCACATGTGTGAAGGCCAATATCTCCTAAATAAAGACCCAGATATAAATCAATACTTTATGGTTAATATTATATTTATTAGTTTTAACTAAGTGAGTTATAAACCCCATTTAGGTTATGGTACCCAGTTCGGGCCCACATATGGGTCTTTGTTCTAATTTAATTTTTGATTTAATTTTCCCTAAACACTATTCTTCCCTAGATATGTTATATAAGAAGAGAAAAATCCCACAATTTAACTTTTTGGAACCAAAAAGGGGAAATAGGTAATGGTAGTTTGATCCTCAACTAAGAAGGATGATCAGATCCAAAAATCAGAGTATAGCAACCATAGATCATGAAATATTAGCGCATGACCTTGAATATTTAGTGATTCACTATGAGGTAGGGATAGTTATTTTTATTTATTTATTATGATTTTTTTTCAATTGTTTAGATATATATATATATATATATATATTAGCTTTTATTGGATGTTTAGAGGCATTTAGTGGGGTGATTTGGGGGTGAAATGGGGGTTTCAGGTGATTCTCGGAGTGGGAGCGGGGGGGGGGGGGGATTCATTTGGAAAACCCGATAACATGTTTTATATTTAAAGAACACAAATCATGTAATTCACTGGTACATTGAGGGTGAAAGATGAGGTTTATAAAGTTTTCTATCTATATGGCCACATGATGTAGTTCCAATGGTACACAACTCAGGGTACAAACATGTACATGGATAAAAACCCTGTGTGTGGTACATGGAGTGTATTAGTATATTCCATATCTAGTTACATGACATGACTTGATCTAGGATGTATAAATTGATACCATGTATAGATTACAATCTATGTATTCTTGGGAAATGTCATGTATTAGATAAGTACACACCAATAAGGGATGAGGTACATTCCTAGATCATGGTGTTGGGGGTACACATCGTGTACACAAGGCACTCGCCATGTACTTTCCTCTTACATGGGTTTTATATTTTTTCTCACCAAGAAGATGGATCTAGAAAATTTAGTAGTATATTTTGAGTAAAGTTTCTTATAGAATGTGATTTTGGGGTCCTATTTCTAATTATATTACATTAGAAGAATGATTAAGGTTCAGTTTCAGATATCATCCCCCTATAAGTACTCAGATGATGGGGCATGAGACCCTTGAATGTTTTTAGAGATCAGTATCCTCTGGGAGTTTTTAGTAGTTTTGTATCTTTAGAGGATGGAGGGTAAATAATGTATTATTTTGGGTTAGTTTTTGGTTATAATACCTTCACAACTGAGTATTTAAATAGAACTTATCGATGTATTTGAAACTTTATGTGATTTCCCACCTTCCCATGCACTATAGGGTTAAGGTTAGTGTATATAGTCTGGGTTGGAGAATGGGGAATTTGGTCATTCATTTCCTAATTATATTGGACTTTTTGGCCAATATTCATTTAAAATGGTATATATCTTCTCTCTTAAACATTTTACATCCAGTTATGACCATGATATATAGAGAGTAGAGGTTAAAAATTATTCTTAGGGTCCCCCTTTCATTAGACCATCAATTTTAATGACTATATGGCATGAGTGGTATGGAGATAAGACTTAAGTGAAACATTGATCTTGTAGCCTGGAATGAGGTGAAAGACATAACTTATATCGTTGATACTCACCCAAATATGTGGGGTACGAGTACTATATACTAGGTTATGGTTTCTTGGAGATCCCTATTTGAGGTGTAGAATAATTTTTATGTAGATAGAGATGGTTCTTTCTTTGGTCGACCATGTCCCTTAGTGAGGCATGTAGTCATATGTGGGGTAAATACTCCCTTGGTAGGGTTATATAACTCATAGAGTCATGGTTCCCCTAGATGTGGAATACAATTAGTGGTATTATGGTATTGGTATTCATGTTATATGGATGGGTTTGGGTGTTTTTGGGGTCTCAACACATGGGACTCCTAGTTTCCCCTTTAGTGAGCCACTCTAGAGGAATCGAGCTGGGTGGTCAGGATCCCAATATATGGCTGGTTTATTTTCCATTCATGAGAATTTTTATGTTACATAACCCTATTTTGAGTCTTAAAATGGATGATAATGACTATGTCCTCTTATAAGATGGGGTAGGGAACCCACCCTTTGGGGTGTGGGCCACCCATTAGTGGGACCCATAACTCACTGTGCATTGTATCAATTTTTATGGTGTGGGTATCCTTATTTGGTTACTATAAGGATTATATAATCTATGAGTATTATTTTAATATGGTCCTTCTATGACATGTGGAATTTTTTTGGGAACAATGATATTCTAGTAAGTTCATCATCACACCATGTGGGTTGGGCGCGTGGTGTTGTAGGTGCATGAAGAGAGAATTGGGGATTTGTGAGTTACCATTTTATATAGAAAGATTATGAATATAACCTTAGGGTTTTATGTGGTGATTTGGGGTGTAGTCCCCATAATTAAAACTAGTGTGGTTTGACCATTCGAATCATGGATGGGTAGGGAGGTGCTTTCCCTTGAGGTATATGAGTGGGGAGGTGTTTTCCCAAGTGGTATGAGATTCATTCATGGAGTTCTCATTCCATAGAATGAGTAGAAATTTAGGATTAACCATTTTTATCATGATATAGGTTCATGTACTACCCTAAAAATTTATTTTAAAATAATTATAACCTTGATATCATTATTAACATGCAACATCAAGCTTTAAGCAAATTTAGATATAATAAAAAACATTATTATTTAAATTTTTCCTACCCATTGAATTGGTGGGTATGAATATGAGTAATCATATTATGAAATATATATATAAATTTGATACTAAATACAAATTTATTAACTAATTATTAGGAAATAATCACTTTATTTTTAGTGAAGTCCTTTTATAATTCAAAAATGCTCAAAAATGATTTTATTTCATTTTGTGCATGGATTTTTTTTTTCAATTTTAGAAATTTTATTCTATAAAATTTACATAATTTTTAAAATCATAATATAAAAATTAACTTAGGATGAAATATTGGTATTTTTATGAAATAATTCATTTTTCAGTGAATAGTGAAAAATACCAATTTTTCAAACTCTCTTTTATTTTCATTAAATAATGTAATTTAAAAGTACCATTATATTTTTGAGTTAGTGGTAAATTAAAATATAAAAAATTTGATTTATAATAATATAATTAATTCTATTTTAATCATTAATATTCATTATTTTGACATAAGTTAATTTTTATACTTTAAAAAGCAATTTTCTTAAAAAAATTCTTTTCATTTTATGCATTTATAATAAAATTTATTATTTACAGTTCTAGATATGGAGTATTGAAAAATATATTAAATAATTATAATTATGTTTTTTACATTTTTTAAGTAGGTCCATTTTATTTTGGCCATTATGAATAGTAATAGTGGCAAATATTTGTTACCACGATAAGAGTAAAATGGGTAAAACAGGGTTAAAACTATGAGATAAGGTATCAAAATCAACCCAAAACATGAAATTATTTTATTTTTTGGGTGAGATTTTAATATATGCATCCAAAATTCTAATATATGGAATTTTGGTTCCATTTTCCCATGATAATGACATCTATATTATTTTACGTAAAGAAAATTCCAAAATGTCACTCTCTTACTTTCAATTTATTTTATATGTTCACACAGGGATAAAAATATGTTATGAATGAATATAAAATTTCATTATGAACATTATTAATTTTTTTTAGATTTATTTTTTTTAAATTTTTATTAATGGTATAATTACCTTATAAGATTACACAACATTGACATAGTGCTTGCGTAAGTAGTAGAAAAATCGAAGTAAATGATTTTAAAATCATAAATGATAATAATTTTTAGATAAATTATCCTGTAAAATAAATTTTATGGTCAATTATAATTTAAAATTTATGTTTAAATATTTTATATTTTAATTCATTTTTATCTTGATGTCTTTAAAGTCAAATTTAATGAATAGTGTAAAAATGACATTAATGATATTTTATGAAAAATAATATTTTATTAAATTATTTAAAAATTATAAAAATATTTAAAGAAAAAACTTAGAATGATAAATGGTCTAATATATCATCCCTTGTACTTTTATTATCAATTTTTTAATTTTTAAGTAAAATTATAACCCTTTAACATTGAAAAAGTTGTTACCACGGTTAAGGTTAAAAATGGTTAATGAAGGGGTTAAACAGAAAGATAAGGGTTAAAATACCTAAAAAACTTTTTTTAAACTTAATTTGTTAGTTTTATTTCAACATTAACCTTATAATCTTAGAATATGAGTAATTGTTATCCATTTATACAATAAAGTTTCTTAATAATATTTTAAAACTTTTCAAAATTATAAGTGTGCCACTCACCTCAATTATAAAAGGACACCCCAACCATCTCTTATTTAAACCACTTTATAGAACCTAGATAAAAAAAAAACTAAATAATTATCTTTAAAAATTTATTATCCATATATTATAGGTTCTGGTATTCTTGAAATACCATTCCTAGGGTCCTTAATTAGGGATCTAAAGGAAGTTTATCGAAGAAGAGGTAATCATCTTTACCGACTATTTCCAGTTTATTTCTTATTCTACCTCCTCTAAATATATTTTAACCATAATAAAATAATAAATATGGTATCATGAATATACTAATACATTATTATTATTATGGTAAACCCATTTACACCTCTTTCTAATCATACAGAAAGAAAAAACACCACTTGTGCGTACGTACGACTTAGAGTCTCTATGTATTGGTGTAATTTATTTTTCATCACCATTTTAATTTTATGGTTATAAATATATAATTAATGAGTATATATTATATTTATGAAATAATTATGATTCTGTAAAAATAATATATCATTTACCTTCTTACCTTTTTATCTATTTGAAAATGATAACGTCACTAGTGCCAATATGTGGACTACCACCTCCACGAAGTGATGCGATTAATTTTTTATTTTTTCTCTAAATTGATAGTAATAAAAATATATTTAATGAATATATATGATATATATGATATAATAATGATTCTATAAATTATAATTATCGTTTACCTTTCTTTCATTCCATCACTTGAAAAGTGAAAACAATATTCATGAGTACATATGACCCGCCCTCTCCATTAACAGTGTAATTAATTTTTCAATATCTACTATTCATAGATGATTATAAATATTTATATAATGAATATATATGATATTTATATTATGATTATAATTATTGTTATTATGTAACCACGAACAAAGTATAAGGATTGTAACTTCAGAACTGAAACTTCCATGAAAAATGAAAACGTTAACACCTAGAAATGATGATTCTAAAGGAATTATTAATAAATGGGTGTTGAAATAATATAAGTAGATCATATATGATATTTAAATTATGTAAATTATTATTTTATATAATTTTAATAAATTTAATTTTATTATTAAAAATTTTAAAATCACTTACGAAGAAAGTGGGACTTAAGGTAAGGGATTTCCATTTTACTTTTATTTATGCGAGACATATGTCATATTCACCAATTATTTACTTTATGTGATTTATTTAATTCCCTAGAATTTATTTTTTTATTATTATCATGAAAATTATTCAGATTTATATATCTATCTATTTTTTCTCTTTCATGATGTTTTGATTCTAAATTTACCAAAGTGGTAAAGTTTATTTCACAATATCATCATTATTAGAGATTGTTTAAGTTTAAGTCTTTATTGGGGATTTGTATGATCTTACTATATTAAACCCAATATATTTTATTCTAATTTTGTTATTCATTAAATTTTCAAGTAATAGTACCATTTTACTTCACTTTGGTACTTAAAATGATCAGGATTTGTTTAAGAGAAATTGACTTGTATTTATCTCTTCAGTCAAAAATCCTTTATCATCAATATCTATGTTTTCTAAAATTGGTTTCAAGAATGTTTTTATAATATAATAATATTATATAAATTCATTTTTACCCATTATTGAATTTTTAAAAATATTTTAAAAGGAATATTCTTATCTTTTTCTGAATGAAGAACTTTTGAAATTTTTACCAAAAATGTAAAAGGAATCATTGTTTTAACATACTTGGAATGAATAGAATTTTCATCCATCGTGACTGATCAATGATTTTAATCTTACTTTAAATGTTTCTATTGTTCTTTCCAAAGTAAACATTTTCCTAATATTTTAGAAATTTTTATATTTTAAAATGAAAATGGTATTTTCCTTAAGAAAAATATTCTAGTGATCTTTTTAAAGTTTTTTGATCCATGTAAAAATCCTTTAATGAATCATATTATTAACTAAAGATATAATATAATGATACTATCTACCATATTTCTATATATGGTTTATGATCAATCTGAATATGTAAAGTATTGAAATTCCATATTCTAGTTCTTCCTATATGATTTTTTTATTATTGAGGAATTTTGATTAAGTTTTATTGTTTATTCATATGATTAATGCATTGGGATTATTAACTAATGGATGGGGATCATAATTACATAGCACCTTAATGCACTAGTAGGTCTCATAAGACAAAACCAGTTGGGTATTTGGCCAAGTCCTTACCCATATATATAATATGACTTGGAACGAGACCCTGATGGTATGTTTAAGATGTCCAACATTATGAATCCCATCATTTTGAAAGCATTTATTGATGTCCATGTGATTATTTGAATATTTATGATATCTATTGATAATATTAAAGACCATATTATTATTTTTATATAATTGTTTGACCATAATTTATTCCTACCATATTATTCATCATGCAAAATTTATTGATTAAATGGCATGCATTTTTAGTTATCAACCTTTCCATATTGATAATACCTTATTGAATCATGATAATTTTTGTTGTACATAACCATCACTGACCATTTGAGATCACCCCTTTATTACGTTTTTTTATCAGGATTCCAAGAAGTGTACAATAATTGATATTCATGGATATAATGGAGAGAATAATGATGTTCTCAAGGAAAATACTATGTTTTATTATATTTTTTCAAATGTAATGTGATATTCAAGTATGTATCTTGGTTTTCAGGATAGTCAAACTATTCATTCCTTTAGTATGTGATCACTTGTATCTAGTGCCAATATAATAGAGTAGACATCATATTTGTGCTACTGTGGTTAGGCTTGTCACATTTGGAATTATAGAAAGTTTAGTAGAAACCATGGGAACTTGATTTTGGAAAACATAGATTAGGGAACATAACCCTATGATAGAATTTAAGGATAAGTTTAAGTATAGAATAACATCCTAAAGTTTTATCAAGATTGAGATTTTATGGTTTTACTAGGAATACATCCCTATCTAGATACTAAAAGTGGATGTGGTTTTAGCATAGATTCATCTTGGGGTAACAATCTTAAAAACAGTTGGTCGAGTATATCTCAACCATCATCCCAGTGCACGACGAGTGTTCCCTTACTATTAATCTAGTTTGACACTCCCTTGATATATTCTAGCGTTAAAACATATTTTCTGTAAGAACCATTATTATGTACTTGAATAGATGATGACCATGAATGACTTGGGTTAAACCTAAGGTGTATTAGATTGAAAATAAGAAGTAATGATTTAGGAATCCTGTAAATTATTTTCATGATTATATGGTTTCACACTATGATTATTATTGCTAATACTATAATTTTTAGTTTTAGTCATTGGATGGAAATATGAGGAACTAATTTAACAGTGAAAGAGATTAATAGTTGAATGATTGTCCCCATGAAAAACCAAATGAAATGGGAGTTGGAAGGTGAAACCTTGTGATTATTCGTAATAATCTATCTAATTATATGATTAAAACTTTCAACTTGGGTTAGTTTCATTACACACATAATAAGATAAAAATGGATTTTAATGAAGATCATGGAGGTAAGAAGACTTATTTTCTTATTTTAGTGGAGGGATATCAAGTTCATCCTAAGTTACTATTTATAGTTTAATGTCTTATGTATGGTGAACATAGGAATTATTTGAGTAAATTTCCTAATCAAAGGGTTAACTCCAAGACAAAGGAATGACATATGACATTCCAATAATTGAAGTGAAAATATTAAAGTGTTTATGTATTAGGATTTGATAATTCTATTATATAAGTGTTATACTAGTTATATTATTGTTATAAGAATCATGAAAAATCTATGTATTGTTACATAATAGTTTTTGTTCAAGGATTTGAAACTATATGTTGAATGGTACCAATAACCAAGAAAAATGATTTAGTGGTAAGGAAATGATTTTGGAGAACTCATGATTCAGGTAAATATAACCCTTAATATGTTCCTAATGTTGAGTTAATAATTTTTAGTTAGGATAACTAGATTATTAATATTAGTTATTTAAATGAGATAGTATTGGTAACCTTGAAATTGAATAGCGATTTGATGAAAAATTGATTTTGGTCATCTTTAATGAAGTTTATTGCATTTTTGGATTTATAAAACATATTCAATAGTCTATGATTTTATTCGAGGAATAAATATTATTTTAATTTTTTAAGAATATATGTTTTCATTAATTTTTTATAGAGATTCAGGTTTTTAGTATGTTTTAGGAGGATATATGTTTAAGGTATTCACATGTTAGGTATGTGACATTATGAGACACTTTATGTTGTCTGGGGATAAATGTTTGATATAATCTTTTAAATTTTTAGATTTTGAATTTATACTAATATATTTTGGAGGATTATTAATGTTATATATTAATTTAATGGATTAAGTTAAACTTTTGGGGTTATTTTTGAGGTTTTATAGATTAATGTATTATATTTATCCACATTGGGTAACTTGTACCAACCGTTTTATCTTTGTTTAATATTTAATGTAATAAGGAATGAATTATAATTATTTTATGGATCATTTTATTTATTAAAAAAATTATTTTAGTGCTTCAAGAATGAAAAATTAATCTTGAATATTCATTCCTCAGAATAATAGATGAAGTGAAAATTTAGAAAATCACAACCAAAAGAGGAAATTATTCTTGTTTTTTTAAGGGAAAGGGCTCAAAAACCCTTTAATTTTTATTGAAAAAAATAAAGGGGACTACATGAGTCTGAAAGAAGGAATTTTATTTCATTCCTTTTCATAGAGATAGAGAAGCTCAACCGGCAAACTATCACACCACATAATGTCCTAATTGATTCCCTTGTTGGAAAGACCATCAACCAACATGTTAGCTTCATGTTAGGCTTGTGTGGAAATGTATCTGAGCCCAAGCAGCGAGTTAAGAGAATTACTCCATTGCACTATTATAGGCCAAGCAAGGTGTACTACACCATTCCAAATAACTTGGATAATGGTGGTGGAGTCACTTTAAATCCAAATGTTGTCCCAAACTCTTAGATTAACAAAGTGAACAACTTGAATCACCACCCTCATCTCAGCCTCTAGGGAAGATGCAATCCCACAGCTACCAAAGAAGCTGCCATGACAGCTCCCAAGAGAGTCCCTGAAGATGGTTCAATAGCCTACAGGACTTGGGTTCCCTTTAGAGTCATCATCAACATTGATTTTGATCCAGCCATGTATCGGGGCTTTCCAGAACACTTCAAACAAGAGATTTGGTTGTTTGTAAATCCAATTGATTCTAAGCTGATGAAGGATCATAAAATCACCAATCGAGTTATTGCAGTGGGATTTCTCAAGCTTGGAGGCATCCCTAATAGCAATAAGAATTCTCGTCCGAACTGCATTAATATTGAGTGAGTAGTTTTTGTGGATAATGGAATTTATATCATACTATATGACATGGAGTAGCTCTGCAACAATGGATAATAAAATATTTCTGATTTACTACGAAGAAACAAGCTCCACACAACTTTTTAGTAGAGAGAAAATAGATTCATAAGTAACCATCTGCAGTCAAAGATGTCAGTAATATAATTCCAAAGAGGAGTGGCCATGACATAAGAAAAAAATAAATGATTGACGTCTTCCCAATGTTTATGACATATGGGGAATCTCAAGAATAGTTGAACACAAAAGGATTGGAGACAAACCTCTGTAGGAATACGATTATGAGAAATACACCAAACAAGATTGAGTGTAGAAGGTTTGATCCAAGGCTTATCAAAAGGTTTCATCCAAACAAAATTAGCTTCAGAGGAAGTAAAAAAATGATTGTAATAATTTTTTGAATCAAGAATACCATTGTGGGATGGTTCCCAAATAAGAAAGTCTTCATCATTAGTGAAGGGATACTCATGAACAACTTGCTTTATGTGATTAGGGAGGTCTAAGTTATCAGGATGCATCACCTCCTATATGGAGCATTTGATTTTTTCTGGAGAGGCATTAGAATAAAGCATAGAAATAAGGGGGGTGTGAGTCCAGTTGTCAAGCCGGAATTTCATGGTGAATTCAGAGCTAACCATCCGTCTATAATTGTTCATGATATTAGCAAAGGGGGTCCTAATGGAAAACCATATGGAAGAATTGGCATAACTCAAACTTCCTTTTTTAAGTTTTTCCAGGAAACAATTATTAAGAAAGGTAATAGAGTCAGATTTATTGTTTATTAAGTTCCAAGTGAGTCTAGATTATAGGGATTAATTAAAAAGCTTGAGGTTTTTGATTCCAATCCCTCCTCTCTCAAGAGGTTTGCAGCATGTAGACCAGGGAATGGTAACAAGCTTCCTTTCAAGGATACTACCCATCCAAACAAGGATGAGATTATCCTGGTGGAAAGACCAGATGGGATCTCCTTTCTCGAAGCACTTATGGGGGTGGATCTCTGTAATGTCTTTGCAGCGCGTTCCCCTTCCTATAAAAAACTAGAAGATGGAAAATTTGGGGTTGAAGCTGACCCCAATGCCCTTCAACAACTGTCCCAGCTGTGAAAATTTTCAATCATGGGGTGTATATCGTATCTTAAAGACGACAAAACCTGGTCCAACCCGGAACTAAAAGCAATGATATATCACATCTGGGGGTTCTATGCATGGAAGCTGATTCCAATTGACAAAGGTTATTTTCATATGATTCTAAAGTCTCAAGATGAGCTCGATCGGGTTTAGAGGCTCAGTAATCTACAACTAAAGCCTGTATTTCTTCACATCTTTGACTGGGACTATGACTTCAACCCGAACACCTCCAAAATATCTATGGTGTAGATCTAGGTGTGTATACACGGGCTCAGCTGGTACTTTTGGCATAAAAAATCCTCAAATACATCATCTCTTGCATAGGAATTCCGCTTAAAATTGATCAACACACTTTTAATGTGGATATTGGTCTCTATGAGAGGGTTATGGTTGAAGTTCATATATCCTCCAAAATCCTAGAATTCATTGAATTATATGCAAATTATTTCAAAACTAAGATTATAGTTGAATGTGAGAGAATGCCTCCATTCTGTGAGTTGTGGAAGATTGTGGCACATTCCATTCTGAAATGCCATGTAGTGCAAAGTCAGGTTGTTCAGCCAGCCGATGACGGGTGGATGAAGACGAAACGCAAGTCGAAAAATAAGTCCTCAGCTCCGCCCATTCATGTTTCTCATAAGAAGCACTAAAAAGTTTGGGTCAAGAGGGTTAGTATTCCGGGTGAAGGCTCTGGTGTTTCCTGGGAAGATCAGGTTGAGGAAGAGGAGAACACTGAAATTGAGAATTCTATTATGGAAGATATTCAGCAGATGGTGCTTGGGGTCTTTAACCTTCATCTGATCATGCCATCGAAGGATGCCTCAGCCTCTCTAGCTCCTGAAAAAGATGAGACCCTGATGTCTGAGATTAATGGGGCATCACAAGATTTTCTATGGGTGGATAAGATCACGCAACATGCTCATCCGATTGTTGATGTTTCGATCACAACACATGCCATCCTGGTTGAGGAAAAAGATCCTATCGTGGTTGTTCTGGCAGAAGACCAAAGTTCTCGAACTGTCTAGGCTACCTCTATCGGTATGTTTTATCTGATTAAATCAGTTCTATATTTAAATCATAATATAGTAGATTTAAAACACTCTGATTCTAATACACGCACTGAATCTTGAATGTCTCCTTTGACTGTTAAGTCATCTAATAAAAATGTTATGGAACCAACTACATAAATTGTTCGGACAATAGACATGTAGGCCATACCGGTTCTTCCTACTATACCTCAGACTCCAAGCCCATCTCTTGACATAGTTGGAGACTCTAGGTCCATTGATAGAGCTCCTAAATCATCTAACAGAATAATGGAAACTGTTAACTCAGATGTTTCTAACACTTGTCATGATTCTCCCATGAGTAAGTAGGTTATGGAGACTACTCCGGCCTCTTCTTACAATATAATAAGATCGAAGAGGAACAAAGGCTTGAGTGGCACTAAGAAGGAAAAAAGGATCCCCCGCTAAAAAAAGGTCTTAATGGATGTTATCTTTTGGAACTATCAGGGTATAGCTAACTCTGACTCTATTTCGGTGCTTAAAAGAACTATTTTGATGCATAAACCCAAAAAAAATCTCTTGCTGAACCCAAAATTAATTTTTATTTGAAATTTATGCTCCTTTATACCTTTGGTTACAATTTTTTAGGTACTTTCATTAATAGTAGTGTTGTAGAATCTCTTTGGATCTTCTATCATACCTCTCTGAAAGATGTTAAGGTTCACAAGTTTTCTGATCAGATGTTCACTTGTGATTTTATTATTAATAGTATTCATATGTATTGCACTCTTGTTTATGGTAAAAATAGATACCAAGATCGTAGGACTATTTGGAATGACATATTTATTTTAGCTAACTCCATCAAATACCCTTTGTTGGTGATTGGATAATTTAATGATATTCTTTCTCCCAGTGAGAAACTTGGCCTTTCCCATTATCACATCTCTTACAGGGAGTTCCGAGCCTCAATAGAAGACTGTAACCTGGTTGAAATCAATCTTACTGGTGCCAAATTCACTTGGTACATAGGACATTATAACAGGATGGTTTCTAGTAAACTTGATAGGGCTCTAGTGAATGTCCCGACTCTGGATTCCTGGGACACCATCTCTAGCATCACCTTATATAAGCTAAACTCGGATCACCATTTTATTCTGGTTAATTTCCTCTCTAAGAATAGAAAGGACATTATTCCTTTAAAATTTAACAATTCTTTTTTAGAAGAATTGGAATTCTCTAATCTTATAAAAACTTTCTAGAATTCTATGAGTCATCATACAGATGCTTTTTCTTGTATCACAAAGCTCAAGAATCTCAAACTTTTTCTCAAGGTTTGGTGTAGTGCTAAATCAAAAAAAATTGATAAGGATATATCCACTCTTGAGAATGTTCACAATAAAATTCAAAATAATTCCACCTATACTAACTTCTCCTTTGACCCTAAAAATGAGGTCAACATTACTATGAAGCTCAACTTCCTTTTGGATCTTAAGGATAACATTCGTAAAAAAGTCTTCACAACTAATTGGCGCTCTGATGCTGATCGTAACACCAAATTCTACAATTCCTTACAAAGGGTTAGGAAAGTATATCATCCTCTATCCTTTCTCAAGGACAATTACATCCTTTATGATTCTGAGGCTGCCATTTCTAATCACATGGTCTCTTATTTTGAAATTATCTTCAATGGATCAAGTATAAACAAGGATCTCTTTACTGGGATCATTTTGACTTTGGTCCATGAGGAAGACAACCCTTTTCTCTTGAGCACTCCCATAGACCATCATATAAAATCCACAGTCTTTAGTCTCAACCCTTATAGTGCTCCAAGGCTAGATGGTTTCAACAATGGTTTTTTCCAACACCACTGTGAGGTAGTCCAGATGGATGTTTGTAAGCTTGTTAATATTTTTTTCTCTAATAGTGTCCTTCCTTATGGTCTCAATGCTCAATTCCTTTCCTTAATTCTGAAGGTGGAAAATGCCTATGAAATTCACTTGTTCGGGACCATTTATCTCATCAACTCCCTCTACAAAATCATTACCAAGATCCTGGCCAACAAGCTGTCCTTTTTGTAACAAAATTATCTCTTGGAACCAGTTTGAGTTCATCAAAGGTAGGTCTATTCAAGAATGCATTTGTCTTGCATCTAAATCCACTAACTCTCTAAATAAATCTTCTAGAGGTGGAAACATTGATATTAGTCTTGAAATTAGAAAATCTTTTGACACAATTGACTGGAATTTAATTTTCAAAGTTCTCCAAGGTTTTTGTTTCAATGATGTTTTCATTAGTAGGATCAACTCTCTTCTCAATTCTACCACTATTTCCATTATTATCAATGGATCTCCCAATGTATATTTTAAATGATCGAAGGGAGTCTGACAAGGTGATCCCCTCTCTGATATCCTTTTCACCATTGCAGAGGATTATCTTAGTAGACTCCTCACCTCTATTGTTCAGCAAAGTAAAATCAAACATATTCAGGCTGCCCACAACCATAATGTTCTAGCTCATCTTCTTTATGCAGATGATATAATCCTTTTTTTAATGGAGGAAAACACAATATCATTAACCTAAAAGCTAATTTATCTCACTATGAAGAGATATTAGGTCAATCCATTAGTTGGAGCAAATCATTTATTTTCTTTGGAAAAAGTTTCCCCACTTCTAGAAAAAGCTACATCATTGAGAGTCTTGGTATCAAAGAAGGGTCTTTTCCTTTTAGTTACATGGGAGTTCCCATCTTTTGGGGAAGGCCTAAATCTATGTACTTTAAAATATTCTTGTGAAATAGAAAGAAATCAAGTAAGTAAGAATTTTTTGTATTCTATATCGTTATAGTAAAACAATACCTCAAATTTAGGAAAATTATCTTGAAATAAAAATGTTTTCCTTTTACTTTCATTTTTTATTAATTGGTGGTATTTTCACCCCTCACTGATTTATGGTTTTGTGGTTGTTAAGTTTCTCATGACCATGTTCACTATCACTCTCTGTTAGTACTTGGATGTTAGTTTTCTCCTACATTTCTCTAATTTAACTTCCCATTAATTTTATCCTTATAAGGGAACCTACTTATGTGTTATTTAATGTAACCTTTATCCTTCCCACTTCCCCTTTTTAAAATAATTTTAATTGTCTGTCTGTATGATGTAGGATTTCAATAAAGGTATTTTCAAATATTAAACCTTTGATGACCAAGATAAAATTATGAGAAAATAATTTATTTAAGGTATGGATAAATATAACACTCATAAAATTTATTTTAAAATAATATAAATCTTGACAGCTTTCTTAACACGCAACATCGAGCTTTAAGATAATTAAGATATAATATAAAAACGTTTTATTTAAATGTGACCTAGTCATTGAATTGTTGGGTTTGAATATGACTCAATAAATTATTAAATATATTTATAATGGTACTACTCAAAAAAAATTCATTGATTAATTCTTAGTAAATAATAACTCAATTTTTAGTAAAGTCATTTTATGCTTTAAAAATTGATTTTTCTTCAAAATTCAATTTATTGCATTTTGTGCATGGAAATTATAATTAATTTCTGCCAATTTTAGAAATTTTATTATATAAAACGAAAATAAATTTTTAAATCATTATATCATAATTAACTTATAGAGAAATTTTTTTATTTTTAGAAAAAATGATTTTTAGTGAATAATAAAAAAATACCTATTTTCAAATACTCTCATTCATTTCATTAAATAAAGAAATTTAAAAGTACCGCTATATTTTGGATTTGGTCATGAAGTGACATATAAACCATTTTATATATAATAACATAATTAATTCCATTTTAATCAGATATATTCATGAGTTTTATATAAGTTAATTTTTATGGTAAAAAATCATTTCTCAAAAAACCATTTTTCCTTGCGTTTTATGCGTTTATATTAAAATTGATTTCTTCCACTTATAGATATTGAATGTTCAAAAATGGATACCATATTTATAGTTATTACATTATTTTTTTTAAATATGACCCTTTTATTTTTTATCATTATGAATAGTAACTGTAGTAAATATTTGTTACCTCAGTATGGGTAAAATGGGTAAAATAGGGCTAAAACGGTGAGATAAGGTATCAAAATCAATCCAAAAATTTTCCTTGTTTCATTTCATGGGATAAATTAGACCATATCCATAAAAAATTATAATAAATGGAATTTTGGTTCCATTTTACCTTGATAATTACATTCATATTATTTTAAGTAAAGAAAATTAAAAAAATATTATTCTATTGCTTTAGATTTATTTTATATATTAACATAGGGATAATAGCATGTTATGAATGAATCTAAAATTTTATTTTTAATATGAATAATTGAATTTTATGATTTTAATTTATTTTTAATTTTAATTAATGGATTAATGCCCTTAAAATCTTACATGATGTTGACATAGGGCTTATGAATGTAGTAGAAAATATAATTAAATGATTTTAATAACATAAAATGTAATATTTTTTTGGAATAATTATTATGTCACATGAATTTTATGGTTAATAATAATGTATAATTTATCATTAAGAAGTTTATATTCAAATTTATTTTTTATCTTGATGTTTTTAATGTCAAATTTAATGACTTGTATCACCACATTATTTGGATGGTTATAAATATGGAACTAATTAATATATATGAATTTTTTTACAAAATTATACATCTAGAATTATAATATCATATCCATATTCTTACCTTCTAATTCATTGGAAAATTATAACATTTCTCATGCATATGCATGGACTACCACCTCTATGAATCAATGCAATTCATTTTTCATTTCTTATTTACATGGATGGTAACAAGGATACATTTAATGAATATATATGATATAATAATAATTATAGAAAAGTATATTATTATTTAACTTGAATTTAATTAGTATTATGAGAACCACTGTGAATAGTGGTTGAATCAGTGGTGAACCTTTTACAATTTCAAATTCTATAGAATTAACCCTAGTAACTTGTTAGAGTTTTTATCCTTCTAATTTTTTTTATAGAAAACTCACAACCATGAAATTATAATAAAGTAATTCAAGGGAAAAAATATTTTAAAGGTTTGGCCTCACTTTAAGAACCAACATCATTTCCATGGTGAATCCCATTGGTCTATGGAAATTCACTATTAATAATAAGTGAATACAACTTATGCCAACTATTTTTGGACTCCTTTTATCTCCAAATAGGAATGATTATCCTAACGATCATTGTTTAAAAAATATTTATTATTATTCCACCCTAAAAAATATTGAAAAAAATTCTCCAAAAGTCAGTAAAAGTTCTCCCAAAAATTCCTCCATCTGATATTTCTTCCTTTGTTTCTCCATTTAGTAAAAGTACATTTAGTGAACCCTACCTCCATTTCTAACTATCTGATGAGAAAAACCATTGCACCTTACTATTAGTCTGATCACATTTTCTAGTGCTTATGATCTGTATCATTTTATACTACCTCAGATAGAAATCCAGGTATACTTACACTAACAAAAACCCATATCTGATGCTCTGAAAATAGACACTGTTATCTCTACTTAACTGAAAAGTAATCTCATTCAGAAACTCACACTACAACAAAATCATCAGCATTTTAGATTTTTTTATGGGTGAACAGGCTTAGTACGTACTATAATTTGAACCCCTACTTATTTTCATGCTTAAAATAGAATTTTCAGGAACTCAATTTTATTTTTTTACTAATATGAAACCCATTGGATGCTTCTAAAAAAATCTAGAGTATTCTAGAATCTTCTTACAAAATCATTTCCAACTGAAACTCTTAAAATTTATATAATCATGGTGTTTTAAGAACAAATTCTTAGATCCTTATCTTATTTAGATAACACCATTTGATAGAACATCTCAATATCATCAATGTAAATAGATTTACAAAGTTATATAATGCTTTCAAAACTCCATCTGATGGAATATTTTTATGGTGACTTATTTAGGAACTCCTTTATTTGGTGAAAGATATTTACTTCTCCACTTTTATTTGTTCGTATTGATCTATCCCATCATAATAACTCATCTCAAAATTTATACATTTATTTGTTTAAAAAAATGAAATATAGTACAAATTCTATGAATCATCCATTTGATGACAATGATAATGTTCATCTGATTCTCTTCCATTTGATGGATGTTCATATGATGTGTCTTTATTCTATGGACTTGATCCTATGTAAATCATTCAATAGTATATTCCATGAATTTTACATTTAAATAATCATTCAAACTATCTATCTGGAAACTCAATCTCCCTTTTTTTGATGCAGTTGAGTCATTGAAGTATTTTATCATCGTTGCAACTTATAAATAATTCTATCACATAATATTTTCTCTATATGGTTAAAACTTCCATGCTTCACATATTTGTACTTCCTTTTATTTTTCATTTATTACACTTTATAAAAATTTAGAAACATCAACTTATTACAAAACTTTGTATGGTAACATCAACTATGTCCTGTTCAGTAACGTAAGCTACTAGAATTGAGGTACCTTTATGCATTTGAACTATTACACTTACAAAATACATAGTGTGATTTATCCTTACACGAGCTTCATCTACCTTTACATATCCTTAAGAACTTTGACTTTACCTTTACATAGCTATTGATATATCCTTATGAAAATCATGTACTTACACACAAACTTTGAATTATTATAAAAATTATATATAAGGACTTGAGCTCTGGTCTATCCGGTAAACTATGTATTGTTATTTGAATTTGGTGATAAAGTTGTACTTCTATCCCCATATAATTCCTATCAATATATATTCATTTGATAACTATGTCTTAGGTCCATCCGAAGAACGGTTTCTATAACTCTGTATTATGGGATCTTTATCTAGTGGTCTATGTCTGGTAAACTTGATCTCCCCATTTGAACAAAATCTTGGATCATGATATTTTTGTAGATGTTGGAAACATAAGATTTTTTTACCACCATCTAACTTAGTAAGTAAGTTTTGTAATAATGTTAATGAAACTTTCAAACATCCTCTATCAACTTATTTGTAATGTTTCCTAACCCTTTTAAGAAAAACTTTCATAACTCTTTCTCACTTGTTTAAAAAAAATCATAAAAAAATATATTGACAATAGTTACAAACCTTTGTTATGAAAACATCATAAAGGATATTTAATCTCTTCATTTGAATTTATTAAAAAATTTGTTTTTTAAGAAATAAAAACTTTTTCAGAACTCAATTTTTTTAAACAACTCTTTTCTCAAATTTCTCAAATTTTATCTAATCATTTCCTTTTATCAAAGAGAAGTTCCTTACACCACACTATTGGATAAAACAATGTTTTTGAATGAATTACATCTATCAGTAATAATAAATTTGTGGCCATGTTAATATGAACTCCCCTTAAATTTTATATTCTATATTTTTTCTCTCCTCCTTTCAATGATAAACAAAAATTAAGATTCATAACAAAAAGTGTTGTAAAAACTTCTTACAAAGTTGTTACTTATGCTCTCCCTTTATCAACACAATCTAAAGAATAATGGGGGTCCTCTCATGACCCCCTCCCCACAAAGATACCCCTCCTAGGATGTTAATGAATAAAGGGAGATAATGACCCTTGATTCCTGCCCCCAATAGGCCCCGGGTTGGAAATTAGAACCAAGGGTACAAAGATCTCACAATATAAGAGGTATTACCCTTTATAAGAAAAAAAACTAGGAGATATGATGAATCAACTAAAAAACCAAGATATATATAAAATTGATCAAAACCATCCCACAATGCACATATAAATCAAAACTGATATATTAAAGTCTCTAAATGAAATTCCAAAATAATAAAGGCTATTGCAGCGACACTTCAACAACTCCAAAGGTCCGAACTAGAAACATCCAGCATGTTCCACAAAGTCCTAATGAAAACCTAAAAAAAGTTTGTATATATGTAGGGTGAGCATATGAGTATACTTCATTGAAAAAACCAAATTACCTTGTGCACATGTGGAAAGAGCATACTAATGCACCTGTGTGAAATTTGTAGAACCAAACAACACCTAAAAAGGAATACTAACCAAAATTCCAACATCACCAAGGATCAATCACCAAATAACACATCCAAGTAAAGTAATATAGTAAGAACATCAATGATTTGGATACCATGCACCAATTCCCTCTGGTTAACTACTCATACCCTAATGAAAAACATCCTAGTGCATCCACACTCTTCCATAATCCCCACATCACAACCTGCCCACACACAACTAGGCCTTAGTGCTAGTACTGCAACCTGAGAAAATGAAGCTTACCACATCCCTCCCACAGACACCTGGGCCACAACCACACTACATCATGCATGCAAACACCTGGTCCACAACCATACCTCATCACTAAGACACTTGGGAAAGCACACCACATCTCATCCCATGGACACCTAAGAAAGCACAACTCACCCGCAGACACCTAGGCCTCAAAACCACACCAAAACATACCTAAAGAGTCTTAGGATACTAATTTCTAGAAGAGGTAGAAAGGAAGATCCAATAACCATCCATCCATCCTCCCACTAGGATGTTGGGAAAGGACACCCTCCCCCATGAAAATGGGATTGTTCAGCACATAATGATCAACTAGGGTGGGGTGTGTCAATAAAACACAAAGGAAATATATGTATATATATAGATACCAAACACTCATCCCAACCTATGGATTTCCAAAAAAAATAACCAACTCACAAGGCACCACCTTTGTTGCCATCTCTATATGCACAACACCACACAATAAGTCACAAAACACATTTCACATCCCAAACTAGTTTGTTTATACATAAACATTAACAAGTGAAACAATAAAAACAATCATTAATTTCCTAATTAAAAATATCCATTTGAAGTCATTAACATACCATATTAAACATACAATATTAATTCCATTAATACTTGGGTAGATATAACAGAACCAACCACATGCCATAATCACAACACCATACAAGAAGAACACAAGACACAATCCACATTACACTTTTAATTCACATTTATCTACTTAAAAGATTTAAATAATATTGAGTAATCCCATATTAAACTCACATTTGTTCATTAAATTCCATCCTGTTATCATTCATTTATTAGCTGTTCATATTCCACATTCCATTTCAAATAAACCAATTTTCCATATTCCTCCCAATAATAGATATACCATTTTAGTTCCATACTTTTTAGGGAACTATAATTAATTCACACAATATAATAACCAACACACAGAAATAAACAACACAAAGAAACCCATTATTTTCTTTCCAACAATCTCAAATCACCACCAATTTATAGCCACACCCCCTTTTTATAGTCTTGCTACACATCCACACCATAACCATCATACAACCCTGCTGTATAACCATACCCATTGCATCCCCACTATACAACCACATGTAACATTACAACAAACACATCCCCACTACATAAAATATATCATCCACTACCACCCACATATCATAGCACATTCATATTCCCTTCATCATATCACCAGATCCAACCCACAACACAAAATTCTGTCCAAAAACATGTTACAACACATAACAGAGCAAGACATGCTTCCATATTTATGAGGGAATCCCTTATTCAATTCCACTTAATTTATGGTGTTATCATATAAACCATACAATCATGGGGAATCCATTTATTTTAGCCGAACATACATGGTTAATAGTTTCCATACATTTTTTTAACCAGGAGAAGACCAACATGAATTCATAAATATTATTTTTGAAACCAAGGACCCCAAACAATCATGATTTTCAATAGTAATATAGCCCATAGAATCATAATTTCAACATGTAACAAAGAAGAATACATCACTTTTCCAAACCTAACATGTTGATCCTAAACCGATTCACTTATCTTTATTATGTTGTTACTCTACTATCTACACAAAATATACATTTTTACACCCACCCCACATGATACACAAATAAGAGGGACAAATTAAAACCTACTTGGAATATAAAGAGATCATAACTTCCTGGTTGCACCAAAACAGGGGGTGCGTAAGGCTCCAGGGAAACACGATACATGGGTGCAACATAGATGCATAGATCCTCTAAAATGAATGGTTCTGGGAAAATATGGTATTAAGAGTAAATGGAAGTGCACAAGGGAGAAATGATATTATCTTTAGAAAGGCCTGATGTTAAATGAACGGGAGAAACTATTTTAAAATCCATTAATGGAGGATCATGACCAAGACCACATGGCTTGGCCATTTTGGAGCCACTCGAGTGTTATAAATTTAAAGATATAATTTTCATCCCTTGAAATGGCTTCAAAACACCTTAAATATGGTGTTAAACTCAATTTATGTTAAATAAAATGTTAAAGGGGTGAAACTGCAGCAAACTGGAAAAATAGAATTTGGAAAAAATATTGGAAATGAATCACCAGTGGATGACCTACCATTGGATGAATCACTATTAAGTGACCTAACATTATACGAATAACTGTTGGATGATTCACCATTGGATGAGTCACCATCAGATGTGTCACTATTGAAAGATTCACTATTGGATGAGTCACTGTTGGACAAGTCACCATTGGACAAGTCATTGTCGCGAGTCACCACTAGAAACCTACCATCAGTGACTCGCTGTTGTGAATCACCATCATGACTCACCTCTATTATTCACCAGTGGATGAGATACGAGTGGATGAGTCATTATTCTAAATCACTGGTCTTGACTCACTGGGGCAACCTACCATCACCACCTATCGGTGGATGACTCACCTTCATATGAGCTAATATTGGAAAAACTGGATTTTTGAAAAACTCTTGAAATGAGAAACTGTGACCTCCTAGAACACCTGAACAACTAGATTTCCACAAAGTAATGTACCAGGGATGTCCGAGCCATTACATTAGATACCTCTCAAACTATTCTCACCCTCAAGAATTCAAAACTAAATCTAGAAGGGAAAAATGGGTCCGAACAACCACCCTATGAGATACCTCTCAAGGATATCGATATATTTGGAAAAAAATATCCATTAGGGAAAGAAGTTAAAATCTACATGATGCATTAAACACAATATCTTAGGGGAGATACCTCTTAACAAAGAACAAAGCCACATGGATAGGTATAATAAGTCCAATATGCAATGCATAATAATCATAATAAAACCAAGGAATGGAGGACATTCAAAAAAAATTTCTTCACATTATTTCAAATGGAATTGGTTGTTTTAGACTAGAGAAAACATTTTTATACCTTTTATATCAACAAATTCACTTAGAAATCCCATTAAACTAATATCTATACATGAATTTTCATCATTTTTAAACCATAAATTTTAAATTCAAAATAGGTAAAACATATCATGCTTGACATATCATGATGAAAACGATTACCATGATCAAGTAATAATTTACTAACAACATAAAAAATCTATTTACGACACTTTATTAAACCAATTTGGTAAAGGCATTTAAAATCTAAGCATGATTTTTCAAGTGATCTATTACTTTCCAGAAATGTATATCAAAATTTTGTTTTTAAGTATGTTAAGTTTGAAAACATTCATATTAAATAATTTCCTTGAAAATATAAAACGAATTCAGTAGGCTAAGAAAAAACCTTTGAGTCAAAACCCATTTTAATCCTTTTTATAGCATAAAATTTATCAAAATACTCTTTCTGAAAACACTTTCAATAAATTTTGTAAAACCACTTTTCTTCAACCTGTTTCCCGAGACTAGGTACATAAATTGGAAGGGTTCATGTATTCAATTTTTTTATACTAATAGAACTCTATAATTCTCTTTAACAAGTTAATATTATCATAATTTAACATAAAACATAGAAAACATGAATTAAAAAATGGCATGCATCACCAAAATGACATGATTCTTAAATGAACCACTCTAACAAAGTTTAAAATTTTTCATAGGTTTTTATTCAAAAAATTAATTACTAGGAATATACTTATGCAGAAGTATCAAGGGGTTGGACATTTCAAATTTCTATTTTTCATAGGTGCATATCATTACCTACATTAGTGGAAAATAACATTTCTATACCTACATGAAAACTTATATTAATACAAATAGAGCTACCATAAGTAAACAAATAAACGGAACCCATCCACTAAACTATGATATTTTCTACTTTGGGCATCACTAACTCACCCGCATGATTTTAAAACTTGTTGTAATATAACATGTCCTAGTGCGTGGAAAGAGTTTTAGTCTCTCCATTTGTTTATGTTCATAACATGTTCTATCAATATAAGATAAAATAAAAAAACCTAACCAAAATGGTGGTATTAAAACATTCTCAACACTTCCATTATAAATGATTTAGGCATTAGAGGCAGGCCCATCTTTTTTTCTTTCAGGATTTCCAAAAATGACTAGGTTATTTTATTTTCACCTTTATGTGATCAAACTTTTTATGAGAGGTGAGGGATTATATCCATATAAACATATAAAAAAACAAAACAAAACAAAATTCATCTCACCACATCAACTAAAAATCTATACCACCACACAATACCATTACTACAAAACACAACCGTTGGTCAAACATCCCAACCAAAAACATTTCACACAACCACATTATCACACCACTTTACCATCCATAGGAAAATACCCTTCTCACATAACCACATGCTCCATATCATCCTCCATATATCCCCAACCAACTATCTAAATTATCACACACAAATCCCCAAGCACAAAAATTGTGGAATTCCCTTCTCCATGTTGAGATATTATCCACTTTGGGCAGCACTGACTCGCCCTCACGGTTTCAATCACGTCAATGTATAACACATCTCAGTGAGGGATCAGGTTTCTACATTTTTGTATACCTAAAGGTTTTTTAAACCACATGTCACACAAGGAAATTATAGTTAGATCAATCACACATAGAAGCAAAACATAACATCTTCCATAGTTGTCTAATAATTTATATTACTTCATTTCATTATTTAGCATGTGTAATTTCACACAATTTTACATTTCCCATGGGTAATCAATTAATTATCCATATATAAGTGATTATACTTTTTATACATGGTGAGTTTAAACAAGTATCCATATCAAGGGTCTTATTATCTTCAACAATCACAACATAAACATGGTTTCGAACAACTGCAACTTTCAGTAAGTCATATCAACACATTAATACAATGGCAACAATGCAGCAAAAAAACACTCAGCATTACCATATTATTTCTAGGGAAATATTTTTCCTTTAATTTTAAATAGTCCTAACATTCTCCAAGTTAAAGACAAAACCATACACATGTTATCTCACACACCATGTTTAATGTTCTTAAAAAATACATCATAGGTTTATCTTATTATCAAATAAATACACTTTAAATATTCATTTGAAAGTATTTACATACTAGGTTACTATGTTCAATTTAATTACTACATTACATAAACAACATGTTGTCAAAACCATCATGGTAAAACATTATTTTTGACAAAAAAATTAAAACTGTGCATGTTGTATTATAATATCCCATGCCCTATCATTATAAAACTAAACATTCCTTATTCATTTCATTGCTCCGAAGAAAATTATTTCATACTATAATAAAGATAACATGAATATAATTCTATATTTAGATATAATATATTAATCATGGTACATGCTCAAGTCCTTCATACTATAATTTCCCTTCTTACCAATAAAATGACTTCAACTTTGTAAATGCTTACCATGATAAAACACTCATGAATTAACATGTGCGGTAAGGTTTTCCAGTACTTAAAAAATTATTATCAGTCATAAAATAATAAGTTTAATCACTTGAACAGTTTTAAGTATCAACAATTTACCATAAGGCATGCTTATCATTTTCCAAATTTTGAAATAAATGTCAAAAGAATTTCTACCCTAAAACATGCTTATAACATATAGTTATATTAATACTATAGAAATGTAATCATGCCAAATAAAGATAAATTTATTCTTGTCAAGGTTTCCAACTTCAAATAAATTATCAACAACTAATATAAAATTTTTTAGGAACATCAAAATTTAAATGTCTAAAGATAAATTCTAAAATAATTCAACAACACATGGTTCTAATAAATTAAAAATGTAAAGAAAATGAATGGAATATTAACTCACATGGGGACATTAATACATCAAAGCACACTGTAAAAAAATAATTTATTATATCATTAAAGTGTGGAATCTACTTTAAGGTAACATTATTCATAAAGGTTTCCAAAATTTAGATATTTGATCATAGGAAAATACACTAAACATGCTTCTATAACAATTTCAAACAATTGGAAAACTATATGGAATGTTATACATTTCTAACAAGGTAAGAAAAATATAATTTATCAATAATAATTCTATAAAAAGAGAGGGGAAATACATTGAAACCCCAAGAAGGCTTCATACAAACAATTCAATCCAGTTATCCATCACATTACTCTTTCCTATTGGTTATAAGAATGATTAAAAACAAATTAATTAATTTTATTAGAAATAAAATCATGGTAAAAGACAGAGAAACACACATAAAATATCATGATTCCTTTATTTCATTTAATTCATTTTGTTTATCCATTTAAAATTTCCCGATATGCCTAACTAAAACAAGAATACAAGTCATTATGATGCACGTACCTTTCCTAGGGTATCTACCCTACAAACAGTGTAGCCTCACTTGGTTGTTTGGTAGGATTAGAGTCCTTACATCAGATTATGGGTGGCCCTAAACTCCCATGTCCTAACTGGTCTTCCCTAGCCCATGTCATGCACCAAGATCACTTGACATTATTTCCCTACCAACCTATGAAATCCTCACTGCTCCTAACTTCAAAATCCATCTTATCTATCAACCATCAGATCTGATACCATTCTTTCAGGACCCCTCCCTCTAAGGATAACCCTCTTAGGATGGAAATGAATAAAGGGATACAATGACCCCCCCTGAGTCCCACCTCCAATAAGCCTCCAGTTGGCGACTAGCACCAAGGGTACAAAGATCTCACAATATGGGAGGCAATACCCTTTATAAGAAAACAAGATCAATAAATAGGATTAATCAACCTCAAAAAACTCTATGACATATATAAAATAAAGCTAAACCATCCTACAATGCATGTATAAATCAAAATTAATACATATAAAAGTATCCAAATGAAATACCAAAAGAATAAAGGCTAGGGAAGCGACACGACAAAAACTACAAAAGTACGAACAAGAAACATCCATCATTGTCCACAAATTACTCCTAGAAACCTGAAAACAATTTTCATAAATGTAGGGTGATAATACAAGTATACTTAGTAGAAAAAACCAAAGTCCCTCATGCACATATGAAAAGAGAATACTAATGAACCTGTGTGAAAGTAGTAGAACCATAAAGAACCTAAACAGATATACTGAAAAAATATCAACCTCACCAAGGATCACTCACCAAATAACGAATCCATGTAAAGTAATATAGTAAGAACATTGATGATTTGGGTACCCCTCACCACTTCCCACTGGTTAACTGATCATACCCTAATGGAAAACATCCTGATGCTTCCATACTATTCCATAATTCCCACGTCACAACCTGCCTGCACACACCTTGGACTCCGAGCTAGTCCCACAACCTAGGAAAATGAAGCTCACCACATCCTGACTGCAGAAACATGGGCTAAAACCACACTACATCTCACCTATAAACACCTAGTCCACAACCATACCTCATCCTGAAAACACATGAGAAAGAACACGACATCTCATCCTATAGACACCAGGGAAAGCACACCTCACCCCCAGACACCTTGGCCTCACAACCTCACCACAACCTTCCAGAAGATTCTTGGGATACCAATTCCTAAAATAGGGATCAGGGAAGTTCCAATAACAACTCATCCATCCATCCTCCCACTAGGATGTTGGAAAAAACACCCCCATGAAGATGGGTTTGTTTGGCACATAGTGCTCAACTAGGGTGGGGTATGTATAGAAAACATAAAGGAAATGCATGTATATATAGAGAGAGACCAAACAAAAATCCCAACCTATGGGATTCCAAACAAACAACAAAATCACAAGCTATCGCCTTAACTACAACCTCTAGATGCAAGACACCACACAATAAGTCACAAAACCCATTTCATATTCCAAACTAGTTTGTTTATACATTAATATTAACTAGTGAAACAATACAACCCATCCTCAATTTACTCATTAAACATATCAATTTTAAGTCATTAACATACGAAATTAATTCCATTAATAATTTGGTAGATATAACAGAACTAACCACATGGAATAAGAACAACACCATACAAGTAGAACACAAGACACAAGTCACATTACAGTTTTAATTCACATTTAGCTGCTTAACATATTTCACAAATATTGAATAATCCCATATTAACAAAACATATTTTCATCAAATTCTCTCATGTTAACATTCATTATTTTTTAGTTCACATTCCATAATCCATTTCAAATAAACCATTTCTCTAGATTCTTCCCAAGAAAAAATATACCATTTTAGTTCCATACTTCCCACTGAACTAGAAATAATTCACACAATAAAATAATAAAAACATAAAAAGAAACACCACAAAAAACCCATTACTTTCTTTAAAAAAATACCATATCTCTACCAATTTACAACCACACCCCCTTTTTATAGCCTTTCTACACATCCACACCATAACCATCATATAACCCCATTGTATAACCATACCCATTGGAGCCCCACTATACAACCACATGTACCATTACAAAAAACACATCCCCACTGCATAAAAAATCTCATCCACTACCCCCACATATAACAACACATTTATATTCCCTTCATCATATCACCAGAGTATACCCACCACACATAATCCTGTCCACAAACAAGTTTCAATACATAACAGATCAAGACATGCTTCCAGATTTAGTAGGGAATCCCTTGTTCAATTCCACTTAATTTAAGGTGTTATCACATAAAACATATAATCCTGGGTAATCCATTTATTTTAGCTGAACATAAATGGTTAATAGATTCCTTTAATTTGTTTAACCAGAATCATACCAACATGCATTCATAAACATTCTGTGCACAACCAAATACCCCCCAATGACCACAATTTTCAGTAGGCATATAGCCCATACAATCACAATTTCAACATGTAACAAAGTATAAGACATAACTTTTCCCAGCTTGACATATTGATATTAAATATATTCAATCATATTTATTAAGTTAGTATTATCCTATCTCCAAAAATGAGACATTCGTACACCCAACCTGCACAATACACAAATAAAAGGCATAAAGGAAAACCTACATAGAATAAGAAGTGATCATCACTTCCTGGTTGCACCAAAACAGGGGGTGCACAAGGCTCTCAGAAAACACAATCCAATGGTGCAACACATACCCATGGCTCATAATATAAGAAATATTATGGGGACATTTGGTATCAAGATAAAAGGGAAGATCACAAGGGAGAAAAGATCTCAGCTTTAGTAATTCCAGATCCTAAATCAATGGAAGAAACTATTTTAAAATCTATTAATGGAGGATCTTGACCAAGAACATGTAACTTGGACATTTAGAAGCCTCTTGGGTGTTAGGAATTTAAATATATATTTTATATCCCTTGAAACAGCTTTAATACCCCTTAAATATGGTGTTAAACTCAATTTACATCAAATAAAATGTTAACATGGAGAAACTGAAGCAAACTGGAAAACTGGAGGAAACTAGATTTTTGAAAAACTATTGGAAAAGAGTCACTTGTGGATGACCTACCTTTGGATTACTCATCATTTGGTGACCTACTATTGGACGAATCACCATTGGACGAGTCATTGTTGTATGAGTCACCATTATATGAGTCACCATTGGACGAGTCACCATTGGACGAGTCACCATTGGACAAGTCATCATTGGAGGAGTAACTATTGGACGAGTCACCATTGGATGACTCACCACCATGAGTCACCAATAGAGACCTACAGTCAACGACTCACCATTGTGACTCACCATTATGACTCACTGTTGCGAGTCACTAGTGGATGAGCTACCAGTGGATGAGTCACCATTCTAATTCACTAGTCCTAACTCACAAGTGCAACCTACCATCTCCACCTATTGGTGGATGACTCACCATCAGATGAGCTATCATTGAATTTTTTTTTGAAAAACTCTTGAAATGAGCCACTGTGACCTCCCAAAACACCTCAACCACTTTATTTTCTCAAAGTTATGGACTAGGGAGGTACGATCCATTATAGGTCCTTTCTTAAAAACTTTAGGAATTAATTGATGAAGGTTGAACATATAGTTGCATACTAAATTCCACAAATCTTTCCCTTGGAATATATTTGATGGAAATATTAGGAATTTAATACTTTATTAAAATGTACTCAAGCATAATGTCTCCACCAACAACTTTCTATTTTATGAAGTGATACTTTATATCAATGTGTTTTGATCTCAAATGTTGTACATGGTTTTTGGAAATATCAATAGAACTTTTAATATCAAAAATAATATTTAATTGTTTTGAAACATTAATTTTCAAATCTTCCAACTAAACTTTAATCCAAATCATTTGTGTACATGCATAGGTAATAAAAACATATTTTTTCTCTTCTCCAAATAACTAAACTTTTTTTTACTATTCCAACTCAAACAACATTATCTAAAGAAAAATGTTTCTATAGATTTTGATTTTATGTCTTTTCAATCTCCAGAACAATAAACATAAGTGTATCTAATCAATTTCATATCACATCTTATTTTATACAAAAATCAATAATATGATGTTCCTTTAATATAAATAAGTATTATTTTAGATACTAGCATAAATGATTCCTTTGGATCACTCTAATATATTTCACACAAAGTAACAGTGTAAAAAAATTTATCCTTGAAGCTATAAGATAGAGAAATAATTCTATCAACTTATGGAAGTCTCTCTGATTAAAACTTTTTAAAGCTTCATATATACATATCTCCATGTCAGTAGAAATAGGAGTAGATACTTCTTTGGAATCCACAATTCCAAAATTTAATATAAACTTTTTGTAATTATTTTATTATGATCAAATATATTTATTTCTTTCTATTGAATTTTTATGACTATAAAGAAGGTTAACTCTCTGAGCATAGACATTTCAAAATTATTCTTCATTTTCTCAAGAAATTCTTTACAGGTTTTATCCATTCCACCTGAATTTTTTTTATCATCAACATAAAGAATAATAATAGAGGTACCTATGCACATTTCCTTAACATAGAGGTTTCTATCAACCTTTACTTTAGAATAGTTCAACTTACTTAAGAAACCTTCATGTTTTGAGTACCATGTACGTGGATCCTATTTCAACCCATAAAAATATTTCTTCAATGTACATACCATGGTTCCATATTTATCAAGTAGAAAACCACTAGTTTTTTAAATTTAAACTTCTTCTTCAATTTATAAATTTAAAAATTCTGAATTAACAACCATATGATAAACTTTGTAATAATGATTTTTAGCATCTTGCAATAATTTTTTTATAGTTTTTAATATCACTGTAAAGGGAATAAGACTCTTCAAAATATAAACCTTCTAGCTGTGAGTGACCTTTCAAAACACATTGAGATTTGTTTTTTGAAATTTATCAATGTTTGTTAATCTTGTTTCTAAACATCCAATTTGTTCCTATAAAATTATTTCTTGGTGGAAATAAAAAAAGTTCTGAGGTTTTATTTTTCTCAATCTGATTTAACTCTTCATTCATAGCTTATACCCACTCTTTATGTTCAACTACCTCTAAATCTGATTCTAGTTCAACCTTTGAGATAAGTGATGTTTGATTTTCTAACCTAAAATTTCTTCTATTATAAACTTAATATTTTTTATTTCTAATGATGTTTTCATATTTAAACTATTTATATAAAGTTTTAAATTTTAAATATTTTATTCTGATCACACCATCCTCATCACACGATTCATCTGACTAACTTTTTACATTCACTAGTGGAAATATGGGATTTAACGTCGATGTAATAATGTCAGTTTTTTAAAAACTGATGCCAATAGTATGTGAGTGAAATTTATGGCGTCGGTTTTTAGTAAAACTGACACCAACAAAAATTATTTGATCATATTTCGCATCAGTTTTCACGAAACTGACGCGGAAAATTAAAAAAAAATGTTTCGGCGTCGGTTTTTAAGAAAACTAACACCCATAATAATAATAATAAAAATTTCATTGTCGGTTTTGAGGAAAACCGACATAAAAAATTAAAAAACAAATCTTTTTTGCATCGGTTTTCCAGAAAACTGACGCCATAAGGTATACTTTTGGCAACGTTTTTCTCCAAAACCGACGCTGAAAATAATAAACAAAGGATTATTGTCGTCATTTTTGAGAATAACAGACGCCGAATGTTTTTTTTAAATTTTTGGCGTCGGTTTGTTTAAAAACCGACACTGAAAGTATTTTAAAATTACTCGGGGTCCAAAACCCTCATTTTGTTGGATCGTCGAAATCAAAACCACTTTGGCGCCTTGGACTCCTGACGACCTTTGAAGCTCATTTGTGATCTTGGAAGGCCATTGTTGAAGGTTTTGTTCTGTTTGCACGATTTCGGGTTTGTGTTCTTCATTTTTATCTCTTGTTTCATCTTCTATTGTTTATTTCTTCTTCCATAACCCTATTTTACACTATTTTCAATATTGGTTTGATTTTAGAGTTTGCTTACCGTTATTTTTAGTTTGTATTATCGTTGTTGGTATATATTTTGTAGTTTTTGTTTTTCGAAGTCATTATACCGAGTGTAGTTTGGATTGAAGATCTCCATTCGGGTTGAAATTCAAATTTTGTATGTTTTTTTTAATTTTGTAGATAAATCATTTATCATTCAATTTTGTTATTGATTTTCTTTAATTATTAGTTTATATTTTGTTTTAAATGTGTTAGGAAATGTTTAAATATTCTTTCAACAGAAATTCTTAAATATCCTATCAACAAATTGTATTTTTTACATTGAATCCAATCAAATTTCAACCAATACACTTACTACATCCTTTAAATTAATGTACTATTCAATATTTTTGACACATGCAACAACGAAATATTGCAAATATGTAAAATGAACTAATAAATTTTAGAAGAATGATATTATAATTAAATTATAATATCAATATAACACACATGTATATAATATGAAAATAAACTATTTACTCTATTTGTAAACATGTTTCATATCTGATGTCTTTTATCTGATTATCAATAGTTTTTATTAAATATGTTTTTGTTTAAAATTTATCTAATAGATATTTAAATGTTTATATGTTTTAATATATTCATCAATTATATTGTGATATCAGGTATTAATGGATCGTAATTGGATTCATTTACGAAGAACCACTGGTGAATATGAAAAAGTAGTTGATAATTTTTTGGAATTTGCTAAACGACATCTTCAAAATATTGATTTAATTATCTGTCCATGTGTGAAGTGTGTAAATATGAGAAATCTAAACTCCAGAGAAATCTAGGATCATCTCATTTGTTATGGTTTTAGCCTTAATTATACACGTTCGATCTTGCATGGTGAAAGAACTGAAAATTCAACATCCAATGTAGATGACAATATTCGCAATGAGGTAGAGGATCGTATTGAAGAATTAATTCATGATTTAGGTGTTGAAACCATCTAAAAATCACCAACTGTTGAATGATTGTATTGATATTATGAGAAACCATTATTCCCAGGTTGCAGTAAATATACAGTGTTATCAGCAGTTTTGAGATTAGTTAACTTAAAAGCAAAAATTGGTGGAGTGATAAAAGTTTCTCCAGTTTACTTGAGCTTTTAAAAGAGCTACTTCCAGAAGGAAATGGGCTTCCAGATTCCAATTATAAGGCGAAGAAAATATTATGCCCAATTGGATTGGGGTATAAAAAGATACATGCTTTCCCCAATGATTGTGTACTGTATAAGAAAAAAAATGAACATTTTTTAAGTTGTCCTACATGTGGTACATCACGCTATAAGATGGATGAGAAAGTAAACTCAGATTCATTCTCAGGTGATGTCATGTAACATCATGAAAAATCAATTTTGTACTTTCCAATGATATCATCCAATATTTTTTGCATATAATTCTGATAATTCAATTCTGATTTATTTTTAGGTACCAGAATCCAAACTCCAGCTTAATCAATTTGGTATCTTCCAATAATTACTCGTTTGAAGCATCTATTTTCAAATTAAATTAATGCAAAAAGGTTAAGATGGAATTCAGATGAGCACATCTCTAATGGTAACTTATGTCACCCTGCCGATTCACCACAGTGGAAGAATTTTGATAAAAAATTCATGATTTTGGAAGTTAAATTAGAAATATCATAATGGGATTGTGTACTGATGGAATGAATCCATATCTGAGCCTCAGTAGCCAACATATTTCATGGTTTATTTTACTGGTAATTTACAACTTTTCCCCACATATATGTATGAAGAAAAAATATGTTATGATGAGCTTGATGATTTATGGACCAAAACAACCGGGAAATGATATTGATGTGTATCTTACAACATTGATTGATAATTTTAAACTGCTATAGGAGGAAGGTGCTAATGTTTTCGATGCATACAAGAAATAGTATTTTCTTTTGCATGCTATGATAATGTTCACTATAAACAACTTTCCTGCATACAGAAACTTATCTGGATATACTGTTAAGGGACATAAAGCATGTCCAATTTGTGAAGAACAAACTTCATATTATCAATTGAAGAATGGAAGAAAGAAAATGTACACGTGACATCAATGTTTTTTGTGAATTGATCATGCTTATCATAGATTGAAAAAATCATTTAACGGTTTATAAGAATAAAACCTTCCCCCTCGACCATTGTCTGTTGAAGAATATTATGACAGAGTGGAAGATATTGATTCGACATTTGTAAAGAGAAAATGTTCTGGTTTTCCAAAACATATCTAGAAGAAGCAGTCTATTTTTTTCGAACTACCTTATCTGAGATTTTAAGAGATAAATCATAACATTGATTTTACGCATGTTGAAAAAAACATATGTGACAGTTTGAATGGAACTTTATTAGACATAAAAGGAAAGACAAAAGATGGATTACATACTAGATTGGACTTGATATTAATGAGAATACGTTTGGAGTTAGCTCCTGCTGTAAAAGAAAACAGAACATATTTACCTCCATCTTGTCACACATTAAGTAAGATTGAAAAGATGAATTTTTGTCAGTGTATTCATGGTATTAAAGTACCCAGTGGTTTTTCTTCAAATGTGAGTAATTTTGTGTCATTGAAGGATTTTAAATTAATAGGTATGAAATCTCATGATTGCCATGTGTTGATGAAACAAATTCTACCAGTAGCAGTGCGTGGTATATTACCGAAATCTGTCAGAAAGACTATCATCAGGTTATGTAATTTCTTCAAATCCATTGGTAGCAAAGTCTTTGATCCAAAATTGATAGATGTGTTGGAGAATGAAGCAACTCTTATTCTTTGTCAACTAGAAATGTATTTCCCACCCACATTTTTTGATATAATGGTTCATCTGTTGATTCATTTGGTGCATGAGATAAGACTATGTGGGCCTGTTTATTTAATATGGATGTATCCTTTTGAAAAATATATGAAAATTTTGAAATGATATGTTAAAAATACTTATAGAACAGAGGACTCTATTGTTCAAAAATATGTATCAGAAGAGGTGATTGAGTTCTGTACTGATTATTTAAATGAGGTGGAGCATATTGGTCTCCCTGTATCTCGACATATGATAGTTGATAGTGAAGGTAGAGGGGTTATAGGCTTAAAGGTAAAGTTCATTCCATGTGATGAAGTGATGCAGGCACATTTATACATTTTGAACAACACAGATGAGGTTCAACCATATATATCCCCACGTATTGCTGAATTAAAGTTACGATATCAAAAAAGAAAGGAAAAGTGGTTGATGATTGAGCATAAGAAGACATTTGTTTCATGGTTTGAAGAGAAAGTCACCCCAGATATATCTGTATCAGAAACATTGAAGTGGTTAGCAGGGGGACCATCTCTTAATGTGATCACATGGTCTGGTTTTGATATCAATGGCTACATATTTTACACAAAAACCTGGATGATAAGAGTACCGTTCAGAATAGTGGTGTGATGGTTTTTGCTGAAGTAGTGCATTTTTCGAGTTCCAAAGATAAAAACCCAATTTCTGCATCAACATCATATTTTTGAGTTATTTAAGAAATATGGGAAATTGATTATATTAAATTTCGAGTCACTGTTTTTAAGTGTAATTGGGTTGATAGTAATAGTGGTGTGAAACATGATGAATATGGGTTTAAATTGGTTGATTTGAAAAGATTTAATTACAATGAGGAACCATTTATCATGGTAACACATGAAAAACAATTATTTTATGTCATTGATCCGTCTAATGATTAGTGGTCAGTTGTTTTGTAAGGAAAAAGATACCATTTGGGTGATGAGGATGATTCTGATGATGTTAGTGATTTACATGATCCTTATTCATCTGTTACACAATTTCCAGATGATTACAATGAGTATAAGACAGACATAGTGCATGCAGTACGTACTGATCATGATGAAGGCATGTAGGAAAACACTAAATTAGTCTCCTAATTTTTCTAGTATATATTTATATTTTGTGTCCATATTTGAAACTTACAAATGCATGCCTCTATTTTTACAAACTTATTTTTGTCTTCTTTGTTTATAATTATTCAGTTTTCTAATGATATGCAGGTATACAAAATTTCATTACACTTTCTAGTAGCAATTTCAGATATAGATAGAGAGGAGCAGTTACCGAGGTATATCTATTTTGACATATTATTAAATATTCAGTAATATACTTATTTAATAAAATAAAACTGTTAATTTACAAAAACAAATTGCAGGACTACTGATGCGTCCTCGACGGAGGAGACTTCTCCTGTTACTACTCAAAAATAAAGTTCTCAAGTTGGTAAACGTGGTATTACACGTTTACCAAAACTATCACGTTCTCATGATGATAAAAAAGTACACATCAATTTTGATGATAATAATAATTTATTTGGCCCAAATACAGTTTAGTTTGTCAGTTATATAGCGATGTAGAGCTATTGGAGGATTAGTATTTTATATCCTGATTGGAAGTTAGTGGACAGGACAGTGAAGCAACAGCTTTGGGAGGCCGTGACGGTAAAATATCTTAATTTATTTCTTTTATCTAATTTTTTGAATATTATATATTTTAAATGACATATTTAATTTATTCAATTACAGATGACATTCAATTTTGAGGAAACCAAAGAAATTAAGAAAAGACTTCTCTCTTTAGCGGCGGTTTGATGGAGAGATTTTAAAACCAAACTGACAAAAAATTATGTTTTTGGAAATAGAAGGTTTGAAACCCATGTCTTAAGTATCCGTATATAGATGAAGAAACATGGAAGCAATTTGTTGACAGTCGTTAGGAAGAGAAATTTCAGGTATTGTAATTTTTTTATATTATAAAATTTATGCTACATTTTTCTTATTAATTAGTAGTTTATTTTTATATAATAGGCCTCCAAGAGATCTCATCAGGAGATCCAGTTGAAAAACATATACCCTCATACTTTATCACGTGGAGGGTATTTGTATTTGGAGCAGAAAATTATTGAAGAAAAATTTGAAGCATTAAGAGCTCGATCAAGTCGTGGTTCAGAAGAGGTCCAGTTTGGTCCTCCATCTCCTCCCACTCACCTTGATAAATGGAAATGAGAAAGAAGAAGAAAAAATGAACAATATATTACAGAGGAAGATCATCAAGTGGTAGATATAATTGTAAGTAAATATTATTTATTTGTTAACAATTTTTCTATTTTATAATTTATAAACACTAATATAACTTTTTTATTTTTCATTTCAGGATAAAATTAAGAAGCAAGAGACACGTGGCTCTTTTATCCCTGAGGGTAGGATTGGAATCCTAGCCACTGATTTGGGAAAGGAAGAACACCCCAGCCGTGTTAGAGGATATCAGACGGGTGTTAGTATTTGGAAGGTTTTTGGTAAGAGTAAGAAATCAAAAGACCCAGAAATAGAATCCTTAAAAGAAGAGCTGAAAGATACGAAACAGTCTATGGGTGATAAAATTCAAGTAGTAGTGCAAAAAGCTTTATTAGAACACTTGTCAAGACAATCACATTCTGCGCAGCCTTCCCAGGTATATTATTTATTTGTCATCAATTTTTCTATTTTATAAATTATAATCACTAATATAATTTTTTCTTTTTTCATCCTTCATAGTCTGCTCACCCGGACTACCCCTCCCCATCTGCTTACCCTGCCCCGTCTATGCAGCCTTCCGAGGTATATTATTTATTTGTCATTAATTTTTCAATTTTATAAATTATAAAAACTAATATAAATTTTTCATTTTTCAGCATTCTCACCCTACTCACTCGGACTACCCTGCCCCATCTGCTTACCCTGCTCCGTCTTTGTAGCCTTCCAAGGTATATTATTTATTTGTCATCAATTTTTCTATTTTATAAATTATAAACACTAATATAAATTTTTCATTTTTCAGCATTCTCAGCCTACTCACCCGGACTACCCTGCCCCGTCTGCGCAACCTTTCGAGGTATATTATTTTATTTTAATCAATTTTTCTATTTTATAAATTTTAAAAACTAATATTACCTTTCAATTTTTATGCCTTCTCAGACTCCTCACCCAGACTACCCTTCCCCACCTTCTTACCTTGAGCCTCCACCTCCTCCCTCGGATCAAGCCTTATATTGTGAGTTATTTGCGGGAGATGCTCATGTACATATTGTTGCATTGGGACAGGTGCATTTTTTGGGGGACTCGGTACATCATCAGCCTATGAAGATGAGTCAGGTTAGAGTATCAGTACTTGTTATTATAGACCCTACTACTTTACTACCATTTCCTACTATGGCGATAACCAGTGTTAGGGAATGTATGGACCATTTTTTACTTTGGCCAACTGCCCTTCTTCGTTATATTTCACTTGAGGTATGCGTTTTTTTAAAAATTAATTAAAAATGATTCAAAATTACTTATAATGTTTTATAAAATTTAACTTATATAGGAATATATGAAAGCAAAAGAAACTACACAAATGCAACAAAATGTTCAAGAACAGTTGGCTGTAGATACCTCTAATATTACTTATGGGTTAAAAATATTATCTGAGTCCTCTTCTTCCTTGAATTTTATCTATGAGTTTCGGATGATGCCCGATATATGTGGAAAAAATTATGGATTGAAATTAATGAAAGAATATATAATGAACTTTATTAATTTTGAAGAGATCACGTAGAATGTGGTGTGGTTTTTTATCATGTAAGTAAATTGATGTTTGAATTGCTATTTCCTTAATAAAAAATTATTATGTCATTGACTAACTATATTTTCTTTTTAAATTAGGTATCTACACAATATTCTTTTAAAAAAGGAAACAACAGGTATTTACAGCTTTATAGATCCAGAGTACATTTCCTCGGAAGCAAAATATGTGAAGAATCATTAAAGAGTTCAATATATATCCAAGAGATTAACACAGACAGAGATTCAGAGCTGATTTTTTCCATTTCTTGATAAGTAAGAACATCAACATATTTATGAACTAATGATCATTATAATGTCATTAATTGTGAACTTTTTGTATTGTATGGGGAATTGGATGTTATGCGTATTTTTCCCAAGTGAATGCACCTTATATTGGTTTTTCTCTTTATTAGGAGAAGTGCATAAACCATTTTTAACCTTATTAAATAGGTAAGTTTTTTTTATTTTTTATAAGCTCATTATGTTTAATTTTTATTGTTTAGACAAGTATTATTAGTTCATATATAAAAAATTCAGATCATGGAAACATTTTAACAAGGAATACATGTCAGAAAAGAAACCAACATAAATCAAATATGTGGAAGTACAGGTAATTAGTTTTTATATTTTTGTTATATATTGTTTTTTTAGTTAAATGTTTTATAAATGCAGTGTCATAGTCAAAATGGACATATTGAATGTGGTTATTATATTCTATGATTCAGGTACAAGATAATCACAACTGGGGAAACTACTGATTTTCATAAGGTTAGTTGTATTAAAATTTTTATATATTTTCTGCCATATTATTATATTTTTTAATTTCATATCATTCAATATTATTGTAGGCATTCAATGATTCACAGTGTTATTCCCAATCTGATATGACCCATATTCAATCTATTTTTGCAAACTATTTGTTAAGTCTGATTAAGATTTAGGGTAGGTATATTCTAATATTTATAAATAATAATACATATGGGTTAAAAAACCTAAATCTTTTGATATATTAGGTGTTTGAACCTACTAATAATCAAATGAATTCTTTAATAATAACAAAGAATGAGCATTCCATAAATGCTAGAGTCGTGGGACTTGAAAATGTCACAAAATTTCTTGAAGTCATTGATTGCAGGTATGTGTATTTTAATTTTACTTTATAATAACAATGTATAGATAATTTATTTGATTAACTAGATATAAGCATTGAAGTTATATGAGGCATTGGATGATAAATACTGTTTAATTGTTTTTGTATATTGTGTTATTTTTATAGCGGTTTTGACTTTTTTGGGTAGTGTAATTGGAATTATTTTATAATTTTTTTATTTATGGCGTTTGTTCTTTAAATAACCGATGTTTAAAGATTAAAAAAAATGAACTTCGGCGTCGGTTTTAGATAAAACCGACACCGAAAATCATGTCTAAAATTAGTTTCGGCATCGGTTTTATGTAAAACTGATGCCAAAACTCTTACCAAAATTATCTTCTATGTTGGTTTTTGAAAAACCAATGCCGAAAAACATATTTTTAACATTCCCTTTATAGATGTCGGTTTAAAATCGATGTCAAAAATTAAAAAACCGATGTTAATTTATGTTTTTCCACTAGTTATTTTTTGGATCACATTCATCTTCACTTTTATTATTCTCATTGGAAGTATTAAATTTATCTTTCATAACATTTTTAAAAACTTTTGTTAATGAAGTTAATTTTTCAACAACTTTCTCAATGTGGGAATCAAACAAATTTTGAAGACGGTTATTCCAAAACTTATAGCAATTCTATTGAATAAAAATACTATGAAAATTACTTCCTCACATTTTTCATTAAACTTTCCAAGATCTAGATTTTTTATCTTTATTAATAAAGGACTCCCAAAATCATTGAAATATTTCACTGAAGGTTTTTTATTATACAACTTATTATAGGAATTCATATTTGATTTTGGGAAGAAAAAAACATATTTTGTACATGTAAAATAGTAATAAAAACTTCTCTCCAAAAAACTTGTTGAGTTTATATTAAACTAATATGGTTCTTCCTATTTACAATAAACATTTGTTTTTATTTTCTACCACTCCATTTCATTGAGTGTATGGAGTTGTATATTAGTGTTTAATTTCATGATTCTTCACATAGTGTTTGAAATCATTTCTTTTTTTTACTTCTTTCTATTATTAGTTGTCATGTTTAGTGTATAAACACACAACCCTATTTTAACATCTCTTATGAAAAATATAAACAACCTTACATCCAATGATTTATGTTTCCAAAAAATTATATTAGTGATCCGGGTGAATTAATAAATAAAAGTGATGAATTAAAAATATCTTTTTGTTGATTTTTGTCCCATCGACACATATAAATATCAGTGAAAGAGCTCAAGTAGTCTGGGGGATTTTATTTTAACTTTATTATGTCCTCCACTAACCATATTCCCTTTCTGACATGTTTTACAAAAATTATATTTGTTCATGTTCGATAGTGGTAAGTTTTATATATAATCCACTTTTGAAAGTTTTCTTATACTTTTCTGGAAAATATTCCCAAGTATTTGTTTCCACAACTTATTTTCATCTTCAGCACTTAAGTATCATGATTTACAGAGTTCTCCCATATGGAAAATATTTCCACTAGTTTTCCCCCTTAGTAACAAATTTTATATCTTTTAAGATTCTTTGGATATAAGAATATTTATAAAAGATAACTTCCTTACCATTATCACAAAGTTATCTGAAAATCTGTTAGTTTTTTTGATCCCATAAACATATAAAACTTATTTTGATTTTTGTTTTTAAGATTTAATCTCAACATTTCATGTTCCACTAATTTTAAAGGAACTATCATTTCATAAAAAAATTACTTCTCCTTTATTTTATTCAATATCTTTCAATATATTTATATCACCTATCATGTGTGAGGAATAAACACTACTAAGAATCCAAGGTTTTTTCATTTTTCTAGATATTAGAGTTGTTTAAAAAACAAAATATCTTTCATCAGGTTTCTTCTTTCCCACTTCCTTTTCTTTCCTAACATATTTTTTTTCTCAAATAGTTTTTAAATATTTTTTATAAATGTGACCAGGTTGGTTAAATATTCCACAAATTTCCTCTAAGCAACTAAAATATTTTTTATAAACTTTCTAGCATCTTTTTATTTGGCCTTTCTTTTTTCCTGAAACTTAAGAAATTCAATATCTTGTAATTAACTATACCTCTCACTTAATTCATATATATTTCTTGGTAGAGACATGTTGTTCCAAAAATTAATATCATTATGCCCATATATGCCACAAAACTAGCAATATCCAATGAATCTTGATCTTCTGTAGAAAAATAGTCTTCCTCAATAATCAGTTTCTGGATGTTTTACATATATTTCTATATGAGAAACTATCAAACATGGGAAATATCTCTTATGTGGGTTATTTTTAACTTTTGTTGATGTGATGGATTTATCAAATCCTTTATCAAACCAATCTTTCCCAATTTTGTTTCTAACACATACATTATTAGAAATATTAGATGATCTTCTATGTTTAGTGGGTAAATATATCACCTGATTCTTGGGAAGGTTTTTCTTATAAATTACGTTTATTTCATATTTCACCTCATAAGACATGTTGAACTTTTCACAAATCTTATTTAAGGTACTTTAAACCTTGAATATTGATTGATTTTGATAAACCTCTTCTTTCTTAACTTTAATTTTTATACTAATATCTTCTAATATATTTCCTTGCTCAAAAAATTTATTTTTGAGGTTTTTAATTTTCTCAATGTAAACATATTCCTTTTTAAAAATATCTTACATTCCTATATTATTTTTCACACCTTCTTTCTTCATTATTTTTATTTCTTCCTTGAACTTTGTATTTTTATCAGTACATTCTACAAAATATGATCTCAAATAACATTCTCTGTAATTTTCTTCACCTTATTGTTATTCATTATTTGAGGAATATTATTTTTTCTCAAAGTTTAAAAATAAGGTTAAAACCTTCATTGGATTCTCATATTTTGAATAATGTTTTACCGAAAAATCATATTTAACTTTTTTACTCAACATACTTATTCTATTTCCAACAAAATTTTTCTTACCACCAACATATTTCTTATCTTCCATTGAAGTTTGGTTCCACTTATTCGACCAAGGTTTTTCTTTATTATAATATTCATATTCTGTAATTTTTTTTCATAAGAAAATTCATATCATAATCACCAATTACTCCACACTAAAAAAATTAAGTGAGAGTTTTCCTCAATATTTTCCTTTACCTCTCTAGTATTTTTTCATGATAAGAGACTTGATTGTTCAATTCATTTCCTCATCTACTTTATCTTATGAATCAATGAGGTTAAAGTTTTTAACATATTTGTTTTTTAGAGTTCTTATAGCTTCGAAATAAATTTCATCCTTGATTTTATTTTTATATTATGGAGATTTCTGTATATCATATGTAATAATAAATTTATTTAATTAATCAAGAGATAAATCATCTTTATCTTTAATGGCATCAATTTTTGAATCAAACATATTAAGAAAGTTTTTCATTATTTTATTAACAATGGTATAATCTCCATATACAACTCTGAATCCTCTAATATTTTCAGTGACCCCCTAGAAGCCACTACACGATACCCCAAGACAGTTTCCCATAATACCTCAAGCACACCTCTATATACGCCATAGGTTGCCGAATAGCAGTGAGAGACTAGGGTGTGTCCATGGGGAGACTATTAAAACTTGATTAAAGTGCATCATAGTGGTAAATAATACTGGTAATTGGTAGAAATAAAATTAAATAAGTAGTAGTTTAATAATAATAATAAGTTATCCAAACAAATAAACTGGTGGAATCTGAATCATAAATAGATACAAAAATGATGATGAACATGTCATGTAGCTATATAAAAATGAGGTACATGGGATATAGGGTAAAAAATAATATAACAAATGATTAAAAAATATAAAATTTACCAAAATCTACCTTTACAATGATCAAAATAAAATTCTTGATCCTCTTATCCCATACTCTATTCCTATACTCATAATCAAACATCGGAAGTTGGATGCTTGCCTTTTTCCACACCTATAATCATGATTTATTCTCAAGTAGAAAGGGAGACTTGAGTAGGGTGTGATATACAATCAGTAATCCACCACCAATAGTTTCTATAAAATTTCAGTCTGTGAATATAAAATGATTAGTGTGTAGGTATTTAAAAAATTCAAACAAAAAATAAATAAATACATCAGACTGGGTTCCTCTTGGGATACCCGACTGACACTACCAACCTCTGACCTGTTCATATATCTCTTAACCAAGGTGAACCTATATAGATATAATATGGGTGTAATAATGGGTCATTATAAATTGATTATCAAGAGTGGATTTACCCTAAGTATGTGATTTATCTTGGTGGATGCTTCCCTTGGATAACAATTATGCATTCTTAGAATTTTAATAAATGGAGTCCTTAAAATCTAATGAATGGAATACTTACCCCATCCAAGGTGATCCATAAAATTAAGCGCATGTATATCTCTATGAGATCTATAAATACACATCACCACAGAGTCCGTACAAGGTTCTCCATAAAAGGAATCTCAAGTATCACTCTTGGCATGGTGGAAGTATGGCCCTCTAAGCCCATCCCACATATCTCACATAGGGGATCAAGTATCACTTGTGACATGGTATAACCATATTTCCACCAATACCATCCATAGTTACACCCCTAGGGGACCAGTATCGCTCATGGGTAGGTAAGTTATCCACCCAATTAGACCATCTAAGGCATCCCATAAGAATCCAAGTATTACTCCCAGTGTATTTACAATCCATAACAAGTTCTAACTACAAAGCATGATGATTATATCTAATGAATCCTTAAATCAAGACCCTTTTATTTACCATGACTTGATATAAAGATATGATTTATATATCAATAGATCATACACTTTAACAAGGCATTACATTCATTAAACTAGTCAATTTCATAAATCCAATTAATTCAAGTGAGGAAATATATGGAATAAATCCCTAGGACCCAACTCATATAGAATCATTTTCCTTTGATAATTTCACATTCCATAGTTTTTATTAAAATAGAAAACACACACCTAAATTGGTGGTGTTTAAATTTAAAATAAAGGTCATTTATGCATTTAGGTTTGGCTCATGTTTATGTGATCAACCAATGATGTTGATTCTCCCTAGCTGGGACCATATTAAGCTTGGAAGAAAATTTAATTTAATTATTTTTTTAAGGATGTAGAATAAGATTATTCTAATGTGTGTACCAAAATAGGATTATATAAATGAAATGTTACTTAAGGAAAAATATTTATACCACCTACCTTAGGTCCTTATCACTCTCCTCATCCAATGTTAGCACTTTAATCAAGCTAGAGTGGGAGAAATTGTAAGAATAGATAAATGCCCTAAAAATAGGGAATATGTGATCACATAAAAATAACATAGGATATGGAAATATAAATTAAGAGTGAAATTAAGAGGATTAGATATCTTACTGAGAGAGATCCAATGAGATGAACTATGGATGATTCCAAGATCTAATGGAGAAGTTATCAAAGAACCCAAGTTAAAGGGGAAGATAGATTCATATGTAAAGGATATGGGTATCACTATGTGATGGAAAAGAAAGGAAATAGGAGGGGTGAATTAAATAATAGGAACCGAAAATGTTAAGTCACCCAAGATTTAAAGAGATACACAGTTTGGATGCATGTTTGGCCAAAATGTCTACCAATTTTATGCCAAATACTATACAAGGATAGTTGCCTACATGGTTGGGGGAGCATAGTTTTTCCAATTGTGATATAATCATGAACCACATCCTTCTAAGGGGGAACACCCTACATGAGCTATAGTTCATGATTAAAAAAATTTCATTCATTCCATTAAATCCCCTTTGTGGAGCCCTGTAACACCAAAAACGCTTTTTTAACTATGTGTAATGGGATTCACAGTTTATACTAACCCCATGGCCTAGTTATTTTCTCCAAAAGTTAGGAATCTGAGCTCTAAACAAGATCCGCAAACCCTTGTTTTCTCTATAAATCTAATATGCAATCCTAAAAGGACAATAATAAATAATTAAGTTGAAAAATAAAGGTTTCATACCTCAAGGAAATAGCTGGGATGTTACAAACTCCCCTACATAAAATAACTGAGTTTCCATTTTGGGGTGGTAAAACATCTTCTGATAAAATTTCTAGCCACTAGGTATGTATATCGGTATCTTGCTCTCAGGTATCATCTTGTAAACATATATTCTACCATATAACCCATACTAGAGGGATTGAATTCCCTCAAAGAGCCTTTTTTTCTTCTGATCGATGATACATATAGGGTTCTACTCAAAGGATGCATCCACATAAAGCTTGATATCCTCAGGAAAAAATTAATGAGATGGGTCAGAATGATAATGATGAAGTTTCAATTTATGGAAGACTTCATTCATAGCCCAATACCTTTGAGGTAAATCTAACCAATAGGATACTATATCAAATCTCTCCATGATCTCAAAAGGACCAATGTAACAAAGTGATAAATTTCCCTATCTTAGAACCCATCTATGACCAAATCTAGGGAAAACTCATAGAAATACTTGATGTCCCACCTCAAACTCTATAGTTCATTAGTGATTATTGGTATATGAATTCTTCCTAGACTGAGCTGTATCCATACATTTTTGAATCAACTATACCTACTCTAAAGTCACCTGAATGAGATGAGAAACCATTAGTGCTGCCTCACCTACCTCTAACTAGCACATGGGTGAATGACATGACCTACCTAAATGGCCACATAAGGAGTCACCTGAATCATTTAATAAAAATAATTGTTGTAGGAAAACTCGGTAAGAGGTATATGTTTCTATTAAGGACCTCCAAAATCAATTACGTATGCTCGAAGTATGTACTTAAATAATTGTATCATATAATCAAACTAACAGTTGGTCCAATGGTGTATGTTTTACTCAAGATCACCTGTGAACCCAGTGTCTTCTAAAACCCCTTCCAGAAGCATGGTGTAAACCTTGAATCTTGTTCTGATATGATAGAACATGAAACACCATAAATACCTACAATTTAAAAAATATAAATCCTCCCAAGGTCATCAATTGAGAAGGTCTATCAGATAAGTAGGAAGTGTGTGATCTTGGTAAACCTGTTAGCGATCACCCATAATGCATCACTGTCTTAAGGGAAAATCAACAATCCCTTAATGAAATCCATAGTGACATTGTCCCATTAAATTTCAATAATGTCAAAAGGATGTAAAATTACATCAGGTCACTGGTTCTACGCCTTCACCTGCTGACAGGTGGATCACCGAGTGATAAAACATGAAATGTACCTCTTCATAGATGGAAACTAATACCAACGACATATTTATGAGTAGATATTTGTAATATTAGGGTGAGAAACATAATTATATTCATCATATTTCATATCAACTCTTCTCATATGTCTGTAGGAACCTAGATAAATCCATGTAATTGTAGAATTTTATAGTCACCAATAACCCAACCAAGCTGTGGGTCCTCACCAAAGACACTCTCCCTCAGGGCTAGTCCAGCAGGATAAAAAATATTTTTAATATTTACCCATTACATAAGGGAGGATGTCACTTCCCAAGCTACTAAAATAGTCTACCCATGATATTCCTGAACCTCCAAGCACATCTTATAAAACAAATAAAAGAACTTACACTCAGTGCTGACCTCTTGGATGACCTATGTCTAAGTCTTCAGACTTAGGGAATCATCTACTTAATTTCCGTTTCTAGGTGTACAAGAAATCTCAAAGTCAAATGACTATAGGTACTCTACCCACTTACACTGCATGTTATTCAAATCATGCTGTATAGAAATGTATTTAAGACTTTTTTGATCCATGTGAACAAGAAACCTCTCACCCGATAGAATATTCCTTCAACAACATAAATCATTAACCACAACTGATATCTCAAGGTCATGCATAGGGTAATTCCACTCATGACGTCTCAATTGGTAGGACCTGTATGCTACAAACCAATCTCCCTACATCAGAACTGCTCCTATCCCGATTCGTGAAGCATTAAAATAGACTGTAGAACTCTTTACCAACTCTGGAATAATTAGGATGTATGATGAATTTAGTCTCTCTTTCAACTAATAAAAGGTTATCTCCCAATCTTTAGACCCCAATAACATCACACCCTTTTTAGTGAATCTTATAAGAGGTGTTTCTAGGTGTGTGAAGTCCTAAATGAGTTTCCAATAATAACCAGACAACTCCAAGAAACTACATATGCCAAATAAATTATTGGGATGCTCATAAGAAACCATGGTTCTCACCTTATCTAGGTAAAAAATACTCCATCCTCAGAATGATATGACTTAGGAAGTGAAGTTTATTGATTTAAAAGTAGAATTTGGTGATCTTATCATATAGATGGTTTTATCTCAATGTATTCAACAAGATTTAAATTGGTTCTTCATGGTCGTGTTGGGTATGAGAATAAACCAAGATTTATTCCATGAAGACCACCGTAAATGAATCTAGTTATGGGTGTAAAACTAGATTCATTGGAGCCATGAAAACTTATAGAGTGATTATTAGATAGAAAAATATAACCAGATACTCATACAAGCCATATCTACTCCAATATACTGTACATGATATGTCTAATGGTATCACATGCACCTGATGGAAGCCCGAACTCAAATAAGTCTTGGAAAAAACCATCACTCCTTAGATCTTGTTTAATAAGTTGTATATATGAGTTAGTGGATACTGATTCTTAATAAAAAGATGGTTAAACTATCTATAGTCCATGTAAAACCTAAGGGTACCATCCACATTCCTAGAAAAAATTACAAGTGAACCCCTAGGTGAAGTACTGGGTTGTATAAAACCCTTTGCATCTAAGTATTCCAACTGCTTATTGAGTTCTTAGAGATCTGTGCGTGTCATCTTATAGAAAGGAATGAACACTAGTGCTGCCTTTGAAACTAGATCAATGGTGAGATATTCCTCTCTCATAGGAGGCCATCCAGAGAAGTCATCAGAGAATAAATCCATGAAGCGATCCATAATAGGAGTGACTTCCAAACACTATGTTCCCTAATCATTCATAAAGATACTAGCCATATGCGTTGCTACGCCACCCATCCCACAATTCTCGGGTCCATCTTGAATCACCTGGACATCCCATTATCCCTTAAGAACATAAGCACTACCCTCGAGTGATGTAAAATACATCCTATGATGATATAAATAAATATGGTCATGGTATGGAACCAACCAGTCCTCCTTGAGAATGAAGTCAAAGATTTTCATCTCAAGGAAAAATAAATTCTACAAGAAATGGTACCCACCTATCTCAAGGGGGAACTCCTAACACTTACACACACTCTCTGATTGAACCCCTAATGGTGTGTTGATATCCATGATTCCATAGAATTACTCTATATCTAGGCCCATAATTTCTATAATTTTTGTAGATATAAAAGAGTTCGATGAACCAATATCAAATAGAGGCTACTGGAATAGTACCTCGTAATGTAGAAGGCCTTAGACTATGATCCTCAAGAGTTGGTATAAGGCTCCGACCGTAAACCCTACTTAATATTGAATTAAATGAATAATTCACATTGAGTATCTTTTCAGTTTCAGAGTTTTAGAGAATTAGAACATAACTATTACATCTCAAAAGATTACCAAGTAGACACTTCTACTAAGTTTCCATAGAATAAAAAACACTCTTAAAAAGAAACATGTCTAGTTACATGTTTTATATAGCATGACATTCCCTTGATCCCATCCTTGACCCTATTCCACATTAAGTTCTGTGAAAAACATTTCAAAGAAACTTGGGGTGAGCATAAAAAGCTTAGTAAGGGATACACAAAGAATAAAAACTGTTAGTTTATCAAAACAAAAAGTAAACCATGTATACTTTATCAAAGTAATAATTTTTACCTTTATGAAGTAGTAAAAACTCTTCACTGAATAAAATATCATTACTTACCCTTTTGTAACCAAAAGATTACCATAAAACCCATATAAATAACACATAACATATAAAGGTAACTTAGGACATAAACATACTTAAGTGGAATAACCATACGGTCAACTTCCACACATATCACTTAATGGAATATCCATTCGGCCAACTTCCATACATACTTAATGGAATAGCCATACGGCCGACTTCCATACCCAATGCATTGGAGGTTATAACGTAACCACCCATCCTGGTATTCACGGCACCACCCGTCATATGGTTTATCACGTAACCACCCGTAATATGTCCAAGTACCATTATAAACTTAAAACACATAAAACCAATATAAAGGAATGATAACATTTCCACATTTCAATCACAATATATCATTTAAATATATTGACATAATAGAATCATTTATCAAAACCATTTCCAATACCAAAATACATAAAAGAGTATATTGTATTTATTTTATTTTAAAAACATTACGGCTTGTTGAGGAAGCCAAAGATCAAATAATACTCGCGGCGACGGAAAAGATCGTTGTCACCACGAATGTTAAAAGAAACATTCCTTTTTATTGTTTAGTAAAACACTTTGTAGAAAAATATTCCTTTTGTATAAAATTAAAATTCAAAGGGGTTTATACACCGTATAAAATAAAGTTGTGTATAAAACGAAATATGCCTCAATGAAAGGAGATTGAGACGAAGTCCCTTACCTCGGGTCCGACTTGACTCGATCATTATTTAACGTCCTGAATAATAAACTTGAGTTATTTTCTATTTGCTTAAGAACCTTTTTTTGAGTTCATTATTCCTTTTATATCACTTATTTCCATGTTATAAACATTATGTAATCATTTAAGTTAAAAATGTTTGTTTTGTCGATATTTGGTCCTTAAGTCGAAAGTGGACTTCTTACAATTACATGTTGTTCGTGTGGTCAAAGGTTCATTATATACAGAATGACATTTCTGATTTGGATATCATATATATCTAGAATATACATGTATTTATAATATCACATAATCATTTAGAGGTAAGAAATGAAATGCACCGTTCATGGAGACGGTAAGCCGTACGTACGCATGAACGCTACTTTTATTTCTATGTCATATTAATGGAATTAAAACTAAATGAGAGGTATGTATATTTTAATTCAAGAATTATATTAATCATTTAGATGTAACATACATAATATATATCTATTATATATATGTACTTATAATAGTACATTACATTTGGGGATAAGAAATGAAATGCACCGTTCATGGAGACGGTAAGCCATACGTACGCATGAACGCTACTTTCATTTCTATGTCATACTTTAATGGAAATAAATAATAATGATATAGAGGTATATTATAATTACATTATAAAATCATATATAATAACTTTAAATCCATCCTTTTTACTCCCCACATACGGCATTAACGAATCACATCACTTTGAGGGGGCGTTAGTCCGCACTTCCTAAAATGAAATTATCGTGTTTACCCACAATGGAAACCATAAAGGTATGACCAAAATGATAAATACAGAAGCTTAAGGGAATAATAAACATATTATATATCATATATAATTATATTTTCATCTTAATGGCCACCTTGAAGGTGTTAAAAGAATGTTGAACAATCATCGTTTTGGGAGGCAGAAATTCGCCATCCACGGAAACAGTATGTTCTTTAACCATTAGATGTTGGTGTGTGTGAGTGTAGTTCGAAATATTCTTATAAAAACATCCTAGTATATTGAAGATACTGGAGTTGTTACAAAATAAATGAATAAAAAGAGTTTAGGGGGTTGGAGAAGCAAAATAAAACAAAACGACTCAAGTGAAGACATTACCTTAAAATCGGGTAACTCCCTTTAGTTTGAGCTCAAAGGCTTCCTTGGGAAGACTTCTGCCCAAATTGAGGATTCAAGGAGTAATAGGGGGATGTGGAGAGACAAAATGATCAGATCTTGGCCGAACCAAAGGCTTGAGAGGTGTGGGTAAGGTGGTAGAGGTGGGGGCCTTTTATAAGAGGAGAGGAGGGGCACTCTTGGAAGGTAAGGAAATGTTACTTTATTTTCAAATGGTTTTCGAATTTTAATGGTCCCATAATGATTTGTTTCGAGTATAAGGTGATAAGGGTTTGAAATCCACCCATCCAATAGGTTTTGGACATGTTTAGTTCTTAGAGTTTACATTATCTTTCCATTTTATTTAAATCCTTTATTAATGAGATAATCACTGCATCATCATGATGTCATAAATAATTTAATTTATTTAATGTCTAAAAATTATAAAAAAATATCATGATGTAGGAATTATTTTTATCTTTCTAATTAATATTTATAGTCAAAAATATGACTAGTATAACCCCATGTAAAAATTGGTTTAGTAAAACATCTCATGTTTGTGTCATTTTTACTTTAACTTTAAATAAAAGGCATAAATGTCATTATCATATCCAAGTGGATCCATGGGGTACCAAAAATAGACCCATGGGTTGTCTTGGTCGGCCATAACTCATCCAATAGGGTTAGGACAAGTGTCAAGATATTTTCATTTTATTATAATATCATTTTTACCTTAAATTACACTAATTACCTTTAATCGTGATTAATAAAACATAAAAGTTACTATTCACCAAAATTTATTTTAATCCCATTGAACCACATTTTACTTAATAATGAAAATAATTTAAATTGTATTTTTTAGATTCAAAACACAGAAGTGGTAAAGTCCCATTTAAACGAAAAATCAAATTTTGTAACCACCACTTTGCGGTTTCACTATTCATCAAAAATTGAAGTTTTTCAGAAAAAAAACAAAACATCACCCTAAGCTATATTTGATATTCCGAATTAAAAAATTAAGTCCATTTTACAAAATTCAAAACATATAAGTTGCATTAATTAATTTAATAATTAATTCCCGCTGTCAAAAAAAATAGCGTGTTTTTATGAAACAATAAGTATCAAAGGATTGACACCAGTTTAAGTCCAATTTCAAAGTGAAATTGATTCCAATGACCACCATTGGATTAAATGGTAAAATATATTCTAATTTCACTTTAAAACCAATTTAAAAGATAATATAATCATCTTAAGAAATTAGATTAAAAAGAGGTTTTGAATTAAAATACAACATTTTGCACTATTCATTAAAAATGATCTTTATCGGAAAAATACCAAAAAATTACACAAAGTAATATTTGATGTCCCGATTCTAAAGAAGAGTTTTATTTGGTCCAATAGAATGTATAAGAGTGACCAAAACTATATTTAATGACGGTTCTCCATCAAATGTTGATAAGTGGGCCTTTCGTGAAAATTAGAGTATATAAGCCTAAAATTGAATTCTTTTCGTATTTTAAGCCTTTATCCTTTATTAGATAAATGTAAAAACATTTAACAAACATATATAATCACATTTTAGTTATTTATATCCATTCTTTCCAGTACAATGGCTACGTGTTAACTAACATTTAAAATAATATTATTTTATTACTAGTGTGCAACGTACGATTTCAAAGAAACTCTTTGTTGTGTATCAGGTACGCTATCGAACATAGCAACCCCTTTGAAGTAAAATTAATATTTAATTCGCAAATATTAATAAATATGAAAATGTATTATTCTTTATTTACCTGGGATGTTACATCCTCCCCCCCTTTTGGGAATTGCGTCCTTGCAATTTTATTCACTTATCAAAATAAGTGGGGGTATTTATCCCTCATAGCATTTTCAGATTCCCATGTTGCCTCTTCAATCATATGGTTTTTCCACAAAAAATTTACCTGATGAATCACCTTATTCCGTAACACCTGCTCCCTATGGTCAAGAATCTGGACCGGTTGTTACTCATAAGATAGGTTCTCTTCCAGCTGAACTACCTCTTGACTCAAAACATGAGATAGATCTGGAATATACTTCCTCAACATCGAAACATGAAAAACATTGTGTACTTGAGATAAACTTAGAGGTAATGCCACTCTGTATGCAAATAATCCAACTCTCTCCGAAATTTCATATGGTCCAATGAACCTTGGACTCAGCTTTCATTTCTTACCAAATCTCATCAAAATTTTCCATGGAGAAACCTTGAGAAAAACATGATCACCTACCTCGAAAGATAGATCTTTCCTCCGGTTATCCGCATAACTCTTCTGCCTGCTCTGAGATGTTATCATGTGTTTATGAATCAACTGAACTTTTTCTGCCATCTCTTCTACCAATTCTGGTCCCATCAGCTTCCTTTCACCCACTTCATCCCAAAATGCTGGAGTTCGACACCGCTTCCCATATAATGCCTCAAATGGTGCCATCTGTATACTGGAATGAAAACTGTTATTATATGAAAATTCAACCAAAGAAAGATGTTGGTCCCAACTTCCCTGATAATCCATCGAAAAAGCTCGTAGCATATCATCCAAGGTCTGAATTGTTCGTTCTGACTGCTCATCTGATTGAGGATGAAAAGCTGTACTAAAATTTAATTCAGTACCCAACGACTTCTGAAGGCCTTTCCAAAAGTTAGAAGTAAACCTGGGATCACGGTCAGATACAATGGAGAGAGGAACTCCATGTAACCTGACTATCTCTTTAAGATAAAAACGAGAAAGTTGATCTAGGGAAAAAGTGTCTCGTATAGCAAGGAAATGAGCAGATTTAGTCAAGCGATCAACAATAACCCAGATTGCATTATTACCTCAAGATGTCCTCATTAATCCCACAACGAAGTCCATGGATATATTCTCCCATTTCCACTCTGGCACTGGTAAAGGCTGAAGTATCCCTTTCGGTAACTGCCGCTCTGCTTTAACCTGCTGACAAGTCAAACACTTCACAGTAAAATCAGCAATATCTCTTTTCATTCCATCCGACCAGTAATACTCCCGCAGATCTCTGTACATCTTAGTACTGCCAGGATGAACTGAAAATGGGGAACTATGAGCCTCACATAACAACTCATTCTTCAACTGTGAATCACAAGGCACACATAATCTCTTCCCAAATATCAAAACACAATCACTATCAATGTTGAATTCAGGCAACTTACCTTTCTGAACCAGATCTACCTTTTTCTGCAACTCACTGTCTTGCTTCTGTGCTTTCTTGATTCTGTCTGATAGAGAAGATTTCACTGATACTTGAAACAAAACAGAAGGAAATCCTGCACCAACAACTTCTATGCCAAATTTACTCAAATCCTTAACCAAAGGATCAAGTTCCAAACGCAACATTGTTAATGAAGCATTACTTTTTCTATTCAAAGCATCAACCACTTTATTTGCTTTTCCCGGATGATAGTGAATTGGACAATCATAATCCTTGATTAATTCCAGCCATCTCCTCTGTCTCATGTTCAATTCTTTCTGAGTGAATATATACTTTAAACTTTTGTGATCAGTATATATTTCACACTTTACTCCATAAAAATGATACCTCTAAATTTTTAAAGCAAAAACAACAGCAGCTAATTCCAAATCATGTGTAGGGTAATTTACCTCATGAGTTTTCAACTGACGTGAAGCATAAGCAATTACCTGATCATTCTGCATAAGGACACAACCAAGTCCCTTCAACGAGGCATCACTGTATATAACAAACTTACCATTCCTGGAAGGAAGTGCCAAAACTGGATCATTCACCAATCTTCTTTTCAACTCCTGAAAACAATCATCACATTCTTTTGTCCTGATGAACTTAACACCCTTACGAGTTAGCTTAGTCATTGGACTAGATAACTGTGAAAAATTTTCAACAAACCTTCGGTAGTAACCTACCAAACCATGAAAACTACGGATCTCGGTTACATTTGCGGGTCTTGGCCATTCTTCAACAACTTTTGTTTTAGCAGGATCAACAGTTATGCCATCTTTTGAAACAATGTGACCCAGGAAAGAAATTTGTTGTAACCAAAACTCACACTTGCTGAATTTTCCATATAGTTTCTTTTCTTTTAAGGTTTGAAAGATAACCCTTAAATTACTTTCATGCTCCTCTTTATTTTTATAAAACACCAAAATATCATCAATGAAAACAACCACAAACTTATCCAAGAAGTCATGGAAAATTCTATTCATAAGGTCCATGAATATAGCAGGTGCATTGGTTAACCCAAAAGGCATAACTACAAATTCATAATGGCCATATCTAGTACGGAACACAGTCTTCAGAATGTATGCTTATTTTACTTTCAACTGATGGTACCCTGACCTCAAGTCAATCTTCGAAAAATACTGAGCTCCCTGGAGCTGATCAAACAAATCATCGATATGAGGAAAAGGATACTTGTTCTTAACAGTAATATTATTCAAGGCTCTATAATCAATGCAAAGTCTCATTGAGCCATCTTTGTTTTTAAAAAACAAGACAAGAGAACCCCATGGTGATGTGCTAGGTCGAATGAAACCTTCATCTAATAACTCATGCAATTGCTTCTTTAACTCTAAAAGTTCAACTTGAGCCATTCGATAAGGGGGTTTTGAAATTGGCTTATAATCAGGAACTAAGTCAACAGTAAATTCAACATCCCAATCATGAATAATACCAGGCAACTCATCAAGAAAAACATCAATATACTCATTTACCACTGGCACATCATTAATCTGAACAGTTCCGTTATTTTCAACAATATGTGCAAGGTAACATTCATTTCCTTCTTTTACTAGTTTCTCAACTTCCTGATATGTTATCAAAAGAAAGGGTTCATTCTTGTACACAAACTGAAAATCTTTCTGAAAAGAAACCATTTTAGCTCTGCAGTCAATCTTAGCATGATAAATAGAAATACAATCCATGCCCAAAATAACATCAAACTCTACTAGATGCAAAATAATAAGGTTTGCTGGTAGATTCTTTCCACACACAAGGATATGAAGGTTTTTATAATTCCTTTTTGTCTCAACCTTCCCTCCAGGTGTTTTTACCATAAGTTCAGGGTTCATATCTTGAGATGGAATTTCCAATTTATTAGAAAACTTCTCAGAAATGAAAGAGTGTGTAGACCCTGAATCAAACAACACATTGGCATAATCTTAACAAACAAACAGTGTACCTGATACCACTTCATTCGATGGCCCAACATCTGTTGAGGTTGTTGCAAAGGATTTCACCACCCCTTTCTGCTTGTAGTTTGGCTGCTTTCCCCCAGTTGAGTTCTTCGTTAGACACTCATTTGCATAATGACCCATTTCATTACACTTAAAACATCTTACCGCTGGCTTTTCATTGCCTGCTTGATCATTTTCCTTACAGTTACAAGCAATATGACCAGAATTACCACACCGAAAGCACTTACCAGACTTGGATAAACATTCTCCAGGATGCATTTTACCACACTTCTCACAGGATGGATATTTTGTTTTCTTACCTCCTTGCTTCTTTGATGAATTATTCCCCTTTGCCTGCCAACTAGACCTCTTATACCGCTGTTTTTCATAGAACACCTGATCATCGAAAAACTCCATTTCCACCTTCTCCGCACATCAAACAAGTTTTTCATAACTTTTGAACTCACGATAAGCTAAAGCCCTTCGATACTTTGGCTTTAACCCTGAGTAAAAAGGTTTATTTTACTATCAAGATCTCGTATGAAGTTTGGAGTATACCTTGCCAATCGAGTGAACTTTGCTTCATAGGCAGCCACAGAGTCTTCCTCTTGCCACAATTCCAAGAATTTCTTTTCCATCCTAAGTCGAATAGGCTTAGGAAAATACTTCTCAAGAAACATACCTTTGAATTCGTCCCAGTGAAGATCCTCAATCTCATCACTATCCCTGATATTTTTTACCATCGACCACCACTGATCAGCTTCACCTTCAAAACGGTAAACAGCAAGACTAACCTTTTGATGTTCTGAACACCCCATGACATCAAAAATCTTCTCCAGTGCTTTAATCCACCCTTCAGCTTGCACGGGGTCAGATGATCCTCTGTATGATGGGGGATGATGCCTCATGAAATGTTCCACCACTGATATGTTCCTCTGCGGTTGATCTGGCTGATCTCGTGCATGGATACCACCACCATTTATAGCCTGATTCAACTGTGCCATCACTGCAACAAACTGTTCAGTTCCGATTCCGACCATCCTAGGTTGCTGATTTGGAAGGTTGTCTTCCTCCTGATGTCGTCCCAAAATAGCTGCTTTGTTTCCTCTGCGGAAAACCACTCTGAACATAGAAATATCTTATGCGAAGCAACATGGTAATCTTTAAATGCTATATCATTTCAGTCATACCATAAATTAACTTATAATTTAACAATTTTCTAACTCCTAAATTTGTCTAAACAGACCTTTGATACCAACTATAAGGCCTCGGCCTTAAACCTTACTTAATATTGAATTAAATGAATAATTCACATTGAGGATCTTTTCAGGTTTAGAGTTTTAGAGAATTAGAACATAACTATTACATCTCAAAATATTACAAAGTAGACACTTCGACTAAGTTTCCATAGAATAAAAAAAACTCTTAAAAAGAAACATGTCTAGTTCCATGTATTATATAGCATGACATTCCCTTGACCCTATTCCACATAAAGTCCTGTGAAAAACATTTCAAAGAAACTTGGGGTGAGCATAAAAAGCTCAGTAAGGGATACACAAAGAATAAAAACTGTTAGTTTATCAAAACAAAAAGTAAACCATATATACTTTATCAAAGTAATACTTTTCACCTTTATGAAGTAGTAAAAACTCTTCACTGAATAAAAGATCATTAATTTCCATTTTGTAACCAAAATATTACCATAAAACCCATATAAAGAACACATAACATATAAAGGTAACTTGGGACATAAACATACTTAAGTGGAATAACCATACGGTCGACTTCCACACATATCACTTAATGGAATAGCCATTCGGCCAACTTCCATACATACTTAATGGAATAGCCATACGGCCGACTTCCATACCCAATGCATTGGAGGTTATAACGTAACCACCCATCCTGGTATTCACAGCACCACCCGTCATATGGTTTATCACGTAACCACCCGTAATATGTCCAAGTACCATTATAAAATTATAACACATAAAACCAATATAAAGGAATGATAACATTTCCACATTTTAATCAAAATATATCATTTAAATATATTGACATAATAGAATCATTTATCAAAACCATTTTCAATACCAAAATACATAAAAGATTATATGGTATTTATTTTATTTTAAAAACATTACGTCTTGTTGAAGAAGCCAAAGATCAAATAATGCTCACGGCGGCGGAAAAGGTCGTTGTCACCACGTACATTAAAAGAAAAATTACTTTTTGTTGTTTAGTAAAACGATTTGTAGAAAAAGATTCCTTTTGTATAAAAGTAAAATTCAAAGGGGTTTATAAACTGTATAAAATAAAGTTGTGTATAAAACGAAATATGCCTCAATTAAAGGAGATTGAGATGAAGTCCCTTACCTCGGGTCCGACTTGACTCGATCGTTCTTTAACGTCCGGAATAATAAACTTGAGTTAATTTCTATTTGCTTAAGAACCTTTTTCGAGTTCATTATTCCTTTTATATCACTTATTTCCATGTTATAAACATTATGTAATCATTTAAGTTAATAATGTTTGTTTTGTCGATATTTGGTCCTTAAGTCGAAAGTGGACTTCTTACAATTACATGTTGTTCGTGTGGTCAAAGGTTCAATATATCCAGAATGAAATTTCTGATTTGGATATCATATATATCTAGCATATACATGTAGTTATAATATCACATAATCATTTAGAGGTAAGAAATGAAATGCACCGTTCATGGAGACGGTAAGCCGTACGTACGCATGAACACTACTTTCATTTCTATGTCATATTAATGGAATTTAAACTAAATGAGAGGTATGTATATTTTAATTCCAGAATTATATTAATCATTTAGATGTAACATACATCATATATATCCATTATATATATGTACTTATAATATTACATTACATTTGGGGATAAGAAATGAAATGCACCGTTCATGGAGACAGTAAGCCGTACGTACGCATGAACACTACTTTCATTTCTATGTCATACTTTAATGGAAAGAAATAATAATTATATAGAGGTATATTATAATTCCAGTATAAAATCATATATAATAACTTTAAATCCATCCTTTTTACGTCCCACATACGGCATTAACGAATCACATCACTTTGAGGGGGCGGTAGTCCGCATTTCCTAAAATGAAATTATCGTGTTTACCCACAATGGAAACCATAAATGTATGACCAAAATAAAAAATACAGAAGCTTAAGGAAATAATAAACATATTATATATCATATATAATTATAGTGTCATCTTAATGGCCACCTTGAAGGTGTTAAAATAATGTTGAACAATCATCATTTCGGGAGGCAGAAATTCGCCATCCACGAAAACAGTATGTTCTTTAACCATTAGATGTAGGGGTGTGTGAGTGTAGCTCGAAATATTCTTATAACAACATCCTAGTATATTTAAGATACTGGATTTGTTACAAAATAAATGAATAAAAAGAGTTTATGTGGTTGGAGAAGAAAAATAATACAAAACGACTCAAGTGAAGACATTACCTTAAAATCGGGTAACTCCCTTTGGTTTGAGCTCAAAGGATTCCTTGGGAAGACTTCTACCCTAAGTGAGGCTTCAAGGAGTAATATAGGGATGTGGAGAGACAAAATGATCAGATATTGTCTGATTCAAAGGCTTGAGAGGTGTGGGTAAGGTGGTAGAGGTGGGGGCCTTTTATAAGAGGAGAGGAGGGGCACTCTTGGAAGGTAAGGAAATGTTACTTTATTTTCAAATGGTTTTCGGATTTTAATCGTCCCACATTAATGTGTTTCTAGGAAAAGGTGATAAGGGTTAGAAATCCACCCATACAATAGGTTTTGGACATGTTTAGGTCTTAGATTTTACATTATCTTTCCATTTTATTTAAATCCTTTATTAATGAGGTATTCGCTGCATCATCATGATGTCATAAATAATTTAATTTATTTAATGTATAAAAATTATAAAAAAATATCATGATGTAGGAAATAGTTTTATCTTTCTAATGAATATTTATAGTCAAAAGGATGACTTGTATAACCCCATGTAAAAATTGTTTTAGTAAAATATCTCATGTTTGTGTAATTTTTACTTTAACTTTAAATAAAGGGCATAAATGTCATTATCATACCCAAGTGGCTCCATGGGGTATCAAAAATCGACACATGGGTTGTCTTGGTCGGACATAACTCATCCAATATGGTTAGGACAAGTTTCAAGATATTTTAATTTTATTATAATATCATTTTTACCTTAAATTACACTAATTACCTTTAATCGTGATTAATAAAACATAAAAGTTACTATTCACCAAAATTTATTTTAATCCCATTGAACCACATTTTACATAATAATGAAAATCATTTAAATTGGATTTTTGAGATTCAAAACACAGAAGTGGTAAAGTCCCATTTAAACGAAAAATCAAATTTTGTAACCACCACTTTGCGGTTTCACTATTCATCAAAAATTGATGTTTTTCAGAAAAAAAAACATCACCCTAAGCTATATTTGATATTCCGAATTCAAAAATGAAGTCCATTTTACAAAATTAAAAACATATAAGTTTCATTAATTAATTTAATAATTAATTCCCGCTGTCAAAACAAATAGCGTGTTTTTATGAAACAATAAGTATCAAAAAATTGACAGCAGTTTAAGTCCAATTTCAAAGTGAAATTGATTCCAATGACCACCATTGGATTAAATGCTAAAAATATATTATAATTTAACTTTAAAACCAATTCAAAAGATAATCTAATCATCTTAATAAATTAGATTAAAAATAGGTTTTGAATTAAAATACAACATTTTACACTATTCATTAAAAAATGAACTTTATCGGAAAAATACCAAAAAATTACACAAAGTAATATTTGATGTCCCGATTCTAAAGAAGAGTTTTATTTGGTCCAATAGAATGTATAATAGGGACCAAAACTATATTTAATGACGGTTCTCCATCAAATGTTGATAAGTGGACCTTTCGTGAAAATTAGAGTATATAAGCCTAAAATTGAATTCTTTTCGTATTTTAAGCCTTTATCCTTTATTAGATAAATGTAAAAACATTTAACAAACAAATATAATCATATTTTAGTTATTTCTATCCATTCCCACCAGTACAACGGCTACGTGTTAACTAACATTTAAAATAATATTATTTTATTAATAGTGTGCAACGTACGATTTCAAAGAAACTCTTTGTTGCGTATCGGGTACGCTATCGAACATAGCAACCCCTTTAAAGTAAAATTAATATTTAATCCGCAAATATTAATAAATATGAAAATGTATTATTCTTTATTTACCCGGGATGTTACAGTTGGATGCACTATTTAGATATAACCTATTCTGTATCCTTGAGATACAACCTAACAAACCTGGTCAGGTTTACTCTACTCTCATTTAACCTCTAAATCCCGGATACCTTGTCCTTGAATAACTCATTGGCATGATTTTCTGGTATTAATCCATCTCTTAGCTTTATGTGGAGCTACAAATCCTATACCTGAATGCGGTGTTAGTATAAGTCCCTTATCACTAGGAACTAGATGTAAAGTTCAGAATAAATGCTAAAGGTGACCCATTCTACCACAATATTAGAACTCGATTGGGTTTCTCATAAACTGGGGTTTCTTATGACCTCCCCTACCACACTGGTGACACACCACATATCTATTGGTATGTTTCATCTAGATGGAACTTCCCCCATGAGCAACCTCAAAACAACATTTCCCACCACTAGAGGAACTATCTCCCTGTCTCAAATTTGGACCTCCCCAGCTCATATTTGCATCTTCTATTAGGTTTTGCTCTGTGATGGGGTAATTTTTTACTATATCATAAATAGTGGTCAACTGAAAAACATTAACTTATTATCAGATGTTTTACACAATACCATACTCAAATCATCTAGTATTCGCCTACTCCCCACTAGTCAATGTTAGTGAAAAGTGAATAATTTTGGTAAAATGAACTGAATACTTCATTAAGGACATAAATACCTATTTAAGGTGAATAAAATCTATAGAGTAGTCCTCACTCAAGGTCCATGGAAATTAGTAGTCATAAAATTTTATGTGGAAGTCTTCCGAGACCATACCCTACTAACGATCATCCAAAGATATGGCATCCCACAAATTCTTATAAGATTCATAAAGAATATACATGAATATATTGAAATTATTGTATGGAGGCATCATCATATGATTGAATATCGATAACATGAACTCTTTCCAAGACTTAGTATCCTAAGAAACCCCATCCACCAAAAAGGTGTGAGGACACTACTGGTAGAATTACCATGTAAATTCTGCCATAGTAGGGGATGATCACAGAGCTCCATATATTTAATATATGAAGCGTAAAAATATATCTCAAAACTAAGCATCTAATTTTAGTAGAAGATAAACTATATGTGAATTAGGTGGCACTATAGGAGGTAATAATGTCGGCTCAAGGCCCACCACCTCTAGAGCATGGTAGTCACCACCCTCTTAACGTATGAATTGAGGATGTCAGGGTGTCAGAACTCTATATTTTCTAAATTAATGCCTCATATAAAATTAATAAAAGATAGGAAATAGTTAAAGTAGGAAAGGATAAGTACATGACCTTCTTATAAACAAGTCACACCTCTCTACATACTCCTAAATCCAAGTGTGAGTGATAAGAAATATGAAAAAAGTTTCATGAGACACTATCTAGTACCCACTACAAAGGTTTGGTCAGGGTCAAGGTCACACATCAAGTAGTAGAGGTTATGATATATAGAGTTTCAGTTACAATGTGTAGAGGAAAAGACCATTTAATTTCTAATTGGAATCCCCATTTAATGGTAACCATTACATTTAAGTTTCATTTTTTATTTGAGTTCTTACTCATTTATATGTATAAGGTTATCACAGTCCAGTTAGATGTGTCATATTTCCTAATTTATAAAGTCCCAAACTCTTTATAATTCTCAATTGGTAGGTCACATGATAGTGATTTAACCTTTATGTTCAGTTTCAGGATGTAAAAAGTCATATATAATGATTTTATTTAATGAAATATCATTCCTAATTTATATAAGTACATGATTCATAAATTACCCTTGGCATTCATGTAATCAAAATCATCTAATGTTTCATCCCATATAACTAGTGTTTCATGGTTCAAACATGGAATAATTGGTTAATTTAGGTGTCATCATCAATCTATAAAGGAAAAAACCATTTATATTGATGCATGCACTCTAATTAATCCAATTATGTTATCCCTTTAAGAAACATTATCACACACACATAATAATCAAGGCACTCATAACAACCTTAAGAAATAAAGGAAATGTATGCAGTAATATACATATGGAATTACATAATGCATGACATATGAATCCTTAGGTTCCTAGTATGATGAATCAAATGATACCTCCTTACTTTAACAGGTTAAGGAAAAAGATAAACCATTATAATAGCACTAGGAATAATAATGTCACAAAAAATGTGTGTCACCCAATAGTGAAATAAGAATAACTATAATAGACACGAACTAATAACAATAATAACCCATACCACATAATTTGGGTTTCCCCTATATATGGGTTAGCTACTCCCATGAATAGGATGATTACCAATTTCTAATACATCCTAGTCTCATGTCTAATACCCAAACACTAAGAAAAAAGGAAAAAAGATAATATGATAATACTTTGTAGCATCCCTCCCTAGAAGCCACTATGTGGTTCCCTGAGATGATTTCCTACATGACCTCAAGCATTCCTTCCCATATGTTGGAGGCTTAAAACTAGTAAAGAGGGACTAGGGTGTGTCCATGGGGATACTATTCCATTTTAATCAGAGTGAATCATAGTGGTAAATAATAATGGTAATAAGTGGAAATCGAATTAAATAATAATAAGTATAATATTAAAAATAAATCAAACATTCAAATAAATATGAAAAATACAAATAAAAAATAGATACAAAAATGATAATGATCTTTTCACGTATCTATAAAAAAATAAGGTACATGGGACCCAGAGGAAACATTCATATACCACATGATAAACAAAAAAATAATAATACTAAAAGATACCTTTAGAAGAATAATTATAATAAGCTCGGTTCTCTTCTCCTTTACTACATCCATATATAAGAATAAAACATCAGAAACTGGATGCTTCCCTTTGTCCACACCTAAAGTCATGAAGTCTTCTTAGGTACTAAGGGTGGCCCGAGCAGAGTGTGAGATACACTTAGTAGGCCACGACCAATGTTATCTTGAAAAATATAGTCTATTCATATAAAATGAGTAGTGTTCAAGTATTTAATAAATGAAAAGAAATAAATATATAAATACATCAGACTGGGTTCATCATGGGATACTCGACTGACACTACCTACCATAACCAATTATGGACATATCTGAACTAAGTTGAACTTGTAAAGATATTATATGGGTTTAATAATGGGTCATTATAAATTTATAGTTGAGATTGGACCAACCCCAAGCATATGATTTGTCTTGTCGGATGCATCCTTGTGACAATAATTATGCATTATTAGAATTTAATAAAGGCATCCTTGGAATCTAAAAAATTGAATCCTGAGAACATACAAGTTGGTTCATAAAAGTAATCCAAAGTTTTCATCTAATAACTCTATAAATACATATCATCATAGAGAATATACAAGGATATCCATAAAAGGAATCCTATGTATCACCCTCAGAATGGTGGAAACATGATGCTTTGAGCCTATCCTAGGTACCTCACATACGAGACCAAGTATTTCTTGTCACATGGTATAACCATATTTCAAATAATAATTTCTATAGTGACTCCCCTAGGTAACTGGTATCTCTCATTAGTAGGTAATTAATCCACCCGGTGAGCTATCCGAGGCATCCCCTAAGAATACAAGTATTTATTATGGAATATTTACAATCAATAAAAAAATTCTAATTACAAATCATGATGATCCCATACTAGGTGTCCTTAAATTAGAAGACTTGTGTTGAAAAACACCTGATATGAAGGTATGATTTAGCTATCAATAGCTCATACCCTTTGACAAGTAATTTCATTCATTACACTAGTCAAGTTGGGAAATCAATTTAATTCATCCAAGGAAAGTTATGGGATATATCCTAAAGACCTAACTCATGGCCAAACATTTTCCTTAGATCATTTCACATTCCATAGTATTTATTACATGGGAAATAACACACCTCACTTGGTGGTGTGTAAATTTAAGGTAAAGGTAATTTAGGTCTTTAAGGAAGGAACACCCATAGGGGTGGATCACGTTGAGGCGATCAACCAATTATATTGATTCACCACTATCTAAGACCATATTAATATTAGAAGAACATTTAATTTAATTAAAAAGGTTTTAAGAAGGTGGAATCAGAGGATTCTAGTGAATGGTACAACAACACATGATATAAATGCAATGAGACTTATTGGAAAAGAGATATACCACCTTCCTTTGGCATGTAGCACTCTCCTTGTGCAATGTTAGCCCTTGAATCGATCTAGAATGGGAGGAATCAAAAGAATTGATAAATTCCATGAAAATAGGTCATATGAGATCACAAAAATAGTGTAGTATATGGAGATATATATTAATAATTGAAGAAAGATAATTATATATCTTACTGAGAGGGATCCGACGAGATGAATGGTTTTTGATTTGGAGCTTAGAAAAAGAAGTTATCAAAGAATATAACATGAAAGGAGTAGAAAAATTCATACGTAAAGGAGATGGGTGCTACTGTTTTCAATAAAAGAAAACAAATAGGAGGGATAAATTAAATATTAGGTGGGTAAAAATGGAAATTTTCCCAATATTTAAAGTGGTTTATTATTTGGACACATGATTGTCCAAACTGTGCGACAACCATGCACGACTATTGTCTAAGGATAGTGGCCCTCATGGTTGGGGGATCATGGTTTATCCAATTGTGTTCTACTAGTGTGCCCCCCTCTATCCATGAGACACTCCCCACATGGGTTATGGTGTATGGTTTAACAAATTTTGTGCATCTAGTGTGCTCCCCTCTATGGATCCCAACTTCATCCCACATGGTTTGTCTAACAATGCGAACTGAGATGAATTGTTTTAACTAACCATTCATCCCAATTTTTTCCTCCAAAAGTTGGGGCTATAAGATCCGAACAAGACAAAGACACCCTTTTTTCCTCTATAACCATATTAGGAACTCATAAAAGGATAAAACCAAATAATTAATCTAAAAACTAAATGTTCTGTACCTTAAGGAAAAAGGGGGGATGTTACACATTTCAAATAATTTCATTTACTCTAGTGAATTACTCATCAATAGTTTCTTCATATTATATTTTTATATATTTGAAATTTCTACATCCTATTTTTATCTTTTCCTCCTTTACCTGAAATCACAAAGGTTATACATTTTTTTATTAATTTTTGGATAATCCCCTTTTACCAGTTGAGGGGAACCTTACATTGCACGTAAACTCTAGAGGCAATGCCTCTTACATGACCATGAGGGCCCCAAAGTTGACACCACATGAGCTAACACACCCAAAAATTGTAATGCTTCACAAAAATCATTTCTCCTTTCATAGTGCATAGTTCCTGGTCCCGATGTCTAGAGCCAAACCCTCCCATTTGTCCAAATTTGGAAGCCTTGAAAATATGGAAATGTTTCCCTGACCCTCATTTGGATCTTGAACTTGGTGGAGGAATTTTTTTTTGAATTCTTTCACTTCACCACCGAAGGGAGCCTACCATTTTCCTATCAAGACCTCCGACATCCATCTCGCATCCCACCACCCGGTCATGCCTTCGATCACCTCTTCCCCGACATCACCCGCCACCGATCATCTCCTTCCCAAGATGCCATATTCAAGTATCCCTACCCAACATTGAAGACACTAGCCCACAAAAATCTATCATCTACCAAGACTAAACTCTTTGTTCCGTCATAACTCCCCCTACTGAACCCTGTCCCACAAATCCACCACCGCCCTACCACAATATTGTCCTATATCTCCCATCATCCGACTCAAAAGTCGCCCCTTCATCTGCTTGTCGCCACCAAATCCCCCACATCCTGCCACTTCTACCCATGCCCCAAACCTACTACCCACCACCCCCTTCCCACCACATCCCAATAAATCCCCAAATATGGTGATACTAGTTATTGAACCCTAGTTTGATGTAGGTTTACAGGGTTGCCTTTACCACTAGTCAAGGAACCCAAATTCTTTTCCCCCTTTACTTTGGTATTTTCTTCAAAAAATACTTTCAAGTTTATCCCAAGTTTCTTTATCTATTTTGAGACCCATCACCTTTATAAAAATATTTTCAGACAAAAAATGTTAGAATAAAATGTATAGATTTTCCACCTACCTCAATATTTATTTTGTTAGCAAACTTCATAAGAGAATTTTTCTCAATGGGTGGAAACAAAATTTTAGAAGCATTAATTACCTCTAGGTTAAGTGATATAATATAGGGTATCATTTTTTTCCCATCCATGAAAATATTTTCCATCAAAGGTTGTATTACCTATTTTGTTCACTGAGTTGATATTTTCTATGATAAGAATATAATATGAGAACCTTTTCTATAACACCAATTAAAGTTCCTTAGGATCATGATAACCACTAAAAGGGAGGGGGGGGGGGGTGAATCAGTGGTGAACCGTTTACGATTTCAAATGATCTAAAATTAACCTCTTAAACTTTTTAGAGTTTCCATATTTATTAATTTTCTATAGTATACTCATAGGAATGAAATGATAAGAAAGTAACGCAAGGAATTCAAGATTTATACTCTTTGACCTCTGTGTGAGAACCTACATCCTTATCATGGTTTAATCCATTGGTCCATGAAAATTAACTATTAATAATAAGTTAATAAAACTTGATACAACTACCATTAGACTCATTATATATTCTAATAGGAATGATTATACTGAATCCCATATATTAAAATAGTTTTTATTACGATTCAAATAAAAAATATATTGAACACTTTTCTTCAAATTACACTAAATTTTCATCTAGAATTTCTTATGTCTGATATGTTTTTCCATTTGTATTCATCTGGTAAAAGTCTCTTTGGAATTCCCCATATTTTTTTCTAACCCTATTCTGTCAGATGAACAAAATCATTGTGCCTCACTATCTGTCTGATCTCTCTATCTGGTACATCTGATCAGTATCTTTTTATGCTAACTTAGATAGAAATCCATATCTACTTACACATATAAAAACCTATATATGATGTTTTGATAAGAGACTATTTTTTGTGTATCTAATTCAACCATGATGTAATATCAGTTGGAAACCCACAGTTCCACAAAATCTTCATCATTTTAGCTTTTTTGTATAGGTGAAAAATGTTAGTATATACTATAATTTCAATTCCTATTTATATCTGTGATCAAAATAGAATTGTGTGGAATTAAAATTAGTTTTACCACTCATCTGAAACTCTTTGGATGCTTCTAAATCAATCTAGAGTATTATATAATCTTTTTACAAACTAAGTGAAAGCTCAAACTCTTAAAAGTTTCTTAACCTCTACATTAAGGAACTTATTTTTAATTCCTTTTCTCATCAATATAATACCCTTTTATATAACAACTCATCGCCATCAATGTAAATATCTTTGCAAATTTATGTAGTGATTTAGAAATTTTCAATAGTGGAATGTTTGTTTGTTTAATTCATTAAGAACTACTCTATCTAAGGAAAATTCTTAATTTCTACACTTTGATTAATCTGGATTAATCTATAAAGTTATACTTAGATCAAAATTCTTACATTTCATTGAATCTTAATACTCAATCTGGTATAACTTCTATGAATTTTTAATCTGATGACATAGATAATGTTTTTCCAATTCTCATACATTCTATGGATGTACGTATAATATATCTTTATTTTATGGACTTGATCCGATGTCCCTCCTTCGACAAAACATTACATGAATTTTCAACTTGAACAATAATAAAAAATGTATGTATGAAAACTCAATATTCCTTTTTATAGTGCACTCAAACCATTTATGTGTTTTAAAATTGTTGAAAATCCTAAATAAATCTATCACAAAAGACTTTATACATCTGGTTAAAAGTTACATTATCCATTTATTTGTAATTATTTTTCTTTTGGTCTTATTACACTTTATAAAAATTCATAAACATAATCTTCTTATAAAAGTTCATCCAGTAAAATCAACTATGTTCCTTCTAGTAAATTGATTTGATAAAATCCAAGTAACTTTAAAAAATTTAAAAATTTCTCATATGAAATTCCCAGTGTGATTTACCCTTACACGAGCTTTATTTACTTTTATGCAACTTTCAAAACTTTTCCTTTACCTTCATACCCTTACACAACTCTTATACTAACACACGAAATCTAAATTATTACAAAAACTACGCCTGATGACTTGAACTCTAGTATATCTGGTAAAATTAATTTGGTGATATATGTCCAGTGGTCATGTTTTACTTCTCTCACCATGAACTTAATACCACAATATCTTTATCCACTCACAATGTGCTTGGTCTGTCTGGAGAACTGTGTCTAGAACTCTACATTTGGTGATCTTTTTCCAGTGGTATGAATCCAATAAACTTAATCACACCATTTGAATAGAAGTTTGGATCATGATATTTTTCATGATATAGGAAACAATGTGTCATCATATAATCATTATACTTAGTAATAATTTTTCTAAACAAAGTTATGGAAACTTTCTAGCCTCCTTTAGCAACTTGTTAATTTTTTTTACTAACCCTCATAAGAAAAACTTTCCTAAGACTTTCTCAATAGTTTAATAAAAACATTCATAAAAAAATATATTTAAAACAAATAATTTTTTTATGAAAACATCACCAAATATCTTCATATCTTTCTCTTGTTCCATCTATCGAAAAGTGAAAAAAAATTCATATGTACATACGACCTACCATCTCCAGGAATGGTTTAATTAATTTTTCTATCTCTACCTTCCATGTAAGATTCTATATATATATATATAATGAACATAAATTATATTTAAATCATGATTATATTTATGAAGATGATTAAACCATGATTAAAGTACAAGGACCATAACTACCAAACTGAAACTTTTATGAAAAATGAAATAGCTAACACCCATAAACTCTGTTAATAAATGGATTATTAATAAATGAGTGTTTAGTTATTATAAGTGAATAATATATAATATTATAAGTAAAAAAATTATTTTGGTATATAATTATAATAAATTTAAATTTATTATACATGAGGATAAAATCAATTACGATGAAATTCGTACTTGAGGTAATATATTTTCGTGTCACATTTATTTATATGATACACATGCCACATTCACCACTTGTTTCTTTTTTATGGTGTATATAATACCCACGAAAGTATTTTATGATTATTATCATTAAAATTATGGGGATTTAAATATCCATCTAAGGTACTATGTTTCATCAGTTTTTTATTTGAATGTTACCAAAGTGGTAAGAGTTTATTTTACAATCTCATCATCATTTGAGATTTTTATATTTAAGTCTCCATTGGGGGAGTTATATTATATTTATATACTAATTACAATATATTTACCTCTCATTTAATTATTCATGTAATTTTTAAATAATATTACCATTTTTTAAAATCTTTGTTATTTAAAATGATTAGGAAATTATTTTTAAGAAAAAACGACTTTATTTCTCTCTTTTGTTGAAAATCCTATTTCCTATATATATATGTTTTCTAAAAATATTTTTAATAATTTTTTTTATATTCTAATTTGAATATTTAAATTCATTTTTTCCAATTATTGTATTTTTACAAATTATTTAAAGGAATCTTCATGTCATTTTCTGATTGCGGTACTTTTGAATTTTTTTCCTGAAAATGTAAGAGGAATACTTGTTTTAA